>CM059036.1:34272500-35472500 GCA_030279155.1 Forsythia viridissima | reverse complement strand
CGACTCCATCTTTGCACCCCGAGATTACTCTCAGCCCTCAAATCATTGATCACCTCGAGATATTCATCGCTGCAGGTGAATGCAGTGGCTGTATTGGTGAACCTGTCTCTAGAGAATCAGAACAAAGTGAAGATCGTACGGTCAGGGATTGTTCCACCAGTGATTGATGTTCTGAGGGGAGGATCCCCTGAGTCTCAGGATCATGCAGCCGGTGCACTCTTCAGTTTATCCCTTGATGATCAGAACAAAACTGCCATTGGGGTTTTGGGCGCGTTGCCACCGCTTCTCCACGCCCTCCGTTCCGACTCGGAGCGGACTCGGCACGACTCGGCACTGGCTTTGTACCATCTTTCTTTAGTACAGAGCAATCGGGTCAAAATGATCAAACTCGGAGCGGTCCAGATTTTATTGGGCATGGTGAAATCAGGTCACATGACGGGTCGGATCCTTTTAGCTTTATGTAACTTTGCTGCCAGTGTGGAGGGAAGGACAGCAATGCTAGATGGGGGTGGGGTTGATTGTTTAGTGAGTAAGTTGAGTCAGGACGAGTTTGACTCAGAGTCGACTCGGGAGAGCTGTGTGGCGGCGTTATATGGGCTGAGCTACGGCGGATTGAGGTTCAAGGGATTGGCGAAGGAGGCCGGGGCGGAGGAAGTGTTAAAAAAGGTGGAGGAATCGGGGAACCAGCGGGCACGGGAGAAGGCGGGGAGAATTCTGGAGGTGTTGAGGAAGAAGGATCCGGAGGAAGAGGAAATTGATTGGGAAGAGTTGCTTAACTCGGATGACAATCACAGTGTCAACTCACAGAATCTAACTCGTGCTGAGTTTTGAGGTTCGTTAATTTTATTTTTTTATGGCTAATTCGTTTTTCTCTCTTTTGTGGGTTGGGTTGTAATGAATTTTGTGTATATTTATTTTTTTCTATTAATTGTTGGTGTAAATAATGATATGTTTTGATATATACTATATTGGACTATATTGTATAGCACAATAATTAAAATTTCAACAATCCTTTGCCAAAAATATTTGTTTCCAAGCAAATACCCAATTCTGAGTAATCCAAAGAGTGCAACAACGATGGGAACAATTAAAGCAAATACCCAATTCTGAGTAAAATCAAATAAGTGGATTAATAAATGTTTTTTTAATCAAAATAATATCGTGTTCCCATAAAAAAAAGTTGTTAGCGTAAAAAATGATTTATAGTTCTGTGTGAAAATTAGATGGAGTCTAATCTTACCAAGAAATTTAGATCCTTTTTTTTTACGTACAACTTTTTTATGGAAACATGATAATATTTTGTGGCATGCAAAATAACATATGTTAATCTACTGTGGCACTCGAGAGTTATAAGAACTCTTTATAGTGGGAAGTAAATCAAAATCCCAACACATAAATAGAGTAAATTATACTCAAGTTTCAATCATTTTAGATTTTTAGCAATTTTATCTACACTCAAATTTATTCTCATCTATCATCCTCAATCTTTCACCCGATCTTTCAGTATTTCACACAATTGTAATTTTTTCATTCTATTTTTTTTTTTGTCCATTTTAGTTTATTCAAAGGTTGGGGATGATATGTGCAAATAAAATTAAATGGAAACGAAATTGTTACAAAGCTTAAAAGATGAAGATTCTTAGTAAAATTTATCCTAAAAATACAATAGAGTAGGGGTAGCAAACGAGCTCAGTGGCCCATGGCTCTTCGGCTTGGCCTCGTTTAGGGACGAGCCCCAAAATTTTTACAAGCCGGGTCTTAGCATTGGAATTTTTTTTTTTTAAAAAATTTTGAAGTTGTTTACAATTTTTACTATAATAAATAAATAAATAACTAGCCGGCTCGTGGAATGCTCGGCTTGGCTTATGAGCGCACGAGCCAGCCAAGCCGAGCCTCCTAGTAGATCATGAGTCGAGCTCAAGCTCTACTCAAATCCGATCCACAAAGGTCGAGCTTGACCAATCCCTTGGGCCGAGCCAAGCTTGTTTGGCAATGGGCAAGCGGCTCATCACCACACCTACAATGGAGTTTCATGGTCAATGGAAAATATCTGCAAAGTGAAATTGTGACATTTACCTTATGCACACAATATTGAGTCGACGAATGGGCGAATCGAACTATGAGATGAGTAGCATGGCATGTTTCTTATCTTCTAAAGTACCGAGCATAGCCTTAAGGGAAATTACATGACTATACCAAAAAAGAAAAAGGAAAAGATGAGATTTACTATGCAAAAATGGTTAAATCACAATTACTAGATGGACTCGTTTGTCCTTTTGATAAATACCAGTGTTGAACTAAAATTAGCTCACTGCTTCAATATAAAGAGATGGAATGGGCTCAAATGTGTAGACCCAAAGTCCATAATGTACCAATTTCAATTTTTGGACCACAAGAATTTATCTAAATCACTCACTGCCTATACCAATTCTTTTTGTTTATTTTTTTCTTTATAACAATCTTTTATGAAATGTCGAGTTTTACCACAAGCATAACATTTCTTAGCTTTTGTTTTTGACATGTAATTGCTTCTACATTTTTTACCACTTGATTCAAAATTATTTTGATCATTGTGATTCTTAATTTGAGACAAACCTCTTATTACATGAACTTCACCACTTTTTCTTTCGTTTCTTTCAGCTTTTAATTCTAATTCTCTACTCCTTAAAGAGCCAATAACAATTTCAGGTGTCAAAGTGTCCCTCCTGTACTTAATAGCATTTTTTACTTCTTTATAAGCATCAAGAATATTATTTAATAAACTTATAGCTTTATACTCTTCAGACACTTTTTCACCACAATTTGTAATATGTTGTATCAATTTATTAAAAATATCCAAATTATTATCTAAATTATTAGACGAGTCTATTTTAAAACTGAAAAAAAATTCAAGCAGAAAAAGTTTATTCGGAGTGGACTTTGTTAAATAAAATTCTTCCAATTTTTTTCAAAGGTCTTTTGTGGAATCAAGTTTACCAATTTTTTCTTTAAAAAAAAGCAAGAAAAGTGTAAAATAATAGATATATAAGATTCTTTTTTCTGATCTTCATGGAAAAGTATCGTCAATAACTTTATAAACTTTTTGTTGAACAAGAATTCCTTTCATTTTTTTGTTGTCAGAATGAAAAATCACCATTTCTATCAAAAATCCCCAACTCAAAATGATGTGTTGTCATTTTCACACAAATAAAATACACAAGACACAAAACAAATACCTTAAGCAAGTGAATGCAAACTATTTTTTAACACATAGTACGATAGCAAGCTAAAAAATACTTTTCTAAGATCTCTCAAGTATATGCCAATCTAAAACCCTAGGATATTTTGAGATTTGTATTCTCAGATCAAGGAAGAAGCTAGATACAAGTCAAGTCTGTGTTATTTCTAAACAAAATAAGAAAGATATATGACAATAATTTCAACAAGTTATAAATCACGATAATAATAATCTCACGAATGATTTAAGCACAGAACACAACAAATAATATTATAGGTCTAACAACAAGCAATGATTACCCTATACGGTAACTCTAATTCTAATAGTCACCCCCACACAATCATCACGATTGCGAAAAGAGTAAAATGATAGAATCTTATACCAAGGTGAACAATTCTGACTGTTCATATTACCGGAGAGATGCAATTTTAACCACAGCAGCAAAAACAAAGAATCAACCACAAAAGCTGAAAAAATACCGTTTGCGTCTACAAAAGGACTGTTGCTTGGACTGTTCAAACCACCTTTGATACAATGGACTACCACCGAACGTTAGAAATTTCACCAGGATGTCGGAAGGATCTTCCATGTGCCCTTAGAAGGGATCTATCGTCACTGCCATGCACCGTCCTCTGTTGCCTCACGTACCACACGCACCTGACCGAAGAGATTACCTTGACGCCTTAAACTTCGATATGACTTCCTTTCGTCCAAAAAATGTCTATTATGATCAAAACAAGTACAAACAAATTTGGACTCTTTTTTTCTTCTCAGATTCAACCACAAAAAACTATTTTTCTTGTGTAAGGAATGTTACTAAGGCTCTGATACCAAGTGTTGAACTAAAATTACCTTACTGTTTCAACATGGAGAGATGAAATAGGCTCAGATTCGTCGACCCAAAGTCCACAATGAGTTTATCTAAATCACTCACCACCTATACAATTACTTACAAAGAATAATAAAAGTAGAAGAATAACAAGAACGGCAGCCATTGGCCAGAAAGGAAGAAAATGGAAACCCTGTATTCCTCTCTTTGTATTATGATATATTTCATAAACCAAATGGAGGTTTATATAGTAATGAGCCACTGTTGGGTAATAACCGACTTCTTGATCCATCGGTCATTTAATAGATCTAAGTAAACATATGAGACGAGGACAATCACACTAGATGCAGATAACTATAGTGGATATAGATATAAACTAAATGTAGTTAAATCGGGTCATTGATCAACAAATAAAAACTGTTAAATCCTCTAAGTAACCTATTAATTAATTGGATTGGCACATCGTAGATTTGACATTTTCTTTCTTTCTTCAATCTCGGCTCAAAGTTTATGAAGTATATTGTCATGCCTAGACTTTATATGAGGTCTAAGGGGCGGTTGCCTCGGGCCAAAAATAGTCTCTAAATCTAATAAATTGTGTTCATTTAATTTTTATTTTTTGAAAGGATTAGCCTAAGGCAGTCCAAACCCACATCTAATTAAAAAAGTCTGCATAATTAAAATCTCATCTTTTTCTAATTTGAAAGTTGAAACATGTAATCTCGACTCGATTTCAAAGTTCAGACCACTCATCTCCCTCTCCAGTCCAGCAAAAACCCACTCTACAGTCTACGTTAAGTTGCCATAGTTGTTTTATTGTATTTTCTATGATAGTTGTAAGCGATATTTCTCTTTTAACCATTCTATTTCATTTTAGATAATTTATATATTTCACGAGTTTAACTTTTATATTCTTTTGGTAATGATTGAACCAATTGAATTGATTAAAATAAAGTTGATGTTGTTATTTCTTGTCGACATCAGATTTTGGATCGTATATGTGTACATGCCAATAATTTTCTTGCAAAATGAGCTGTGAAAAAAAAGAAATTAGGGGCTTTCTTTATTGTTGAATATTATATTTTGTATGTCGTTTTATTGTTGAATTTTGAGTTTATAAATTTAGTTTTGGAAAACTCTTACGAAGAAAAAAATTTGAATGCACACTACGATTTGAGGGTTAAATTCGATTCAGGCCTCGAAAACATAAAGTATGTAGTATCCCTGAATGATATAGCGCGTTGTTTAGGCATCTCCAATGCACTCCGTCTATTGCTTATTAGACGTGCTACATAAGCATATATAGATAGAGTTATAAAAAATCATTTTCAATGCATGCTAACGAGGACTCCGTCTATCTGATTCGACACACCAAAAATAGACTCTTTAGAAGTCTGTCTAAATTTAGACGGACTTCTAGACGGAGTGACTCAGCAAATTTAAACCAATCTCAGTATTTTATTTTTTTAAAAAAAGTCAGATAATGAAAATATAAATCGAAGACTTACCAATTTTTTAAAAAAATTAATGCTACATAAATGACAATATTAATTTTAGACGGAACCCATTGAAGACGAATTTATAATTTGAACGTACATAGTGTTACATGGACTAGACTAGAAGTCTATCTATTTTAGAACATCTCCAATGCACTTCGTCTATTGTTTTTTAGACATCCACATAAGTATACATAGATAGAGTTATAAAAAACTCTCTCCAATGCATGGTGACGAAGACTCTATCTAGCTGATTTGACACACCAAAAATAGACTTTGTTTAGAAATCTGTCTAAACTTAGACGAATTTCTAGACTGAGTAACTCAATAAATTTAAATTAATCTAAAGATTTTATTAAAAAAAAAGTCAGATAAAGAAAATATAAATTGAAGATGTGTCAATTTTAAAAAATTTAATACCACATGAAAAATAATATTAATTTTAAACAGAATTCATTATAGATGAATTTATAATTTTACGCTTATCCAATGGACATAAAAGTGCATCTATCTATCTTACCTGCGATTACAATAGACACAGATAGAATTGACGCATTGAAGATGGTCTTATTTGGATGAAAACCCAACAACCAGTTCTCCCCTCGTCATAAAATTGGAAAGAGAAAACCCATAAAAATCTTGATGAACCATTTCCCAAAAATCCGGGGAAAATGCTCTCATAAAATCCGGGGAAATTGTTTCCATCAAAATCAGGTTTAAATAATCTCCAAAAAATCTTCGAAGAAACGCACATAAAGAAGTCTCTACATTCAGAAGATCCCAAGCTAGGCGTGATTTTTGAGTTCACTGCCGAAAACAACTTCGGGTAATCGGGAAATCGCGTTCTTTTACATCAATTGAAGATATAGGAAGGATTAAGGTATTGAGCTCTTCATTTACATTGCTATTTGGAGTTGATATAACTGTTACAACTTTGTTTAATAGATATGTCAGATGGGTGAGCATTCATTGAAAATTTACAGTAAAACAATGTTCAAAGAATAAACCTGTGTAGATGAAAATAAAAAAAATTCAATTAGTAAAAGATTTTTTTCAGTATGTATGATTTGGATTAAAATTATTCTTGTGAACATTGTGTGACAATTTGTTTCTAGTCGCATCATTAGTTCCTAATTTTTCAGAACTATATATTACTTTGTTAGCATTATTTTGATGCTTGGAAGCATACAAATTATTAAATATCACAGTGAAATTGATTGTTTAAAACTAGGACTTGTTTTATAGACTAATTTTGATTCATTGATGTCCATAGAAAGGCATGTGTATGTCAATTATAAGGCTCTTAGTTGATATTTAATTTGTGGCTAGTTATAAAAAGATCGCATGTCATCAAAGATCACAATGGAAATGCCACTATTTAGAGCACGCAGATGTTGAGAATCGGGTGATTACTTAACGTGCTTAGAAAGTCGCATATCCTTTTTATATTAGATCACACTTTTTTGAAATAGTATTATGTTGAAGCTGCTTGATATGAAAAGATTACATGTCTAGTAATATCAATGTGGGAAACTGCAAAAACTCTAAGCAGTCGGATACTTTTAGAATCGTGGTAATCATTAATGTGCTTATAAGGATTTTTTATTTTCTGGCTAGTTAGAAAAAGATCACATGTCATCAAAGATAACAAATGCCTGTATTTAAGAGGTCGCAGATATTGAGAATCGAGGTGATTTCATAATTTGCTTAGAAAGTTGTGTATCCTTTTTATGTTAGGTCACAGTTTTTGTTATTTCATTCCGTCAAGTTGCTTGGTATGAAAAGATCACATATCTAGCAAGATCACAGTGAGAATGAAAAAAATTAAAGCAGTCGCAAATATTGTGATTAGTTAATGTGCTTGTAATGATATTTCATTTCCTGGCTAGTTATAGTTGATATTTCATTTAGTGGCTATTTATAAAGAGATCACATGTCATCAAAGATTACATTGGAAATGCCAGCACTGAAAATGTCGCATATGTTTAGAATCGAGGCGATTACTTAATGTGTTTAGAAAGTCACGTATCTTTTTTGTGTTAGATCACACTTTTTGTTGGTGATTTTGTCAAAGTTGCTTCATATAAAAACAACATGTGTCCAGTAAGATCACAATGAAAATGCACAAAATTTAAAGTAGTCGCACTTTTTTTTAACAAGTCCAGAAAAATATTGCATTAAAAAAAATAAAAAATTTAACGAGTTGTGCTCGTGGTCGATCTGGCCCGGCCCATGAGGCCCACAAGTCATGAGCTGGACCTAACCGTGCTCGCCTATGGGAGACGAGCCAAGCTCGGCCCAGGTGGCGCTGGCTCGGTCCACTGCCACCCCTAAGTAATTATGCTTACCCGGATATTTTATTTTCTGGGTAGCTATTAAAAGATCGTGGCATCAAAAGATCACATTAGTATTATAAGTATTTGAGAGGTCACAAGACTTATGTACTAAAAAACTTACGTTAAGGATCATTTTTACACTGAGGGCGAAGGTTATGGACCATTTGCTCCAATTTCCCTAATTATTATTTAAAAACTTCATTTTATGAAGGTATATACCCAATTAGTGGAATTAACTATAAATGAGAAGTCAATGTAACTTCGCATCTCCCGGTTGAAGGAATTGCAGAAGACAGTTTTATGGAATAAGGAATCATTACAAAAGAGTTTTACATTATATGCAATAGAAAAAGAGTTTCCAATTCAAGGTCTTATCGGTCAGACAAAAGTGAGTGTGTGCTGAGATGTCTGGACGCTAGTTGCAATTGGTCTTTCGGAGCCTCAACAATGGGAGAGACAAAAATGTTCAAAATCAAGTACATAAAAAATAGCCACCAGTGTTAGATAGATGTGATTCTAGGAGATCATCAACAGCAACTAGTTAATGAAGGACGTGATGAATATACACTCCCAGGGACACGATGAATACCTACGGGGTTACGATCATGGGCAGATTTGTTAAGGGAGAAGAGGGGGGCCAGGACCCCTCTCAATTCAAAATTTTTTGAAGCCCAATAAGAGGCCCAATCCTAAGTAGGCCCCTTCTCAATTTCAGGTGGTACACTAGTGGACTTTGCGGCAGAGAGGCTGAAACTTTCCAGCACTTATTTTTTCATTGTCCCATTAGTGCTCTTGTTTGGAATCACATCAAAAACTAGTTGGGTATCAAAAGATTCATGTCTACATTATCTAGTTCCTTGAAATGGTTAAAGAAGGAGGCAAGAGGAAGTTCTTGGCAAAGTAAAGCCAAGAAAACAGCCCTTGGGTGCCCAGTCCTTAATGCCCTTAAAATGTTTGATAAAAATATTGATAGAAAAATGTAGTGATAATGTGATATTGATTAATTGAATATTGGATATTGATTTGTAAGGTAGCCTAAAATAATTAAACTGACAATTTCTTGAATTCACCTCCAAAGCTTTAATTTGATAAACAATGGTTAGATTACCTAAGCAGATGCATCTATATGTTTTTAAATGTACTTAAATATATAAAGCAGGATGATGTGATTGACAATTGGTAGTTACCTTGTTTTTAGATTAATATTGCAAATTCTTATTTTTAGTCATTTATTTTGAGGATAAGCTTTCAAATTTTGAAAAGAAGCATAGTACTGATTTAGGCATATACAACTTCTAGTAGACTTTATTGCTGGAGTACATTGAATCGTTAAATCTGTTCCTGGAAATATTTTATTGTAGTTGTTAATTACTACATTGACTTCTTGTTTGATTGTTTACTCCCTCTGAAGTTTTACATTTTTCTCGTTCTCATCTTTGAAGTTATATAGGACTTCTACAACACTTTCTCATAAAATGAATCCTATGTATTTTGTTGTAGTTGAACTTGACCTATAAGCTATGTTTATCCAACGTTCGACCTTACTATCATCTCCTTCCTTTTCATCAACTAAAACTTTTGTTACTTTCTATGTATAATTCATTTTGAAATTTTTTGCTTATTGTTTACGTAATGCCCCCTCTTGAATAAAATCCTATATCTGCCACTGGTTACGATGAGTTACGAGAAGGCTTGTAGGTCTCGAGATCATGTGCATTGGTGACAATAAGGGGTGATCCTGAAGAATCGCATGGGAATCTTCCTACTTACATGTGTATGTTGGAGAAAACTAATCAAGGGTCATTTACCAGAATTCAGACCGATGAAGACAACATGTCCATGTACCTATTCATCGCATTAGGGGTGTCAATACAAGGTTGGAGACGTTGCAGTCCTATTATTGTGATTGATGGTACACACGTAAAAGGCATTTATGGAGGGACGCTATTCACGGCATGTGTGTTAGAAAATTATAGGGAAAATATCTAACAATGTACACAAGATGCCAACAACAACATTTCTGTACTTTCTTTTGCTGTTGGGGATTCAGAGAATGATGGATCGTGGGGTTGGTTCCCAATGAGACTAAAAGAGGCTTACAGAGATTGCGATGACTTGTGTATCGTTTTGGATTGAAACAAAAGCATAACAAAGGCAAGCACGGTGTATGTTCCTATCATATATATAAAAAAAAATTGAAGACGATTTACAGGACGATTGGAAAGGACATCAAAAGACCATTCAATGCAACTGCAAGGGCTTATAAGATAGCTGACTTCGAGTACCATATGACACAGCTTGACATGATCAATGAAGGCATCCGTGGGTATTTGGTGAGTTTAAATTGTATATCTCCAAAATTGTGATAGCTTTTACAAATGTGGACTAGGATATATTTATATATCAGTTGTTCTTAAATGTAGGAGGATATCTGACATCATAAATGGACGAGCATTTACGACAACAAATAGGTTTTTCACTATGACCTCTTGTGTTGTAGAGTTGGTAAATTCGGCCACAAAGGAAGCTAAGACATTCTTTGTGGAGACTTTGATTGAATCTTTATGTTGCTTATTGCAAAATTGTTTTGCAAACAATTAACGAATGCAGAATCAACCTTCATAACTCTTGCAACAAGGTATGAGAATATACTGAGAGAAAGGTCAAGAGCGTCAATTGGATTGCAGGTATACACAAGAAAGATACTTACTGGTTCGAATATAAAAGCTCAACACTAATCTGGCTTAAAGTGCAATTAGCGTATAATATACAATTGTGATTTTTATTTTTATTTCTTCCAGTCATGTGCAATTAATTCTATTTGATATGTTGTGATCAGATAACATTATGTTTGTGTCTATCTTTTCATTGATTTGATTATGTAATTTTTTTTGCAATGTCCACTTTAGGTATTCCATTCGAACCAGTCAATTTTCCGGGTGATTGATAACAATACGACTTACGTGGCGAACATCCATAAAATGAAAAGCAGCTGCAACAAGTTTCAAATTGATGAGCTTCCTTATGGTACGCATTGGCAGTTATTGCAAAGGGAAACCTCCGCGCATGATTATTGCTCCAAATACTACTCAAAAGAAGAGTACATTGTAACGTACAAAGGGTCTATTTTTTCGGTTGGAAATCAAACTAAATGGTCAGTACTAGATGATGGGAAGAATTGTTGTGTTAGCCCCCATTCCAAAGAGAGGTCCCGGTAGGCTTAGGGAGAAAAGGTTTAGGTCAGCGGGTGAGGGAAATCAAGCCATAAGGTACAGAAGTTGCAGGGAGTATGGTACGTGAACCTTTTGAAAGTTCTGAATTTATTATGCGCACAAAACATCAAGGAGAGTAAGAAATTTCTAAAACTAAAACATAGAATTTGTGAAATTTATCGATAGCATGAGATGTCGCTATAAATTATTTGATCAACTTAACAAAAGTGAAAAATTATAATATTTGACCCAAAACTACCTAATGTGTTATGGAACAATATATTAAAATTTCAGAATTTTATTAACTCATTTGCTAAGTGAAATAAGAGAGCACAGTTACTTGAAAACTGTCACTCGGATAAAACTGGCACAGTATGAGAAAATGGTAATAACTCATTCACCCAAAGCACGATTCCAAATTCCTCAAACAGCCAACTTATAAACCTTTCTAACCCCACTGATGTTCCTAAAAAAATTTCAGTACAAGCTAAGTTATATAATTTTTAATAAAGGGATATAATCAGACAAAATATAAAAAACAACAATTGTTGAAATTAAAATTCTCCGACCAACAACTTTAACATCCTACCACCAATAACTCAATCTTTCACGATTTTAGCATGAAAACATGGACAACTAACTTACATATAATAGCATGCTCATCTCAACACTTAACGACAAAATTTACATATAATTTTAGTCACTAACATCCTTCGTCACGCCGCCGCCAAACTCTTCAATCTAGAAAGAAAAATAATTTGGGACGTAAGCATTTCCAAGAATACTCAGTAGTAGATATACACGCCATTGAGAAAATTATATACCCACAATCACACGACGTGCCAAAAACCGTAAAATCTAGAGAACTTCATAAATCTGTAACCAGTCTGACACATTTCTAGTGATTAATCACCTTCAATCATAATTAATTCTAGGCGATTACCTTTAATCATCAAATTTCTGTTCATAGACGAGCCATAACATACTAAAAAAACAATTAAACATGCTTCTAGGCATAGCATACGTCACAAACATTTAACATAAAGGTGTGCGCTAGTATATAAAATTCTCAACAACATAAACCACATGTGTTCGGGAGAGAATACTACACAAAATTTTCAAATTCTCTAGAGTTGAGTGGGTGGCTGTAAATTTTATTGCACTATTTTAGAAACCCATCACTCTTTCCTTTTACCTTTCTTGTAAATTTGTGTATGAAAAATGTATGTATTATATGAAATTTGTGTATAGAGAAAAGGGGAAAAGAGGGAGGTCGAGAGAGGGAAGGAGAAATAGAGGGAAAATGGGCAGTTTTTAAGGCTAGTTATGGGGTAATGAGGTGATTTTTGGGGCAATTGGGAGGCTGTTTATGAGCCATTTTGATGGTAGTTGGGCGACGGTTTTGGGGGCTAATCATGGATTATTTTTGGGGCAAAATATGGTTCATTACTAAAATAGGGTATATGAGAAGAACTCAATATTAGTTTGGTACTAAGCTTTATTTTATGACGACTTGAAACCTCTGAGTTATAGTCAATTGTAATTTAATATTTGAACGGCTAGTCCGTTTCTAATATTACGTTGAGATCAGGACAAAATCATTAGATACATATATCCTCTAGTCTTTATAAATTCTTTAAGTGTATATTGACATAAGTATTCTATTGGTCTAAACTGAATGACTATATTCAACTTAGACGACAATGGACATGAACCATGTGAATGTTATGTGAATGAAATATTAATATAAAAAAGAATGCATAACACTCGAGTCAAATAAAATATACGCAAGGCAAGATGTTGAATGCGTGAAAAAATCTAGTGGAGAAGCAGTTGGGGGGGATAATTTTAGATTTCTTTCATGTAAAAAGAAAGCCTTTTTCCGTAGATGAGAATTCAATTTCCAAAATCTTTTGTATTCCAAAATACCTAGTTGAAATATGATTCAAGTTTCAATAAGATTAAGGATTGACGAGTCATTTTTAACCATGAGATGATAACTAAGCCTTTAAAAGATATGGTTGCATTAAGTCAAGATGTGAGACGGTTGCATTTGGTAATCACACTTTAGATTAAGCTTTGTTCGAATACTTTTTTCAACTTTACCGAATAAAGATATAGATATTGTAGATAATAATGAGTAAAAAGAGGCCAAACTTGTGTAAAATGATTGTTAAGGGCATGATTTCAAACCTCTCTTATCACAAAATGAAGAGTTTGTGTACTTTTAGAGAGACAATGCAGTAGTGATGCCAATTCATCCTAACTTTACCTTTAATGATTGTACTTTGAAATACATGAGGTACAATGTCGTTAACGTGGTGTGAGAAGGCTCGAAGTAAAAAAAAAAAAAAAAAAAGATCTCTTAAATGTCATAGAAACCTATCCTAGGTAGGAAAATTTTCTGGATGTTAAAGTTTTGACTTCTCTTGTACCTCTATCAGGTGTGGACTGAGATTCTTTTATAGCTCGATTTATTACTTTTTAGACCCAATTGAATGTTCATTATAGTCTTCAAGAGACGTTTCAAGAACATGTGTGGGAGAGTTTGCAGAATTAGGCACTATCAACAAGTCTTTGAGAAACATACACGTTTGTATGCAAGAATTTTGGCACTTAAGAAGGAAGTATCGAATGATAAAGATTCTTAGACGTCTTTCCATCCTTTTCTATATACCTTGCTATGTCTCCTTTCTTTAGAATGTATTATGAACGATGTTTAATCTTTTGCTTTGGTACTGCTTGTACTTTCAGGAACGTCATTTCAAGATATCGTACCACACTAAAATTTTCTAATTTGATCTGCCATTGTAAGCAATATTTAAAATGCAAAACGAACACGTAAGCATATAAATTATTTAAAAGAATTAATAACTTACCAATGAAATAGAATCAAGTTGTGCATCTAATGGATTTAAAATCCAACATTAAACTCACATATAATCGAAACAATAACTTACTTGGTTGGTGTAACTCCAGATGATTGTCGAACATGCATACAATGGGTAATCTATAGAATCATTCAAACGAAGCTTTGATACAATAACTGCCACGACTAAATTTTTTTTTATTACTAATTTCTATACATTTAAGTAATTTCACTATTGAAATTTTGAAATAATAAGATAATACTATATTAACCAGCTCTGAAGTCATTCTGAAAATAGTTTTGAAATCATTTAATAAAATTATTTAATTGTACGAAAAATAAATATTTAATTTTGATAACCTTATTTTCAATATAAGTACACTTTTAATATTAGATACTCTTGATATTATTGTTCAATACTAGATTTATGTTTAATTGATAAAAAAAAAGTGTAGTTTAGAAGCCATATACTAACCTTAATGAACATAGAGAGTGGAAGATATAGTCATAAATTAACTTTATAAAATATTTAAATATTGCTAAGATGAAAATAAAAATCTAGAACCTTATGTAAAACTTTTGTTGGGTTTCCCTGTTGATTGATCCAATGAACCACGATTAGTTACCTAGTACAAAATCGTACCCTCATCTAGGAGTTGGTACTAACCTTTAGTATAAGCATTGCCATACCTAAAATGCAAAACAATATGAGCGAATATTCAACTAGTAAGGTTATGTATGACCATGTGTATTATGTTCTATTATTTCTTTCATTCTCGAATTTCAAGTAATTCTCAATATTTTTACTTGATGTCAAATTTACATCTTATTCCTCTTTTATCTCATTGAGTCCCGAATCCCACTAAAGTATACTCTATGAGCTCAAATATCAATATGGTCCAAGTGCGCAATCTAGTGCTTGTGGGTTTGTTGTCATCTACCGAGACTCGGGAGATTACAGTGTATCTGTTGTTACCCACCAAGACTCGAGATATTGCCTCGGTAAATATAATATATAAAAGCCTAGTTTGAGTATACGGTGTTCAGTGTGCCGATCTGCAGTGCCAAGACCACCAAGGGCCTCCTGACACTGTCCGTATACAGGTGCTAGACCCCCAAACACCCTATCATTGACAAATTATAATGATCCTCGAGAGCCTCAAGCAATATATCTTTTCGGACACTAAATAGTGCAGTACACACAAGCGACTCAATTATATTCACTACTTACTTTATCAACATTATCAATTCATGTGGTATACCGTATCTAAGTATTCACAGTTATGTTTTTCTTACTTTCATTATCTCTTCTTTTACAAATTGTGCTTAGTTATTAATTTCATATCCATATGTATCCTCGTACATATAAACGAAGTAATATATCTCATATGTCACATGTAACTTGATCCAACATATTCCTGTTTATAATAATATCATATAATCATGACGTATCTCAAATATTTCGATCATAGGACAATTGATAACAAATATATGTATTTAAACAACAAAAGTGTATTTTATGTAATCACATAAGAGCACATTATAATATAGATACTATTGTTTTGCATTGTAGTTCATCATTACTTACCCCTATCCCTCTCTTATATTATTTTTTAAGGTATTGTTCCTCTATATTTCGTATAGATAATTTTCTTGAAGTCCAAAGTGACCAAGAATCATCATATATATCACATTTATGGTCAAATACCATAAAAAAACAAGGTCTCAAAGGTGAAAATATGAGTAGATTCGACACCTGGGAACCAAAGCGTGGAACACGTCGAGAAATTAGACTGCCAAGATTGATACAAAGAACTCTACAAATCATATATTACATTAAAAAACTTATCAAGTTAAAAATCCAACGCATTTTACGGATTTCTCAAATAAAGCAACCCTGACCTCTATTTAATTGAGGAGACAGGAGTTTAGCTACAATTATTATTTTCTCTAATTACATTTTTAGGTCTAGTGTAATTTTTGCAATTATCAATTCTATTATATTTATATTTTCCACCTCAAGTATTAAAAATTCTTTAAAATGCCCAAAAATCCTTGAAATCACCGAAAATTTTCTAAAATTGCCCAAAAAATCTTAAAAATATGGCAAAAAATTCTGGATTGTTACATTGACCTTGTTATTATAGAAATTGAAAATTGAACAAGATGTATGATCCACACACATTGATATGCTTGGTCTATAAAAGGATTTTGTATTGGCGGTGATAATATTGTACAATAGAAATTATATATATATATATATATAAGAAAAACTCATATAATTTTGTATTGGCGGTGATAATATTGTACAATAGAAATTATATATATATATATAAAAGAAAAACTCATATAAACAAGGGCCACGGAGCGAGGAGGATGATTATTAGTAGTTTGAGATTTAAAATATAATGATATCGTTATTATTATATAAACTATTTATTACTTGCATTCTCATAATTGAGATCTATAATTCTAAGATACCGTTATAGTTATATCAATTGTCTACAATCAAGGGGGGATCCAATAATTTAGTTCGCGGGGACTGAAATATATTAAAGTAAATACAATAAAATTTATATATGATATAAAAAGTCATTAAAATGATATTATTTATTGAAATTGTTTCCGATGAGGTTTTGAAACATAAAATTCATCTATAATAGAATCTACATCAATTTTCTCAGCAAGTTCTTATTCAATAAATAGTGTCATACAATCAGCTAGAAAGTCATCCTCCATTTTGTTTCGAAGATCAGTCTTCACATGTTTCATTGCAGAAAATGACCGCTCAGTTGTCGCGGTAGAAACAAGTAATGTCAAAACAAAACCAATCAATCTAGTCACCATTATGTAACTAACTGACCTTCAACTCTCAGTTAACTGCTGGCATAATTCAACAAGTGTAGATACTTGAAATTGAGGATCGCACTTCATATCTAGCTCATAATGTCGCAACTCATATTCTAAACTACGCATATCTTGCATTGAAAAATCTGTAGGATAAAACTTCTCTACCAGTGAGCAAATATCAAGACTGTTAAATGATTTATATGAGTCTTTAAGATCCAAAGTGACACTGAGAGAAAGGAGTTCAACTGCTGTCTCATTAAATCGTGTATCTAACTCCATCAATACGAAATTTACCACTTCATTGAAAACATCGAATCGATAATGATGCTCAACTATAGTTTGATCTCGAGAATGACCAATTCTATACAAATTATCTCGATCAGGTATGACAATATCATTTATTGAGCAAAAACTATTCACTCTTTGAAAAAATTCTTCCCAATTAGTAACTCTCAATTTCTGAAGAAGTTCTTTTGTAGTTGATACAAATCTTGTAACAGATAAGATGTCTAGAGATTTTCTTTGAAAGATTTGACAAAGAACATCAGATATAATCATAATGACATGCATTAAATGCAAGATGAACACAAATTCATAACTTGTCAAGTTATTGTAAATGCCACAAGCTTCAGCTCGAGATCTTGAGTTTGGAGAATGGCTAGTAAGATATTCAAGTACATTGCAAGTTGCAGCGTACATATCTATCAAACTCTTTATAGAGTCAAAATGAGAATTCTAACGAGTAGCTCCTAATCGTTGCAAATTACCCGTTTGATTGGCACCACTTCCAGACTTACGCTCTCCAGTGGCCAACATATGCTTAATTTCTATTGTTTAAGCAGTTTGCAACTCATTAATACGCTAAGGAGATGAAGTAATAATATTGAGAACATTATCCAAATGAGAAAAGAATTCTCAAATAGCACCAACATCTTTAGCTGCAGAAACCAATGTCAACTGTAATTAGTGGGAAAAATAATGAACGTAGTATGCATATGGACAATCTCGAAGAAATAATGCCTGAAGTCCATTCCAAGCACCGCGCATGTTACTTGCACCATCATACCCTTGGACTCTCATTTTTTCTACCTAAAGCTCGTGTTGAGCAAGAACATCGGATATTTCATTTTTTTTATTCAATGACAAATAACCGTTCTCTCAAAATACCATGATTGTCCACAAACCTTGGGATAATGGCCATTTGCTCTTGTTTAGATGCATCTTGTGCTTCATCGACAAGAATACAAAAGCATTCGTTCTCAATTTCTTCACGAATCATCCGTCGTACCTTATTGGCCATAATGTGCAAAATTTCTTTTTGAATATTTGGAGCAATGTATTGAGCATTTTTTGGAGTATTATCCAATACAACTTTATCAATTTCTATATTCATTTCTACCAACTTTACCATTTGAAGAAAATTCCTTCGATTCAGTGAATGAAGATTCGTTGTGACCTCTGAAGGCACAACCTTGAAATGCTAACCATTGAACACTTATGATTGAAATTTTTAGACGCAAACGACGTCTCTGCACTTCCTCCCTCGATACTACATGGATTACCTTGTCAATATGTTGAGACGGTCGCATTAAATCTTTAGCTCTTATCTCACACATATTATGATGTGACGCACATGAGTAAGATATGCACATTTCGCTCCGTCATTAACTCTCTTCCACTTATCATATCCATGACTGATCAATGTTGAATAATTTGATAAATTACCATCATTCTGAAAAAAGAAAGCAGTAAAAACAGTATGCCCAATCTGTTGTAGGCGAATACTCCAATCAAGGAAACTGACTAAACTATTTCTTTTGAAACTGGTAAGACTAAGTTTTTCCTAGTGTCTTTGGATATTCTGAAAGTATTGGTTGATAAGGTCCAACTTTAGATATGCCACTCTAATCTCATTTCGCAGATTAACAGGATGTTCAAATATTTGCTTTCTTTTTTTTTTAATCTCGTTCAATACTAGTAGACAGTTGCAATTTAGGATTTGAAGTTGAATGATGTACGATTTCTGAAGATGAAATTGAAGGAAGTTGCTCTTCGATTAATCTATCAGAAGGTGTACTTTCACTATATTAGCCTGTCTTTTTAAAAAATGAAAACTCTTGACAGAAGCTTGATATTCCATTTGTAAATTCTAGAAAAAAAATTGACAATCCATCAACAATTCACAAATAGGCCAGCAAGGCACAATAATTTAATTCAATAATATGCTTACAAGACAACACAATAGGCCGGCAAGGCACAACAATTCAATAATAAAAAGACAAAGCATTAAAAATAAGCCGGCAAGGCAACAAAAAATTAATGACACGATTGCAAGGGAATTAGCAAAATACCTATAAGGCTGTAAGTGTATTTTTCTTTACTTTTCCTCACGTTGGCCGTTGATTTGTTTATATACAATAAAATATATTATTCAATTGCTATAATTTCCTCAATCTATTATTCAGTCACAAATTACTGTAAGTGTATTTTTCTTTGCTATTTCAGATTCCGAGAATAGAGTTATTGAATTTGTAAATATGCATACAGGTGGACTTTCCATTTTGGTTCATATTATCATTTTCTTTGGTCTAATCACTATTTTTCTTATTGTCATTGGAGTCCATAACTCCATTAAGTTTTCTAATGAAACACATACTAGTTCTTCATTTTGTAATTTGTGTTTTTTTTTTTTATGAAATTTTTAGGGTTTAAGGTCTTTGACTCTTCTCATATTCATAATTCATTACTCAATATTCATAGAATGAATAATCAGTTTATTCAATATTCTTATATTCATATAAATATACAATGACCAACCAAAAACCAATTCATCCTCAATGTTAAAAAATAGATGTATTTTTGGAAATGAAATATGCAATATAATATAAACATTAAAACAATGTTTAAAAAAAAATACCTGTTGGAACTTCAATTTTGATAAAAAAATTCAGTGATTAGAACTTTAGCTTATTTTCAGAGATTGGAACTTCAATTTGATAAAAATGAGAAAAATGGGTCATGTCTCATGGAGCTTTGGAGCTTCCGGTATCGCCTTCTAGGTTAAAGATCGGAGCTTCCAATATATCCTTCTAGGTTAAATAATATCTAGAGAAAATTGCCAATAAGTCATCTCCACATGACTTGTTTCAAATTAGGTCAAAACTTTTTTTTAAATTGTGATTATGTCATACTTCACAACAATATTTTATATTAATTCCAAAATCACCCCTTTTAACCATATTTTTCATTGGCACAATCTTCCAACTCCACAAACCTCCTCCACCTCCTCCTCTACCTCCGACGACCTCCGGCGACAACTTCCTCCACCTCCGGCAACCTCCGGCGAGTGCTTCTACGGCGCAGTGTCACTTTTTAATTCCATATAGTAAAATCTGGGCCATGTGCTATTGAAATTGTGAAGATATCTAAGCATTCACGGAAGGAATGAAGGATTTGTGAAAGATTTTGGTGTAACTAAACTAGTTTTGGGATTGGTTTTAGACAGTTTTTTGGTGAAGATTTTGGATCAATTTTCAGTTGGGGACTGAATGTTGTTAGCTGTGAAACTACAAAAGTAAATGACAAGTTACTTCATAGATTCCAGATTGAGGTAACAAATTAACGTAGGATATTGCTATTAATTTCTTTGTTTTAAACTTAATTCTTGTATTTGATCATTTTTTCAAGCTAGTGATCTAACGGCTAGCATTGATCTATCCGTGCTGCAAGAGAGGCTGACCAATATGATTAACCTGGGTTGAGTATTTTAGCAGTTATGTAAACAATAAGCATTTTCCAGTCATGTAAACAATGAGGTAACATCTGTTGTTGATACTGTATTATAGAATAGTAACTTGATATTGTATTAAGTTGGTCATTAGATTATTTCTTTGTGTTGTTAATTAGTCATGAAAGTTGTTTGATACTGTATTATACAAAATAGTATCACAACAGAAATGGGCATAGAATGCTGTAAATATGAGCTTGAATGCTGTAAATATGAACTTGAATACTCTACTATCTTATGTAAATAGGAGTTTGAATGCTCCACCATCTAATTGCTGTAAATAGGAGCTTGAATGTTCCACCATCTAATGTTTAGTCATGGTATGTTGTTTGATATTGTATTATATAAAACAGTATCACATAAAACAATATCACAATATAAATAGACATATAATTCGCATACGTGCTCAGAATTTTTATTATAATATATTTTCGAAATGGTCTCGACGAGACGGTCAAGATCAGTGGCTTTGCCACTGCGTACGATGAATTTTACGCATTTCAAGTCGTTTCTTTAGTTTAAAATGACAATCTTTAATTTTTATTTTCAAAACAGTATTACAAATTCTCTAAAACAGTATCACAAATAACAGGCGAAGTTGGTGGATCATAATAGTTGCTCGAAGAAATGAATTGAATCAGAAATGAATTAACACAGTCATGATGGTTAAATCAGATCAAATACACACAAATAAGCTGCTTTTAAGCTTAACCAAACATACTCATAAATGAATTGAATAAACAAAATGCAGAAATTATAAATGTCACTTAGAGCACACTGAAGTGCAAAAATTTACAAAGACCCAATAAAAATTCCATGAATCCAGCTAGATATAAAGTTTGATAAATTAGTATCATAGTTGAAACATTATCTTAAACAAACAGTATTATATGTTGATGGATTAAAGTTCACCAATGTACATTATCTAAATAAAAACAGTATCATAGATTAAACAGTATCAAAGTATACTAATGCACATTACTTAAATAAAATAGTATCATGGATTAAAACATGGCAATGTTTGAACCTGTGATACTGTTTAATTATGGCAATGTTTGAACCTGTGATACTGTTTGAATGTCTTAGTTTTAATCCATGATATTGTTTTAATGTCTTAGTTTTAATCCATTATACTGTTTTAATGTCTTAGTTTTAATCCATGATACTGTTTAATTATGGCAATGTTTGAACATGTGATACTGTTTGAATGTCTTAGTTTTAATCCATGATACTGTTTTAATGTCTTAGATTTAAGCCATGATACTGTTTAATTATGGCAAGATTTGAACATGTGATACTGTTTGAATATCTTAGTTTTAATCAATGATACTGTTTGAATGTCTTAGTTTTAATCCATAATACTGTTTAATTATGACAAAGTTTAATAGGTTAACACTTTGTCATAATATTTCACTATCATTTGAAACATGTTTTAATCCATGATACTGTTTTAATCTTATGATACTATTTTAATCCATGATACTGTTTAATTATGGCAAGGTTTGAACCTGTAATACTGTTTGTATGTCTTAGTTTTAATCGATGATACTGTTTTAATGTCTTAGTTTTAATCCATGATACTGTTTTAATGTCTTAGTTTTAATCCATGATACTGTTTTTATTCTATGATACTGTTTGAATCTATGTGATCTTTGATACTGTTTAATTATGGCAAGGTTTGAACATGTGATACTGTTTGAATGTCTTAGTTTTAATCTATGATACTGTTTTAATCCATGATACTGTTTTGTTTAGGTAATTAGTATATTTCGATACCGTTTTAATCCATGATACTGTTTTTATCTTGTGATACTGTTTGAATCTATGTGATATTTGATATTGTTTAATTATGACAAAGTTTGAACCTGTGATACTATTTGAATGTCTTAGTTTTAATCCATGATACTGTTTTAATGTATTAGTTTTAATCCATGATACTGTTTTAATCCACGACAAAACAGTATCATCACAAAACAGTATCACAATTAGTATTTTTTTACAATTAAGGGCATGTTGGTCTTTTAGCTCTAAAATATGACTTTAATTGAATTAAGTTTTGAGCATATGACTTTAGAGCTCATAAGTGCCCAAACAGTGACCGACCCTGAATTTACCCAAATTTCTATTCTATGATTGCCGATTGGGAATTGGACCAACTGGTATCTTGGGCTGAAATGTATAATATTGGGTAATTGACTAATTGGGTCCCTGAGTTTTTTTTTTTTAGTTGGGCTTGGGAAATTGGGCTTGTTTTTGTTGAACACGGGCTGAGATCTAAATTGGGCATGGACTATATCAAAAAAAAAAAAAAAAAATTGGCTGTAATTCTGAAGCTGGGCCTAGCCCGGGCTGTTGTCAGGCCCAGCCCCCTACATCCGCCAATGTCTACAAATTGTCGTCCTGATGATTGTAATATGGAACTCTGTGATGCCGTTGTTTTCACATCAATTGCCTATCACTTGTTATCAAGGGTGGATCTAGGAACATTTGGAGTCCAGACTACTCATTTTAAGATCGAGCTATTACTAAAAGAAAATGTTTTTACACTAATGATTGAGATTTAGAAGTTAGAACTCTATGATATCATTGTTAACACATGAGCTTTCACTCGTCATCATCTATG
The DNA here is from genome assembly GCA_030279155.1 of Forsythia viridissima. NCBI lineage: Eukaryota > Viridiplantae > Streptophyta > Magnoliopsida > Lamiales > Oleaceae > Forsythia > Forsythia viridissima. Next base: position 35,449,281 of record CM059036.1, on the reverse strand, counting down.
TGCGCTTTTAGAAGTTTCTTTATATTCATAGTAATTCATGTCTCTACCACATTATTCACATATTCCCGCCATTTATAGACACTTCAAACTACAAGTCTAGGTCTTCTATCTCCTAATCTTACCTTTCTTGGTACTACTCCGTCTCGAAGTTGAGCACAGTAGCAACTAGCAAGTCGAGTAAGATAAATAGGGAAAATGTGAGCAGGGAAACGTATCGATCATTTGCCCTTTTAATTTATTGCATCTAAAATATGATTAATTATTCAACATAATTATATTAGCTATTTTTCTTATTTTAAATCAATAAAATTGTTTATTGTTTACTCTAGCTAGAAATTAATAAATTATATTCACTTCACGCGGTTCAACCCTATCACATGCAAGCTACCAAACCTAGGTAGGATGCATTTCAATGCTCAATCACATGCGTCAATGATTCCACCAATCAAAACTGGCCACTGATCACTGAGCGACATCAGACAACGGTCGAGAAGTACGAGCAAATACAGCAATACAAACTAAAGATTGCGTACGTGCAAGAATTTGATCATACTAGTTTTCACAAAACCTTAAAACTATCACATTCAAGCTTAAATTAAGTTTTACGGGAATCTCGAATCTTCAATTAATCAAGTTTTACAGACTACGTTGAAGCGAACAATATATAATATATGACTGCATATGCATACATTCACTAAAATCGATTAGGTTTATCGAATGAACCAAAAAACTCACAAACGTTCATTTGTCGAGAATTGAGTATAACAACAGTATAGAGTATAAGAATGAACAAGTATTTGATAAGATTAAATTTCTCAGGCCGATTTTTGACAAAATTCTCTATAATATAGATTAAAACTAACTTGAAAATCAACACAAAACCACCCACCCCTCCAATACAAAATAAATAAACAAGACAACTCAATCAATTCTAATTTCTTTTACAAAAACAACACTAAAAATATATGAATTTACATAGGACCAGCAAGCCTATTTGGTTATATACATGTGTGATACAAGATGACTTATCTAATAGATAATGAATACGTGCCTCAAAGACAAATGATTACATGCTATATGAAGATGAAATGTACAAACTAATAGATCGTGTGGCTTTGACTCGAGAATCGACGGACTCTCTAGAAAAATTGCTCAAAAATCAACTACCTCTTGATACAAAAAGCGTTGAAAAATATATAAATTGATTACTCATTGAGTATAGATATTGCAAATAATAATTCATTTCAATTTATAAGTATTTATTGAAAATCTAGTTTATACTATTATCACATTTAGCAATTCTAAAATCTGATAATCTCTTTTGAAATTGTATAATCATGAAATTATTCATACTCGATACTAATAAAGTTTTTGACCTAAAATACAAGATTTAACAGAACTTCTCTAAATTAATATTCTTGTGACCCACCTTTGAGTATTAATTTGAAGGGATTTACCTTGTAAATTGTTATTTTATCTTAAAAAAATGCATCTATTTAATAGTTCATGTCCTTTAAACTCCATCAACAACTCTATAGCATTTAATCTCATTAAAAATTTCATTTTGGTTGGTGAACTTACTAAAAATCTCTTTGCAAATATATTTTACCGCATTCCAATTGAAGAGGCTATCAACAATGATATCACAAGAAAAAATAGTGATGGTGTGGTTGAGATAATAGATTACGACGATGAAAAAGCTTAGTCAAACCTAGGCGTGAGGCATGAGGAAAAAGTCTCGCATATGGAGAAGGCATGAAAAATGTAGTTAACTCTAATTTTGATCGTTGCGGCATAAAGCCATCCTAGTGGCAAAAGGAGGGCCTAGACGTCAAAAGATGCACGCCTTTTTATTTTTATTTTTTCCAATTTTATTTATTTAAAAAAACTTAAATAAACTAATTAAATTAAAATAATAAGTAACTGTCTTATTAAATTTATTAAAATTAGTATTAATTATCTTAAAATAATGAAAATAATATTAAAAAGAAAGAAACATTGTATTACACATAAGAGGCTTTGCCTTGATACGCCTGAGCTCTTAAATCTTGACTTTGCCGTCTTGTCACGTTTGATGTCTTTTAGAATCTTGCCTAAAATCTCTATACCTAAAGATGTGGAAATGTTAAATTTTGTCGAAACTATTTGGAAAATTTACACTTTTCATTCTCCACTTTTACAAAATGTAGCAAATTTACCATCAATTTTTTTAGCATAATCCACCTCCAACCCTTCAATTATGTAGCAAAACTCATCATTTCTTCTATTTTGGCCATTAAATGACCGATTTTCCCTCCTCTTCAAATAATAAAAAATAAAAGAAAACAATAAAACAACAAAAATAAGAGAATTACAAAGGAAGCCCCATACTTTTCAAAAAGTTCAAATAAATCCCACCTAAAACAATTAAATACAAATTAACCAAAAAATATATATAATTTAGAAAAAATAAATATTTCGTCTTTCCAACCAAGCTCACCCACCTACCCCACACCCACATGTGGCCAAATACCATCTCCACAAATGCAATCACGGCGGCGGCACCGCCTCCACCTCCACCTCCACCTCAGAAAAATTAATTCAAAAAAAAAAAATGATTGGATAAAAAATTTATAGCTGGTTGGTTCGTAAAACTACCACCGACCTTCCACAATCCGTTTGTAAGAACGAAATCGCAGCATAGATCGCAAAACTTAGAGATGGCAAAAAAGTCGAGCCCACGTAGTGGCCTGGGCTCGTCCTTGGCTGAATCAAGAGATGAAACACTTCACAGACCAGCCCGTGAACCACGGAACATAGTGATGGCAACGGGGCGGATCGGCCTGATCCAAATCTGCCCCACAATAATTGTAGGAGATCAAAATCCGCCCCGTGATCCGCTATTTTTCGGGGCGGATCGGATACGGATCAGGGTGGATCAGAGCCCTGATCCATATACTTATCCATATTTTTTTTTTGGCATTAAAAAAATTTAAAATATACTGAAACAAGCTTTACTACTATACTATAAAAGTTTAAACAACATCATCCTCCTCAATTTCCTCCTCACTAAACCTTGGGCAAGGTCCACAATATGTCGAAGGTAATGAATTTTCTATTCAAAAAATATTTTAATTATCTATAAAATAAATAATCAAATCACATATAAAACAAAATATAAATTCAATATTTTAATCTTTTTTTTTAAATTCAGGGCGGGGTGGATCGGGGCAGTCTCGATCCGATCCGCTCCGCTCCGAGATCCGCGGCGGATTACGGATATCTACCCCGATCCGTCCCGTTGTATTTTTCGCTCCATTCGGATCGGGTATCCATCGGGTTCAGGACGGATCGGATATTTTTGTTATCTCTAACGGAACATAGTCCAAATGGGACAAAAAGTTGCAATTAGCAATTATATATATATATATATATATATATATATATATATATATATATATATATATATATATATATATATATATATTTTTAACTTACAAAAAATGAAGAAAAAAATTGAATTTCACGTGGGTTCGCGGACCACGGACCGGTCCGAACACACTTTTTTTAGACGGGCCGAGCTGGACCCTATACTCTAGCAGAACTCAAATCGCAAGTGTTATCCAGTCGGTTTTTATCTCTTTTTTCTGAATTAAGTTTTTTAAGGTGGTGGTAACTTCACTGATGTAATTGCATTTTTTAGTATGGTGTTTTTCCGTGGGTGGGTGGGGTGAGTTTTGATGAGAAAGATGAAATATTTATCACTATTCTAAAAAGTTCGCCTAGTCAGGCCACACGCATCGTCCTCACCTAAACCTTAAAAACTTAAAGTTTGGGCTTCACTCCCAGTCGCACTTTACACTTTTTTGAACACTGATATTTACTTTTTTGTGTTAATATGTATTAAATTGTTTTAAGTGAGATTTATATGTACTTTTTAAAAAGTTACGGGTGTTATGAAACTAGAAAAAGTAGAGAGAAAAGAAGAAGAGAATATAGAGTCAAAACTCAAGTATGTAAATTTATTATAACAATGACCCTTATTTATAGGGTTCCAAAGGGAGTTACAACCTGATTAGAATACACTCTTCTAGAGTAAATAGATAACTATATAGACATCTAGATAAAACCAAATAGTCATTCACAATTATCTATAATTTTACAACAATAAGACTTTTTTTTTACAATTTTCTTTATTTTTTTTTGTTGTTTTATTGCTTTTTTTATTTTTATTTATTTAAGGGAAAATCTGTAATTTAATGGCAAAAATGGAGGGAATGATAAGTTTTACTACTAAAAGTCAATTGTTTGATTTTAATTTGACTAATTTTAAAGAAACAAAAAATAAATAAGATAATAATTTTTTTTTTTATCTTTCTCAATCCATCCAACCCCGCTACTATTGTTATCACTATCAGGGGGAGATTTCTCTTCCTTGGTTTTCGGCCTAAACCCACGTGGGTTTGGGTCGAAAACTAAGGAAGAGAAATTCCCTCAGCCCCAGGCCAACCCAAGGAGATTTCTCTCTAGTTGGCGTATACTAGGGGTGAATTGAGTTGGTGATGCATGGAGCAGGTGGGTGCTTGGTGGGGTAGATTGATAAAGATAACATATTTTTATTTTTATTTTTTTCTTATTTAATTTTTTAATTAATTATTTTCTTATTTATTTTTTGTTTCTCACTTTTTAGTTGTTTTAAATTATTAAATGTGAAAAAAATATTTTATTTTTATTAGGGATTTTGGCGCAAATGGTCCCTAACGTATGTCTTTAGTACGTTTTTGGTCCCTAACTTTTCATTTTTTGCTAGGAAGTCCATAACCTATGTCATTGATTGCAAAAGTGGTTCCTATGGACGAATTCCGCCCAAATTAACTGTTAATTGAGTGTGTGGTGTGAAATCTCTTTTATTTTATCTTTACCTGTAGGGGTAAATTGGTCAACTCACATAACTTTTCTTTTGATTGGTTTCAACAAACAATTTCTACATATACATTTTCTCTCTCCTTTGAAGCAAGGTATTTGATGGAATTAGAAAAAGTAAATGGAATTCAATCTTTGTTGAACGTGAGATACTATTAGATAGAAGATGGGTAATCCATTGTTTTTATTTCTCTTTCTCTGGTAATGAATTATCTGCTAAAGTTCATAATTTTTGAAATTTATTTTGTCAAAAAAGATGGGTGATTCTTGGAAGAATTGGTTTTTGGGTTTTATGTGCAGAGTTGGAAGATTTGGTTTTTGGATTTTATGTGCGAAGTTGGAAGATTTGGTTTTTGGGATTTTGGGTTCTTAGAAGATTTGGTTTTTGAGTTTTTTGGGTTCTCTGGTAACATGTTATAATGTATATTGTAGTTATTGGACGAATAAATAAAAATTATTGGAGATGAAAGTTGTTGGAGATGGTGCATAGATAGTCCCTAACCTTTTCAGTGAAGGTGTGTAAATGGTCCCTAACGTTTCAGATGCATATGTGGTCCCTAACGTTTTCATTAAAGATACGCAACTAATCCATAACATTTTCAGTAAATGTGCACAATTGGTCCCTAACGTATGTAAAATGGTACAATGTTAGTCCTAAACCTATTGAAAATGTTGTACGAACATTCCCCTCAAATAACATTTGCAAAGAAATTCCCCCCACCCCCCAAAAAAAAAAAAACATAGGAACCATATTTGAGACCTACAAACTAAAGTGTCGTTTACACATTTGCAAAATCAGAAACATTCTATCTGCACACCATCTTCTCCTTGGGTAAGCCATTGTTTTTATTCGCAACCTGCTTTTCTTCCCCTTGGGTTCAATTTATGTTTTTTGCAATGATTGAATGAAGATTTTTTCGCGTTTCAGTATTGTAAGAGTTATTTTTTCTTCAAAATTCTCAAACTATTGTTGGGTAATATGAATACATGCAAAGTAAAAGGGAAAAAAGTGATTTGATCAATTTGCCCCTGCAGGTAAAGACAAAATAAAAGAGATTTCACTCCACGCACTCAATTTTGAGTTTTAGACGAGTTATCCGGTGGTGGTTGGTTGTTTGGACAAGAAGAAAATTCAACGAAGAAGAAGACTCATGTTTGGCTACATGGATATATATTGTTTGGTTCAACGGATAGGTTTTGTTTGGAAAGTAATTAAAATTTTTATTTGTGACAAAGTTATTTTTTATGTTGTAACGTTAAAATTAAAGTTTGAATTTTAAATAATATAATTACTTAATAATAGTAAAATAATTTTAATTAGCACATTCGTTAATAATTATGAACTTAAATTTTAGTTATATTATAATAGTTCGTAAAATATACAAAATAATTTAGTATATTGTCAATTTATTAGTTTTCTTTTAATTTTTTTTATAAAAAAATTAAAGTATCAGACTTATTTTTACTTTTTTTAAAGGTTAGGAATCTAATTGCAAATTTTTTAATTAAAAGTAAAGATATTTTTGTCTTTTTCATCAAATAAGGATCAATTGTGCACCAAAATATAATTATAGGTTAGGGACTATTTGCTCCAAAAAAGGTAAAAGTTAGGGACCATTTGCGCCAATTGAAAGAAAAATGTAACTTGACAATTTTACCATCACTAATAAAGACAAAAAAAATGAGAGGGACCATTTGCGCCAATTTTGGAAAGGTTTTAACGGATTTTTAATGGAATCCGTCAAAAAAGACCAATTGCGCACCTAAATGGATAGGTTAGGTACCATTCTGCCAAAAATAAAAGGTTATGGACTATTTGCACACTAATAGCATAAGTTAGGGACCATTTGCGCCAATTTCCCTTAAAAAGTTTAGAATATAAATACGAAAATTAAAAATTTAGGACGTCGCGTCACATTTTTAAAAGGTTTAAACCTTGTACGCAAACTCCCCATTTTATAAATAATGATGCTCACCATACGTTAGTAAACAATGCACCTATGAAGTGTTGCTCTCAGAGCATAGCTCAGTGGTTGAAATGACGAGAGTGAGATAGTATCAGTTTCGCTGGCAGCTACAGTGTGAGGGTTCGAGTCCTGCTTCACAGAGACTGCGTAGCTAAAAAACAGCTTTCAATCCTGCTTCACAGAAATACATCATGCGATTTACATTTTCCACCAAAGCTCCAAGATAGAGACTGTGAAAATCCTCAAGATTGGAGTTCCACTTTTTTTTACACCTACGAAGTGTTACTTTTTAACTCAATCTTCAAATTATTTTGTATTAGGTAGAGTACCATACTACTGGGACACAATCAATTCTCAAAATCTACAAACCCTGACGCGTAAAAAGGTACCACTCGTTTGTTAATGCGCCATCGTCATATTAGTTGGCACTAAGGGTGTTTTTTATTTTGTTTTAAATATATTTTTTTATAAAAAATTGATAAAAATTAATAAAATACATAATTGAAAAATCGTAAAAAATTGTAGACCTAATTACATGTATAGTTAAAATTAATTATTAACTTTTTAATAAAATTTTAATTAAAATCGAACAAAACCTAAATACAACAGAAAGCATTGACAATGACACTAAAAATGGCAGAGAAAAGCCCTTGCAAATAATGTGAGATTTGCTTGATCAAAAAAGAAAAATAATTTGAGATTTGTACATTTTCTTTACAATTATGAACGAAGTGACAAGCAAAAAAGAAGCAATACACGTCATTTGAATATATAGAATTTTGTTAAGGGATCGACCAAGTGTGCTGCCAAGTTGCTCTAAATCCAACTGACACACACACCCACAGGATTTGAATACAAGCAAATACGTAGTATAGAGCGCGCGCACGATGTAGAAAAGAATTCCTTAGGTCTTTAGAACATTTCCAATACATTCTGCGTGTTATTTTTTAGACGTATAAGCGATAATATTAATTTTAGACAGAACTCAATGGAGATAAAATTTTAATTTAACTGTCTATTCAATAGACGTAGTACTATATGCGCTAAAAGTCCGTCTATCTTATCTACCACGTAGACTTCAATAGACATAGTGTATTAAAGATACTTGATCGACCAAACATGCTCGTGCAACAAATTAAGTAGCTCTAAAACCACCCTCCAAGCAAATTTGGAATATATCAAGCTCAAAAATCATAGAATATGGCTGTAGCCTGTATACATATAAATTACCATATTCCCACAACAACAAAACCCCATAAAAAAAAATTAATTAGAAACCCCTTCCCCCCTTCAAATAAAAGAAAAAAAAAAAACCCTAATTTTCTCAGTTGTTGAATGCATCACACCTGCGTCTAATCTCACCTTTCCTCCCACTCTTAACACCATATACACTCAACTTCTCCATTACTGCACCAAATGCTTCAAAAAACGCCGTTTGATTATTCGCATAAAGATCCACATAACCCTTCGTTCTCGGATCAGAATACATAGCATGATCCGATGAAAGAAGCCCTAATCCTTTCGGCAAGTTCTGGAAATACATGTTGTCGAATTTGTTTGGACTCATTACATCGTTGAACACGGACAATGTCGGGTTTTGATTATAATTTGCGCAAGCGTTTCTCAGTGCTTGGGAAAATCTGGGATTGTAAGATGGGGCGGATTCGGAGGTTTTGCTGTAGTTGTATAGAGTGGAGCTGAATTCTTTGCAATGGGAGAATCCAATGGTATGTGCGCCGGAGAGGGCCACCATTTCTTGAACGGAAAAGCCTCTGGATTGGAAAATTTGAATGATTTGATTCATCGGCATCGTGGGTTTCGGCAGATTGCCGTCGACAGTAGAAGCTGTTGAAGTTAAAGAATCCTTCCGGCCTAATTTTACGGTGTAATAAGGACCGCCCATCATTAAAACTAGGTTTCGGGCCGCGACCGCGATGATGTCAGCGCAGGAGACGACGCCGGGGCAGGCAAGTTCCAGTGCGGTCTTAGCGCGGACTACCTGTTAAGGATAAAATTCCACCTCGATTTAAGTTACTCTTAACCAGATTGAGCTTTTAATGCGAACCTAAATAGCTCAAGACAAGCAATCTGATTCATCTAAAGCTCAAACAAACAATTTGATTTGAGTAATTACTCTTCTTACCACATCAAAGCCGTCGCCGGGGAGGGAGAGATTGATGTCAGCATCGCGCTCGGCCTTGTTGAAAGGGGTGGAGGAGATAAGGACTGAGGCGTCACAGCCGCGGATAAAGCAGTCATGAAAGAAGAGGCGGAGAGTGGCGGCGGCGGTGGTGGGGGAGGAGATCTGCTTGTTGGTGGTGGTGTCTTGCAATATTTGCTCAAATCTTGGGCAAGTTTTCTGGTAGTAATTTGTGCTCAACAATGGCTGCTTCTGGGAATATGAAGGAGTGAAAAACAGTGAAGAAAAATATAGAAACAGAAACAATGGCGACGCCATTAATGGACTCTAATACTGTTTACCGCTACTCTTTCAGCTTTATTTTTGCTGGATTTTTGCCTCTCAAAGGTTAAGCATCCAAGATTTTAGAGAGAGAAAGGACGGGTTGGAGAGAGAGAGAGCGAGAGAGCGAGAGAGAGAGTGGGGGTGGGGTTTCAGTGTAGAGATTTGTGTGCTTGTAGGGGGAGAATGCCACTTTCAGCACCACCAATCACGGGATGAATGCTGGAAGTGGGGTCCCGTGAGGTGGCGCGTCGGTGCTATATTGTAGTTTCCGTTCCAGGTTCCAGTTTAGGGAGTTAATTACCATAATAACCTTAAGAAAGATCTAAATTACACGATCTACCTGGAGTTGGGTTGGGTAATCAAAATGTGCACCAACAAAAAGAGAGAAATGGGAGTGTAGATTGGGCAATTTTGGGACGCGGTGAATATATCGTAATCAAACGGTTAACAAATAATTGGCGTTACATGTTACATAGCGATATGAGTAAATTGAAAAATATAAAAAACGGCGTATGTTCTGTCCAACTCACATGGTGTGCCATTTTGTTTGGTTTCGTCTCGTCTTCTTTTAAGGTTTTATAAATAAACCTATTATTTGATTTTTTTCCATCGCTTTCAAGTTTCAATTGTATGTTTTTAGATTTTGAAATTCAGGTTTTAATATTTACATAATATTTTTGTAAAATAGATACACATTGACAACGAGACTCTCGTAACACATTATTCTTGCTTAATCCTGTGCCCATCGGGGTTGTTGAGCAAGACTCCGTGTTTTAGTGCTTCTTTAAGTTAGCAGTATTTACACAAGTATCGAACACTATACCGTACATGTCATTAGACTTAAAATGAACTTCATGCACTTGATTATAATACCCTCTAATCAAACAATGGAATTGCAGAGGTATCCCATGAATGTATGTAAGTTCACACCAAATATAGAGATTATTCAATACTGGTAAATAAACTCTGAAAATCACAACTGTTGATGCTCTGCAGTCTAGGTGACAAAGTGACGTTAATTAATATACCATCTAAAATTTCTCAATATACATTACCAACTTCATTGGAAGACCTTCACTGTAATGGCACCAACACGTCTCCTTAAGCTTGTTGGTATTGCAGATTGGAGAGGTAGAAGTATTTGAATAGAGGAGATCTTTCGATCTAGCAGGAATCATCATCATCATCATCATATCCATAAGGATTCCATTTATTTACATATTCGTATGCGTAGTTTTGCAGATCAGGTAGGTAACATTGGCTATCTAAGCATAATTACGGTAATCCTTCTTCATGAAATCAATCAAGGGGGAAGAACCAACTGATTTTCTTGCAATTATAGAATACATCCTCCACCATTTCATAAAGCTACTCTGAGGCAAGAAGATCTCAGGGGAGACTTCATAGTTCTTTATCATATCCATCACACAATTCTCAAATCTACTCAGATTTTCCTTTGACGATCTTTGATCTTCTGGACTGCTTTGGCCATCATTCAGTATGTCACACGAGATAATGGCTTCCTCCACATGTGCCCAAAAGCAGGAATCCTCTATAAGACTACAAGCCTTATTCCTCTCACTCACAACCTGAAACGGCTTGGCCTCGTTAAACCATTGCTCCAAAAGTATATAATGTCCGGATCTCCCTTGAGTTACATAGTCTCTGTGGCCTTTCCTGTAGTAATCAGCAATGTCAAGTGGTTCAACCATCCTTCTATAATTAGTTCCTGAATAAAGCCAGCGTCTGCGAAGTGACACTCCCACTTCCTGCAGCATTTTCTGTACTTCGGAAACCATTTTCTTCCAATACTGCGTGAGAATTCTATGACGCTTGATGATTTCTTCTCTGCTTCTAATATTATCTCTGCTTCCTGATTGTCCATTCTTGTAACTATCATAGTACCCACCCTCGTCCTCTGCTACCTTCTTATACCATTCAAGATACGCCATGTCGACTTTTCTGTCGTTTAGCTTCTTGCTGGGATCAAATACATTCCTCTTGCGTATTAAGAATTTCTTTGCACTCGCCACAGTATTTGTTGTAAGAGAGTTCAATACACCGCCGTCCCCCTTTATTTGCAGTTAATGCAAAAGCAAGATTAGGGAAATAATGATAGATATAGATATTCAAAGTTCTAGAAATCTTTGGTCTAGGTTCTGTTATTTGTAACAGCACATGTTGATTAACTTCACATAAAAATCCCTTATGCCATTGTAGAAAAATTGGATAGTATTGGACAATATTAAGAAAGAATAGAAGTTAAAATCTTGTTCGTTATATTGTCCAATGAATAGAAGTTAAAATCTTGTTCGTTATACCGTCCAATGCAGTCTAATACTACGTATCAAACATGAACTTTGGTATTTGCAGTCCATATAGGGTCATTACTCATGTTCTTTAGCTTAAAAGATGCAGTAAAATGATATACTGATGATGTAAGGCTTATTTACCTGAGTTTCAACACCAATTGATGTTAGCTGCAAGATGATTCCTGCTACTAACGGATCCATAATTGAGCCATCCAATTGTGAAATCCCCTTGAAGATTGATTTATGCTTGAGGTTTTCTAAAATCACCCGGTAATCTGTAAAACAAAGGCTATTTTGTGGATTTTGGTTTCCAACAAATTTTGATCCCATTGCCTTCAATAATTCCAAAGTCGATTCAGGTTCCTCAAAACAAGCACATCCTGATTCTGCGCACAAGAGAAATGTACCAAACGGCTTGTACAGACGAGTTTGGGAAGTTGAACCAGCAGCAACACCATCATAAGGTGCAATCAAAAGCTGTGGAAATGGGTCTTGACTTGAGACCACGTGCAAAAAGCTTGAATTCCAAGTTGGACGTTCTGATACTGCTTGTTGGAAACTCTTGTCACCAAGAAGGGGTGACCCAAAAGTGATGCAAAGAGGGCGTTTGGTGGCATTTGGTGGCAAGTCTTTAAGTAGCCACAAGGTGAAGAGAGATGCTATTGATCCCCCCAGAGAGTGTCCAGTGATTATTAGTGGACTAGAATTGCCATACTGCGTTGAAAAACACAAGGAAGGTTAAGTGTAAGCATCTGCCTCTGCCCTATATGAAGGAATTCCAATTTAAACCTGACAAGAACTAGTGGCTCCTGAAGCCAGCCCCACAGAATAATTTCCTTAATCTAATAAAATCTGTGTATTGCAATTCTAGTCTATATCAATCTGGGACACACCTTCTGTAACTAGGTATTACAAATGACATTGTTGATTCTGGAGGTATGTCTCTTCCTAGACCTCCTCCCTTCGAACACTGCTATCTGCTTGATCTGCAACCCAATTGTAAAGAGAAATGCTTTTCTCAATATACATGTACGACTTCATTCCCCAACTTGAGGGTCAGAGGACCAAAGCCAGGGTTGAACCAGCATTTCTCCTAACACACGATGGTGTTGCAGATCAAAGAGATAGAAGCAAACAATATAGCATCAATAAGAACTTTTGGGAGTAATCCTTGTAGTTAGCACAAAATGAGCATTATCATGCAAGAATGCCTATAACCTGGAAGCCAACGATACAAAAAGGACGCAGTAGGCAGTACTCGAAATTACTAGGCAGTGCAACGAACAACATTTTTTTTTTTTTTCCATCAACATTGTCCAATACCATAAAATTCACCTTACCAAATAAGACAAAAGGGAAATAATAGTCGCACATCAATGGCAACGCCCTTCTTTACACACTGATCTATCAACCCAATCATTGATACTATTGGATAACATTTTACACATTTTACAGAAACCATTCTTAAAAATTACTCAAAAACCCCCCAAAATCAAGTCAACAAACTGAATCAACAGAAAAATAATTTTTGCACCTTACCTGGGCTTTCAGAATAGTTAACTCATTTAACAGAAACGAAAACACATTCACTGCTTCTTTATGAACAGAAAACGATGGGTTGGCATTTGTACCAACAAACCCAAATAAATCAAAAACCCCTTTCAACTCTTCCGATGAAATCAAATCTCTACCCAGGGTTTGAACAAGACTCAGAGTATCTTGATTCGAAGATGCAAACGCAATTATAGTTCCATTTGGGTGATTTTCGTAAACTTTATACGAAACATGCGGCGTGGTCGAAGTCTGTTTATGAATCTCCGAAATTTCCTCCCATGGACGCTGGAGAAGGTCTGAGGATACTAGAAGATTTGCGAGTTCTAGTCCACTGCTGAATCTTGAATAGTTGAATTCATGAAATGGAAAAATGGAGAAAATTTATTAGGAAAAATAAATGAGAAAAACGAAGATTTGTTAAATGGACAGAATTTTACTCACAAGCAAATTTGGTTCATCTTGATTCCTCTTCAATATTGCTTGCAAATTTGCAAAAGAGAATCATATATGAAAATAAAACAATCCCACGTTGTTTGGATCTTGGAAATTCAATCGCGTGATTTGGTCAACTCAAAGTTACTCCGTATGTTCAATCAGGAACAGGGTTTATTGACTTTGATAAGCGGAGACTTAGAAAAAGAGAAGTCAATATAAAAAATTATTATCCGTCGATCTCAACATCGACAGTCTTGTGGAGGTCGGTGATGTCAAATTTTAATTAACTCGCAAGTGTACGAATCTAGTGGAATATAGATAGGTAAAAACGAGGTCGATCCCACAGAGACTGCTATGAGGAAGGTGTAATTTAATCCCAATTAACTGTTATTCTAGGCTAGTTGAGTTGAGAAGATTTGTTGTTGAAATTGTTTAATTAAAAGACTAAAGAAACATGCAAAATAAATGAATTAAGAATTCAAGTTGTGTAAAATACCAAGGTTTCGGAATCCACCATTGTCTAACTTAGCAATTATCCAATTATTCATTCATTCTCACAAACACACGACAATACGAAATCAATCTATTGTCGTCCCTAAAGATTTATCAATTAAGTCCAAAAGCAGAAAATCAAATATAGGCTCCCCTTATGCTTCAAACATAAATCACTTAAGCATTTTTCATATCAAATTCCATTGAAAGAAGACAAAGAATCAAAGATTACCTAAGCATTCCATGTATCCCAATACGAATAAAAGAAGATGAAAAATCAAAAGAAATTAATAGAATCTATTTAAGCATCAAGCATGGATTAATTAAACCAATATCTAACTATCAAAAATACATGATATTTAAGATGAAAGAAATCATATTTAATTAATCTAGTTAAGAACGAACCATGAACGTTAAAGCCCTAAAAAAAGAATTAAACGAATAATGAAATAATTACTTAATTAAAACAAGGTTTCATCGTCTACCTTGGCTAAAGAAAATTAGAAAAACATAATTAAATTAAAAATACAAGAATTGATAGAACCCGCCATGGATTGAAGGAGAAGAAATCTTCAAAAACTCTTGATTGTCAGTCAATTGTCTTCCCTTGTTTTCTTCCGTCTTCCCTTGATTCGGCTCCCAAAAATCCTCCCTTGTTATGAGAATATGTCTCATATTTATATTGCCTCTAATGTGCCACAAAAATCCCAAGAAAACCTAAAAAAAATCGTCCAAAACCTTTCCTAGTTGAATTGGGACTTAAAAAAGGAAAGAAAATAAAATCAGAAATCGCAGCCAAAAATTGCACTGGGCGATCGCCCAGTGCTTTCCCGGGCGATCGCCCAGGCGCCGGTTCTAGGTCTCTGCTTTCTGGTTCAGCCGCTGGGCGTTCGCCCAGCGTTAAGCCAGGCGATCGCCCGGCTTGTTTGCACTTTAAAGGTTTGCAACTTGGTCCTTTTTGTTTCAACGGTAGCCACTTTGGTCCTTCAACTTTGGGTCTTGGTCATTTCAGTCCTCCATCTTTTCATAACATCAAATTTGGTCCTTCAACTTTACATCATCTCCAGTTTAGTCCCTCAACTTTGCATCATCTCCAGTTTAGTCCCTCAACTTTGGGTTGAGTGCAATTGAGTCCTTGAACTTATGAGATATCTTCTAAATCATTGCTCTTTTTGCCCAAACTTCTCCAATTGTTCACCAACAAGTCCAAAACTGAAATAAAACAATAATAAACTAGATTAAGTAGAAAAGCAACTATTTGACGACATAAATGATTAATTAAATGGCCAAAATAAGTGCATAAAACGCACTTATCAAACACCCCCAAACTAAACCTTTGTTCGTCCTCGAACAAAAACAAAACTAAAATATAAATTAAAACTACGCTAACAGAATCATGGAAAATTAGTCAATGTTAAACTCCTTACCATATGCCTCAAGTTCAAAATAAAGCAACACTATTAAAAGGATATTAAACAACAGCACAAAAATTTTCACTTATCCGATGCTCGACCTCGTGTGAGTGTGTGAATAGCCAAAAATTAAACTTATACACGTATTAGACCATGACCAATATTGTGTGGTTGATATTTCAGCAATCCCGAACCCTTTGTAGTCATTTATTTCCTTGCACCTCTCGTAAGTTATCACACTTCTAAAGCTTTTCTCTCAAATCCCGAGGTGTTCTAGCGAAGTTGGTTTCTATTGATCATCACAATGCTCTTTCTTTTCAACGAAAGTGGTAAAACTTAGCACTTGTATTCTGAGAATTAGGATGGTGAGAGGTTTCTAAATTCTCATCTTCAGTCTCTAAGGTTCTAATCTAGCAATCCTTCCTGAGCACTTCTACTTTTTTTTTTTGTTTATTTAACTCCTGTTAACAGTCTTACATCATGTGCAATACTTCTCTTTCACTAGCTTTCTGTGTGACCCTTGTAGCGAGCTTTGGGTCGATGACTCCCAAGTCAGATGACCATAGGGCACCAGGTTTGAAAATACCCTAGCAGACTTAATTGCTCGAGTCCCACAGGCTAATAGAGGAGTGAAGATGTAAATTTATAAATGTCGCTCTCTTTTCTTTTTTTTTTTTTTTTTTTTTTGTTTTCTTATTTTAGATACAGGACTCATGTAGCGAGCTTTGGGCCGATGACTCCCAAGTCAGATGACCATAGGGCACCAGGTTTCAAGATACCCTTACAGGCTTAATTGCTCGAGTCAGATATTTCATTTAATTTTATCAGCTGCGAGTAGTGCTCAGTTGAGATTCCTTGACTATAACCCATTCAACCAAAGATGAGATCCAGAAAACCCAAACCATCAAAAGTCTTAGAACAAAAGTAGTAACTTTAACACTCCCAAACTGTTCTCAAAACAGTTTAGTCACTAGCTCTAAGAATGTAGGAACGGAATTTTTATCATGATACTCAGTCAATAATATCAACACAAACACTCAAGTCATGTATCCAATAAACGATAAGTCAAAGTGGCTATGTGCTTCTATAATCAGGTCTAACATGGATGAGAATTCATATAAAAGAACGAGTTCAAGTGTTGTCTAATAGTCTACTAAAAATGTACTCAATTTTGAACATATATCATCATTGGCGGCAAGATATTCAACAGTAACTAGAAATTTGTTTTTTTTTTTTTTTTGTTTTGTTTTTTTTAAAAGTATTTCAGTTATAGAGACAAGAGTGATAAGCAAATTCACAAGTACTAAAGTAACATGATACTTTATAACCCACCCCCAAACAAAAACCTTACATTGTCCTCAATGTAAGCATAAAATAAAGCAAAGAGAAGGAGGGAAAAAATCAGTTACTCCCCAGAGAGAGATGTGGAGAAGAGGGATCTGACTAGTATGTAGTGGACTCAGATGTAGTGCTGGCACCCTTGGTCAAAAGATGATTGCCTATATATTATCCAAGCGGCTCGCAAAATGGGACATCCTGCACGTGACATAGTAAGGCCTAATAAGTGCACTAAATAAAATAAAATTAATAACTTATTTAAACTATCTAAAACTACTACATATAAAGCAAGTAAATAAAAGGGTAAGAAAATGGGTTGCCTCCCATGAAGCGCTTATTTATAGTCATTAGCTTGACTTATTGTCTGATTGCCTTACGGCACTCTGAATAATGCTTTGGAGGACCTGCTTTTCTTGCACCTATTGACTTTGGCATTCGTTGGAAGTGGCTCAATTTTCTGTTTCCATTTAGTTGTACCTATGACAAGTGCTGATTCAAGCAAAACATTAACTTCTTTTATAGCACTATCAATATCAAAATAAGAACCCAAATGAGTTAAGCACATGTTTAACGCATCATCACAATTAGTATAAGCAAGACAATCATCATCTAATGCTTCTATCATGTCCACATCAGCAACATCCTCATTATCATGTGGTAGCCTGTTGACATTAAAAATATTTAGTTCTACTGTCATGTTGCCAAAGGATAGTTGCATAACTCCATTCCTGCAATTAATGATAGCATTAGATGTTGCCAGAAAAGGACGACCAAAAATTACAGGAATATGTTTTGTAGAGTCTCGTACTGGTTGAGTGTCAAGTACAACAAAATCAACAGGAAAATAAAACTTGTCAACCTGTATCAAAACATCCTCTACAATTCCTCGGGGTACTTTCACAGATCTATCAGCAAGTTGTAAAATCATAGATGTTGGTTTTAACTCGCCTAGTCCAAGTTGCATATACACAGAATAAGGAAGAAGATTAACACTAGCTCCTAAATCTAGCAAAGCTCGCTCAATTTTATGGTTTCCTAAGATACAAGAGATAGTAGGACAACCTGGATCTTTAAATTTCGGAGGAGTGTTGCTTTGAATTATAGAGCTAACTTGTTCAGTTAAACATGCCTTCTTGCGCATATGTAGTTGTCTCTTTGTTGTACATAGATCTTTCAAAAATTTAGCATAGGCAGGAACTTGCTTAATAGCATCAAGTAAAGGAATATTTATGCTTACCTGCTTGAAGATGTCCATCATGTCATTGATGGAATTACCTTGCTTTACCTTTGTGAGCCTCTGAGGATATGGGGCTTTTGGAATGTAAGATGGCTCATTGTCCTCTTTGGGAGCTTCTTGGATTGAATCATCAGTTGGAACAGTACCTGGAGAAAGTGGTTGAGAAGTGGTTTGCTTTGAGATGTCCACTTTGTTGTCAAACAGTTTTCCACGTCGCAAAGTCATGATTGATTTTGCCTCTTCATGTTGCACTCCTTTAGGATTAGGAAATGGCTGACTGGGGAACCTTCCTTTCTCAATGGTTGTTGCCAACTGTTGGACTGATGAAGCAAGTTGTCCCATCATGTTTTCAAGATTGGAGATGGATTGTGCCTGAGAGTTCTGGCTGGCGCGGACTTCATTCTTAAACTCAGTAATTGTGTGGTTCTGGCGCTCTAATGCAGCTTGTGTAGCTTTTGTCAAGTTATGAATTGCTTCCTCCCATGGTTGTGGCTGTGAAAAATTGTGATTGAATTGTTGAGTAGCCTGCTGGGGGGCTAGACCTGCTGTATCATCCTGTTGAAACCCCTGTGACCAAGAGAAATTGGGGTGGTCCCTCCAACCTGGGTTATAGGTGTTGGAGTAAGGATTGTAAGGAGGCTTCCTCATCATGTTGAGGGCATTAGCTTGCTCAGCACCTGCTTCTGGTTCTGGAGGACTATTGACTGTCAATGAGGTCAATTTGCGAGAAATGTCTTCTATCATGCATTTGACTTCTTTGATTTCTGAGCTAGGTTCACTGCTGCGAATCTCATAGATACCCCTTTTCTTTGGCTCAGTTCTAGAGGATCTGCTCCGCTGTTGTGAATTGTCAGCCTGCTTTTAAAAGAAGCTCCAAATCTCCGTAGCATTTTTAGACATCAGCTCTCCACCACTTGTGGCCATCAACCACTCTTGAATATGTGATAGTAGACCCTCCAAAAAATATTGGCATAAGTGCCATTTTTCATAACCGTGATGTGGACATTTCATAAGAAGCCCATTGAATCTCTCCCAAGCTTCATAGAATGGTTCTTCGTCTCTCTGCACAAACTCTGAAATTTCCCTGCGAATAGCATTAGTTTTGTGAACAGGAAAATATTTATTCAAAAACTTAGCAACCATTTGTTCCCAAGATGTAATACTATTTGCAGGCAACGTATTAAACCATGATCTAGATCTATCTTTCAGAGAAAAAGGAAACAGACGAAGTTTAACATTATCAGGAGAAACATTCTCATATTTAAATGTCTCACATACAGCATAAAAGACAGTCAGATGATTATAGGGTTCTTCACTATCTAAACCATAGAAAGATGGAAGACAATTAAGTACACTCGGTTTTAGCTCAAAATTTCTAGCAGTTACATGTGGGTATTGTATGCATGAGGTGCTCAAATTAGCCAATGGACTAAAATAGTCCCTAAAAGGTCTCTCAACAATTTCATCACCCATAACTACTATTGCTTCGGTTCCTCCAATCTTATCTAAATTAGTAGGTCGTTTTCTCTGGTCAAAAGTTCTTTCAATCTCACTATCTAGTGGGTCTAGCTTAATTTCCAGAGATTTACGACCAAGCATGCACAATGCAGATTTTTGATTTTTGAAATTTTTTTTTTTTTTAAATAAATAAAAAAAAAACGAAAATAAAATAAACAAAATAAAATCCTAAATTATAACTAGTCAAGAATGAAATTAACTAAGATTAGATTAACCTTCAAACGCAGTCCCCGGCAACGGCGCCAAAAACTTGATGTCAAATTTTAATTAACTCGCAAGTGTACGAATCTAGTGGAATATAGATAGGTAAAAACGAGGTCGATCCCACAGAGACTGCTATGAGGAAGGTGTAATTTAATCCCAATTAACTGTTATTCTAGGCTAGTTGAGTTGAGAAGATTTGTTGTTGAAATTGTTTAATTAAAAGACTAAAGAAACATGCAAAATAAATGAATTAAGAATTCAAGTTGTGTAAAATACCAAGGTTTCGGAATCCACCATTGTCTAACTTAGCAATTATCCAATTATTCATTCATTCTCACAAACACACGACAATACGAAATCAATCTATTGTCGTCCCTAAAGATTTATCAATTAAGTCCAAAAGCAGAAAATCAAATATAGGCTCCCCTTATGCTTCAAACATAAATCACTTAAGCATTTTTCATATCAAATTCCATTGAAAGAAGACAAAGAATCAAAGATTACCTAAGCATTCCATGTATCCCAATACGAATAAAAGAAGATGAAAAATCAAAAGAAATTAATAGAATCTATTTAAGCATCAAGCATGGATTAATTAAACCAATATCTAACTATCAAAAATACATGATATTTAAGATGAAAGAAATCATATTTAATTAATCTAGTTAAGAACGAACCATGAACGTTAAAGCCCTAAAAAAAGAATTAAACGAATAATGAAATAATTACTTAATTAAAACAAGGTTTCATCGTCTACCTTGGCTAAAGAAAATTAGAAAAACATAATTAAATTAAAAATACAAGAATTGATAGAACCCGCCATGGATTGAAGGAGAAGAAATCTTCAAAAACTCTTGATTGTCAGTCAATTGTCTTCCCTTGTTTTCTTCCGTCTTCCCTTGATTCGGCTCCCAAAAATCCTCCCTTGTTATGAGAATATGTCTCATATTTATATTGCCTCTAATGTGCCACAAAAATCCCAAGAAAACCTAAAAAAAATCGTCCAAAACCTTTCCTAGTTGAATTGGGACTTAAAAAAGGAAAGAAAATAAAATCAGAAATCGCAGCCAAAAATTGCACTGGGCGATCGCCCAGTGCTTTCCCGGGCGATCGCCCAGGCACCGGTTCTAGGTCTCTGCTTTCTGGTTCAGCCGCTGGGCGTTCGCCCAGCGTTAAGCCAGGCGATCGCCCGGCTTGTTTGCACTTTAAAGGTTTGCAACTTGGTCCTTTTTGTTTCAACGGTAGCCACTTTGGTCCTTCAACTTTGGGTCTTGGTCATTTCAGTCCTCCATCTTTTCATAACATCAAATTTGGTCCTTCAACTTTACATCATCTCCAGTTTAGTCCCTCAACTTTGCATCATCTCCAGTTTAGTCCCTCAACTTTGGGTTGAGTGCAATTGAGTCCTTGAACTTATGAGATATCTTCTAAATCATTGCTCTTTTTGCCCAAACTTCTCCAATTGTTCACCAACAAGTCCAAAACTGAAATAAAACAATAATAAACTAGATTAAGTAGAAAAGTAACTATTTGACGACATAAATGATTAATTAAAAGGCCAAAATAAGTGCATAAAACGCACTTATCAGTCGGAGATGTCATGGACAAATATAGCTTGAGAATGGTAAGAGTGGTATCGACGGTACAAATTGTTGTACTTTGAAGAAGGGATGAAGAACAAAACAAGAAAAAATAAACTTTAAAACATCAAAAGAAGGGTTTGAACACGATTATGAATCGTTGTCCTCAAACGATATTTGCCACCACCGGGATAAAGTGCTTGAAGGCTTTAATTGCAAATAGTTTATAGGAGTAATCAAACCTTTGATTCAAGTTCAAAATCAAGCAAAATGAACTTGAATGAAACTTGAAGAACACTTTGAAAAATCTGATATTTGAACTTTGATTTGGATGTATTGATCTTTGTTTGATGTTAATCTTATATACTTTAACTTGAAAACTATCTATATATATAGATAATCAAGTCTTACACACGAAAAGATGCCAAAACCAATCCAAAAGGTGCCAAAACTTCTTGAAACGCTGCCAGAATTCAAAAATCCAACGGCAGTGAAAATTTATACTGGGCGAACGCCCAGTACAATCCTGGGTGTTCGCCCAGGCCAATTTTTTGGCCTCAGTCACATGATGTGGACACTGGGTGTTCGCCCAACCTTAAAGTTGGGTGTTCGCCCAGCTTAAAATTCCACTTCGAATTTTTTGTTTTCCTCTTTTATTTTTTGGGTTTTGGTTTCACCTAATTGATATCCAAATCACTTCTTATCATGTAATTGAACAATATTACAACAATCCCCCACTTGTTCAATTATATAATAAGCGCAAACTCAAATTGAACGACGTTTATGCATAAAGTATGGATATCTTTCGATTTGAATCCAACCTTAGTGTAAATTTCACAAAGTATCATCGAAATCTCAGGTGGTGTGAAAACTTTGAACCTGTTATTCCTTGTGATGATACCGGTGAAATCACACACACAAGCATCATGTGTTCTAAGTTTCACACTGTCTCATTTAGCGCTCTTAAGGCCTTGCGCTCCTCCTATTCATGAACTTTTAAGAGATAAACTCCAACTCTCTATTGAGGCGGCACCACCTCGAAGTTCGTATAGGTAAAGTTCTTGCAGTATCTTTGTCACTTTTAGAGATACTTGATCTAACGATCTGAACTTTATTAAGAGTCATAAAACTCATCCCTCCTTATCCGTGACAACCAGCACTTATAACCTAGGATAGGGTTTAAGAAAGAATAAGTGCTGAATCTATCCACTTATCAAATGACTTGTTGTTACCCTTTGAACCCGAGATATACTTGTTAGTATAATCGGGTAGGGTTGCCATCATTTGGTGGATTTAATTATAGAGTTTCAACCCCATCCTACTAGTTGTTGTCCGTACTAATCCCTTGTGAGCGGTTTAATAAGCGGATCTGCCAAATTTTCATTTGACTTTACATAAGTGAGTGAAATTATTCCATCTTTAATTAATTTCCTCACATAGTCATGTCTTAGACTCATGTGTCTAGACTTACCATTGTACACTTCATTGTATGCTCTAGCTAAAGTGGCTTGACTATCACACAAGATAGATATAGAAGAATTATTCTTCTCTCCCAATGGGATTTCATACATTAAATCCTTAAGCCATTCAGCTTCTTTTCTGGTTTCAGCCAATGCTACAAATTCAGATTCCATAGTTGAGTGTGTAATGCACGTTTGTTTCTTGGATTTCCAAGAAATTGCACCTCCTCCAAGGGTGAATACCCAACCTGAGGTGGATTTATTTTCACCTGCATTAGAGATCCAACTAGCATCGGTAAATCCTTCTAGGATTGCCGGAAATTTAGAATATTGGAGACCTAGATCCTTGGTTTTCTTCAAATAACCAAGAACCCTTCCAATGACCTTCCAATGTTCTTCACTTGGATTACTAGTAAACCTACTAAGTTTACTAATTGCAAATGCTATATCGGGTCTTGTACATTGCACCGCATACATAAGACTTCCAATAACACTTGCATACTCAAGTTGTGCTATTGCTCTTCCATCATTCTTTTTAAGTTTCAAACTTGAATCAAACGGGGTATTTACCTCTTTGATGTTCAAGTGATCGTACTTTTTGATCACATTCTCAACATAATGTGATTGGTTCAACATATAACCCTCACTAATCTTGGTAACCTTGATACCTAATATGGTATCCACTTGACTAAGATCTTTCATGTTGAATGTGGAAGATAGAAACCTCTTTGTTTCTTTTATACCTTGCATTTGATTACTTACAATTAACATATCATCCACGTATATACAAATAAGCACAACATAATTATCACATATTTTTGAATATAAACATTTATCAACACTATTATGTTTAAATCCAACTGTCATTATTGCTAAGTCAAACTTTTCATGCCATTTCTTTGGTGCTTGTTTTAAACCATATAAAGATTTTACTAATTTGCATACTTTATGTTCATTTCTAGGTATAACAAAACCTTCCGGTTGTTCCATATAGACCTCCTCATCGAGATCCCCATTTAAGAATGCCGTCTTAACATCCATTTGATGTATATGCAAATTATAAATAGAAGCTAAGGCAAATAAAATCCTAATCGATGTTATTCTAGCAACTGGTGCATATGTGTCAAAGTAATCTATTCCTTCCCTTTGTCGATATCCTTTTGCTACTAACCTCGCTTTAAAGGTATTAAGAGTACCATCTGTATTATACTTCCTCCTAAATACCCATTTACAGCCTATGGTTTTTGAGCCGGGTGGTAAATCGACTAATTCCCAAGTATTGTTTGACATAATTGAATCTATTTCATCGTTTATAGCGTCTTTCCAAAATATGCTATCTCTTGATGACATTGCTTCTCGATAAGTTTTAGGATCAGTTTCAACTTGAAGAACATATGGAATAGTTCTTGTGACACTCTTTTCATTTCCTTCAACTAAATAAAAGGAAATAAGTTGAGAATCAATTTCATCCGGTCCTAATACTTTATCCTTTCGAGCTCTTTTACTTCTACGAAGTTCATTTGTATCAACATCCTTAGAAGGCGTTTCTACTTGTGATCTTGTAGAAGTAGGAGTCTCCACTTGAGATTCCTTTAATGAATTATTATCCGAAGATAATAAATTTTCAAAGAACTCTACGTCACGGGATTCAATTATAACATTGGTTTCCAAATTTAATAATCGATATGCTTTGCTATTTTGAGCATATCCTACAAAAGCGCATTTGATCCCTCTAGGACCCAACTTAGTCCTTTTAGGATCCGTGTTCTTGCTATAAGCAAGACACCCCCACACTTTGAAATAACCAATGTTCGGTTTTCTTCCTTTCCACAATTCGTAGGGAAAAACTTTTAATCTTTTAGAAGGAATTCTATTCACTATATGAAATGCACTTAATAAAGCTTCACCCTATAAGTTAAATGGCAACTTAGAATTTAATAACATAGCATTTATCATCTCTACTAATGTCCTATTCTTTCTCTCAGCCAAACTATTTTGTTCGGGTGTTCTAGGAGCACTACATTGATGTATTATACCATGTTGTTCACAAAAAAGATTAAATTCATTAGAGAAATATTCACCTCCTCTATCACTTCTAAGAATTTTAATCTTTCTATTTAATTGGTTCTCTACTTCGGTTTTGTATATCTTAAACATACTAAAGGCTTCATCCTTATGCTTCATTAAAAAGATATAACAAAACCTAGAATGATCATCTATGAATGTTATGAAATATTTATTTCCTCCTCTTGTTATCATTCCATTTAATTCACATATATCAGAATGAATCAAGTCTAATAAATTGGAGATTCTTTCAACACTATGAAAAGGTTTCTTAATTAATTTAGACTTAACACATAATTCACATTTATTATGTTCTATGTTTTCACAAGAAATCATGTTATTCTTAATCATTCTTTTTATAGTAGAGAAACCAATATGTCCTAGTCTATCATGCCATAAAGTAATAGACTCAATAACATAATTTAAATTCATAGCTTTATTGATATCATTTTCAACAATACAAAGTTTGACTATTCCATCACTTGAATAGCCTTTTCCAACAAATACACCATTACGGGAAAGTACAAGTTTTCCCGAATCATATACGGACTTGATTCCCGGTTTTCCCAACAAATCTCCACTTACTAAATTTCTATTCATATCCGGTACATGTAAAACATTTATTAATGTAATCTTCTTGCCGGATGTGAAAAGTAAGTCTACACTTCCTTTGCCAACAACCTTCGATTGAACTTCATTTCCCATTTGAATGTGTTCATCATCTACTTCTTGATAGGTTTTGAAAAGTGACCTATCATAACAAACATGTATGGTGGCACAAGTATCATACCACCATCCTTGAACCTTTCCTTTGACGGTATTGACAATGCTCACAGTAGCAACAATGTTGTCCGTGTCAATGGAGTTCACCTTTCCTGTTTGTTTTGGTTGTTTGCGGTTTCTGCACTCACGGGCATAATGTCCGGGTTTGCCACATACATAACAAGAAACTTTAGATTTTTTCTTGTCCTTGTTGTCTTTGTTGGAGTTTGAAAATTTCCTCTTCATGGAATTCTTGTTGGATTTATCGATTTGATCCACGGCATGGGCTTTAGAAGTCCCCTCATGAGAATGTTCGTTCCCATCTCGTGCTCTTGATTCTTCCTCAATTCGAAGATGCGTTTGAATCCCTTCCAAAGAGTAATCTTCGGAACTATGAAGAATTTTCTTCCTATAGCCTTTCCATGATGATGGCAATTTAGCGATGATTGATCAACTTGGAAACTCTCGGGAATTTCAATCTTCACGGACTTCATTTTGTTGACAATGACTTGCAATTCATGTACTTGTCCTAACAAAGGTATGTTATCCAAAAATTTGAAATCAAAGTACTTGGAAATCAGAAACTTTTTGGTACCTTCCTCCTCGGCCTTGTATTTATTCTCCAATGCATTCCATATCTCCCTTGCCGAAGTGGTGTTGGTGTAGAGATCATAAAGCCGATCAGAGAGAGCATTCAAGATGTGTCCTCTGCAAATAAACTCATCTTCATGTCTCTTCTTTCTTTCTGCCTTTATTGCATCGGAATCATTTGGGGTTGGTTCCGGCAATGGTGCCAAATCCAGATCCAATATGTAATATATCTTCAAGGTGGTGAGAAGGAATTTCAACTTATCCTTCCATCTTGTAAAATTGGATCCATCGAACCTATCAATCCTCACAAGGTCTTGATTCATCATCTTAATAGTAGCAATCGTAGTCTCGTTCTCCATCACAAAATATCGTTTGAGATTGTTGTACTTTGAAGAAGGGATGAAGAACAAAACAAGAAAAAATAAACTTTAAAACACCAAAAGAAGGGTTTGAACACGATTATGAATCGTTGTCCTCAAACGATATTTGCCGCCACCGGGATAAAGTGCTTGAAGGCTTTAATTGCAAATAGTTTGTAGGAGTAATCAAACCTTTGATTCAAGTTCAAAATCAAGCAAAATGAACTTGAATGAAACTTGAAGAACACTTTGAAAAATCTGATATTTGAACTTTGATTTGGATGTATTGATCTTTGTTTGATGTTAATCTTATATACTTTAACTTGAAAACTATCTATATATATAGATAATCAAGTCTTACACACGAAAAGATGCCAAAACCAACCCAAAAGGTGCCAAAACTTCTTGAAACGCTGCCAGAATTCAAAAATCCAACGGCAGTGAAAATTTGTACTGGGCGAACGCCCAGTACAATCCTGGGTGTTCGCCCAGGCCAATTTTTTGGCCTCAGTCACATGATGTGGACACTGGGTGTTCGCCCAGCCTTAAAGTTGGGTGTTCGCCCAGCTTAAAATTCCACTTCGAATTTTTTGTTTTCCTCTTTTATTTTTTGGGTTTTGGTTTCACCTAATTGATATCCAAATCACTTCTTATCATGTAATTGAACAATATTACAACACAAAATAGCAAAGAAAGAAGTAAAATATAACATCATATTTCATCCACGGTTGAAGTTTATTAAAATTTTTAAAATAATGGTTGAAGTAATTTTTTTATAATAAATTTATAACAATTATATTAATAGTTACTCAATTATAACGTTAACCTAAAATTACATGTATCACTATTAAATTCTACCGTTGACACAAACAACAATAACTAGTACGTAATTTTAGACAAAAATACTCTACTTAAAAAATTCACCAACAAAAATGCAAAGTTTTATCAATTAACTGCTTACTAGAATTGAACAAATATGGGTTTAATAATTATGCATTTAGCTACAATTAATACGACTTTGTGGCTATTAGTTAATGTCGTTTATGTTCACGTAGAAATTTAATAGTGCACCGTAGGATTTTAGGTTAATGTTTCCAATCAAGTGACTATTAATGTAACTATTAAAAATTTGAGTGACAATTTCTATAAAAATTTATTTTAAAGACTATTTTAAAAATTTTTACGAACTTTAATTACTAGTGTTTGGCCTAATGATTTGGTTGAGTTTATTATAAAAAATTAAAAAAAAAATGTATAATAAAAAAATGATAGTTAAAGCGTGCATCATAAACAGAAAGAAGAAAGTATGAGTACATTAGAAGTAATACATTAGTGACGATGGTTAAAACGTGTATCATACTCCTGTGGGTTTGGGGCTGTTTCAAAATTGTTACTGCCTGTGATCGCATATTGTGGGTTCGGCGCATGATATGCGTACTGTGGGTCTGGCGCAAGGTAAATGTACTGTAGGTCTGGGGCGCATAGTATGAGTATTGGGAATTCGGAGCATAATATTGTTGGTATGATGGATCATGCGAGTATTGTAGTTGATTTGTGTTGTCCAAGTTGACAAATCAAATTATTACCCATTATAAAACAAATGGACCAACACAAATGATCACCCCCGGGGACGCGTGGTTTGGCATGGCTTCAATGAACTTAGTGAACAACCAAAAAAATGATTCCATCGTCTCATCGCTCAATAGTCCACATCCAAATATAATAGTCTAGCCATGGTGGTTTACTCCAACAAATGTACCAAAGACCATTGAGTACCTGTTCGTGTTGTACGTTGTGTCAAACACCTCGACATCACCAAAATAGACATATGACCTTCTTGAATCACAGTCAATTCAAAAACATCATACTAAAAACATCACACAATTAACCCAAAAATATCGTACTAAACTCCGTTTCTTGTGCATATTGATTGTAAAAATTGTATGCATCATCGGATGATTCAAATTCCTGACCAACGTAAAAAATGACACTGATAGTCACTTGAGAAACATACACATTATCATCACTCTCAAATTTCACCCTTACAAAATTTTTACCGAAATAAAATACATCAAGCATATGTACAAATAAACAAAAAAAAATGTTAATAATGTTACAACTAACCTACAAATTAAAAAAAAATATATGTAGAAATAAATGAAAAATAAATTTTTTTTAATAATTGATTACTAACCTCTGAAGAAGATGAAAAATAATAAGTGGAAGAGAAATTTGGTGAAAGAAATTTAGAGATAATAAATGGTGATTGGAAGTGTTTTGTTCAAAAATGAGATATAAAAAGGAGATTGAGAAGGGGTGGCTTAGGTGGGTAAAGTAAAAGGAGGGGGAGAGGGAGGGGGAGGGGTCAAATTTCAAGAAAATATATGGATTCAAATGGGGGTTATGTTGGGGTGAGTAAATAAATAGTGGGGCAAATTTCAAGAAAAGATATGGATTCAGATGTTGGGGGTGGATAAATAAATTAGTGGGGGCCAATTTGGCCAAATTGTGATCGTTGTGTGGGGTTGCCACACAGCAATCGGAGAAGAGATCTATTCCTCAATCTCCCTTCTTTAAAGTTAATAAAATAAAAGTTGAAATTTTTGGATCGTATCTAATAAGTGTCGTTTTATACTTATTTAAACCATCAAAAGTAGACGATTATAAGTACTCTTTTAAGTAAATTTTTACTTAATTGTGTGTTGATTTGATTACTTTAGGTCAAAACCTAAATTTGAATGGAATTGGAGAAAAACAAAGTAAAATAGACCAAAATAGACAGAAAGTGCACAAAGATTTGGAAATTGGGACCAACTTGCAAACATCTAAAAGTTAAAGGACTTATCGTGACCAGAATTCTATTTTCTTTATTTTAGTCAAACTCTAATTTGGTAATTCTTTTGGGACAAGTCTTCTACACTAAATTAGAGTTTTTGGGTTAGAAAAAGAGGGATTATGACTTAAAACAATGGAGATACCATATACAAAAATCAAATGAGAAAATATAGAGCAAAAAAAGGAGGAGGGGAAGAATAATCGAGACTTTAAAGATTGAGACGTGAAGACGACGAATTCTTGGTGCAAGATATTCGAATTTTTCTAATCCCTTAATTAAATCCGGTTATGTATTCCAAACTCTTTATATTTTCTTTCTCCCAAATTATGAGTAGCTAAATTTATATTTTAGATCAACGATGTAATCTAGTTTAGATTCTTTAATTTCAATTCTTAAGTTTTGTTTATAAATTAATTATGTATTGATTTTACTTCTTCTCTTAATACTTGAAATAATTGGCCTTTATTTTTCATTGAATTGTAGATTGTAATAAACTGAGAGGTAAGTTATTAATTTAGATCACGTAGTAAAATTCGAAAATTGGATAAAATGTAGAGATACGTTTTTGTTATTAGTTAAAGATTATTCTGACTTCATATAGAGATATAGTGAGTTGACTTAATTAGATATGACTAATTTGAACTCGAGATAGGTAAATTAGGTTAAATTTGTGAATTCGACCGAATACAACATTAGGAATAAATCTTTAGAGGAGAAATTAGAGATGACAATTATGGTGAATTTGTGAATCCAAATCTTTTAATAATTATACTTGATAAATTCTTGAATTTTTCATTCACACTATTATTTAGAATTAATAGTTATAGTTTAAATCTTTTAATAAACTTATTTCGAAAAGTCTTAATTGGATTTGGATTAGAATCTCTAAATCAACTAATTCAAAGAGTTTTAAATATATTAGGATTAAGATTAATCGAGCTAGTATCTAAATAGGATAGTCTTCGTAGGAACAATAATCCGAACTCAATAAGTCCACTTTATTACATGTTTGCGATATTGTGCACTTACAATATATAATTTCTACAACACTATCTCGCCTGACCACGTGTATTTTTTAAATAATATCATTCACTACATATTATGTAATGGGTTTTAGAGTCCGTTTGGTACAGATTATAAACTAAAATTTGATTTTTTTGAGTCACAATTATTGACTTTTCAAATATTTTAAATGTGAAATGATAAACTTGTCATTAATAAACAAAATGCCACTTCAAAGTATAAAGAACAATTTTATCATTTCACATTAAAAATATTTGAAAAGTCAACAATTGTAGCACAAAAAAACCAATTTTTAATTTATAATATGTACCAAACGGGCTCTTAGTTAATTTTTATCTTATATTTAGCTTTTGTTCGTTAGCATCAAAATGTTTTTTTTTTATTATTATTTTTTCAAAATATTTTATAAGAATAGGTTCTCCCTTAATACAATTTTGATCTACACTAATTAATATCCTAAAATTTATTGTAAATCCACTATTTATTTTTATTTTTATTGTACAATATCATTTTGGTATTTCTATTTTATTAATGATATGTAAGTATTCTTCATGGCTTTTTGAAGAATATTGTTCTAACGAGGGTTCTCACTCTCTCTTTTTTTTTTTTTTTTTTTTAAAGGTTTAGAATGTTGCTTTTATAATTCAAGAATATTTGATTTAATATTACTATTTTCTCTACTTAAATCTTGTGATTGTGCCTTTAGATTGTTAATTTCTATTTTGCAAATCTAGAATTGTAGTTGAAGAAATTTTTGCGTTGAATCTTGACAATATTTTTTGTAAACTATATAAAGTTGTAAGGATTCTGAATTTTCTGTAGTTATATCTCTTAGTTTTAGTAAGCATTCTCTTTCAATATCGAGGTCATTTATGTTATCAATTACATCTAATAAATTTTTTTTTTATAAAACATTAATGGAGAATTTTTTATTGATGTTGACCACTAAGATTGAAACAAACATATCTTTATCTACCTAATTACTTGGAAGAATAATTCAATCCTCTTTAATTACCGTCTAAGGATTGAAAATTCAAGGAGCAAAAATTTGACTAAGGTTTATAATTGTTCTCCATTTTCTTTGATTTAATTTGGACTATTTATAAGTGTTACAAGCCTTTGGAATTTTTAGTCTTTCTTCATTTTTCTACCACATGTCGCCCTTTTATTGGAAGACTCATAATTCTAGAAGTTTCTTTGACACGTGGTAGAAGGCCATTGATCCAGCTATCTTACTCAATAGATTTTGTAGTTGTTATTCTCACATTTTTTTTGTCACTAATATTGCCACGTGGAGATTCACTATGTGATCCCATGAATATTATGTTATTTATGGTTAGTTGATAATGCGAAGGATATGCTCAGAACCTTCGACGATTTAAGCCGAACCAAGATGAACCCAATAACGTTACCTAGCTAGGGATATTTTTCAATAGTCCTTCGTCAAGCAAGCTTTATTTAGATGATGAACATAAGGGATAATCGAAAACTTTTGGATTGGCAGTTGGGGGGAAGCTTTGACCATTTTTTCTTTGTTATAGTCGTTTGTAAGTTCCTACATTTTCTCTCCTATAGGCATTCTTATAGGCCCTACCTACCATGTTTACAACGAGGCATAACAATTGCAATCGCATATTTCATTATAATCTTGATCGCTAGACTCTGAAGAGTCTTAACTATTAGAATATTCTTGAAATTTGAATATTTATTCTAAATTATAATCTCATTCTGTATCAATTTCATTGTCTAGTGAGAGCATCTCCAATGTATTCCGTCTATTGCAGTCTACGTGGCAAGTAAAATAGACGGACTTTCAATTCATGTGGCACTATGTCTATAGAATAGACGGTCAAATTAAAATTCATCTCCAATGCACTCCGTCTAAAATTAAATTTACTGACTCACTCCGTCTAGAAGTCCGTCTAAATATAGACGGACTTCTAGACGTAGTCTATAATTTAATGTGCCACATCAGATAGACGGAGTCCTTGTCAGCATGCATTGGAGATGGTTTTTTATAACTCCGTCTATATATGCTTATGTGGCACGTCTAAACAGTTATAGACGGAGTACATTGGAGATACTCTGACTATATTAAATTAGATAGTTGATCTTTAATTACTTCTTCAATTTAAAGTTCATCAATTATATTTTTCATAGGACACTTTGAAGTATAATGTCATGCATGTCTACATTTCCAACATACAACATCTTTGAAACTTTTTTTTTTTTTTAATATTTTGCTTTATTATTTGGTTTAAAGTTCTTTCGATTTTTATAAGGTTTTCTCTTTTGGGAATAATTAGTCTACCTAAATCTATTTTTCTTATAATATTTTTATTTTGTTCTCTTTGTATTTTGAAGATAGTGCTTCTAGCTTTTCAAAGCCATATTGAGTACAGAAGGATCCTAATTTTTACCGACTTCCATAAAGTTCATTTTTCATTTTGGCTTTAAATTTCTTGTTTGTACATAAGGATAATCCTTCAGTGTTTATAAAATTAATGAGTTCTCCATACAACAATAATGAATCAAACAGTATAAATCCATCATATATAATGGCCTTTTATTTAAGATAAATTACACTCACAGTCCTATTATTTCAATTTTGTAACAATATCATCTTCATTCAATTTTATTTACAGATGTCGTCCTCATCATTTTATTAATTCACACAGATGATCCCCAAATAGTCATTTTTGACGATTTTTTCTCTTAGCTTAAATAAATTAAAATAACAAAAAAAAAATATAATTAAAAAATTACAATTGGGGACCATAACCCTTTCAAAAGTGCAAATAAATCATAAATCTTTTATATATTTATTTTTTTAATAGATTTTCACTTAAATTAATAAAAAAATATGTAATCAAGTCCTAAATCTTCTAATTATGTTCAGCAGAAGGACTTTTGAAGTCTAGACAGATTTCGTATAGAGATCTATTAATTGACAAAAAATCAAGTTCGTAACCTAAATTTAACCAATTTAACAAGGACAAAGTAGTATATTCACATTCTATTATTTAAAACAATTATAAAAAAAGAAAAAAAATAGTCATCTTCCCCACCTCCCCGGCAAGGTACAACCGGGGGGATTTCTCTCTTTGATCGTGCGAAAACCAAGGAGGATTTGCGCAAAAACCATCGCTGGTTTTCGGTAAAACCAGGGAGATATCCTCCATGGTTTTTGTTGTCGGGAGAAATTACCACCCACCCAAGGACAGTTGTACCTTGTTGGGTTGGGTTGGGGTTGGGGTGGGGTGGGGTGGGGTGGGGTGAAATTTTTTTCCTTCTTCTTTACTTTTTTAAAAAAAATAAATAAAAGATTTATAATTTATAAAAAGGTTAAGGACATCAACAGTAATTTTTCCATTTTCTTTCTCTTTAATTTAGTTAAGTCAGGGCAAAATTGTTAATGAGGACCATATGTGCGAATTAATGAAAAGATTGGAGTGATATTTGCAAATAAAATTGAATGGAGATGATCGATATTGTTACAAAATTGAAAGAATGATGACTATGAGTATAATTACCCTTTTATTTATGTCATTGCTTTTTCGGCAAAGAATCTATGAAGCCTAGATATAAATCTTTCTTTCCATAAAGAGTTATTACAACATATCCTAGTAAAAACTTTACTTAGGAACATATCTTTATGGCACCGAAAATTATGCAAGTTTGGACAAATCAAATTGATTAGTATTTGTGAAATTTTTTCTTGAAATTTTAAAGGTTCTTCTATAAACAAAGGTATTGACCCATTTTGTTTTTGTTTTACTACACTTAGAACATAAGATCATTTTTCTTCTGTTATATAATTATCCCACCAACCTTTTAACTAACTAGTAAAGTCTGCTATTAAAATTTTTGCTATTTGGCGGTCATCATTATTAGCCTTAGTCTTAAAATTAACTTATATTTTGATTATTTATAGAGGATGTTTTTGCTATTTGGTGGTCATCATCTATTTTTTATTTTTATTTTTATTTCCTGGTCATATGTAATAGAATCGGCCTCATTTCTTTCTCCCAGAAACCCTAGATGCGTAGCTCTTCCCATTTTTCCCAACATTTTGTCCACTGTTTTGTTGAATTTTGATGGTCTTTGGTTCTTAATTTCTTGTTTGTTGATAACACTGACCTAAGAATTTTCATTTTTGTTGGTTGGATCGTCGTTTTAGGTTGGCTGCGGTTATTTGAAACAACACAAAATTTTTTATAGATCTATTAAAAGATCTTCATTTTCCGTGTCATATCATTGACTCTGGGGCGTTTATGGAAGGTGTTCTTTGATTTTTGTGTATTTTATTTATTGTTTTTTGGTGAGTTGACCATTTCGCTCGATTTATAGTTATGTTAGACAATGATTCTTTCTTTATACATGTATTTTTCGATGATGAGTGAATATTTATAAAGTTTTTCTTCTCTGGAATGAGATTTTTTTTTTCATTTTATCATCCTTACCAATTATTTTAATTTGATATTTTTCACAAATCGATTAATACTTCTTCATTTTTCGTGTCATCTTGTTGACTCCGGAGAGTTTGTGTACATTTTTCTTTGGTTTTTGTATATTTGATCGATTGTTTTTCGGTGGCTTGACTATTTTGCTTGATTTAGAGGTACGTAAGACAATGATTCTTTCTCTATATGTATTTTTCAATGATGAGTGAAGATTTATAAATTATTTCTTGTTTGAAAACTATGACGTGCATAATGAGATCAAATATTTATTTTTAGTTTATTAGCCTTACGAACTTTTCATTTGACATTGAGATTCATATTTAATTGTTGCCTCTTTATAAAGGAACATAATTCGTGGATTTTTCAGTTGTAAAAAATGATTTTTAAATGAACTTAAAACTTTTATAATATATTACAGATATTGAGTTAGTTAAAGTTCAAACTACTTGAACTTATATCCCAATAATCTTGTATACGGATCAAAGTTTTAAGAAATATATATTTCATAAAAAGGAAGAGATTATTACATAAATAATAAGATTCAATATTCTTATTACCTAGAAGACAAATGTACTTATGTAAACAAGTGCTTTAGTATTTACTAATATTGGCTTAATTAGTTTGGAAAGAGTTTTCACCTATGTTGAAATAATTGTTTTCGGAGCATACGCACCTCTTTTTCATCCGTTAATTGGTTGATACAATGTTCATTTTTTTTAATGGTTCAACGATTTTAAGATGAGATTTTAAAATTTCCACTTATTCGACGTTTAAAATTGTTCATTCAATACAAGTCCTTTATTTTTCGTGCTTGTAATATGGATCTGTACATTTTTAATTGTATTACGTTATTTGGAGCTTGATGTTTTTGAAAAAAGAGTTATAACCGTTGTTAAATTGTGTATTTATTATTTGGTTTTGTTAATTTATTTTTGCTTGTTATATTATGAATGTACTTATTCTTCAATGTATAAGATCAGTGTTTTTTTTTTTTTGGTCTTTTGGGTTTACCTTTTGGTTTGTGGATCCACTTCATTTGAACAAAATTGTTTTGCATGAATGCACCAACAAAGAAATAGTAGAATAACAAGTACAAAATAAAGGGATAAAGGAACTTGTTGACATTTTATTGTATTATGTAAAATGAAATGTAACTGGTTATTGATTGTTTGGTGTTTGTGATAAAAGAACTTGATTTGTGTAGTTAATGGTTGATGTTGTGTGATTTTTCGGTAGGCATAAAATGTTCTTTTATAAGTCTAAATTATATAAATGAGTGAGTAAGATTTACAAAAAATAAATTAATTTACTGATCAAAATTGAAAAGTAACTTATTTTTAAGTAAAGTAAAAGTTGCACATTTTGATCTTTGTTTTAATACTGTTTGGGTGAATTCGTTTGATTATTTATTTATGATCATGCATACTTACTTGTTTTACGTTCAAGTATGATCATTTTCATTTAAAATTCTACTTAGAATGTTTTCGTTAAAACTATATGATGTCGCTTGTGTTAGTAATCACTGAATTGACTCATTCATGTTTATGTTTTCAATGGCGTTCAATAATTGTTAATGGTTGATTGTCTATAATTTTTAACTGTAAAATAGATGTTCTTGAAGAATAAAAATGAATTTGAGCATATTTATTGGGATGTCCTTTATGGTAGATAACCAACTGATTTCTTGTTTTGAGGAGGAACCTTAAAATTTTGATGTTACCAAGAAGCATTGGCAATCACATTATGGTAAAATCTTTTCGGAAACAAAACATTAGAATGTGGAAAATTGGCCTTCAAAAGAATATATATATTTAGGAGAAGCTTTTAGATATTAAGGTTTCATATTATTCGAAATAGATTAATCTCTAAGTTTTAGTGTGAGCATATAGAGTTAAAGTATTTATTATATTCAGCATTTTGATCAACAAAGAAGTTCGAATCACCATTGATGTGAACAAGACTCTTTTCTAAGTGGACTGTACATGGAGAATAAAGAATTTGTAAATCGTATATGTGGCTTTATGTTTTATTTTTTATATTTCTATATCTTTGTAATTTGGAAAAAAAAAAATTAAGGACTTTATACTAATAATTATCATTTGGTTGTAATGTATGGTGGATGGACACTGAAAATAATTTTGAAACACAAAAAAAAAAAAATACGAAATAAATGTCGAAGAGAGTTGTATGCAGAGCGAAAAAGTTTCAATCCAAAAGGACAGTACATACGCAAGGACTTTAACTTTCTGATAATTTAGATGGTATTTTTTGTAATTAGTATTAATTAATTTTTAACTGCAATATAAGTATAACTCGATTAGTGTTATTTATTTTGTAGTCACATTTAAAAAAGTTATTTTTTTATTGTGGTTGATGTGCGTGAAGATCAGAGAATGTTAAATGTGGATGTCAATACAATTGATGATGGTTTAGGGAATTGCAATTCTTACAAAAACAATGAAATGATAAATTACAATATACATAATCAATTGCAAAATAGTCAATACGGTAAGATTTTTACATAACAAATATTCCTACAAAAACAATTTGTAAACATTGTAATGCTAGAAAATATAAGACAGAAAGTAAATGTTTTTGTTGTTGTGTGGCAAAGTTGAACTACAAATCAATTTTGGACCTAATGAATTATATGAGTTATATACTACTACTTCCGATGAGGCAATACATTTTAAAAATAATGCACGCAATTATAATAATCATTTTGTATTTATATCATTTGGTGTAAAATATGATAAAAATTTGAGTACCTCATATAAAGGTATTTACATGTTTAGAATTGAGGAACACGTTTATCACTACATAAATCCAATCTTTTCAGTTGATAATAGTCCATCATATTTACAATTGTAATTTTACGATACTAAAAATGAAATACAAAATAGGTTACAAAAATTTGATAAATTTTGTGAATTTATGTTGCATAAATCAATAGATATGTTAAAGATTAATCCGTATTCTAGATTTTTTCGTTCTTTGAGTAATATCAAATCTTTAGAATTGTGTAAAATACTTATTAGATGTGACACATGACTTGATCAGAGGGTATACAACACACCTTCAACGTTACAAGTTGATGTAGTATGGTTGATGAAGATCCATCTACTGACAATCGAGTACGAGATATATCAATATATTGTCATTCTAATAGTTTACATAAAATACCATATTAATTTGGTTATTATGATCCGCTTCAATATCTATTGTTATTTCTTTTTGGTGAATCTGGATGGCACGAAGGTCTTAAAAAGTGTAAACCAAATATTGTTGATACTTATAATGTAGTAGAAAATTTGTTAGGTATAAATGTTATAAGTTCTACAAGTGAACTAATTGAAAACGGGAATACATGTTATTATTCCAAACATAATATGTTACAATTTGTAATCCTATAGTTCCATGTTCAAAGTTGTTCATTGTGTTCACTTATTATTATTTTTTTATCTAATTTCTTTGTAGTTCTGAAGAGGACAAACAAGAGATCACAAGTTTCGTATCATGAATACTACTGTTACAAGTTACATGTAAGAGCTATGAATGAATGTATTATGCTTCATGCTGGTAGACCTTTTCAACAATATGCAGTTGATATGTATGTTAAGATTAAAACAAGTAGATTAGATTTTTTCAGGAAAACCAAAATGAAATACGTGCTGAGCTTTATCAAAGAATTGTTAATAGCGTAGAAAATGGTGAAAATAGAGGTTATAAAATTGGTCGAAAAATTATTTTTCTATCTTCTTTTGTTGGTGATCCTAGAAATATGTGAGAAAAAAAAAGATATATTGATGCAATGACTTTAGTTCAAAGATTTAGTAAATTTGATATATTTTTAACGATAACTTGTAACCATAATTGGAATGAAATAAAACATGAGTAAAAACATAAAGATATTAGTTAAAATAGACCTGATTTGATTGCTCATATAGTTAGAGCTAAATTAGAAAAATTGAAAATTGATTTAAGAAAAAGATAAATCTTTGAAAAGGTTGCTGTTTATATTTACGTAATAGAGTCTCAAAAAAGAGGACTTTTACATGCTCACCTTTTGTTATTTTTAAAACCAGGTTTTAAAAAGGGAAATTGGCACAAATGGTCCCTAACGTATGACATTAGTGCGCAAGTGGTCTCTAACCTTTCATTTTTGGCGGAATGGTCCCTAACCTATCCATTTAGGTGCGCAATTGGTCCTTTTTGATGGATTCCGTTAAAAATCGGTTAAAACCTTTCCAAAATTGGCGCAAATGGTCCCTCTCATGTTTTTTTTGTCTTTATTAGTGAGGGTAAAATTGTCAAGTTACATGTTTCTTCCAATTGGCGCAAATGGTCCCTAACCTTTACTTTTTTTGGCGCAAATAGTCTCTAACATATAATTATATTTTGGTGCACAATTGGTCCTTATTTGATAAAAAGACAAAAATATCTTTACTTTTAATTAAAAAAATTTGCAATTGGATACCTAACCTTTAAAAAAAGTGAAAATGAGTCCAATACTTTAATTTTTTTATTAAAAAAAATTAAAAGAAAACTAACAAATTGACAATATACTAAATTATATTGTATATTTTACGAACTATTATAAAATAACTAAAATTTCAGCTCATAATTATTAATGAATGCGCTAATTAAAATTATTTTATTATTATTAAGTAATCATATTATTTAAAATTCAAACTTTAATTTTAACGTTACAATATAAAAAAAAATAACTTTGTCACAAATAAAAGTTTTAATTACTTTCCAAACAGGACCTATCTGTTGAACCAAACAATATCTGTTCATGTAGCCAAACATGAGTCTTCTTCTTCGTTGAATTTTCTTCTTGTCCAAACAACCAACCACAACCAGATAACCTATCTTCCTCGCAGATACGGTGGATCTTGAAGATTGAAGGTTGAAAAAAAAAACAAAAATAAAATAAAAAAGGACACTTCCGGATGGATCTACGCGCGGTTGTGCAGATCTCGTTGGATTTGCGCGACTCCGATTTGGTGGCTTGCGCAGATCCGATGGGATCTGCGCGGTGGCCACGCAAATCTAGCCAGATCTGCGCAATCGGAATCGCACAGATTCTGCTCTATCTGCACGACCGGAGTCGTACAAATCCTGTGCAGATTCTGCTGGATCTACACAGATCTTGTTCAAGATCCACCGGATCTGCGCTTCCTCGCAGATTTGATGGTTTTCTCCGGTGGATTTTTTTTTTAGTTTTGGACGGGTTATCCGATGGTGGTTGGTTGTTTGGACAAGAAGAAAATTCAACGAAGAAGAAGACTCATGTTTGGCTACATGGATAGATCTTGTTTGGTTCAATGGATATGTGCTGTTTGAAAATTAATTAAAATTTTTATTTGTGACAAAGTTATTTTTTTATATTGTAACGATAAAATTAAAGTTTGAATTTTAAATAATATGATTACTTAATAATAATAAAATAATTTTAATTAGCACATTCGTTAATAATTATGAGTTTAAATTTTAGTTATTTTATAATAGTTCGTAAAATATACAAAATAATTTAGTATATTGTCAATTTATTAGTTTTCTTTTATTTTTTTTTAATAAAAAAATTAGAGTATCAGACTCATTTTCATTTTTTCCAAAGGTTAAGAATCCAATTACAAATTTCTTTAATTAAAAGTAAGGATATTTTTATCCTTTTCATTAAGTAAGGACCAATTGTGCACCAAAATATAATTATAGGTTAGGGCGATAATTAAAAGTAAGGATATTTTTATCCTTTTCATTAAGTAAGGACCAATTGTGCACCAAAATATAATTATAGGTTAGGGACTATTTGCGCCGAAAAAAAGTAAAGGTTAGGGACCATTTGCGTCAATTGAAAGAAAAATGTAACTTGACAATTTTACCCCACTAATAAAGACAAAAAAAAACATGAGAGGGACCATTTGCGCCAATTTTGGAAAGATTTTAACGGTTTTTAACGGAATCCTTCAAAAGGACCAATTGCGTACCTAAATGGATAGATTATGGACCATTCTGTCAAAAATAAAAGGTTAGGGACCATTTGAGCACTAATGTCATACGTTAGAGACCATTTGCGCCAATTTCCCTTTTAAAAATAATAATATTGATTTAATTGATCTAATTGCTTCTTATAAAATACTTAACAAAAATGATAATCCTCACTTCATTCTATTGTCGTTAAATATATGATGCATGGTTCATGTGCTATATTAAATTCAAACAATGTTTGTATGAATAAAAAGTGAGAGTGTAAGAATAAATATCTGAAGGAATTTACTTTGAAAACTTTTATTGGAAAGAATTCTTACCTAAATTATAGATGTCTTAATGATCATCAAACAGTTACGAAAAGGAGTTTATTAGATAATAAGGGGATTGTTCTATATAATTCTTATCTATTTGCTAAATATGATTGTCATATCATTGTAGAAATCTATTCAACTCTAAAAATGGTAAAATATTTATATAAATATATGTACAACTGACATAATATGGTAAGTTTTGGTATAAATAATGATAAAAATGATGTTATTGATCAAATTGAAAAATATCAACCTGCTATGTGGATTTCTTCACCTAAAGCAAGGTGTAGAATATATAGATTTATTTTATCATAAATATATCCACCAGTCATATCATTACAATTACATCTTCAAAATAATTATTTAGTCACATATAAACATTCTGAATTTGTTAAATATTGTTGATACAGATTATAGAAAACTAACAATACTAACTAAATTATTCAAAATGAATTAGCAAAAATATTGTTATATAGAAAATTTCTCCAACATTTTGTATGGGATGGACGGAGTATGGTATGGACAAAAAAAATGTGGAAATATAAATGAGAAATTAGTTGTAGCTACTATAGTTGAGGGTGAAAATTTTTATTTACAAATTTTACTAAATCATATTAGAGGACCAACATCGAATGAAAATTTTAAAATAGTAAATAGTATTTGTATGCCATCTTTTCGTGAAGCAACCATGCCAACTCACATGGTGTGCCATTTTGTTTTGTTTCGTGTTCTCTGTTTTTAGGGTTTTATAAATAAACCTATTATTTGATTTTTTTTTTTTTTTTTTCATCTCTTTCAAGTTTCAATTGTATGTTTTAAGTATTTGAAATTCAGGTTTTAATATTTATATAAAAAAAAAAATTTAAAATAGATATACATTGACAACGAGACTCTCGTCACAACACATTATTGTTGCTTTGAGCCCCTCAGGGCTGTTGAGCGAGACTCCGCGTTTTAGAACCTATTTAAGTTAGCAGTATTACACAAGTATCAAACACTATACCGTAATGACTTAAAATGAACTTCATGCACTTGATTATAATGCCTTCTAATCAAACAATGGAATTGCGGAGGTACCCCATGAATGTATATAAGTTCACACCAAATATAGATATAATTCAATACTGGTAAATGGATT
This sequence comes from Forsythia viridissima, assembly GCA_030279155.1. NCBI lineage: Eukaryota > Viridiplantae > Streptophyta > Magnoliopsida > Lamiales > Oleaceae > Forsythia > Forsythia viridissima. The sequence goes on along the minus strand of CM059036.1, from coordinate 35,406,862 downwards.
ATGAAAAGAATAATGCTATCTATCACAATTGTTGACGATCAACATTGTATGTGACAATTAAGTGACGTTAATTAATATATCATCTTAAATTTCTCAACATACATTACCAACTTCATCGCAGGACCTTCACTTAATGGCACTAACACGTCTCCTTAAGCTTGTTGGTATTGTAGATTGGAGAGGTAGATGTATTTGAATAGAGGAGATCTTTTGACCGAGAAGGAATCATCATCATCATAACCTTAAGGATTCCATCTATTTACATCTTCGTATGCGTAGTTTTGCAGATCAGGTAGGTAACATTGGCTGTCTAAGCATAATTACGGTAATCCTTCTTCATGAAATCAATCAAGGGGGAAGAACCAACTGACTTTCTTGCAATTAAAGAATACATCCTCCACCATTTCATAAAGCTACTCTGAGGCAAGAAGATCTCAGGGGAGACTTCATAGTTCTTTATCATATCCATCACACAATTCTCAAATCTACTCAGATTTTCCTTTGACGATCTTTGATCTTCTGTACTGCTTTGGCCATCATTCAGTATGTCACACGAGATAATGGCTTCCTCCACATGTGCCCAAAAGCACGAATCCTCTATAAGACTACAAGCCTTGTTCCTCTCACTCAGTACCTGAAACGGCTTGGCATCGTTAAACCATTGCTCCAGAAGTATATAATGTTTGGATCTGCCTTGAGTTATATAGTCTCTGTGGCCTTTCCTGTAGTAATCAGCAATGTCAAGTGGTTCAACCATCCTTCTATAATTAGTTCCTGCATAAAGCCAGCGTCTGCGAAGTGACGCTCCCACTTTCTGTGGCATTTTCTGTACTCCGGAAACCATTCTCTTCCAATACTGTGTGAGAATTCTATGACGCTTGATGATTTCTTCTCTGCTTTTAATTTGATCTCTGCTTCCTGATTGTCCATTCTTGTAACTATCATAGTACCCACCCTCGTCTTCTGCTACTTTCTTATACCATTCAAGATACGCCATGTCGACTTTTCTGTCGTTTAGCTTCTTGCTGGGATCAAATACATTCCTCTTGCGTATTAAGAATTTCTTTGCCCTCCTTGTAAGAGAGTTCAATACACCGCCGTCCCCCTTTATTTGCAGTTATTGCAAAAGCAAGATTAGGGAAATAATGATAGATATAGATATACATAGTTCTAGAAATCTTTGGTCTAGGTTCTGTTATTTTTAACAGCACATGTCGATTAACTTCACATAAAAATCCCTTATGCCATTGTAGAAAAATTGGATAGTATTGGACAATATTAAGAATTAATAGAAGTTAAAATCTTGTTCGTTATATTGTCTAGTGAAGCCTAAGACTACATATCAAACATGGACTGCATGAACTTGGTATTTGCAGTCCATATAGGGTCATTTCTCATGTTCTTTAGCTTCAAAGATGCAGTAAAATGATTTACTGATGATGTAAGGCTTATTTACCTGTGTTTCAACTCCAATTGATTTTAGCTGCAAGATGATTCCTGCTAGTAATGGATCCATAATTGAGCCATCCAATTGTGAAATCCCCATGCAGATTGATTTATGCTTGAGGTTTTCTAAAATCACCCAGTAATCTGTAAAACAAAGGCTATTTTGTGGATTTTGGTTTCCGACAAATTTTGATCCCATTGCCTTCAATAATTCCAAAGTCGATTCAGGTTCCTCAAAACAAGCACATCCTGATTCTGCACACAAGAGAAATGTACCAAACGGCTCGTACAGACAAGTTTGGGAAGTTGAACCAGCAGCAACACCATTATAAGGTGCAATCAAAAGCTGTGGAAATGGGTCTTGACTTGAGACCACGTGCAAAAAGCTCGAATTCCATGTTGGACGTTCTGATACTGCTTGTTGGAAACTCTTGTCACCAAGAAGGGGTGACCCAAAAGTGATGCAAAGAGGGCGTTTGGTGGCCTTTGGTGGCATGTCATCAAGTAGCCACAAGGTGAAGAGAGATGCTATTGATCCCCCCAGAGAGTGTCCAGTGATTATTAGTGGACTGGAATTGCCATACTGCGTTGAAAAACACAAGGAAGGTTAAGTGTAAGCATCTGCCTCTGCCGAGTATGAAGGAATTCCAATTTAAACCTGACAAGAACTAGTAGCTCCCTGAAGCCAGCCCCACAGAATAATTTCCTTAATCTAATAAAACCAGTGTATTGCAAGTTTTGTCTATATCACTCTGGGACACACCTTCTGTAACTAGGTATTACAAATGACATTGTTAATACTGAAGTATGTCTCTTCCTAGACCTCCTCCCTTCGAACACTGCTATCTGCTTGATCTGCAACCCAATTGTCAAGAGAAATGCTTTTCTCAATATACACGTACGACTTCATTCCCCAACTTGAGGGTCAGAGGACCAACGCCAGGGTTGAACCAGCATTTCTCCTAACACACGATGATGTTGCAGATCAAAGAGATAGAAGCAAACAATAGAGCATAAATAAGAAATTTTTTGGAGTTATCATTGTAGTTAGCACAAAATGAGCATTATCATGCAAGAATGCCTATAACCTGGAAGCCAACGATACAAAAAGGACGCGGTAGGCAGTACTCGAAATGACTAAGCAGTGCAACGAACAACCATTTTTTTTTTCCATCGACATTGTCCAATACCATAAAATTCACCTTACCAAATAAGACAAAAGGGAAATAATAGTCGCTATTTTTCTACTCAAACTGCACATCAATGGCAACGCCCTTCTTTACACACTGATCTATCAACCCAATAATTGATACTATTGGATAACATTGAACACAGTTTACAGAAACCATTCTTAAAAATTACTCAAAAACCCCCCAAAATCAACAAACTGAATCAACAGAAAATAACTTTTGCACCTTACCTGGGCTTTCAAAAGAGTTAACTCATTTAACAGAAACGAAAACACAGTCACTGCTTCTTTATGAACAGAAAACGATGGGTTGGCATTTGTACCAACAAACCCAAATAAATCAAAAACTCCTTTCAACTCTTCCGATGAAACCAAATCTCTACCCAGGGTTTGAACAAGACTCAGAGCATCTTGATTCGAAGATGCAAACGCAATTATAGTTCCGTTTGGGCGATTTTCGTAAACTTTATACGAAACATACGGCGTGGTCGAAGTCTGTTTATGAATCTCCGAAATTTCCTCCCATGAACGCTGGAGAAGGTCTGAGGTTACTAGAAGATTTGCGAGTTCTAGTCCACTGCTGAATCTTGAATAGTTGAATTCATGAAATGGAAAAATGGAGAAAATTTATTAGGAAAAATAAATGAGAAAAACGAAGATTTGTTAAATGGACAGAATTTTACTCACAAGCAAATTTGGTTCATCTTGATTCCTCTTCAATATTGCTTGCAAATTTGCAAAAGAGAATCATATATGAAAATAAAATAATCCCAGGTTGTTTGGATCTTGAAGATCCAAATTGAATCGCGCGCGATTTGGCAACTCAAAATAAAATAATCTGTATGTTCTGTGTTTGGCTAGATTAAAAACGAGTTTACTTGAGGTACCGGGCCCACCATCACATTTGACCAAGACGACAATATTTCATCTTCTACACAAACTTCTCAAAATGCCCCTATTCCTGCAGCTGCCAGGCCCACTGTTCAGTCAAATTTTGGCTGCATGAGAATTGTCATAGTTGAAGGGTCAAATATTGTGGCTTAAGCTCAGGGTAAAATTGTAAATGATTAATTTTAGCCACAGTCATGAAATTTGTTAAAAAATTTAAAATAATTATTGAAGTCCCTCAAATTTATAACAATTACATTAATAGTTACTTAATTAAAACGTTAACCTAGAATTACATGCATCACTGTTAAATTCTACTGTTGACACAAATAACAATAATTAGTACGTAATGTTAGACAAAAATACTCTACTTCAAAAAATTCAACAACAAAGATGCAAACTTTCACCAATTAACTGCTTATTAGAATTAAACAAATGTATATCTGATAATTATGTATTTAGCTGCAATTAATACGACTTTGTGATGTACTTGTTAACTCATTTATGTTCACATAGAAATTTAATAGTGCAACATAGGGTTCTAAGTTAATATTTCTAACTAAATGATCATTAGTGTAACTATTAAAAATTTGAGTATCAATTCCTATAAAAAAAATTATTTCAATGACTATTTTAATTTTTTTTTTTTTACGAATATTAATAACTGTAGCTGAAATTAACCTGAAAAAGTAAAAAAAGGAAAAGAATAAAGTATGACAAAATTTTAGTTGAGAGTTGACACCACTTTAGGGTTTTTTGCACAAATAGTCCTTATTGTTTGTCTTTACTGTAGATTAAGAATCTATCCTTCTATTTTTAGCAATAACGTTCATATTTCAACCTTTCTTGGCGCAAATAGTCCTTTATGTTTGTTGCCGTTCAATTCCTCCGTTAAAGTAGCGCATGCAGTGCCCAATTTCGTCCCGGAACAATTTTGGGCATAAAAAAATTAAAGAAAAATTTACAGCAAAGGTCCAAAATCTCTCAACAATACATCAAAAAGTCCAAATCTTCTAATCCTAACACATATGACTCAAACCTTAAAATAAATGTACTCCCGAAGGACCTCTTGACGAATTTTGTCCAAATGTTCGTTAGTTGACCAAAAGTCAATTGTTCAACCTTAATTTGACTGACTTTAGAGTATGTTTGGATTATTTTTTTTAAACTCTTTTTTCCTCAAACTCATTTTCAACTACATAATTTATGCTACCCACAACTTTTATCAATTTTTCAACCACACATTTCACGAAATTTTTTTCCAAAATCTCGTGAAAAACTACTTTTACTTTTAGTTAGTTGTGAAAATTGTTGTTTTGTTTCAAGAAATTTAGTTTGACTTAGAAGAAATTGTCAATATCTACATTTGAATTTTCAGTTTTTTAAGATTCTTTCTGTCAAATGTAATTATTGGGGTTGCTATAATTTATCTTAGATTTTGAAGTGGGATTTGTTTAGTTATACATCAAAATTTCTAAACCTAATTTTTAAAATTGTGCATTCATGGTTCTGGATTCCCCAATCTTTGTGTTTCCATATGAAGCTTATGCGTCTATCCGTTATTGTAAAGAAGAAATGGTTTTGGAAGAAAATACCCAAACACACGTTTCAATTTCATAAAGGCATGGAGAAGGATGTAGTGGAGTGATCTGACCATTTGACTAATTTGATTTCAATATCTTATTTTTGGGTAAGGAAACAATTAGTGAATTGCATTTAAGGTAGATAACGAAGAAAATAGACGAATTTTGTCATCAATGACTTATAATGCCTATTTCTTCAAATGTTAGGAATGTCCGGTTTTATTTTTAAAAATTAAAGATATACCCCTTACGTTTTTAAAAGATCGAAGACCAAATATATTATTATCCTATTCTAAAATGTTCAAAAGTACCTATAAATATATCCATTGCATCTCTACCATGTATTATACATACTATTTTTTTACATAAACTACGCCGTGTTTTTCACCTCTGTGAAATTTACATATGCATGGAAAAATTTATTGGCTTTTCACGAGAATATATTTTACCAAAGAAAACGTGTTCTTAAGGTTGCGATTTGAGCTCATCTTTCACTGCACATAGTTGAAGTTATACAATGTCATGTTTAGTAGTGCTGGAATTATTTTTTAAGTACTTATAACTTGCGGGTCCTGCAAAATGTGCGGATAACAAGTTGTGGGTCTTAAGAAATATGTGAATAAACAGTAAATTTGACTAATTTGACCAACTAAAATTAAATGTAAGCTTGACCAAACATGCACAGAGAGGTGTGTGTCGATATACATCATTCTATTTCAATTGAAATATAAATTTTACAAATACTTCCTCAATCTTCGTATTAAACCATCGATAAGCAAGTCGGACTCTTTTTAAAGCTTACTAACTAAAAGTCTACAACACAAATCTTTCAAAAATTAACCAATGCATATGCTCAATATAGAGTAAAGTGGCCATGACAAATGCGTCCAACCTTTTCTCATTTTAGAAAGGCTAATGTTACATGCTTATTTGTTAAGTTTTTTTTTTTTTTTAGATTATAAGCAGTGAATTCTATCGAATATGTGGATAAAAAGTAGACAATAATTATGAATAAAAATAATATTAGATTAATTTATAAGTATTTATAAACATCTCCAAACATACTATTTGGATTGTTTTATTTTTGAGGGGATATCTTCCAAATCAACTTTTTACATCAACAGCCCACATGCTGACAAGTCAGCATGTGGGCAATATCTACTGCATCAGAATTCATCTTCCAAAACTTGTCCTTCAATTGTCATATCACATAGAGTTTTAATCCCTTTAATAGCGAGGTATCTGCATCTCAATTCAATTATTTATGTGTTAAAAACTATCTAAAAGTAGAGATAACACAAGGCTTTAAAGAGCACGATTTCTGTTTTTCAATATAGGATAGTGCTCTTATTTCTTAACTTTATTTAGTTATTCTATTTTTTAATTATAATTTTGTACCATTTTTTCAAAGAGGAATTTTTTATCACTAAAAGTGGACATTTGTGAGTTTTGTCAAGTAGTTTATTATTTAATTATGTTATTTTGTTCGTTTATGTGAAAACTCGGGTGTAAATTCAAGAATTTAACTGAACATGCACTTATTTTAACCACTAAAAGTGCACTTATTTTGGCCATAAAAATCAAAGATTTGGGGGGGGGTCAAAGTTTGAAGATGTAAAATGTTGAAGGACTTAAGGTGCAATTTTTTGGAGGATTTAACTGAAAGATAATTAAAAATTTGAGGACCAAAGTGTAAAGATGTAAAAAGATTAAGGACCTAAGATGAATTCTAGAGGACTTAACTGAAAGATAATTAAAAATATAGGGACTAAAGTGAATATTATATAAAGTACATAGATTATTATGCAATAAATAATGGTATATTGTATGTCGCGTCACCATTTCAAGTTGAAAATTTAAGGGAGTGACCGTTCGAGAAATTATTATATACTTTAGTGACCAGATGTGCAACTTTTGAACTTCAGTGACCGTTTTAAAATTTTAAAATAACTTTAGTGACCGTTAGTGAAATTAACCAGTTTAATGAATATACACTCATTTCAAAATTAGTTTCCAATAAATTTTATCTATATTTTTATAATAATATTTACGTGTCTTTTATTTTGTTAAAATAAAAACAAAATAATATCGCCCATATATCATATCAAAGTAAGTCTTGTTTTTTATAATATAATAATGTCTTTTTATTTTGTGGCAATTTTATTTGTTTTCAAAGATTTTACATAATTTCTAAAATTATTTTCTTCTTTTGTTGCAGCATCTATATCTAATAACAAAATTTAAGGAAGTGACCGTTTAAGAAATGATAGTCATTAAATTGCTTAAAATTACAAGGCTTGTCACGAGCTAAACAAAATTATTTATGGAGTATGGATTCCTTCTTTTACTTTTAAAACTTTTATATATGTACCTTATATTTGCTTACCAATTTGATCCAATGAGTTCTTGAGAATAGAGAAGCAACATATATTGACATTAAAGACAAAAGATCGAATCCCGTGAGAATAAACAAAAAAAAAAATCTCCATTCTAAAGAAAGAATAAGTCGTTTTAAGGTCATCTACTAGTCTTTGATCCTCCATTGGAATTTAATTACCAAGAACTTGTGGTCCAAAGTTTTTGGAGAATTTTTTATATATTATTATTGATTTCTTTGTATCTTACAAGCGATTGAAATGGTTGTCATGAAGTGGGAAGGATTGACGTGAAGAGGTCAATAAGGCAAAACATTATTATTTTATATTTTACTTAAAATTGTAAAGTGTATATTATGCATCAAGAATGCAGAGGCGGATCTATCACATGGCGAGATCCCGTGTTCGCCCGGGCTGGAATTTCGCCAAAAAATGGTGTTGGCTTCGTCAAATTTTTTTTCTTGCGCCAATGTGTGTATTGTGCGTGTAGTGTATGTATATGTTGTATATATAACATTTCTTGAGTTTTGAAGAAGACGGTGTCAGGTGTATATGTGTGTGTGTGTGTCAGTGTGTGTGTGTGTGTGTGAGAGAGAGAGAGAGAGAGAGAGAGAGAAAAAAAAGAAAAAAAGAATTTCTATTTTAAATTCAAAATTTCTTTTGTGGTCCTTAAATTTTAAGAAATTAAAAAAATAAGATAATTACATGAATAAATCTTTAACTAAAGAATTTATTATTTCTCTTTAATATGATAATTGCATAATTTGAAAAGATGGTGTCAAAATTGAAGAATATAGAAAGTATTTATCAGAATTTTTGCTCTTTTTTTTTGTTGCCATAGATTTGACTTTATTTTAAGTTTTTTCTTATCGTTAATTTTCATATTTTAAATTATTTTTTATGTAAATCTTTATCACCCCCATTGAACTATTATCCTATGTCCGTCCCTGGTGTTGGCTATCGTGTATGACGTGTATTTTATCATGTCAATGAATGATTATCATTTTGTTGGCAGGCATTTTCAGAGCTCAAAGAAGAAGAGAAGAAGAGGCTTTATTCGAGGAAGGTATGTTATTTAAACTACCAAATTTGTAGTTCTTGTTCGTTCCCATTTTGACTAAGACACTGTAACTGGTCATCAAACAGGAATTATTACGGCTTGTATTGAATTATATTTCACTATTATATGATTTTTTTTTTTTTTTGCTTTATAAGTTATGTATTTATTAAAAATATTTTCACATTATTTTTTCACGAGCATCGTCCGTTGACTCGTCAACAGTCAATATTTGACCGTTGACCAGTCAACGTCCGTCCTAGCTGAATTTCAACCCTGGATCCGCCACTGCAAGAATGTATCTTTAAAATACATAAATATTAATAACATTGACAAAATAATAGAAATTTTTATTTGTGCATCTACACAATCATTAAGAGATCACTTATTCAAATAAATATCGACTTTGTAGGAGCGCTAGCCATGCACTTCTCTTTAGACATTATATAAAGCTTTAATTCCCTGTATATCATCAGCATGCAAATTTTTAGTCACTCCAGCAGGAATTCCCGAGAACATGATTGCATCTTGAACCGAGCTATGTCCAAGTCCAAGAAGGTGGCCGATCTCATGCAATGCAACAGTTTCAAGATCAAATGCACCCGGGACGCGACCAACAGACCATGATTCATCTGCATCATAGTGAAACCTCCCGTCAGGTGGGGCAAAAGCATGAGCCAGGGTCCCACCTGGGCCATCAAATGGTGATCCATCAGCATGATCACGTGTATGAAAACCGATGACTAAATCTGCATTCTGTGGATTCTGAGCCAATGAAAAAGTGAAATGTGTTGCTGAAGCCCATTTTTCGAAGGCTCTTGAGACTGGGCTCATGGCGTTTGAAGGAGTAGATGGTAAAAACCCATAAGTCAAGTGTGTAGAAGTAGATGGCCATTTAGGGTTTCCTTGAAAGAAACTGTAATGCGAAACTGTATGAATGGAGCTTGAATTTCCTCCATGGCTGTAATGACTTTTTGATCGCATTCTGCTCCTTCCATTGACAATGTCGGCCACCCCACATCGAGGTGTCATCATTTTGGAAACTGTTTCAGAATCTAAAATTCCAGTGGCATTTATATGGTAATTAAACTGGTAAATTTTGATTGCAGATTCTAATATATCATCAAAATCATCATCATTTTCATGGGTTTTGTTTCTTGAATGATGATAATCAAGGTAACCATATTTTTTCAGGTATTTTTTGAGCTTGTGAATGCCTTGTATTTTTTCACCCTTGTGGCACCCTTCCAAATGTTTGATGAAATCAAAGGGCAGTGATTTTCTCTTTGCATGGCAAGAGACAAATTGGACTAGGAAAAGGAGAAAGAGGAATGAGAAGATTGGAGAAATTTTAAGTGACATGCCCATGAGTGAGTTTGATGGAACACTTGAAGTTATCTTTGTGTCTAGGGGACTAGTTTTTTTCACAAAGAGAGGGTTGGGATAGGAAGGCTATTGCACAACTTGGCTTATATATATAGAAGTCAGAAGGAGATGGTGAATCGGTGATCGAGTGCAAAATTTGGACGGTTTCATCTCTAATATAGTATGCTCATGAGGAGAAAAATGTCAAGAAAAAGTTGAAAACCAACTTGTGACCGACCCCTAAAGTTGGTGACCTTGCATGCAATTTATCCCAAGGAAAATAGTCTTGCACATATAACACGGGCGAGGGAAAAAATATTTTTCTGTCTAAAATTGGAATTTGTCAACATTAGACACTTGAATTTGTCTAATGTACTAGTTTTTCAAGTCAATTGCTAAATTTCCAATGGGTTTAATTACTTTCTCTTCATGTGTAGGCAATTTTTAATTTTACATCCAAGGCATAATTAAATACTGATTCTTTTAAAAGAGAAACTTGAACACATTAATGAGTATATTTATATTCGTTCTAACATTGTGATGAATAATCTAGTGTAAAAATAAAAATTCTTTAAGAGTAGAAGAGTTCATTTATGTGTATAATATATTAATTTACAACAACAATTTTAAAAATAATATTTGTGTAATTCTGAAAATGAGTGGGAAATAAATATGTAATTAATTTATGTGTTTACACATGTAATGACTTGGAATTTACCCGGTTCATTAGCCCTATATCTAAGGGAGAGGAATCTTCAATGCAAGTGTATGTGGGCCACTACATTGAATATTATAGGGAAAATTTAGGGTCATAGTCATAGTCATACGTTCATAAACTCCGAAGTCATATAGTCCAAACTTATTTTAATTAAAATTATTTATAAGTGCTAAATTACTGCTCCAGCAATTACAAAATCGCTAATTCAAACACGAAACTGTTTTATTATGATACTGTTATTTTAAAATATTGTTTTCTATGAAACTGTTTTATTATGATATTGTTATTTTAAAATATTGTTTTCTATGATACTGCTATTATTAAGATACTGTTTTATTAAGATATTATTTTATTAATATATTGTCCTATTTAAATATTGTGCTATTGTTTTTATTAAAACATAACATTTGTGTCCACCTATATAATAATGTTCTTCTAATACTGTTATATTGGCTTAACTTATTTGCTATCTTTAACCATATGACACTGTTATCTATGATAATATTATTAAGATATTGATACTAATATATACTTTTGATACTCTTTTCTATGATATTATTTTATTAAGATAATTTTATTATGATATTGTTCTTCTGTTGGGTTGGAATTTTCTATTTTGAGTGTGCGTAATAGTGTCTTTGTTTCCAAAGATACTGAAACTAATGTGCTTCCGATACTGAAATATTAAGATACTTTTATCTGTAATATTATTATATTAAGATGCTGAAATACTATTCTTAATAAGATATTGTTTGTAATACTATATTTCAAGATATTGTTGTTAATAATATTTTTTTGTGATACTGTTTCATTAATATAGTGTTTTCTATGATACAGTATCAAACAACACATTCAAGTAACATCCCAAAACACATAAACATATTTATGTATGTGAAACAAATATTGCTTTCATATATTCGACCGAAAAGTGATTACAAAACAATTGTGTTCATATATCCAACAGAAAAAAAACCTAATAAAAAGAAATAAGAAAAATCATTTATAAAAAACTGAATTCACCTGCAAAATAACATTCAAAGAAGCAAATGTTGCCAAAAAATTTCAATCCAGGAACTGTCCTGTTTGTGATACTGTTTTTTATAATACAATATCAAACAACACACATGAATGTGTGACAGTAATATTTTGAAATATTAAAATATTTATGTATGTGAAACAAATATTGCTTTTATTTATTCGACCAAAAAATGATTACAAAATAATTGTGTTCCTACATATCAAAAAATAATATCTCCACAAAACAACCCAATTCCAGAAAAATAAGAGAAATCATTAATAAAAATTGAATTTACTTGCAAAATAATATTCAAAGAAACAATTGTTTCAAAATTTGACAATCTAGAGACTGCCCAATACTTCTCAAAATCACTGTCATTCTCTGATAATAATGACAAGTTTTTGAACTATCTTTTACATAATTGAGAAGAAAAACAATAGTGAAAAATCGTGAATTTGCCATTATCACAGTGGAAAAGATTTGGGTGGTCGCCGACGAGATGTAAGAGCCGGTGGGGAGGTGGGAGAAGACAGTGGGTACAAGCTACTGAATTTTAAATCACGATTAATTCTAATTATTTAGATCACATGGATAATTACGAAATTAATTTAAATATGCTTGAAGTAGTATGACTCAATGATAATTTTGAAAAGTATTTAGACCTAATATGGAACAAACGGTTTTGTTATAATGCGTGTCCTGGTGGGCATTATAACAATGCCCACCTTGGGCATTATAACCGGAGTACACTCATCCAACACTTGTTGGACAAGTGTCTTGGTGGGCATTAGAACCGGAGTGATGGAACAAATCACCTACGGATAACTTAAAGACAATTTTTCCAATGTTGTATTTGTAATTTGAATAGTCAAAATTTGACTTGGGACCAACCCAAAAAAAAAAAAAAACTCATTTTAAACCAAATCAACGTCCCCATAGTGTAAAAAGGCAGTAGGAGTCTTCATAAGTATTATTTTCTTTGAGTTGCAAGACTCTAATTGTTTGATCCTTTTAAATATTCTTCGAAGGCAGACACACATATTGACGGGCATCTACTAGAAATGAGATTAAATTGTGGATCATTTCAACAGCAAAGGATGACATAAACATGTTAGGTGTACTAGAATACGGATAGTCATCTCTTATTTGTGTATTTATACACTTCTAGTTTTAGACGTGATGTACATATTTTATTTTATCTAATTCAAATATACATTTATCATTTTCTTTCCCACCACCTCTAGAGCCTCCCCTCCATTTTCGTCTTCGTAGCGCCTCAGGAGAAAAAAAGCTCTGCCACCTTTTGCATGTCTCCACCATTGTCGCCGCCGTGCTCCAAGGAGGAGAAAATTATTTATCATCATTTGGCGCTGTCTGTAGGAACCGCACAAGAAGTTATGGCTCGAACCAGAAGAACTAGGAATGTAACTGCTCCACCAGCCCCCGTCGGGAATGTAGGCACCGAGTCCAACGCCGCCATTAATCATCCATAACAAGAATTTGCCTCTGCCGCTCAACTTGTGGCACTACAAGCTCAAGTGACGACCTTAACGGCTCTACTCCAAGATCGGAACGCTGCGGTTTCTTAGTTACCACAGGGTCCTAACTTTCTTCCGATAGGATCTTCACTACTAGGGGCTCTGCCTCAGGGTCCTAGCCCTCCACGGATAGGGCCATCACCGCCAAGGGCTCCTACCTAGACTCCTAACTTTCCAGCAATAGAAACACCGCCAACGACAGCTCCATTACAGGCTCCAGTTTCTTTAGCTCCATTTTCCGTACCCCAATTCTGTTCATTGACATCTGGCCCAAATCCATACAGGGGGCAACTATCATGGATGCCCACGCCTACGCTGGTTGAGACACCAGTATTAAGCCTGGAACAGAGATTAGAAGAAATGATGGATAGCAAAATAGCTGAGGCTATGTCCAATAAAAGTAGTAGGCAACAATCCATGGTGTTAGAAGAAGACCATTTTTCCCTAGAAGTGATGGCAGTCCCCTTACCACGAGACTTCAAACAGCTAAAGATGGAGAGGTACAACGGATCCTCTGATCCTGTCAATCACCTCGAGTCTTTTGTTGACTTGATGAGGTTACAAGCCACCCCTGATGCAATTATGTGCACGGCTTTCCCTCCAACGCTTAGGCAGGAGGCCAGGGACTAGGTAGCCACCCTTCCCTCAAAATCGATCCGTACATTTGACGGGTTTTTCAAAAGTTTTGCTACACACTTTGCCAGCAGCAAGCATGTTAAGAAAACTGCTATCAGTCTGATGCAACTAACACAGGCCAAGGACGAACTGCTGAAAAATTTTATTGCCCGGTTCAATAGAGCAACGCTGGAAATCAAAGATCTGCAGATGTCTGCTATGGTCACTGCCATGATGAGTGGAACTAAAAGTCGTCCTTTCAAGATGTCACTCTCCAAAAACCTGTCGGATACGATGCATGAGTTATTAAAGAGGAGAGATAAGTATGTGGACGCGGAAGAAGCATATCTCATTACCAAAAGTATGAAAGATCGAAATGAATCTGAGTCTAACAAAAGAAAGATTCGGGATGAGCCTGAACCTCGAAACGATAAAGACAAGCAGAAAATAAACCATTGAATGATCTGACTAGCTGGGAAGTTTTAGTGCACCTATGAGTCTATATTTAAAAATCAAGGCAGTAGCCACTATTTAAAAATCAAGGTGATAGCCACCATTGAAAAACAAAGCGATGAGCCTTTGTTTAAAAATTAAGGCGATAGCCACTATTTAAAAATTAAGCTGATAGCCACCATTGAAAAATAAGGCGATGAGCCTATGTTTAAAAATCAAGGCAGTAGCCACTATTTAAAAATCAAGGTGATAGCCACTATTGAAAAATAAGGCGATGAGCCTATGTTTAAAAATCAAGGCAGTAGCCACTATTTAAAAATCAAGGTGATAGCCACCATTGAAAAATAAGGTAATGAACCTTTGTTTAAAAATCAAGGCGATAGCCACTATTTAAAAATTAAGGTGATAGCCACCATTGAAAAATAAGGTTATGAGCCTGTGTTTAAAAATCAAGGCGATGGGCCTCTGTCTAAAAAACAAGGCGATGAGCCTCTGTTTAAAAATCAAGGCGATGAGCCTATGTTTAAAAATCAAAGCGATGAGCCTCTGTTAGAAAAACAAGACGATGAGCCCATGTTTAAAAATCAAGGCGATAAGCCTATGTCAGAAAAACAAGGCGATGAGCCTATATTTAAAAATCAAGGCGATGAGTTAATATTTAAAAATCAAGGCGATGAGCCTCTGTTAGAAAAACAAGACGATGAGCTTATGTTTAAAAATCAAGGCGATGAGCCTCTGTTAGAAAAACAAGGCTATGAGCCTATGTTTAAAAATCAAAGCGATGAGCTTCTGTGTGAAAAAATTAGAAAATAGCAAGTGCAGTAGATTATTTCTACTTTCCATTGACAACAGTCTATGAAAGTGGTTTATGGGAAGTAGAGAGGCTTATGATGATATAAATAATGACAGTTGTTGTATGTTATTTAGATATGGTGGCACGCCCACCTCAACGATTCGCCCGCCTCATTGGTCTCATGAACACGCTTCTGACAAATAGACTGCAATAACCCAACTATCGTCAGGTTAGCTAGGCAGACGACCCATGTAATGACAGCTACCATCAATTATCTGGAAGACGAAACATCTCTCAACAATTGGAAAGATGAAATATCCCTCATTAACTCCTAATAATGAGGGAGATGAAAGGACACATGTTATCAAATGAGAGAGATGAAGGGACACCCATCATCAATAACTGCAGGTCATCTCTATAAATAGAGGCCAACCCCCCAGGTAAAAAGAGAAGATACAATTCTCATGCACTCCATATTGTTATTTTGCACATATGTTTTAATCATGTACTGATTATTACACCGAAGTGGCCACGGAAAAAAAAGCCCCGCCACCTTTTGTAGGTCTACACCATTGTCGCCGCCATACTCAGAGGAGGAGAAAATTATTTATCATCAGTTGTAAAAGATAAATGTTAGTTTTCTAAATGTCTTATTTTATTCTTAAAGCATTTTGAATGCAATTGTGAATTGTCAAATTTTTCTTGTAAAAATAGACAATGGCTTAAAAAAAATATTTTCCAATGCAAGTTGTCAAGGACCTTGTCAAACTGACTTGGCAAAAAAAAAAAAAATTGACAATGTCTAGAGCTCTATCTAAATTAAGAAGCTCCGTTAGATATGCTTACTCGGCAAAATTTAAATTTCATGTCTAGGTTTAAATTTTCTATGCATATTTCAATATAATTTTATTTTTATTTTAATAAAATAAATAAAATACACCTAGATGGCAATCCATACTCCATAAAATATATTGGAGACCAAATTTGAACTTGAATGTCTATTCATTAGACACTATTACCACATAGATTAGAAGTCTTTCAACATTTATGCCACCTAAATATCAATTCATATAATGTATTGGTGATTGTCTTAGCAATTTATACAATTTTTTCACTTTTATCTTTGAAACATTGGCGCAATTAGTCTCTAAACTTTAGTACTTTCAGTAAATTCTTCCCCAACCTTTAAAATCAGATTTCTCAATCCCCAACCTTTATAAACAAACTTGATTTTGTAAAATAAAATATTGTTGATTCCCTTTTTATGTTTTCCTAACATCTTCCATGAATAAATAAATAGTTTTATTGTTTTCTTCAATTGCCTATATCTACCTGTCACTATATCGCGGAACATTGTAGCACCCTTGACTCTCGACTGTTGTAGATCCCCAAGTCAAAAATCCTAGCTCGACCACTTGTTGCACCGGGAGAAACAAGGTGAAGTTTGGAGGACTTTCCAAATTAGGTTAAATTTGACCATTTAATGTAAACGAACTTTTTACTAGGAAAAAAATAGAAAGTATTTCTATTATAATAGTACTCTTTTAAAATTTCACAAATTAAAAATGATCCATGCAAACGCGCCCCAATTTGCTTTTGTCACATATATATCTATCTCTTAAGTACAACTCCAACGTACTCTTCAATTTATTTTCATCCTAAATGTGTACCTTTTTTTTTTTCTTTTCCCGCTTACATATTCATTTATTTTTGTTAATTTAAACTTAAAAGGAAAATTTATCTTCCAGTCAAAGTTAAGTCAAAGTTACTACAAGTCTGGAATTGCCATTTAAAAGTACAAAAATATAGTTACAATATTCTAATAACAATGAAAAGAAAAAGTTCAAAACATTGGGGACCATTCGTACAATTTATCCGAAAGAAATAGTCGGGCTAATTTTACTAATTGTCAATTAAATTTTTGTAAAATTATAAATTAGTCATTAAATTATTTTTCTTACCCTATTAGCCATTAAAGTTATTAATAATTGCACAAATGGTCACTCGCTAATTAAATCTAAGGAAAACTTACAATTTTAGTTCCCAATCGCACTTCTATCCCGACTTTTTATTTTTTGATAATCTTATTCTCAACTTTTCATATATCGACGTTATTTGTCCCTAATAATAGTTTTTGGATTGTTAATGGGAGAATTTGCTCATAGGTTTAAATATGTAAAAACATACTAATAAAAATGAGAAAATTTAAAGAAGAAAAAGTAAAAATTGATCATTCGTTCTCATTCAACGAAACCCCATTCTCACCCAAGAATAAAATGCTACAATCAGCAACCAACTACAACCACAGCCCCTTGCTTGCAACCAACTACCATCTCCGTGCACCACCACAACTTTCACACTACTACAAACAACCATCATTGCTTTTATGTATAAGTGTAGCGACTATCAGTTTATGTTAGCACCAAATTCCAATTAAGAATTAGTAGAAAAAAAAAATTAGGCAAAATAAGAGTCAGATACAAAACCAGTTTTAAGAAGAAACTGTGAATTGGGTCAATGATAGGTAGAACAGTTTTTAGAATAAAATGTCTTAGTCTCTATCCCAGTTTTAAGAAAAAATTGTGAATCGAATTAGTGATAGGCAGAACAGTATTAAGAACAAAATATCTTAGTCTCTACCTCAACAGCGACACCACTAGTTTAATGTGAACGAATTTCATTTAAGTATTTTTTAGTTCTTCTTCTTTTATTAATATATTTCTTCTTGACATGAACAAGTGTAGATTCATCTTCTAAACACTCAGTAGAAGGTTGGACTTAATGCACTAACAAATTAAAGATTGGATATATGATTGTGAAGATATAAAGGTTCAGGACAATAGTACTAAACTAGATAAATGTTGGAGATGACAACTGCAATTTTCTTTAAATCTAGCGTATAACTTGAGTGACTATTTTTTAAATCGAGTGACTATTTATAAAATTATAAATAACTTCAATGACTAATAAGGTAAAAAAAAATACTTTAATGATCAATTTAAAATTTTACACCACTTTTAGGGACAATTAATGGAATTAATCCAAATAGTGTTGCATGTAATAACAATGGAGAGGAAAAAGGATTTTTTCCTTCCGTGTCTACCTGAGTTTCTAGAAAGGAAAAGGATGAGAAAGAAAAAGGATGATAACAAATTAAAGAGTATACTTTTTCCAAGCAATTGCTAACTTTTCAGGACTGGCTCTACTAGTTATAACAAATTGAAGATTGTCATTTTTCCGGTCAATTGCTAAGGCCCAATTTTCCATTTCAAATGAAGTCCTTTCTATTTTCCATTTTCCATTTTGTGTAAATTTTTTTCCATTTTGTAAATTTTTGGATTACCCTAATTTAGTCAGTCATATCTACTCGGAAGCATTTTAGAAATCAGGCGTGTTCTCTAACCATCCCAAAATTTGTCATTCATTCTAGAAGACATAATTCTAGAAATCCAATGTAAAACTCAAACAAAGACTCCTGCCAAGATTGAATTATTAGTCATTTTAAAAAATTGTTAAGAATTTACAATTAAAGAAACAGAATAATTGGGTGTATAAACTTGAATTTGATAACAAATTGATGGTATGATCAATGTTTTTTGATATGTATGTCACTTTTTGATATGTTTATCACTTTTTTGAGATGTTTGTCACATTTTACTTAAAAAGTGACAGAGCATTCTATTTTTATCTAATATATAAATACAATAAGTTTGAACATGTAAACTAACAAATTGATGGTATGATCAATATTTTTTGAGATGTATGCCACTTTTTGGAGATGTTTGTCACTTTTTACTTAAAAAGTGATAGCATTCTATTTTTATCTAATATATAAATGCAATAAGTTTGAACATCCAAATTAACAAATAGATTGTATGATCACTATTTTTTGAGATGCACGTCACTTTTAAAGAGATCTATGTCACTTTTAAAAGATGTTTGTCACTTTTTTGAGATGTTTGTCACTTTTTACTTAAAAAGTGACAGAACATTCATTCCACTTTTGTTTAATATATAAATTCAATAAGTATGAACATCTAAACTAACAAATAGATTGTATGATAATTGTTTTTAAGATGTATGTCACTTTTAAAGAGATCTACGTCACTTTTAAGAGATGTTTGTCAGTTTTTGGAGATGTTTGTCACTTTTTTACTTTAAAAGTGACAGATGAGCATGACACTTCTATTCAATATATAAATGCAATAAGTTTGAACGTGCAAACTAACAAATAGATGTTATGATCATTGTTTTTTTGAGATATATGTCATTTTAAAAGATATGTATGTCAAATTTTTAGACTATATCGTTTTGAAGAAATGTATGCCACTTTTTGGAGATATTTGTCACTTTTTGGAGATGTTTGTTACTTTTTACTTAAAAAGTGACAGATTATGTCACTTTTACTTAAAAAGTTACAGACGAGCATGACACTTTTATTCAAGATATAAATGCAATAAGTTTGAACATGCGAGCTAACAACTAGATGTTATGATAACTTTTTTGAGATGTATGTCACTTTTAAAGAGATGTATGTCATATTTTTAGATCTATATCACTTTGAACAGATGTATGCCACTTTTTGGAGATGTTTGTCACTTTTTACTTAAAAAGTGACATATCATGTCACTTTTATTTAATTCATGGTACTAAAAGCCAGTTCATATTTCAAATGCAGTAAGTTTAAACATTTAAACTAACAAATAGATGGTATGATCACAGTATTTTGAGATGTATGTCACTTTTTAATAACTATGTCACTTTTTAAGTAACTTTTTAATATCTATGTCACTTTCGTAAAAGTGACAACGCATGTCACTTTTATTTAATATATGTTCATTCTATAAAATTATTATTTGATTAACTATCTTTGTTTTTTTTTTGTAGGACTGGGACTATTGGTTTTCTGGCAAAGTCACCTTCTACTCACCGCATATAGTGATCAAAACCTTGAATGAAAAGCTTGCTGAAACCCAAAAGCAAATGTTTAGAAAAACATGCGTTGGACTATATCTTGATTTAAAAGAAACGGTGATTCAAGCTCAGTTGATTCACCAATTGTTATTAAGACATGTGAAGCAACAAAACATAAATGAATTATGGTTCAAAATCAATAACAAACTGGTCAGATTTTTTGTTGAAGAATTTTTTCTAATGTCTAGACTTCGGTGCGTGGGTAATGGTGATTTTACCAAGTACCGAATGCGTAATAGTACAATTAAGAACAAATATTTCAAGAAGTATGATAGCATTTCAACAGAGTGTGTTGAAAATATGTTTAAAGAGTTGCCATCTGATGCTGTCGATAAGAATATGGTAGATGTTGGTATTATTTATCTTATTTCGTCATTTTTATTTGCCACATCATACTATAAATTTGTTGATGATTTAATTTTTTGGATTTGTTGAATCGGGTGAAATGGAATCTTTTCCATGGAGGAAGGAGTTATATAGTTTGACTTTGATGTCTCTTAAATGTGGATTCACCAAAAGGATCATGAAGTTAGATCCTTCAAATTTTTTTTGGAGTATAGGCTTAATGGTTTTCTTCTTGCTTTCCAAGTTTGGATATACGAAACAATTCCTGCAATAGCTGCAAAAAAGTTTTGTGTGAAGTACAAGCCATCACTTCTTCGAATTTTGAGTTGGTGTTCTAATGTGCATTTGACATTGTTACAATTGAACAAACGTGTTTTTAACTTGATTAAAGTAAGCTCTATTTATTATTTATGCGATTTTTCTTTACATTTTTCATCACTGTTTGTTATTTGTTTTGTTATTTTAAATTTATGAATATGTGTTTTTGCAGATGGAAGTTAATGATGTTAGGCTAACTGACGCGGAGAAGGATGTGGCATATACTGAGGAGTTGTTTGGAAATTGCAAGTCTCAAGGGCAAAATGCTAATGACGATGACGACTTTGAGCATCCTGTTATTCATCAGTCGAAGCTGATGATTACAGCCCAAGAACTATTAGTTGGTGATGACAGTTCTTCAAAGTTGAAGAAAAAGAAAACAATTAAGTTTTCTGAGCATTTATTTACTTTTTTATGCTTTCTGTATCATTTTTGTTTATTGTTTCTTATGATTATTTGTTTTTCTCTGCTTTTGTATTTTTAGAGACATTCTGAATCGAATGAAGAAATATTGAAACATTTAGTGGAGATTGAAGTGAAACTTCAATGAAATGAAGAAATTTTGAAACGCTTGGCAAAAATTGAGGTGAAAGTTGAATCAAATGAAATTATTTTGAAATGTCTGACAGTTATAGAGTCGAAAATACAATCAAATGAAAAAATTCATAATCGAGACTAGCAGAGCTTGAAATCAAAGTTCAATCTAATATTCAAATTGAGAAACAAATTAAAGAACTTGAAGAAAAATTAAAATCGAATGAAGAAATTCTAGAACGGGTGGCAAATATTGAAAGCAAAGTGAATGACTTGTAAATGTTGAAAGTATGTCACTTTTTTAGATCTATGTCACTTTTTTCAGAAATGTATGTCACTTTTTAAGAGACGTTACTTTTTTAGATTTATGTCACTTTTAAGAGATGTATGCCACTTTTTTAGATATATGTCACTTTTTAGAGATATTTGTCACTTTCATTTATTTTTGTGAAAATATTGAGAGAAATGAAATAGGGAGATGACAAAGTTGATGTAGTTGATTTGGAAACAACTCTATATGTCACTTTTAATAAGAAAGTGACATAGTATGTCACTTTTTGTTATAAGTGTGTCACTTTTCAGCTATGTCACTTTTTACTAAAAAATTGACATAGTATGTTACTTTTTAGATCTATGTCACTTTTTCAAAAATATATGTTATTTTTTAAGATATGTATGTCACTTTTTATACAGATATGTATGAGACGTTTATTTATTCTTATGTTTAGAATGGTGCGAAAAATGTTGCTAATGATACAATGTACATGAAAAAGAATGTAACTGACTGTCCTAGTTTTTCATTGGGTATTGAGGCAAGTTGAAACTAATGTGTAAAGGTATTATTCAATTCCAAATGTATTGTATTTTTAATTTGAGAGTTACTTTTTTGTTGTTGTGTACTATATAATGTGACTTATTTATTTTTGATTCAGTCTATTGATCAAGATTTAATAAATTTTAATGAAGAGGAATGGAAGATTGTTGATGATGTTGCGGCTCATAGTTTAGCCAAAAAAATGCATGAAGATGTATTTTTTTCACATTTTATTTTGTATTTTTACTTTATTATATCTATTTTTTGCACTGTAAAAAGTGATCTTTTGTACGTTTTTATTCAGACTGTTTGTGCATCATCGTCTAAAACCTATGCGATTGATGTAAATGATGATGAGGTTGAATTGAAAGATGAGAATTGTTAAAAAGTTGATGAGATTGCGGCAGCTTTTTTAGCTAAACATAAACTTGAAGAGACAATTGTTTGTTTGATTATTTTTCATTTGGATGACTTATTTTTGTGTTTCTACACAATATAACTTGACACTTTTTAATATTTTTACGACATTTTAGACTAATGATGAAGTCACTCTGGATGCACATTTGAAGAGGCAAGAGAAACCTGTCCCACTTCTTTAGTCAGGGGTTAATTAATATGATTCTACAATGGGTACTACAAAACATGTGGTGAAGGGTATGTTTGCGTTCAAGATTGGGTTGTGCCTTCCATACGGACCAGATGTTGAAGCATTCAAGAGTTGGTACAAGGAAGAGTTGGTGCAAAAAACAAGTAAGTATGTGACATAATGTCACTTTTTGTTATAAGTATATCACTTTTTGTCATGTCACTTTTTGCTAAGAAAGTGACACAATATGTCACTTTATACTAAGAAAGTGACACAATATGTCACTTCTTACTATAAGTATCTCACTTTTTATAAGTAAGTCACTTTTTACTAAAAAAGTGACACATTATGTCACTTTTTTCTGGAAGTATGTCACTTTTTACTTGAAGTATGTCACTTTTTACTAAGAAAGTGATACAGTATGTCACTCTTTACTATAAGTATGTCACTTTTTTATATGTCAATATTTATAAGTATGTCATTTTTTACTAAAATAGTGTCACTGCATGTTACAATTTTTATATCAGTGTAATTGTATGTGACCTTTCTTTTTTGTAATATAGAGTTAAGCATTTCAATAATGAGAATATTACGATTAGCTTTTGTTTTTACTTCAGCAATATTCCAATCTCTTCTAAAATATGGTGGTATGAATTAGTGACAACTAATAGGCTTTGGATGACACAGTAAGTTTTTGTTTGTTAGTTGTTTAGTTTAAGATTTATGTATATAATTTATTAATACATTGCTGATTCTTTTTATACACTTGTTTTGTAACATATGAGAAGATGTTAAGGTATGGACATGGTATAAAAATCAAGGCTACAACTACAGACTTTGCCTTTGACAGCTAAGTTAGGGGGTTGTATAATGATTTTTCGAACGATCCACTAGTCATTGTCAAGCAAACTTCTCTCCTCTCATATCCAATTGGATTGTACATGCCTTGCAACACAGGTTGACGCGATGTTGACCATGTCCTTATGCCTTTGAGGATGTATAACTCGGCTCATTGGATTCTATGTTATTTTGACATTAAGGAGATGTGTTTGAATATATATAATTCCTACACTAAGATAGTCAAGGAGCTTGTTGTACTGGAAGCTGTTAAACCATTTTTAGTTATGATTCCTCATCTTCTATTTAACACTGGGTTCTTTGAGGACAAAAATATTCTAGAACAAGAGGCGCTAAAACCACTTATTGTAAAGATGGTTCCAAAACTACCACAGCAAAAGAACGGGTTATATTGCTTTTTAATAATTTGACTTTTTATATGTCGGATAGATATAAATGTATGGTTTGCCTTCAATTCTTGGTTAATGTGCCCTCCATTTTTTTACAGTGGTAATTGTGAAATTTATGTGATTAAATATGTCGAGTATTTCATCAATGAAATGTTGAATGAGATGCCAAAGACATTCAACATTGCACAAGTTCAAAAAACTTGACTTGGCCACTCAATTGTATGTGTATGCCAAGAAGAAGCAAGTGGAGAATTACGACACTGATAATGTTGGGTGCCAAAAGATGATTGAGAAGACAGAGAAGTCTATAATTTTTTTGTAAACAATATTTTGTACTGGGACTACATGTTACGTGTAAATGTAATGTATATGGTGAATCTAGTTTCATGTATATGAGATTAACAGTGTAGGTTTTGAAAGTTTCTTTGCAAAAAATGTAAGTGCAAATTATTTTTGTATAGAAGTGACATGCTATTCTTGTCAAAAGTGACAAAACATGATTGTATTGGATGCTTTTTTTCAAACTGTTGAATATAGATAGTAGAAGTGCATCTAATTTATATATTACTTTAAGTATATAAATCATGTATATATTTTGACAGCCAAGTTAGAAGTTTTTATAACAAACAAGTGACATAGTGTGTCACTTTTTGTTCTAAAAGTGACAATTTCAGTATTCATCAAATTTCTTTAATGGTTGAAGTATCATGCATGCAATTTAGTGTAAATGATAAGTTTTACATTCCATTATAATGTCAAGACCTATACAAAAGCAAAGCGCAAGAATGTTAACACGATTTTGAATAGAAAACCTAATATGTATGAATAGGTGACATTGTGTCTATTTTTGTTATAAAAGTGACATTGTGTGTCACTTTTTGTTATAAAAGTGACAATTTCAGTATTCATTAAATTTTTTTAATGGTTGAAGTATCATGCATACAATTTAGTATTAAATGATAAGTTTTACATTTCATTATAATGTCATGACCTATAGAAAGGCAAAGCGCAAGAATGTTAACACTATTTTGAATATAAAACCTAATATGTATGAATAAGTGACATAGTGTGTCACGTTTTGCTATAAAAGTGACACATTATGTCACTTTTTGTTCTAAAAGTGACAATTTCAATATTTTTCAAATTCTTTTAATAATTAAAGTATCATGCATTCAATTTAGTGTTAAATGATAAGTTTTACATTCCATTATAATGTCAGGACCTATACAAAAGCAAAGCGCAAGAATGTTAACACTATTTTGAATAGAAAACTCAATATGTATGAATAAGTGACATTGTGTCACTTTTTGTTCTAAAAGTGATAATTTTAGTATTTGTCAAATTCCTTTAATAGTTGAAATATCATGTATACTATTTAGTGTTAAATGATAAGTTTTACATTCTATTATAATGTCAGGACCTAAACAAAAGCAAAGCACAGGAATGTCAACACTATTTTGAATAGAAAAACTAATATGTATGAATAAGTGATACTTTCCACATAAAAAATAAAAAAAAATCATAAATCTTGCAAATTTCTTTTCTTTTGTGGCTTCTTCTTCAAAAGTGCTGGAGTTTGACACGATCTTCGATTGTGGCCATACTTCCCACATCTACCACATTTTGTATTTTTTTTCTCCTTTCGATGGTATTCTTTTCTCTTTAGGTCGTCCGAATTTTCTTTTTAGATCAGGAGCCAAGACTATTCTTGTTTTTACATAATCTAATATATTTCAATCATTGCGATCTCCAAGTGGGTAAACTGTACCACTGTATGTTTAGATGTACATCTCTGCTGTGTAATATTTTGAACAATATAAATATGAGTCGTTCTTTATCTTTGCAATAACCGCCAATGCGTGTACACATGAGATTTTGTCCACTTGAAATTGATTGCATGTACTTGTCTTTTCTTCAATATTCACCAAATATGAGGTACAAACTTCATTGACTTGGTGAAGCCGATTCCTTTGCAAATAATGTAAGAAAATAATATAAGAAAATATTGTATTAATAAACTATGACAATTAAATCATGCCTTCATGATATTTAACTCCAACTTACTGAGAAAGTGACACACTACGCCACTTTTTACTAAGAAAGTGACGTATTCTATCATTTTTTATTCAGAAAGTGACACACTATGTCACTTTTTTAGATAAGCATGTTTTTATTACAATAACAATCAAATATTATAAGACTTCAAAATCATAAAGCTTCTACTGATATGTAATTATAAATAGAGACATAGACGATATGAAATCCAAGTCATGTCACTTTTTACTAAGAAAGTGACACACTATGTCACTTTTTACTTAGAAAGTGACGCACCATGTCACTTGTCAGTATATGCATTAGTATATGCATGTTTTCATCACAATAACACTCAGCATATAAATGATATTTAGTTCATGTAATTTATTGCCTTTTACCTTAAATTTCTTTGACTCCATGGATTTCTTTCTCAATATTTTTTCTTACTTGTTTGCAATTTTTGTGAATATTGCCCGCGCATCGTTTAAGTGCTTCACAAACCATTCTTGCAACAAATATCTTAAGGATTTCAATAAAAGTTCTATAAGACAACATTTTGTTGTTTTTGTTATCAAATTTACTGATTTAACTATATTTGAAGTCATTGTAGAAAATCTGTTATTTGTCATGTATGTCCTTGACTACTTGTGATAACCAATCTCTTCCTGCATAAAGAACAATCAAAATATTAATCATTTCTCATATACAATATTATTATGTATTCAAAATAAATATTTGTTTTAACATACTAGGTGTCATCGAATCCTTTTATGGATTTCATTGAGTTGTTTCATGTGGAATTCAAAATCATTTTTCATGTAGGCTTTAGCAGCTCTATTGAATGGTTGTGTAATGTTCTTTCCATTTTTTTTGCTAAATGCTGACTTTAAATTTTGTAGCAAGTGGTAAGAACATAGACCGTGCATTGAATTCTTATACACCTTCTGAATTGTACTTTTTATGCTTTTATGACCATATGAGATTATACACAATCATTCTCGCTCACCATAAGCTTCTTTTAACATAAGTAAGAACCATTCCCATGAATCATTAGTTTTTAGGTCACCAACTCCAAATGCTAATATGAAAATGTTGTTGCTTGCATATTGTGTACATGCTGTAAATAATGTTCCACCATAATTTTTCTTTAAGAACGTACCATCAATCACTATTATAGGTCTGCCTAAATCATTTATTTATTTATTTATTTTACATATTTTCACTTAAATTAATAAAAAATGTGTAATCAAGATGTTTATCGGAAGGAGTTTTAGAGTCTAGATAGATTTCGTATAGAAGTCCATTAATTGACAAAAAAAAATAAGCCCGTAACCTAAATTTAACCAATTTAATAAGGTCAAGTTGTATATTCACATTCTATTATCTAAAAAATAAAAAATAAAAAATAAAAAAATAGTCATCTTCCCCACCCCAACAGGTACAACCGAGGGAGATTTCTCCCCTGGTCGCATGAAAACCAAGGAGGATTCGTGCGAAAAACTATCGCTAGTTTTCGCGCAAAATCAGGGAAGTATCCTCCATGATTTTCGCGGCTGGGAGGAATTCCCTCCTTGGGAGAATCCCCATGGTGGGGTGGGTTTTTTTTTTTCTATTTTTCCTTCTTCGTTACTTTTTTTTTTAATTTTTAAAAATAAAAGACATATAATTTATTTACACTTTTAAAAGGAATAAGGACATCAACATTAATTTTTCTATTTTTTCTCTCTTTAATTTATTTAAGTCAGAGGCAAAATTGTCAATAGGAACCATCCATGCGAATTAATGAAAAGATAAAGATGATATGTGTAAATAAAATTAAATGAAGATGATATTGTAATAAAATTGGAAGAATGGAGACTGCGAGTATAATTAACCATTTTATTTATGTCATTGCTTTTTCGGTAAAGAATTTTCGAAGCCTAGATATAAATATTTCTTTCCAAAAAGAGTTATTACAACATGTCCTAGTAAAAACTATACTTAGGAATATATCTTCATAACACTGAAAATTGTATAACTTTGGACAAATCAAATTGATAAGGGTGTGTTTGATTGGAAGATTTTCCATGGAAAATGTCTAATCCATGGAAAATCTGGTCACATCAGTGGAAAATATTTTCCATCTTTGGCTGTTTGATTGCACATAGAAAATGAAAATGATTTCCAAGGTACAATCAGTTAAAGCATGGTTAAGAAGGAAAAGTTGAAAAATATTTTCTTGCTAAAATAGGTGGTTTTTTTTTCCTACTTACATAGAAAATCTTTTCTTTTCCATGGAATCAATCAAACACACCCTAAGTATTTGTGAAATTTTTTCTTGAAATTTTAAAGTTTAAAGATTCTTCTATAAACTAAAGTATTGACTCATTTTGTTCTTGTTTTACTATACTTAGAATATTGGGATAATTGTATATTTGGTCTCTAATCTTTCAAAAAAATTAAAAATATATCTCAAACATTTAAAAATAACACCAAATATCCTGAACGTTTGAAAAATTAGGTATAGTAAATCATTTATGACGAAATTACAATTTCCTTTAAATAAACAAAAAAAAACTAACTAATTAAAAAATAACTAAATTTACCCTAAAAAAATAAAAAGTAACAAAGTGGCCTCTTCTTATTTCAACAAAAACAAAACCAAAACCTACTATAGTTATTAAACTCGGACCGGAAAACCGGCGACCCGGTGGTCCAACCGGTCTGGTTCTCTTAATTGGACCGCTAAACAATTGAACCGGCTACGACCTAGAAAAACCGCCGGTTTTTTTAGTAAACTGGTGACCCGAAACCAGGTGACCCGGCCGGGTTGTTACATAATGAAAAATTTCAAATTTTTTTAGTCTTTTTTTTAGTCTATTTTTTTTAGTCTTTTTTTTAGTCTATTCTTTTTCATTACAATAATTTATGTTATTTTTTACAATAATTAGTTGATGATACTAATAGTCTCGTACTTATTTTACTAAATAAATTTCTGATTGTGATGATTTAACAAAAATACACTTATCGGTTTAACATGAATTGACCAACCGGTTCAACCACCGGATCATCGGTTGAACCAGAAACCCGATGACCCATCTCCTTGTCCGAATCGATGTCCGGGCCAGATCTGATAACTATGAAACCTACAGCCACACCAATGGCCACCACCACCGTCCCTGTTTTCCTCCTCTCTCCCTCCGTCCTTTTCCACCCATCGCCACTATCACCACTAATTTTCTTCAATTGTGAAAGCTCCAACTGTGTTTTCATGAAGAACTGCATCATCTGCAATTCCATCTCCTTCATTCTCTGCTTGTTCATATGACTCTCCCAATTTCAAGATTCTCCGTGTCAATTCACTAACAAAATTGCCCCAATTCATCTCAACAGTTTGTTCATCATTCCGGGAGCATTAACCATCAACATTTCCCTCTACCCTCGGCCGCTTATAACTCTCACTATCTGATGAATCGCCAGAAGCCTACGTCTTCGACTCCTCGTCCGAGTCCACCGGAGGTCTTTTCTGAAACTGCTGCTTTGGCTGTTGCTAAACCTGAAATCTCTCCTGTTGCCGAAACTCTAGTCCCTACAGGGATTCCCATAGGCACCCTTTGGCTTCCCGATGCCAAGTTTACATTCCCGGCCGCCCCACCTCCACTTGCGGAGTTCATCTTTGCCGTTGGGCCGATCAATTCATCCATCTTCTCATAAAACCGCCACTTACTCGGCCCACCACCTGCCGCGATCTTCGCCTTCTCCATTTTGTACTTCTTCTTCGCCGTATCGATCCTATTCTTGCACTGAATATCGGTTTTTGGAGTCTTCATATAATCTTCCCGGCAGCTCACAATGTCTGCCACATCTTTTCAGTGCTTTTACTTCAGATTCCCTCGGCTCAGCTTAAGATATCTTTCCCCCAGGCATCAATTAGCACCGCCGTAGTTTTATTTTTGTTCACCTCTTTGTTACTTTTTATATTTTTGGGATAAATTTGATTATTTTTCAATCATTTTTTTATTTTTCTTGTTTTTTGTTTTTATGTTTATTTAAAGTGAAGGACAATTTCGTCATAAATGACCAATCATACCTATTTTTCAAAATTTGAGAATATCTAGTGCTATTTTTAAAGATATAAAGTATATTCTCAATTTTTTTGAAATGTTGAAAGACCAAATATACAATTATTCCTATATTTTATGATAGATTTAATACAGTTAAAGGAAGGGAGATGATCTCCTCCCCATAGTGGATCATGTTAAAGGAAATACTCTTATCTTTTTCTTTTAGTTTTGTTTTCTGTTTGTTGAATCATCTTTGGCCCACGATTGAACAACTTAAGCCACTAGATCTTGATGCTTCATTTCATTTTGTCTATCAGGAAGAATGCGTGCATAATCTACAAAATCTGCATTCAAAACATTCTTGACCAAAAATAATAAACAACAAATGACAAAAAATATTCCCAAACATGTTAGAGATATATGCTATTATTTTGGTACTTTCCTAGAAGAAAAACATATTACTGTTTGGTACCAAAATATGTACTATTTTATTGCCAATAAAACCCGTAACTGTATTGTTAATTATCAATGTTTTCTTCGACAGTTATCAATACTCTCGTTAGTAATTTTGTCCCTTGAATCAATCAGTTTGTGGATGAAAATAGCTCGTATGCATCTAACGGTAGAAAGGGAACATTAATTTGAATTTTCAAGGCATTTCACAACCATGGATCGAATTCAACAGGTAAGTGTTGAATTTTTCAAAGTAACTTTATGCTTATTTTTAAGCTTAACCAAACACACTGCTCTAAAACTATATCCGGATGAAAATCGATATCAACTACATTATTTTGCTAATAGAGAATGCTTACCTTACAATTAGAAAATCATGTAAAGTATTCGCACAATCATTTATGTGCTAATTTCTTCACCCAAACGGGTGTTTCATTGGATCATATGTGAAGAGAATAATGCTCCATCACCAATGGATATATTTCTTTGGCAATCCAAATTAGCAAGATAATATAGCAGTGAACTCTTAAGACACAAATTGTACTGTTCTACCTTGTTCAAAATCAAAGATTGCCCTTTATATTTTTACATTTTCAGTTCTTAATGCCAAGTAAGTTCTTTTTGTTAGTATTATTTTATTTTCTATTCAACATATTTTACTTATCATTGATTTGCCTGAGCCACACTGTGAACAATGACATTTACTACTAATTGTTACAAATTTGGCAGTCAACCATTCAAAAGTATTTCCAGCATACTTCCTGCCACATAGTCCTGCCATTAAGTGGTCTAATATCCATTTATTGACTAAAATCTATGCTTTTACCATAATTTATATAACTTTCTCTTGGTAAACTGTTCATACTACAGTATTTGAACTATGGGTGCTCAAGGAAAATTGGCGCAAATGATCCCTAACTTTTGTCATTATTGTACAAATGGTCCTTAACCTTTCATTTTGTATGGAGTGGTCCCTAACCTATCCATTTAAGTGCGCAATTAGTCCTTATTTGATAAAAAAGATAAATATGCCCTTATTTTTATTTAGAAAAATTTTCAATTGGATTTCTAACATTTGCAAAAAGTACAAATAGATCCGATACTTTTATTTTTTAAAAAATAAATAAAAGAAACTAACAAATTGATAATATATTAAATTATTTTGTATATTTTACGAACTATTATAAAATAGGGATAATTGCATCAAATGTCCTCAACGTTTCAAAATCGTTGGGGATATGCCCCTAACCTAAAAAATAGCACCACACATCTCCAACGGATGAAAAACTTGGCATGGTAAGTTCTTTATGACAAAATTGTCATTCTCTTTAAATAAACAAAAAATAAGAAAAATAAGAAAAAAGAAAAACATGATCGAAAACTAACCAAATGTACCCTAAAAAATAAAAAGTAAAAAATGTACCCCCCAAAAATAATAAGTAACAAATAGATCATCTTCTTCAAAAATTCAATGGCAAACACGATATTTCAGCAAATCTTTGTTAACAAATAAGGGAAATTGGTGCAAATGGTCCCTAACGTATCACGTTAGTGCGCAAATGGTCCACAACCTTTCATTTTTGGCGCAATGGTCCTTAACCTATCCATTTAGGTGCGGAAATGGTCCTTATGGATGGATTCCGTTAAAAATCCGTTAAACAACCTTTCATTTAGGTGCGAAAATGATCCCTCTCATTGTTTTTGTCTTTATTAGTGGGGGTAAAATTTTCAAGTTACATCTTTCTTTCAATTGGCGCAAATGGTCCTTAACCTTTACCTTTTTTTGGCGCAAATAGTCCCTAACCTATAATTATATTTTGGTGCACAATTGATCCTTATTTGATGAAAAAGACAAAAATATATTTACTTTTAATTAAAGAAATTTGCAATTGGATTCCTAACCTTTAATAAAAAAAGTGAAAATGAGTCTGATACTTTAATTTTTTTATTAAAAAATATTAAAAGAAGAACTAACAAATTGACAATATACTAAATTATTTTGTATATTTTATGAACTATTATAAAATAACTAAAATTGAAATTCATAATTATTAACGAGTGTGCTAATTAAAATTATTTTATTATTATTAAGTAATCATATTATTTAGAATTCAAACTTTAATTTTATCATTACAACATAAAAAGAAAAATAAAATTTTTAATTATGCTCAACCCAGCTCGATTTTATACGGTCTCATATTTACTGGGTCAATCCAACCCACTTTTGAGCCACAAAGAAACTGGACCAGTCTTATTTTAAAATTTAATTTATTTTTGTATTTAAAAAAAAAGTTTCACCCCACCCACCCCAACCACACCCCCCACTTCCACCCCCACCCCCACCACCACCACCACCACCACCAAACCAGACCAGAAGGGAGGAGATTTCTCTCCTCTCTGGTCGTCGTCGACGGACGACGACCGGGGAGGGTAGAAATCCCCTCCCTTCTGGTTGCGATTCGCAGCGATTAAGAGGGATAAATCCTCCCTATTCACTGCGACAGTTTCTCAAAAATTGATGAATGCTGCTTGAAGAAACTACAGAAGAAGAAAGCAGAACTGCAATACAGCTTGTTGTAAGTTGCCAAAGATTCTTACGACCCCTCTGTAAGGTTTGTGAAACAAAAGTTACAGCATCTTTCCGCAGTTCAAACCATGGAGATCCACTACTTGATGCTGCAGTTCCATCATCTCTTGCTTCATCAGTCTAATAATCTGAAAGAACGGAACCATTAAACCCCGTAATTTTCGTACAAGAGACAGAAATCGTCGGTGGCTCTTCAACAGAGGACAAAACATATACTCTCTCTGTCCCTGCAGAAATTGAACTGTCTTCTGCAAGGGAATTACAAGAATCTTCTCTTATAGCATCTCCTGAAACTCCAGATTTGTTACCCTGTTTTTGCGTCCTATCTGTGAATCACGACCAGAAGGGAGGGGATTTCTCCCCTTCCTTCTGGTCTGGTCTGGTGGGGTGGGGTGGGGTGGGTGGGATGGGTGGGGTGAAAATTTTTTTTTAAATACAAAAATAAATTAAATTTTAAAATAAGACTGGTCCAGTTTCTTTGTGGCTCAAAAGTAAGTTGAATTGACCCAGTAAATATGAGACCGTATAAAATCGAGTTGGGTTGAGCATAATTAAAAATTTTATTTGTGACAAATTTATTTTTCTTTTTATGTTGTAATGATAAAATTAAAGTTTGAATTCTAAATAATATGATTACTTAATAATAATAAAATAATTTTAATTAGCATACTCGTTAATAATTATGAATTTCAATTTTAGTTATTTTATAATAGTTCATAAAATATACAAAATAATTTAGTATATTGTCAATTTGTTAGTTTTTCTTTTAATATTTTTTAATAAAAAAATTAAAGTATCAGACTCATTTTCACTTTTTTTTAAAGCTTAGGAATCCAATTGCAAATTTTTTTTAATTAAAAGTAAATATATTTTTGTCTTTTTCATTAAATAAGGATCAATTGTGCACAAAAATATAATTATAGATTAGGGACTATTTGCACCAAAAAAATATAAAGGTTAGGGACCATTTGCACCAATTAAAAGAAAGATGTAACTTGACAATTTTACCCCCACTAATAAAGACAAAAACAATGAGAGGGATCATTTTCGCACCTAAATGGAAGGTTGTTTAACGGATTTTTAACGGAATCCATCCATAAGGACCATTTTCGCACCTAAATGAATAGGTTAGGGACCATTGCGCCAAAAATGAAAGGTTATGGACCATTTGCGCCAATTTCCCAACAAATAATGACAAACTTAATAATCAAAATATTATTATTTTATTACAAACTTAATAATCAATAAATCATTACAACATAAAAAGAAAAATAATTTTGTCACAAACTTAATAATCAAATATTATTATTTTATTGAGCTATTCGATTATTAACTACAAATATTAGAGCTCAAATTGTATTCTTCATATTTTAATTTATCGTTTTATTATCGTTCAAAAATAAAGAACACAAAATGTGTAAAGTAATTTTTGTTAGTATGTTTATGTTAAAAAAATATAATAAGATTGGTTCAAAGTCATAAAATTATATACGTCATTTTGTTATTTATTTAACTTAATTTTTATTTAAGTTTTTCACATCACATAACAATACATATACCTAAAGGGCAATAATTTTATATTTTTCTCTTATGAAAAATTTATTTGACACGACTATAGTGATATATTTAATATGCTAAATTAAATATTGTTTAATAAATGTATCGAACTTATTTACACATTTTTCAAATGTTAGAAATCCAATTGCAATTTTTTTAACTAAAATTAAGGGTATTTTTGTTTTTTATCAAATAAGGACCAATTGCGCACCTAAATGGATAGATTAGGGACCACTCCACCAAAAATGAAAGGTCATGGACTATTTGTGCACTATTGACATACGTTAGGGACGATTTGCGCCAATTTCTCGAGTGCTCAATAATAAATACAGATATATACACATAGCCACACGTGTATATTTTTATTACAGTAATACAAAGGCACCATTGTCTAACAATTGCATTATAAAAGGTCATTAATACTCTGCCTTTACTTCAAAATTGTTTTTCACATTTCAAACCTTCTTCTCTGAAACTCAACAACATCAATATTTACATGCTTCGAGTATACCCTTGAAACTCCATTGATGGACTTGAATTCCTTTGTAACAAAACATTAATATTTTGCAAATACTAACTAGACTTGTGAATCTTTTAATTGAAATTATTTCAAACATGAACATGAGCAACCAATTTCAACTAATTTATGATGTTTCTCCGGGAACAGTTGGGTGGACAGTAAAGATAGTTGTTGCAAATTTTACCCAAAATTGCTCAGAAAAGTTCAACAGAATACCAAAATTTGATATCGATGAACTCCGAGGTAATTTATCCAACTTTCCATATTACTAACTTCATATCTAAGTTTCATTTTTTAAAGATATGTTTCTATCAAAAACTCCACATACTTTATCAAATTTATTTCTTCACTAGGGATCGATAGTTCAAGCAACATTATATGATCAAAACATCACTTCATTTCAAGATAAATTGATACTGGGAAAAACTTATTTAATATCAAATGCATTCGTCAAACTAACAAGTGCAGAGTATAGAGCAAAATCAGGAGACGTGAAGTGGACAATCTCAGGACGAACTAGAGTACAACACATTGAAGAAAACAACAGCGATCTGTTGATGTCTACATACAACTTCACTGACTTCGAAGATCTTCCAAAATGCATGGATTCTAACATAGATATAAGTAAGTATTACAACTCTTAAACTTTGTTAATTTCAAATTTTCACTTAAGCTTACTATAATATTTTTCTGATATCATATACTTCCAAGTATAGCTGCAGCTGCAGTGGTTATTGATATGAGACATTGAATGCTTCTTCAAACGCGTTCCAGAACGGAATGTCAAGTACAAGATTTGATTCTTTTCAACAAAAAGTATGGCTCTATTCACCACATGCTTAATTACAGTCCACCGTTACAAAGAACATATTTTACAATATGTAAGATTCTTGTTACCTAAATCCAATAAATAACAGGTTTGACATTATTCTATTAACAATGTAGGAAGCATTCGTCGACAATGCAACTACATATCTAAATTTCTAGGCAAGAAACCGGCTCTTATTGGAAATCATTTGAAAGTCTCATCATTCCACGGTAATACATCATGTTTACTAAACATATCATTTTTCATAACTAACAGAAACCCACACTCAAATACTTCAAATATCATTGCAGGTATGTCACTGTCAACAAAGGCGAATAGCTCATTTTTCGTTGATGGTTCATTTCAGAATGTAGAAGACTTGAAATCTTGGTAAATATTTCATAATATTCACATTCTTTATTTATTATAATCATTTTTTAAACACTAGATTATCTAAGACTTATCTTAAGATCATTTTCATGCTTTTCCAATGTAGGGCACACAAATGCTCAAATCCTTGATGAAATTATATCAGAGAAGTATTACTTAAACTTAACACCTTCCAAGCTCTCTGTTTCAAATGATGAAAGCAATTGAAATTAAGAGCATTCGAGGACTACAAAGCGTGGTAAGTTATTCAACTTTAAACTTATATCCAATCCAAATTTATTAAAGTATTACACAGCACTGATAATATCATTCATCTTTGAACCATGCTCAATTTCAACTATATAATTACTTATACATTGTTGTACCATCATAAACGCTTTTTCTGGATCAAAGCTAGAGCATATGTGAAATTTCTCAACCAAACATTCTGGTACATGAGTTGTAATAATTGCAATAAAGTTTCAAATTAAAATTATGGAGGTATCTATGAATGTGTGTTCTGTAAATGTACCAATGCAAAGGCAATTCCAAGGTAACAAAAACCCTATTACTTATCTACATACCAAATTAAATTTATTCATACGTTGTCTATTTAAAACTTCAATTTAAGTATGCTTTACATTTACATTTTTACCATCATACAAATAATATTTTAACATTTACAGAGCCCAAGTATGTATACATGCAATTAATGGATTCAACTAGATAGATAAATGCTTCAGCTATTGGAAATCCAGCTCAATAGTTCTAGTAGTGCAATGCCAAAGCTTTGATAGAGCAAACAAAATCGGTACGTTTGACAATGGATAAAGAGGAAGTGTTTTATGTGAAGTCTATATCAAAAGAAGCGTAGTCATCTGACTGCAAATTTGAAGTACTCTTTATCCTCGATTCTGCACAAACAGTAACCGGAGACAGAGGACATAAAAAACAAAGGAAATGCTCCGGCTTACGAGCCCAGAAGCCTACATATTGCTGATACCTACTTCATAGATTCACCACCAGCAAATAGATCGTTATTCCAATCCCATGATGCACCATTTGCAAACAAGAAAAAAGTTGAGAATGTTGGAAATGAAGACAACAACAACAAAAACACCAATGAAGCTCCACATATTGGTGTAGATAGTACTTTTGAGTGTTGTTTACATAGCTTCTAAAACTTTTATGCTGTGGGATTCCTTTTTGAACTGTCAATTGTTTTTACATTTAACAATGTCAATACCTGTTTTTAAACATGTATATGAAAATCTATGAATGTATTTAACATATTTAAGATTTGAGATACTATTATTATATATATTTACCAATACACTCATTTTCGACCTTTCCTCATCCTCTTTTCGCATCATTTCTTCTCTATTTAAAATACGAGGAAAAATGGAAACATTTTTGGTAGGGGATGCATAGGTGTTGTAGTAGGAAGCTAAAGCACAATTAATTATTTGTTTCCATTCTTGTATATTAAGTTCTGTTTTAAGTTTAGGTCTTCGTTCGGAAATTACATTCATTGCACTTGATGCATCTTTGTAAATGAACTCCAAAGTCTCTGATCCTCAAGAACTCTTCAACACTTGTTCAACCAACTTATCCAGCAACTCTTAGCACTTGAAGACTGATTATACTTGGAAATCTGGCTTTTAATTGGAGCCACCATGTTCTCTTCTAATTTCGATATTTTGGCCTATGAATGAATTTATCACTTGACACAAGATTTTGTAAAGAGGATACATATTTAGTAATTTATTACTAACCCCTTGCTACCTCAACATAAATAAAAATTATCCACATAGCTAAAAAAGTTGCCGATAAATAATTTTAGAAAAATCAGTAATCATTTATCTATCTCAAATTTTACAATAATACAATCGTCTCATGTGCAACGCAGATCCTTAAAACTAGTGTGTATATATATACATGCTCTTGAAATTGTCTAGAAATTGTGTTGTTTTTAATATATATATATATATTATGTCAACCATCTGATTTAAAAATTTAACTTTATTAGAGATAGGTCCTATGTAATCAATTAAATATTATCTTCACCACACTTGTTTACATGTAGACCAAATTCATTTTATTTGATCAAAGGTCTGAAACTCCATAATTTTTGTAAATAGGATGATGATTACTATGTTAACCTTTTCATCTAAAAGTTGAAGCGCTTCACAATATAGAAAGGCCCAAATCTTATAATCTGCTAAGTGCTAACTCAAATCTTGTAGTCAATATCTACTGAAAATTAGGACCTCCACTATTTCTAAAACAAAAATTTGAAATATACTAGTTTTAAATAATTTATTTATTTATACTTAATTTTTTTTCCCAAAATTACTGATCACTAAATGAATATTATATTATATTTTAATTCATTAAATATATATCTAATATGGTTGTTCCTAAAGATCAGGGAGCAAATCGTATCAATCGAAATTAATGGAAAAAATCTTGCCAGTTTCCAAAGCCCTGCAGCGAAATGTCTTTCAACCCATTACAT
The DNA here is from genome assembly GCA_030279155.1 of Forsythia viridissima. Classification (NCBI taxonomy): domain Eukaryota; kingdom Viridiplantae; phylum Streptophyta; class Magnoliopsida; order Lamiales; family Oleaceae; genus Forsythia; species Forsythia viridissima. The sequence continues at coordinate 35,368,117 of CM059036.1, read as the reverse complement.
CTCATAATTTCATCTATCTTTCTTCATATTAGCCAATAAAATTTCAAGAATCTTCATCCACTTTTATGCGTTTCAATCGAAGAATTTCAACAAAGATTATCATCTGAGCTTGATTTCCACTGGACTATTTGACATGTATGTATATGGGCTTCATGTTTTGATTTTGATTTCTTTGTTTTTACCCATTAATCGTTGTTAATGAAAATATTTTGGAACAAATTACTTGTTTTGGTATAAGGAACAAATCTTGCATCTAAAATTTTCATTTTCTCTATCATTCATCATTTCAGATCACTAGGTATGGCACCCAAACGTAACGGCAACCAAAAAAAAAAAAAAAACCAATGGCAAAAGTAAAAGAGAGATGTCTTCTGACAAAATGAGTAAAATCGAAAGAAAAAACTCAAGTAGGCTAGAGAAGAAGAAGTTCATGATATCGGTAACGGAATGGAATAAGATATTTTAATCATCAACTTTTTTGTTCATTCTGTTGTTACATGCCCGTATAATTAAGTCAAATTTTTGTTGAAATGGGTTAAGATGTTTTTCCATTTAAACATAGACGTTGAATAAATAAAATGTTTTCGGAGATCAGGTATTCGATCTTCATTAGATTGTCTATTATCGAACATGTATACTTTAAAGTCGTATTTTTGAAGAAATGTTTTAGGATGTCTTTGCAATTCATCATAGATGTTGAATTAATAAGTTTTTTTTTTTTTTTTTTGGAGATGCATGTTTACGATATTCATTAGATTGTACACTATTGAAAACTCACATATGAACATACTATCACCATATATGTCATTGAACATCTATACATTTTGAATATTATTCAAGTATTTGCATTATAGTTGAGCATTACATTATTAATGCATTGTTTTAAAAAGGTAGTACGGTGAATGTTAAATTGCACTTAATATCCCCAATCGTCGACATATCAAATTGTTATAATATATAAATAGTTCACATTGGTTTATACTAGTGATACTATATATATTCACCGTGTATATTGTTACTAGAACTATGATGCCCTCATGTTCTTTTATTATGTAACATGTAGGTTTTTTTCAAGATTTTATTATATATTAGTAACCATGCTTGATGCAAAATACTAATACTATATAATGTTACATGATAAAATGATATCTCCTTCATTTAAATGTGACTGTATATGCAATGTTTTTACCAAGGAATTTTGTTAATCTGACCAGATACTCTTTATTCGTTACATCGTTGAAAATTTCGATATTGTTAATGTGAGCCTATGCTTTTTGTTCGTTACATTTGCAGGATTGGGACTTCATAATGCACCCGGACCATTGGTCATGTGAAAAAATAAATGCGTACTCGAAGACTAATATTTTTAGTACACTCGCTGGAAGGTTTTCCGATGTACAGAAAGCAATGTTCATGGAGACCTACTTTGCCCATTATCAGGATGCCAACAAAATTGTCCTGACAACTTGTCCACCAATTTCTGCTCAGGGAGGTTAGGCAACCCAATCTAGAAGAAATGTGGTTCATCATTGGTAGTAACGTCTTATGCTTTTCCATCAGGGAATTTTTTGTCATTACCGATTTATCGTGTTGTAAGGATGATAATCGCAAAAAAAATTGATAACACATATTGTAGAATAAAACACCAGTACTTTAGCCACCTTCCATGTATCTTGCCATCAGATTAGCTCATCTATTCCTGTGAATGTCAGATTATAATGACTGGGATTTTGTAATCATCAGAATTTTTTTTCTCTACACCTTTTTGATATTAACAGCTGCATACAAGAGATCAGTTGGCGAGTCTTTAATGGTTCTTATCGACTTTGACGAGTTGAATTCATATGCATGGGCAAAGAAATATTTAAGGTCATACTTTCATCACTTAAATCTGGTTTGAGAAACAAGTTGTTAATCTCTGATGGTGGTGCCAAACTCTACATTCCTTATAGCGTTGGTAGATTCCTTATCGTCTTTCAAGTATGGATTTATGAAACAATACCACTATTGGAAGGGAATATTTGTACCAAAATAGCGGCACACTGCCCACGTATATTGAACTGGATGTCTAACATGCATGGGCACTTGCCTAAATTGAATTTGGGAAAGGACATTTTCAGCAGGCCTAATGTAAGTGTAACATTCATATTTTTAATAGTCCAAGTCATTATAAATTCTTTTATTTGGAATCTATGATTTATAACCATTTAATTATTACCATTTTTCATTCTCCAAGTTGTCAGTTTCTCCCGTTGTCTTTAATCAAGAAGAGAAGCAATAAAACTACTTTTATTGGTTCAATGAGGACATTCTAGAAAAGGAAGTTGAATATAGTGAAAACGAAGATAACACACCACTGTTACGTCGTTCAGCGCATCGTTCTGGCAATTATAATGGATTCGCTTCATGCAGTGATGTGAACGTAAGTGACAATGCATCTATGTTGGATTTTTACATTTTTCAAATTCATATATTTGCTCCATTTATATTAACTTAATACCTTATAAATAATCGGTGAACCATTTTGATTTCATCTCTGTTTTATAATTGTTTAGGCGTTGCCCATTAATCCCTATCCCAAGGCTACGGAGGAGCAGATAAATGGTTTATCTACATTCCATGTACCTGGTATTCAGATTGACTGGGATGATGATCAACCTGCTGATTGCCATGTTGTGAGTGACAATCAAAATGCACATGTTACTACTAAGATCATATCGTTGACTTGACAAGCGGATACCATACTGATGATAAAGGATACGGGATTCAGGTTTAGTTCACGATTATAATAACATCCCTTATTGATGTTACCATTATCATTTACATATTGTAATTATATTGTTTTAACTAATTCATTTCATCGTGATTGTACAAAGAATCCATTATGAAACAAGTCAGAGATATACAAATGAAGCACAATAATGTAATATCTCAACATTTTAATCTCAAGATGTCCATAGAACAGATGCTAATTGATTTTAGGAACACCATTGTAAAGGTAATGTAAGATCTTACAACAAGAATTAATAACCTACCTGCTAATCAATTTGTTTCAGATAATGTAGCTCCTACAAAACCAGAGGCTGTGAGAGCAAAGGTATTATTCAAAAATATATAATGTGTTGAATGTCATACACTAGTTATTACTTTGCAACACTACCTTCCTTAACCAATATCTACAAATTACTTTTTGCAAAATTCTACTATTAACACTGGATCAATATTTAGCTGATTCTTCATTCTAATACTTAAACATATTTTTATGGTTAATGGCAGTTCAATGATTTGAAAGAGTGTGAACCTCAAGGTTGCTCGTATTCGAAAGAACAGAATATCAAACACCGTGTTTCCTCAACAAGTGGTGAGATTTACGCTCCTTCATTTGATCTAGGTATAGATTATATATCTAATAAACATTTCCTTCTACTAGATGATGGAATAGTGTTTATAGATGAAGACTTCAGGCAGATAGATGAGACTGTGGATAATGTGGTTAGTTTAGTGAACGTGGTTCAGAATTTGAATATTGTTACCACCCAATTTTGATAGGGCCTCCACATCAGCAAAGGTCCAACGAAAGCCTCATATAGGCCCAACAAGGGCCTCGTAAATTCTAAAAGGGCCTCAGAGGCCCATCAGACGTTTTAACATTCTTGAACTAGAATATCGCAAAGCCCAGAGAGGGCCTCGACATTCATGGCCGACCTATAGGGCCTCTTCGGGCTTCGTATTTACTATAACTAGCAGACAGCACGATATTCTGAAATGACCAGAGAGTTAGTGGAAGACAAATTGTGTTGGATTGGCACACGGATCCTTACAAGGAAATCAAATCGTAATCTCCTAAATATTAGGCAACATGATAACTCAAAATAAGGTAGATAATCTTGGAGATTGCCTTGACAATGAATGATCCAGATCCCATAAGGAAGGAAGATCTGATCGGGTATCTGATTGATTTGTTTCCTAAATCAATAAGGACTCTTGCGCTATAAATACGACGTCTCCAGTTGTTCCAAGGTACATTTTTTCTACACTTAAAATTTCATCCTAAACTCTACTCAAATCTCTGCCTGCTTGTCCCTCCCACACCCAATTACTTTCGTCCTCCGTGTATTACTCTTATACCCGCAGTTGACTTGATCGTCAGAGTACCAACGATCGCTGGACCCTTTTTCTCCAGAGATCTAGGTGCCTAACGATTGTCTGAGTGTGCAGGTAACATACAAGTTGGCAGAGGAGTGACTGGAGATCTGTTGACACGTGGACATTGCATGTTCTGACGTCAACAGATTGGCGCCGTCTGTGAAAAACGAAAAATGTTACACAACCTAAAACTTGTGGTAAAAACATTTTTTCTACCAGGAAGAGCATGGCAACCGAACATTCCATGGAGGAGGAAGTTGAATCCCACCACACTGACCTGCAGCAAAAGAGCGTTCAGGACCTACAGATTGTAAGCCGCCACAAGAGAAGAAGACAACGGCAGAAGCGAACGGTTGAATAGGAGAACCAGGACCTGAGGCTGGACAATGCGTAGATGAAGACAGTGCTTGAACTGTTGGAGAATCAATCCTTCCAACACGGATCCAAGCACAGTCGTGCCTGGAGAAGCTCTTCATGGTCTGGCTCAGTGGAGAGCCATCGAACTCAAGATGACCCACCCATTTCAAATAGACGGAACCCTCGGAACCTCGTTCAGAAGCCCTCACAGGATGACCCGAGGGGAAGACCTCTTCTGGTGCGGGAGAACAGGGCTCGTTCCTGTTGCTAGCGTGTTTGATAGGCTGGGGGTGGGATCCTCCATGGCACCACCCCCGCCAGCACACAGTAGGCGCAGTGAACACAGCGAGGCTCGCACGAAAAGAAGAAAGGACCCAAAACAAAGCTACGCGAGACCCGAGAAGAAAAAGGAGATGCTCGAATGCTTTGAGGACGACGACGACGAGAATCTCCCGTTCACTGATTACATGAAGGCCATGGAGATACCCGTGAACTTTCGGATGTCCCTTATGGACAAGTATAACGGGAGAGGCGACCCCTCTGATCACATTAACACATACAAGACGAAGCTCTAGGGCCAATCCCCCGCAGTAAAGTGTCGAAATTTTCATACCACACTCGCATCCGACGCGAAGAGGTGGTACAATAAGCTGAAGTTGGAGAGCATCCGGAGCTGGCCTCAGCTTAAAAGAGAATTTGTCAATGCCTTCATTGGCAATAGGACGATGATAGCTGACATTGCCCAATTTAATGACATCCGACAGAAGGAAGGAGAAACCGTCAAGAGCTTCAAGAGGTTCAGCAACGTTATCAACAAAATCGAGACTGTAACTGATGAAAAAGCCTTGGACGCACTCGTGACTGGACTCCACATGCGCACTTCCTTCTGGAGGGACGTACATAACAGTCAACCAAAGACCTACAGTCAGCTGGTAGACTTGGTCCAACGCGAAATTCGGTTAGAAGAAACAATCGAAAACAGGGAGAAGGCTGAAAGGGAAAGAGAAGATCGCTACAGAAGGGAGGGGCGACGCTCTCCTGAACCCCGTTTCAACCACTTTCAAAAAAGGCGCTCACCGGGACCGTCGAACAACCATTACAAGAGGTTCAACCAGACAGAAGTAGCCCATGCTCCCCATCTAAAAATGCCCATAGCAGCCACCTTACCGACAACAGTACCACCCAAGTTCTGTCGCATAAACAGAACCAGGGTACACAACACGGAAGACTGCGCAGACGTGAGAAAACTGATCAATCACAGAAATCAAGGGCAGAGAGAGAAGAATCGACCTGCGCGAGGATGTCGAGGGCCACCCAATCAAGGTTGAAGACCTCCTCCTCGACGCCAGGACGATGGACCTCGCCGCAATGACGGAAGGAATGACAGAAACAGGGACCCGCCAAGGAAAGAAAGGCCTGCAGGAGCCTCCCTCCTGTCCGAGAAATGAACACTTTCATAGGAGGGCCCTATGTCGGAGGACACACTATGAACTCGCAATGAAACTACGCAAAGGCAGCAAGAGAAGAACCCATGAAGAGTTGGCAGGTCCATGGGCACTGATCAAGAGTACCACAAATCTCGTTCACTGAGGAAGACGAGGCTGTTATACACTATCCTCACTGTGATGCCCTGGTAGTCCGCGCGGTCATCGCCAGGAACGGACTAGGACGGATGTTGGTCGATGATAGAAACACCGTGAGTATTTTGTTCGACAGCACCTTCGATCAGATGGATGTGGATCATGAACTGACGGCCATTTCTGAGCCACTATTCAGTTTCACGGGAGATAGCCTTATCCTGTGAGGAAGGATTACCCTCGTGGTGGATTTCAGATATGCCACCTCAGAAAATTCATGGAGTTTTTGATAGTGGATACCTACTTCGCCTACCATGGAGTCCTCGGGAGGCCTGCGTTGAAGGATTTGCAAGCAGTCACGTCCATACATCACTTGGCCATAATGTTCCCGACGCCGGAAGGGGTCACCAAGAATCGCGGCAATCAGACAGAGGCAAGGTCATGCTTTATGAACGCCCTACGAAAAGTGGCGAAGCGCGAGGACGCCACCACGTCAGTGATGACCATACATTCAGAGCCAATAGACGTTGACCACGAAAAGATGGATGAGGAAATGATGCTGGACGAGGGCTTAGACCCCCAGATCATAGGCTCGGACTCTCTCGCCTTCCCGACTGAGGAGCTGGAAGCATTTTCAATGAATCCTTCAGAACCAACACAGGTATTGCAGGTGGGGTCAAATTCATGGTCGTAGCAGTAGACTACTTCATCAAGTGGTGCGAAGCTGAACCCCTAGCCAAGATCACGGAGGAAAATACGTGGAAGTTTGTTTGAAAAAACATCATCTGCCACTTCGGAATCTTCCACTCTCTTGTTTCTGACAATGGTACGCAGTTCGTCAGAAGAAAGTTCAACTCGAACTGCGAGAATCTGGGAATACAGAGGGACTTCTCCACTCCCTACTATCCACAATCTAATGGCCAAGTCAAAGCTGTGAACAAGATCATCAAGCATACCCTTAAAAGGAGGCTCAAGTCGGCCAAATGAGGATGGGCTGAAGAATTACCGAGACTCTATGGTCTTACTGAACCACTTCCCAGACGGCCACGGGCGAAACCCCTCTAGCCATGGCGTATGGAGTAGAGGCAATGATCCCCGTCGAAATAGAGATACCTTCTCTGAGGCACTTACACTTCGACGAAGTGACAAACGACGATCTACGCAGGGCGAACCTAGACCTGCAGGATGAAAAACATGTAGACTCGCAGCTTCGTCTCGCGGTCTATCAGAGAAAAATGGCTAGATACTACAACTCCAAGGTCAGGGGTAGGAGTTTTCGCGTCAATGACTTCGTCTTAAAGAAAGTATTCTATGCTAATAGAGAGGCGGGAGTTGGAACCCTCAGGCCCACCTGGGAAGGCCCTTACAAGATAATCGAGGAAGTCCAGCCCAGAACCTACAGATTGGAAGACTCGAAAGAAAAGGAGACGAGGCATCCCTAGAATGTCGTCCATCTGCGACCATACCATCAGTAGTTTTATTTTGCACTCATCAATTTTCTAGCATTGTTTCCGGCGTCACTAGACACCGCATTTTTCTTAATAAAGTTCATTGTTTTCTGAAACAAGATTGCTCCCTGTCATGCTATAGCAAGTAAATGCAATTCGGTAGCGATGGAGTGTGGTTCGCGGCCAACTCTGTCAACTCGCTGGATAAATATTCAACACGTAAACAAGCAAGTAAATATAATTCAGCAGCGAGGGAGTGTGGTTCGCGGCCAACTCTGTCAACTCGTTGGATAAATATTCAACGCGTAAACAAGCAAGTAAATGCAATTCGACAGTGAGGGAGTGTGGTTCGCGACCAACTCTGTTAACTCGCTGGATAAACATTCAACGCGTAAACAAACAAGTAAATGAAATTCGGTAGTAAGAGAGTGTGGTTTGTGGCCAACTTTGTTAACTCGCTGGATAAACATTCAACGCGTAAACAAGCAAGTAAATGTAATTCGGCAGCGAGGGAGTGTGGTTCGCAGCCAACTCTGTCAACTCGCTGGATAAACATTCAACGCGTAAACAAGCAAGTAAATGCAATTTGACAGCGAGGAAGTGTGGTTCGCGGCCAATTCTGTCAACTCGCTGGATAAACATTCAATGCGTAAACAAGTAAGTAAATGCAATTTGGCAGCGAGGGAGTGTGGTTCACGGCCAACTCTACTAAACTCGCTGGATAAATATTCAACGCGCATTCGAAACAAACAAAGATAATGGATTTTCATTGGCCCACATGGCCGGATAAAACAATTTATACAATAATGTGCATTAGCCAATAGGCCCTGAGCCTTCGACAGCTCACTAAGCGCCTCGGTCAGTTCTTTGTCTTTGGTATAAATCATGTTTTGACAAGATTTCCATTGCGACTCAGCTGTTTTCTGAGCATCGACACATGCCCTCTAGATTGTCCTGGCTTTAATGACGTCATACGTTGCACGAGCCCTCGCATCTTCGGAGAATATAAGTTGCTCCCGAAGATCTTTGTTTTCTGTGTACAGCGCTTCAGCATCCTTATCTCCCCCAGCGGTGGAGCACAATTTGTCAAACTTCATATCCAACAATTTGTACAACTCGCAGTTAAGCACGTGACTACGGGAGGTATACATTTGAGCCATTCCAATCTCCACCGTCCAATTCCCATGTGTTGCATCTGAACCATTGGCCAGTGGATGCGTGTTTGGCACAGTGCATCACGTGGGAAACGGAACCCTAAGCGTTTCTTGAAACAAGGACGCACGCGCCTCTCGCGCGTCCCCATTATCCGCTATGCGCTATTGGCATTAAATACATGCATTCTCTAACTCATAATTGCCTAGCCACGGATTGACAGCCTTGATTGACAAGATCACACCAACCGCAGACACGTCACCAAAGGTCTAGTCTCTTGAAGTACTCACCCATCATAAATGTTCGGCTTCGGACTTGGGAGACTATACTGGCTAAATTCAATTCATAATTCAGTGTGCGAAGGCCACACTCCACGGAATCCGCTAAAACTCAAAATTTTTGTTTTTCAAAATTTCTTCTCTTACTCTCAAAGTCCCACGCCTATTATAAATAATAGGATTGGACTTGGAGGACTATCGTTACCACTCGATTTTGATAGGGCCTCTACGTCAGTAAATGCCCAACGAAAGCCCCATATAGGCCAGTGAGAGCCTTGTAAATTCTAAAAGGGCCTCGGAGGCCCATAAGACGTTTTAGCATTCTTGAACTAGAATATCGCCGAACCCAGAAAGGGCCTCGACATTCACAGCCGACCCATAGGGCCTCGTTGGGCTTCGCATTTAATATAACTAGCAGGCAGCATGATATTTTGGAATGACCAGAGAGTTAGTGGAAGACAGATTGCGTTGGATTGGCGCACAGATCCTTACAAGGAAACCAAATCGTAATCTCTTAAAAATTAGGCAACGTGATAAACTCAAATAAGGTAGATAATCATGGAGATTTCATTGACAATGAATGATCCCGATCCCATAAGGAAGGAGGATCCGATCGGGTATCTGATTTGTTTCCTAAATCAATAAAGATTCTTGCGCTATAAACACGACGTCTCCGGTTGTTCCAAGGTACATTTTTTCTACACTTAAAATTTTACCCTAAACTCTACTCAAATCTTTGCCTGCTTGTTCCTCCCACACCCAATTACTTTCGCCCCCATGTATTACTCTTATAATGGCAGTTAACTTGATCGTCGAAGTACCAACGATTGCCGAACCCTTTTTCTTCTGAGATCTTGGTACCTAACGATTGTCCGAGTGTGCAAGTAACATACAAGTTGGTAGAGGAGTGACTAGAGATCTGTTGACACGTGGACGTTGCAGGTTCCGACGTCAACATATATTTATGGTAAATGTCTCACTTACATTATTTTTAAACAATTATCTTACAAGTGGTTTTTGTGTGCAGTTAGTTGATTCAGGATCTAAGTTAGACTTATGCAATGAACGTGACATGGCACCTAGTAATAGAATCAAGAAACGAAAGATGGTAAGTCAGTTGAAGGATTGTGTACTGGTATGGTCTCCGAGCATAAATCCCCGACCAATGATAATGTATTTGAATGACATCGTCTTCAGTGAAGAAGATCCCAGGAAGATAGATGAATCTGCTGAGAAAATACAATTTGCTGACCAGGTTGCATTTTTTCTTGTTCTAAACTTTGTGTAGTTTTGAATTCATATTCTTAAGTTTGACATATATTTGGCTTATCTGTTGATGATTTATTTTCTGATCTACGGTCTTTTACGTAGGCAATTACACATATTCAATTCAACCTTGAACATGCCAGCACTCCTGAAAATATTGCAGAAACGACTACCCAAACCATCTGCTTGCCTTCAATCTCCATATGTTAGAAGTTATAATTCAGTCGAAGTGGAACCATCTTCATAGTGTAATTTTACACTTCAATATAAATCATGCTTCGACCCACCTAATCCATCTGATGCTCTTGCTTCCAAGAACTCGTACCATCAAGGATTGCAACTCAATGACAAGTGAGTATATAAATTTAACCTAATTCAATCTTCAACTCTTAGGTTAACGATATATCTACTTCTTTTTTTCTCCTAAAGGACTAGGAAATTCTACAAAGACCACTACTCAATAACACTTACCATTGATCTTGTTCCGTTAATTATTGACTAAAAAATGTGATAGTACGGACTTCACTAGGTTGCGACTTTGCTGAGAGATAGTGTACGTTTTTGAAATAAACTCTCTTATTGTTTATTTTATAATAGTCCTCCATGTTTCGTACGTCATTTTATTGTGAAATTTGTTGTAGCACATGGATGCGATGTTCTTCTTTCTCAGAATGTTTATGAAACTCGATTCTAGGAATGGAATGAAAGCGACAACGTCAACTGACTGTAATTTCAACGCTAAGATAAGAGGTATCTTTGACAAGTTCTCAAAGGACCCAATGCCATTTCAAAACAAAATTCTCTGATGATGTATCTATCTGGTCTCAAGATTGAGTTTGGTACTAACTGGGGAGAGGCTGGCCACGTTTTCATTCCCATCTTTATGGACTAACGGTGTCATTAGATTTTGGGACGTTTCGACATATCAAGCTGGTGTTTGGACGTTTATAACTCGTATCACATATCTATTAGAGATGCTGCAGTCTATGCCGCAGTTGAGCTAATTCGGAATATTATTCCATACCTACTGTGCCAATCAAAAGTATTAAAATTCAAAGGATTTGAAGAGCCATTGGCCTGTAGAATCATGAAAGAAATCTCTCAGCAAACAAATAGGTAAGTTGACTTGGATGAGTGTATGATTACAAATGGGTTAGTTGACTTGGATGAGTGTTTGATTAATCCAACTTAAGTTTTCACTACTTTTGCGGCTTATGAAATGATGTATGGAATTAATGTTATACAAAACACGACATTATTATTACTACACATTACACAATTAACACTCGAGTTGTGTTATATTGCATTGGTGATTGTGGAATATTTGTCATCAAGTATGCCGAATATATTTTTCACAACAGGTTAAGGAAATGCCAAAAAGTTTGATACGAAGGTTGCTCGATCAAACATGGCAGTCCAGCTCTATAAATATGCAAGGAAAACGCCCAATCTACTTGTTTCCGAGAAACACCTCTAGTTGATGTCGCTGAACCATTCAACACATTCGATTAATGGATGTATTTAACGATTATGTTATCATGCATTACAGTCCTCCAGTACCGAATCAGCCCCTTCATAACTTTTGGATTTAAGACACTTTTTAAGTTGTAATTTTTTGTCAAGTTGACTTGATTTTTTTAGTACGTATGTTTACTATTGAATGGTATTAGTTTTTTTAGAATGGTATTATATACACTCCCTTGATAACCTACTTATTAGTACATATGATCACTGATTGTTAGTTATCATCTAGATCAGTCAATGTTTGTAAGTTTTTTGTTCAATTCCAACTAGTTCAATTACGGAACAGTATGAATAGTTTACTGCATGTTAATTGTGGGTGATATATCTAATAGTAGTACTCATTTATGTTCACATCTAGTAGTATCACATATATACGATACCACTTAATGTGAATGGTGAATGATACCCAATACATGTGTAATAACGAGGAGTACTAACTGGATATAAATTATGTATTGTATTTTCTAAGAGTAACTAATCTTACCAATATATGGCAATATGACTCATAAATGATACGATCATTTGCTAATGCCGAAATTGAAACATGTTAATGTTTCATCTTTTACAGATGATTAATGTATAACATTATATGTTAGCATCTCGTAGTTGTATTACATTTATGTTAAGCCTGAATGTTAATGGATATTGATACACATATAATGGATGATAGAGTCTTGATAACATTGGAAATTCAACATTTCTTATTTGTTATATAAGTTGAGCAATTTCACCAATTTCTCATCACTATCAAACATGAGCTACAACAAATATTGAATGATTAAGCATAATCATATTCCATAATACATTGCAATGTATTATCTCATACATCTAAAATTATTAGAGAGGTAATAGTTGAATCTACAAGGAATACACAAATAGTATATTTGGAGTCTTACCAAAAAGTATTTGATTCATAGACAGTAGAATACATATTTTAAAATGGTTACTCAATAAAATTCTCAATGTTCTATTATTTATACAACTGCATCTTCAATATAAAGATTATTTGGAATTCCTTCTACTGCTACACTGTATGATTCCACACTTGTATCTCCAAATCCTTAGAAAGAGTAATCATACAAATAAATAACAATACATGCACAATATTAAAAGACATAAAACATGACATTATCTGTAAAATGCAAAAGAGAATATAATCAATCTAATTGCACTAAATTTAACAACTCACCGCATGATCGACTGACACATTTACTTTCATTTTCTTTCTTGATAGGGTTCTCAATGGAACTGGATTCTTACAGTTTCATATGTTGTGACCATATTCAGAGCAACGCCCACACTTTGATAACCTCTTATTCTCAATGACCAACCGAAATCTCTTTTCATGTGGTCTTCCAAATCTTTTCTTTGTTGCACGAGCTAGAACTAACACGCTAATAAATTCTGTTGGTACATTCTAGTCTGATTTGTTACCAAGGAGAATAGTGTTGGCAACGGGGTGGATTCGGATCGGATCGGCCTGATTTGTATCCGCCCTGCAATAATTGTAAGAGATCCAAATCTACGGATTGATTCATCATTGATCGGGACAGATCGAAGCAGATCAGATACGAATTGGGGTGGATCAGAGAACTGGTTTGCATACTGATCTGTCTTTTTTTTTAATTGTCATTCAAAAAATGTAAAAAGTACTGAAACAAATTCAAAACCCAACCTTAAGTATCATCGCCTACTCCAATTCACCAATTTTTACAACTGCTCTTTATTCTTTAGAATAAATGTTCTGATGAAACTGAAATAGAAAACCAATATCCAACAGCCAAATCTATATTATCATGCAAAACTCATATTGTGGTAATATTCTATTATGATATAAAATGACTAAATGAGTGACTTTTCTGGTGCTATAATATTCTTCACTTACTAATATTTTATGCCCTTGAATAATTAGGTTTCAACCAGGATCTTGAATTGCCATATTTGGGACATTGAATTAGGGCTGAATAACGAAACTGCCAAACTGCAAAATCGAATCGAAACTGCTTTTTTCAAAATCGTTGGTTTGGGTCCACGTGGATCCGTCAACGTTTTGGTTTTAAACCGAACCAAACCACTTCGAAGTGGTTTGATTTATGTTTCAATTTTTTCAAACCGTTTAATAAAAAATAAATAAAAATAAATTAATTTAAATTTTATTTAACTCAATCAAACGTAAATTCATCCATTATCCAAATTAGACCCAACCCAATTAAAATCCACCCATCATCCATAGTTTCTCTAGATATCTACATTTTATTCTCGATCTCGACCACCGCTCCTGAAATCCTTGATTTGCTTTCGCCTAAACAACAACCATACCTTAATTTTTTTTTATCAAACTTCCCATGGGTTTTGAAGAGTGATTCGATTTGACAAGTTCTCTATTTTCTTTGTAGTGATTTAGTTTATTTTTTGCCAAATTTGTGGATGTTACAAGGAAATGATGACTACATCATTAGTTCCATCAAAAGATGCTACTCAATCTGATAGCTCAAGTCTTTCACAAACTCCTTTTGGTATTTTCAAACTCATTCCATCAATTTTTAAAGCTAGACTTGTTCGAGAAGCTCAAGCTGAAAACAATGATTTGATGGATTACTTAAATGATAGTTGTAAAGATTTGATCAATGAGCCTTTCGACATATTACTTTAGTGGAAATTAAATATAAATAAGTACAAGATTGTCTCCCAAATTGCCAAAGATGTGTTAGCTGTTTAAAAATCAACAATTGCTTCTAAGTCCACATTCTTACTAGTGGTCAGAATGTATTATCATATTTAATATTTATATTCATTTTTTTTATTACTAGCTTTATATTATTTAATTATAATTAATGAATAAGTTAGTTATATTCTTATCTTTATGCAGAAAATGAATCATGTGTTACAACTAGAGATGTTGCGCCAATTAATATCGACTAAGAGACTACTCTAAACTATTGCTGTCATGTTAATGTGTTATAATGATTAGATTTGAAAGTGTAGAACTCTAGTTTAGAATATCTTGTTTTGGTTGGCAGTGATGCTAATACATTTTTTGTCTTTTATTGATACTAATATTTATGTTTTATCGTGATATTGTAGACTAATATTTATGATTTAACTTGTTCGATATATGTTTTTTTGTTTGTTTGCTAAACCGTGGTTTTAAATTGAATCAAACCGTAAAAAATGGATTGGTTTCGAAAGTGAAGTGGTTTGGTTTAGTTTGGAAAAATTTCAAACTGTTTTAAATGGTTTGGTTTGAAAATTTATCACAAACCGTCCAAACCGAACCGTGTTCATCCCTACACTGAATTGCTATAACTATAATCCTATTACTACTGAAAAATGACACTAATCCTTAAATCCCTGCAATTAATTCTTCAAAAAATGGATGTGTACCGCAAAAAATGGGCGGCTGTCTTTTTCTTTCTTCTTTTCTCCTTCTTTTCTCTACTTTCTCTCGGATGTTCTTTTCGGCTGGTGATGGTGGGGCAGCTGTTTTCAAGATGGGGTGACTGGGTTGGCGACTGTTTCTGGTGGTGGTAAGCGATTGTAGATGGGGCAACTAAATAGTGAGTGGGCAGCTGTTTCTCTCATTTGAGAGTTGTGGAAGTGGAACAGGAACACAATATCAATTGATTAGGTTTAGGAAATTTTAATTGCAATTTTAGTCCCTGCCCCAAATCTTTGATCTTTTTATTATTTAATCCCTATATTTTTTTTAACGAGGCGGATCAAATCGGGGTTGATCACAAATATCTACCCCGATCCACCCCGCTGATATGCATATCAGAAATTTTTTGTTCCACTCAGATCGGCTATCCATCGTGTTTGGGACGGATCAGATATTTTTGCCATCCCTTAAGGAGATATACTATTTTGTTGTGTGCTACAAGATATGACTATTTCTTGAAATAAGCTGAGCAATAGTCATACAAGGACAAGTTCTTTTTACTAATTACAGGTACCAAATGAGAACATGGAATCTTATCAAGTTGAAACCGCTGCATGAGCAACTCATTTCTTTTTTTTTTTTTTTTTTTAAAAACACACCATCACAACCCCAATGTGGTTTTTATGCCTCCATCAGGGAAGGACGGGGGGGGGGGGTTAAGGAAGCCCCAACCATATATAAAAAGCTCATAAAAGTACAAGGGAGGGGGGCATAAAACCTGACCTCCAAGCACAATCGAATGAAAGAGTAAATGCAAAACAGAAATCAATAAATAAGGAGGTACTACCTCCCATACAAATGTTAAAAAAAAAAAAAAACTATAAGCCTCTAACAGTAGGAAGTCCAAATCTGTCAATTTGGACTAGACTGCGATGTCGTCGTGGAAGATCCTGAGAGCTGTACTCATAATAGTAGCGTCGATCCCAGCCATCTGATGCAAGAAGATCAGCAACCTGGTTGCCCTCTCGGAAGATGTGAGTGATAGTATCCCTGTCCAGTGCTAGTAGATGCCTGATGTGTCGTAGAGTAGCCTGAATATGCCAAGGTCCTCCTCCCTTGGTGATGCAGTGGATCGCTAATGTAGAGTCTGACTCCACCCATAGAACTGATAACCCAAGTCTTTGAGCCAGAATGATCCCGTCTAGTATAGCTCGTAGCTCCGCCTCGAGGATGGTGCAGTCGCCATAGAAAGAGAAGAATGCCCGAATGCACTGTCCTGACGAATCTCTGATAATCCCTCCTCCACTAGCAATCCCGTCCTTGACGCATCCATCAGTGTTGATCTTGTAGGATCCCACTGGTGGAGAACGCCAGAAAACTAAAGTGGGAGGAGGAGGGGAGGGGGTGGTAATAATGACACCAAAAAGCGGAGCGATGTCCATGTCTCCACGCCAATGGATGTGCCGAAATAAGCGGCCTGTATGCAGAAGCGAGATGGTGTGGTAAACTCTCCAAATGATCCTCCTCGGCTCCATAGCTATATCTCTGTGCTTCGCATCATTCCTCGCAGTCCATAAAAACCATAATATCAGTAGAGGAATGATCGTGCGTATATGTCCCGTGCTGACAAACTGACCCGAGAATCTCCAAGTCTGGAAGCGATACTGGAATCCCTCAATCGGCCTGAGGGTGACAAGGTTCAACAAGTATGACATTGTCTCGTCCTTCACCTGGTATGCATTTATGCTTAACAGCAACACCTGTGCGTAATTGAACAAAACGTATATAATAAAGAATTCAAACATAAATAATAAAGTGATATTTAGACACTACCATAACGTAACATAACCATATGCTTAACAAATTGTTATGAAATTAATACAACCAATCTCATCGATTCTAACGTCCTATCCCTTAACATGTTTTCAAATCTTGTTCCGAGTCTTGTGAACGTGGATCTTACATCACTTAAATTCTTTGAAAACCACCTCTGCACCATGCAGCGGGCTTATTTGCACAAATGGTCCCTGACTTTTGCACTTACTGCAGGTTGAGGACCTATCTTTTTATTTTTGACAGTTTAGCCCCTATTTCAAATATTTTTGGCAGCAATGGTCCTTTTCATCATTTTCCATCCAAATCCCTGTTAAAGTTGACGGTAGAAAATTTTTTATTTAAAAAGTAAATGAAAATTTGCAGCAAAAGTCCCTAATCTTTTAGAAAGTATTGAAAAGTTCCATAACTTTCTAAAACTAACACATATGACCCCAAACCTTTTTGACAATTTAACCTCCAACTTAAATAAATTAAAAATAACTCATAAATATTTTCAAAAATACAAATAAGTCCTAAATCTTTTTATTTTTTTACAGATTTACACTTAAAATAAGAAAAAGTGTGTCATCAAGCTCCAAAATTTTTTATTTTGTTCACCAAAATGACATTTAAATTGTGTTTGATTAAAATCAGATTTTTTAGTAAAAATTGTTGAAATGTGTGGTTTAAAAGTTGTGGGACCATAAAATGTGTGGTTAACATTATTGTTGACTTTGATCTTAGCTTTTTATAAAATTAAAATTGAAAACAAACGGGCTGTTAGAGTCTCTACAGATTTTGTCCAACGGGTTAATTGGGTTGAAACCGAGCTGGCCCATCAAAAAATATTTTTGACCCAAATCACACCCCCACCCCCACCCCCACCCAAGTTCTCTCTGGTCCCAACAAAAGAGGGGAATTTTCCCCCCTTGCGGTGGTGCCGGAAACAAGGGGGGAAAATTCTCCCCTCCTTTTCGCGAAAAACCAGGGAGCTCCCTGGGTTCGCGAAAAACCAGGGAGCTCCCTGATTTTTCGCCAAACCTGGTTTCGCGATTGCGAAACCAGGGAGCTCCTGGTTTCGCGGTCGCGAAACCAGGGATCCCTGGTTTCGCGACCCTGGGGGGGGGGATTTCTTCCCCCCTTTGTCGCCGGGATTTCCCGGCGACAATCACCCCTCCCCTCCGATTTGGTAGGGGTGGGTGGGGTGGGGTGGGGTGGGTGGGGAAGATTTTTCTCTTTTTTTTTTTATTATTTAAAAAAAAAATTTAAATTTATGTT
This sequence comes from Forsythia viridissima, assembly GCA_030279155.1. Classification (NCBI taxonomy): domain Eukaryota; kingdom Viridiplantae; phylum Streptophyta; class Magnoliopsida; order Lamiales; family Oleaceae; genus Forsythia; species Forsythia viridissima. The sequence goes on along the minus strand of CM059036.1, from coordinate 35,349,897 downwards.
GGACTGGCCCATTAGCCCACGACAATTAACCCGTTGGACAAAATCTGTAGAGACTCTAACAGTCCGTTTGTTTTCAATTTTGATTTTATAAAAAGCTAAGATCAAAGTCACCAATAATGTTAACCACACATTTTATGGTTCCACAACTTTTAAACCACACATTTTAACAATTTTTACTAAAAAATCTGATTTTAATCAAACACAATTTAAATGTCATTTTGGTGAACAAAATAAAAAATTTTGGGGCTTGATGACACACTTTTTCTTATTTTAAGTGTAAATCTGTAAAAAAATAAAAAGATTTAGGACTTATTTGTATTTTTGAAAATATTTATGAGTTATTTTTAATTTATTTAAGTTGGGGGTTAAATTGTCAAAAAGGTTTGGGGTCATATGTGTTAGTTTTAGAAAGTTATGGAACTTTTCAATACTTTCTAAAAGATTAGGGACTTTTGCTGCAAATTTTCATTTACTTTTTAAATAAAAAATTTTGTACCGTCAACTTTAACAGGGATTTGGATGGAAAATGATGAAAAAGACCATTGCTGCCAAAAACATTTGAAATAGGGGCTAAACTGCCAAAAATGAAAAGATAGGTCCTCAACCCGCAGTAAGTGCAAAAGTCAGGGACCATTTGTGCAAATAAGCCCCATGCAGCGTAAGGACTCAAACAGAGCTTCAATTAGAAAGTTTTTTGCTAATTTTATGACTGAGTTAACAACTCAACAATATTTGATGTCATCGTGGAGTATCTATTTTTCTTCATGTGAGCCCTCGACCATTTATGGTATCCAACACCACCCTGTAGTAAGATCAAAAATATATCGTTAGAAATTGTAACTATTATACCCAACATATCAATTTTTTTAAATATAATTCTTGTAAACCATACCAGATAGTTTCGTATATCCGCATCGATAATATCTAGATGGCTCATGTGAATTTCAAATTCAAATGTTGTGTAGGCTTTCCTTGCTGCATTGAATGGTTGTTTTATATATTTACCCCCGTAAGTCTTCTTCAAATTCTGTAGTAAATGATAAGAACAGACCCCATGCATTTCTTTTGGATACACTTTCTCAGCTACATTTTCAACATATTTATTAGAAATGATAACAAGCCCTTCACGTTCTTCGTAAGCTTCTTTCAACTTTAAGAAAAACGACTTCCCAAGAATAATTATTTTCAAAATCGCCCATACCAAATGCAAGTATAAAAATATTGTTATTCGCGTCCTGTGTACATGCAGTGAACAATTTCCCACCATAACAACCTGTTAAGAATGTTCCATCAACTATAATAACGGGCTTGCAATGTTTCCAACCTTCTATCGATGCCCACAACGCAATAAAACTGAACATGAATCGTTGATGGTCATCTGTATCAATTATTGTGTATGATCCCGGATTAGTAACCTTTAGCATATGTAGATAACTAGGTAGTTGTCCATACGATAGTTTTGAATCCCCTCTTATCATCTCCAGAGCATGCTTACGAGCTCTCCAATCCTGCTTGTAACTAATAGATACTCCGTATGTTTTCATCATATCACGTACAATGTCAACTGGTGTGTCTATTGTCCTTCCTGATGCAAACTTGTATTTGATGCAACTTGCGATAACTGAACATGTTGCTTGCCTATGATCTCCTAAGATTATGTCCATTGAGCATGTGTGACTATTCTTTATATTTCTTATTTTGAACATGCCTGTCATACCAATTTTTGAAACTCTAAGACCCCACTTGCAGTTAACATCCAACCGCTTCTACACGTACTCATTCTTGTCTGATTTGTAAACTCTGTACTAAAATCGTAGATGTATTGCTTACAATGATACACTTGTCATTAACAACTCTTTATCTTTATAAATCGTATCTTTCTTAACACTATCGATGCTAGGTTTGGTGATGACTCTGCTCTCTGCCTCGTTAATAACATTCTCAATACTTGCTACTTACTTACAAATTTCAAATCTCATCTCCTCAATTGTAGGTAGCTTCGGAACCAAAGAATTATCTGGCGTGCAGTAACAATCTTCATCTGAAAGTAATGTGTGGCGGAATTTCAATGTATCTACATCTGCTATTGAATTATTTTGGGTTGGGAAACCATTGTCACTGTATACTACTTCTTCAAAATCAACACATAGAGGAAATCACGTCAAATCTGATTCATTTGTTTTTACTTGTATATAGAAATATAGTGAACTATCACTACAAATTTTCAATGGTGGTCCATTCAATACAACATGATACTGAATCGTTGTAGCATATTTGGACGGTTCATTTCCTATCTCTTGCATGTTCAATTCAACTAAACCCGTGTAACTACAATCCAATAGAAATATTATTCCGACAATAGAGTAATCATTATAGTTCCGTAAATGATCTCAATCACCCCCATAATAAACCAATGCATTAACACTATCCATTCTTGAAAAAATCTGTTAACAGGTAAGTAAAATATCATAAAAATACTAAAAAATTAGACAATAATTCAAATATTTCATATCATATTTAATGTATTTTTCAAATACAGATACAAACGAAATACAAATTTATGTTATATGAATAAGGAAAATTCCAGAAATCAAAAAGATGTAAAATTGATGCAGAATGATGAATGAATACATACCTCTTTATACAAAAAACAGTAATAGAAATTTTTTGAAGAAGCGCTACTCAACAAGAATGATCCACATGCCAACAATGATATTTAATCCAATATTATCTCGTTGTTGTGATTGTAAATCGTAACCCAATAATGCAATATCATTAACGTTAATCGTCGGAAGAACATCAAATTTAGGATTTTCAAAAATAATGGGTTCTGCAACTATGGAGTATTGATGAAGACGGAATCTTTGAATTTTTGAATTTCAAAATCAATATCAACAAGTTCAAGAATTTTGAAAATGACGGGTTCTGAAACTTTGGTTTGTTGATGAATATGGTTATCTGGAATTTTGAATTTTGAATTTCAAAATCATATCAAATATATGGAATTAAATCTATCCAATGAAATCGATTGTAATGGAAGCCATGAATGGTAACAATGAGAAATTATAGGCAACAATAATACTCCAATAAATTTCAAGAATTTGAAGTTAACATTAGTATTTATTAATTTGTTTTTATAAAATAGTGTATCTCTCCTACAAGATAAAAAAAATCATGCATATATGTAATTTTCCCTAATATCTATTATTGTTTCTTAGCTCAACATCCTTCTTACTAATTGGAATAAAAAAAAAAAAAGTTAGTAAATCTATTCAAACCAAAATGGGAATGAGCTAAAGTTATGATGTCAAATTTATCTTCATTGAAGATCCAAATATGAACTCGCATTAGTGGTTAATTTACTAAAGTCTTTACATGTTACTTATAAATTCTATTTTTCTCAATATTCTTCTTTTGAACTCTTTGTTTGTTTGTTTTTTTTTTTTCCTTTTTATTGTATTCGGGTCCGTTAAACACATTTGAATATGGATATCTAGATTTGCATCCAAGTTTATCCAGATTTGATCTCAATGTTATCAACTTGGAGTTTTTTTTTTTTAAGTGCATGCTTTGTTTTGCTAAAAATCATATCCTTTGTAGATTTTGATAAAAGTTTATGAAATATGTTATTTAAAAATTGTAGGTGTCATGAAATATGTGATTAAAATTAATTGTTAATTTTAACTTAAATTTTTATCAATTTTTTTGATAAAATCATAGTATTAAACAATATTCAATAATACAATAGTGTTAACTAACGTAAAATTCACGATGGCCAACAAAACATTAACATATTTCGTGTGTGTATAAATACAGGATATTAACTTGGTTGAGATGAGGTACTAGGTTAATAGTCTCAAGATCAGTTAATTGAGGTTTAAACATAGTTCTTTTGGAAAACTCCATTTTCACATCAATGAATTGCCAAAATATATCAACCGAGTGATCCAAAATCCAAAATGCTATAACTGGGCAGCATACAATTGAGCCATTTGGATTGGAAATTGTATAAAATTAATACAAACTGATATATAATCATTTCTAATTTCAATTCCAAAGCCCAAAATGCAGCCAATAATATAAAACAAGCTCAAGAAACACTAGTTGTAGTTCAAGATCTCAGCACTGAACTTATCACTACTGGTAGCATGTCATGGACAAGAAAATTACTAAAAAAGAAAACAAGCTAAGCCTCGTTCCCGATAAATTAGGAGGTGATTACAAGAATAATTTTTGGTTACTCCGTTTTGTTCGTCGCTAGATCTAGTGGAAAGTGATGGACAAGAAAACCAGAATAATTGGACAGAACACATGAGAAGCTGGATTGACGATGAGAAACCCTATTACATTGTAAAGGCTCAAGTTTACAAAACTGAAGGACCTGATTTTTGCAGAACAGGCACCATGGTTACGGTTTCAAACGAATCACATTGCTTTTCGAGAAAACTGCTTTCTGGATCTTGGTTGAATGTCTTTTGTGTATACATTCGTAAGGGCAAAAAGCAAGAGAACAAACACGACTTGGGCACTCATTATTCCGAAATGGCTAATGCTGTTGCCAATTTCCATCCAGCTACCAGTATTTTGGACCTGTTATCCATCATAATATTAGTTAGAAAGGTTGAAGATCATAGAAATACATAGATGCTTACTGCAATTTTTTTAACTAAAAGTATCATTAACGTTTGAAATGTATGAAAATTATATCAGGTTAATACCAAGAGAAAATTTGAACAGCAAACAAGGAATGGAAAAAGGAAAAGAATAATCAATATTATAATCTTCATATTGTTGTTAGAGGTGAACAATTCTGTTTCATGAACTGAGAATTGGATTGCTGAGCATCCTTATATTACCTTCTGATATATTTAGTCAAAAGTAAAATGTCATCAGAAGGTGAAGACTGTACCAGGTAGAAGAAGTGGATTGTCATTACATCCGAACAGCAGATAACAAGGAAGTAGCACCCCAACAATGGAACTTGGATCAATTTTGTAATTGCACTAAAAGCACATCTGCATTTCAGTTTCAGCAAAATGAGTACAATACTTGTCATGAGACCAGAAAGATGTGTTACCAAGAAAGCCCTAAAACCCAATCAAGAGAGCAATTAAAACAAGCAGAAATCAGAAAAATGCAAAGATTTATAGCAGTTCACCCTCAATATGAGAGCTATGTATTGTCCACTAGACGGTACAGGTTTTCACTAAAATTGAGGGAGAAGAAGTTTACAATGAATATCTCACACCTGTCTTTTGTTTCTCAATGGTCCCTCAATCCTTTATATATAGCATAGGAAGCTAGGTCGATCAAGAGTTGAGGGGTCAAGCAAACAATATAATTAGGCTCCAAACAATCCAATAAGATAAATCAATGTAATTCAACTGCCCAAAAGGGGAAGCAGTAATACTCATTTCACTAAAAAATCTTGAGCAATTGACATCAACATAATGTTATATACATAACTTAAATGAAATGTCTATTTAAATATCTGGAAAACATAGCATCGTCATTATGATCTCCACCATAAAATTAAGTTACAGGACATGATACCAACACCAATTTAAATCCAGAAAGAGAAAAATTGCAAGTCTAGTTATACATTGTAAATTGTTTCACAAGCAAACACTAGATAAAGTCAGAACCAGATCAAAATCACAAATTGCCCATGGTATCCATACTTTTCACATGGGGAAAAAAAAGGAAAGAAAGAACTGGCTTGCTTAATTTCAAGTGAAGCAGTTTCTTGACATCAATTAATTGAGTTCGGTAAATGCACTTACATGACAAGTATAAAGGGTATTAGTAGTTTAAAAATGAGAAGGGCTGCCATCAGAAATGGCTGCAGTGAAAAACAAATTATACTAAATTAGCAGTCTCAACAATACTCTGAAAAGGAAAAATCAAGGGCATTTGATCATCCACTTACACTGAAAATTGTGATGAACCGATAGACAGATGAAATCTCAAAACTTGCAATACTCGCAAAGTTACCAGTTCCAAAGAATGCAATGTTGAAGAAGACCATCTGAAAGAAAGTATAAACATCGAAAATCATTAGTAGACAGCCCACTACATTCAGACATTCAATAGCACTTAATCTACAAGCACATCCTGAAAGCCCCTATGGTTGAATGGCAACATGGAAATTTTACATGGCATTTTACTTGATCAGGAGTATCATATCCAACAAAACATTTGAACTTCGAATATAGTTTAGGAGTGAAGCAACTTGTTTCGATTGAAAGGTTATAGGCACAGTTGGTAAGGAAGTTTAAAAGTGAAAAGCCTTTTCTCATTGATTTTGTTCTTTTTAAAAGCCTTTTTTTTCATTTGTTAATTTATTTTTTGGAATAAAGTTATATTGGCCTCAAATCCTTTATCTATTTCATTGTTAACATTGTGTGTGTATTTTCTTTGATGCATTATATCATTTTAGGGAAAAACCAAGTAAAAAAGTCAGTATGGCCATGAAAAATGGAACAAAATCCTGCTTTAGGTAATAATAGTATGCACAAAATTGGTTCTTGAAAGCACTTGACAGAGGCATGATCAACATGGTTACATGCTGAGGGCTGTGACTCAAAAGCTCAGGTTACAAGTTAAAGATTTTTTATTGTTGGGACATTAACGAGAGAGCAATGTACTCTTATCTTTTATCTCTTTTCTAGTGCACGTGCACACACACTCTTTCTTACATGTTTAGACAGGCTAAAATTCCAAAAAATTAAATTTAACTAAGAATCGACTAAAAAATAGACTACACTATGACTTACAAAGGCTAAAGGAATTCGCATATCAGATAACTGCAAGTGCCGATCCTCATGTGCAACAATAATGTTATCCTCCATAGCATTGATTGAAGTTGAAGATCTGTTCACCTTACTCGTACAGAGAATAGCATTCTCAAATAATATCCATGCCAGAAGTGCAAGAGCAAGGGCACTATAGAAAACAGCTTCATATCTGTAAGGATTCACAAAATTTTAAACATCACACATAAATCTCCAAAATATATTCTTTATATGCACAACAGCTTCTATTCTTTGGACGAGATCAGTTTTAGGAATGAGGGATACCCAATTGACAGGAGGAGGAATGCAGGCGCAAAACCAAGAAATATGGAAGTTAGCCTAGACAAGAGACCAACAGCAGAAAAAAGCGGGAGAACCATGGAAAAACCTACAAAAAGAACCATTTATGAAAACCAAAGTAGCTGGGTAAATTTGCACTATAGCCCATAATACATGTGAGGTAGAATGTGGTAAAGCCAAAAGTCAGTGTTTACGTTTCAAACTATTTTCAGGCAATATTAAACATTGAGAAGTGGCTCTACAAATTATCAAAATGCTCTCCAGTATTCATGCAGGTCTATGGTTATCAGTCAGTCTCGAAGCATTCTGAAAAAAGAGTACATATGTTGTCCATAATACGATTTCAATATATGACAACACTCACTTCCATAGTAAGGCACAAAAAGAAGATAACAATCTCAAGTTTTCAGCTAAATTCTTAATATCATGAGAAAGAGCCAATCAATACCCGCAATTAACCAATTTATTACTTGGTGTAATACAAGCAACTCCTGTTTCTCAGTTCTATGTGACGTTGACAGAGACACCATCAGTGATGAAAAGCCGACCAGAAGAATCTGTTTCAATGAAGCAAACATCTTAAATTAAGTCACCCTATGGACACAATTTTGAAAACAGGATGAACAAAAGCAAAACACGAGAGCAAACCTGCAATTGAAAGAGCATAGGGAACTTGGGCTTCTTCATGTCACGTGTTAGGCTAAGCCAATATCTACTATCTCCAGCGTGCTTATTCAGATATCTTGCAACTCCTCCAATTACAATAATAAAAAATCCACTAGCAACTCTACAGGAAAGAAAAGAACATCTCCAAACATAAAGATAATATAAAAAACTGACATGTAACTTTCTTCAGGCTATACTCGCAGCTAATTCTGTTTCATGCTCAACTGTTTTACATTTTTGTCATTCTCAATTATAGACGAGCATAAATAAAATAGAGTTTTGAAAGAAAATTTAAACCATAAGCAACTATATGGTATGGTATGTAACTATGTTTTCCAACCGAATTTTGAGGTTGAAATGAGGGCATGCGACATTGTTTCAATTATAGTTGAGCAAAAGGAGAACCCCAAATTGCACAATACAGGCTTAAAAAGTTAAAACTCACAATTACACAGGTCAGATGCACGAACTCAACTGGGGATAAATATAGTAGAACTGGGCTAGTAAAAATGCAAGAATTCACTAGATATAAGAACAAAAAACTCATCCAATGATGTCAAAATAAGTGCTTAGAAAAATTTACTTTGTGCATGTGTGGAAACATTTTAATATCCGTAACAAAAGATTTTCTCATAAAAGCAGAAGATTCCAACAAATGCAAGGAGTTCTGCCACCAATTATATCCCCCAAACGAAGGATATGTAACATTATCACAATTATTGTTGATCAAAGCAGAACCAGACATTGCACAGTACAAGCTTAGGATTATCAAAGAGTTAAAACTCACAATTATACAGGTCGACTGGGGATAAATATAGTAGACCTGGGCTTTCAGAAATGCAAGAATTTGCTAGATATAAGGACAAAAAAATCATTCAATGATGTCAAAATGCATTCATAGAAAAATTTACAACTTAAAATTTTTTTGCATGTCTGGAAACATTTGATAACCAAAACAAAAGATTTTCTCCTAAAAGCTGAAGCTTCCAACAAATGCAAGGAATTCTGCCACCAATTATACTCTCCCGACAATAATATACCGAGCAAGCTACTACTTCTCATTTCTATATTGGTCTTTCCAGAGAATAAATTGAAAAACATCACTTGAATTGAATGTAAGTATGTAACCGAGCATAAATCTTGAGGTTGAATTTAGTTTATAAGGAATGTACATAAGATTTTTGAGCTTGGCTCAACCAACTTGTTAAACAACCATTCAACGGGCTGGTGCAAGCTGTATCCATCACCTACATTGCAATTGTGCCCTAAATATAGCCATATCTATTTTCCTTAAATCATGTTTGTTGAACCACTTAATCTAAGAGCTTAAGTTTATATCATGTAAATATTATCTTCAACACACCCTTTCACATGTAGGATTACACATGCACAAATTCAGTTAAATGGGTGATAGTGAGACTTGGACCCATGAACTTTGTATGCTCCGATACCATGTTGAACCATTTGATCTAAAGGGTTAAGCTATTAGGTAAGACCATGTATATATCATTTAAATATTGTCTTCAAATGTTATATAAAATTCTATCAGCTCAGAAGTTTATAGTTCGCCGAACAGGAGTTTATAACATACAAAACAGAGAAAATAACTTACACCAGTTGAGTATTATCTGGAATTTCAGCAGGCATCAAAGTAAATACAGACAAAAACCAACATGCGATCCATACAAAAATTGGTACTCCAGATCTCCAAGGTATCAAGTAAAAAAGGTAAATTGAAGCAGTAACTCCAACAAACAAGAAGCACCAAGTATACAGCTTCCTCTCCATGAAGCTTTTCACCTGCATAAAGTATTAAACAAAATAGCTCGGAATGCAGTTCAGATCACTCCATATAACATGGCTACTTGGAAGTAAACATAGTACATAACAAAACTGTACCAGGATTTCAAGAACGAACACCGAGACAATGCAAGTGGCTATAAGTTTTATGAAATAATAAACTTCTCTTCGGTGCATATCTCTGCACAGTGCTTTTATGAATTGATATTCACTAAATATTTGGGTCCATAGAAATATTGTCATTGCAAAATATGCATGATAAAGATGAGGAGAGTGTTCCACAAGTAGTAGAATACACACTAATCCCATCAATAGGCATCCAGCAAAATATACCTGCCATAAAGGTGACACCGTGAGTAATGGTGAATAGTAAAAAGTGAAGTTTGAAATCATCAGTGCAATACATGAAGTTCAGCAAAATGAACATATGAAGAAATTACAAAATTGCAATTAGATACATTAAGAAAACTTATGACAACTAACGAAGCTAATTTACTTATATGGTGACTGATTCCGAAGATAGATGCTAGTCCCAAAGATTCACACTAGATGAGAGAAACATTCAGACTGATGACTTAAATTCTCTTCCAGTCCCAAGCTTGTGATAATTCTTTTCTACTGGACTATGGTCATGTGCAAGTTACTTTTTCCACCTCTCACAGTTCAATGTTTTCTACAAAAAATTTTATTACCTTTTTATTTGGTTGGTGGGCATTTTGACATAAATCGTCTCAACATAAATGTATACAGTTCCAAAAATGCAACAAACCAATGACCTAAACTTATACATCCCTCATCCCCCCATATAGTAACCGTGTTAATCTGTTCGATATTGTATAATTTTTCTCATTCACAACCCTAACACCCAACGTCTCCCATCGCATCCCTTCTCCAATGCCCCCAATCAATAAAAGACGTACAAAAAACTTTTGAACTCCCTGCCACAAAAAGAAAACAGAAGGTTTCTAGAGATTTTGGCATATAAAAATAGAAGTTTGTTTACCTTTCCAGCATTCTTTCTCAGATTAACTACTTGATCCTTTCCGAACAATTTTCCCGGCAGCGAAGTATAAGAGTGCAACACGTGAAGTATAAGATAGATCATCCACCCAACATAGCCAAGAGAAATTACAGTCATCAGCATCAACCAATCATAAGTTTGAAAGTAGTGAAGCCCTTCCAGTGCCAAGCTTCTAAGGTTTTCAGATAGATTCTTTGCTGCTTCGTAGTCCCTAACAGATATCAAATATTCTATTTGATCCAATACCATAGAATAATTGGCCAAGGGTTTGAAAGGCTTGAAATGTAATGAGCTTGACTCCTTCAACTCTAATCTAAATGTCAAGGTAACTTTAATAAAATAGAATAAATACCCTAGATGTTGGACGTAGTTAGAACTAATAGGCAAACAGTGACAAAAATCACAAAGTGACTACTCAGAAACCAGAAACCAGAAAGAAAAAAACATTTTTTTTTTGTAAATAAACTAACTTGAAAATTCTGGGAACTCAAAAAATATATCATCAGTGGCCAGGAAACCAAATAGAAAATTAAATTAGTTTGTGCATCTATGTCTGTCTGTCTCTGTCTCTGTCTCTGTCTCTCTCTGTGGTGTGTAATGGCATTTGAAATAGCCATGCTTGTTGCATTTTATCATAGTAGTGGCTTTTTCAGTATAAAGGATACGTGACTTCCGAAGAAATTGATTGAGAATTTGTCTCGTATTAGCTAGTACAGCCTCAACTTCTTCCACCTGGTAACACAATCAATCCCCGAGTCAATTATCCACCAATCAATTTCCAGTAAAACAGGACAAAATTATTACGAGAATGATTCAAAAAGCAGAAAAAAGTCTCAAGCTTGAACCCATACTTGAAAACATTTGCAACGCACCTCACTAAAACTGACATATCCAAGAGGCAGATTCCCAACTGAGTTTACAGGGCATGGCAAACCAAGAAGAGTTGACTGCCAAAAGTTAAGAAAGAAAATTAGTATTAAATGTAAGAGGCATTTCAAATGACAGAATCTGGCATTTCAACAGAAAATTCCACCGGTGAGTTAACTGTACAACCATCAATGGTGCAATATCAGCTTGGTTAACATCCACTCTCTCTATGCCATCAAGACCCCACTCTGGTGGAGTTGGCATGTCATGCATGTGCTTGTCAACAAAGAGAACAGTATTCTTAGAATGATGGATGTGGGAAACTGGGACTGGGTATCGAACACCTGCTCCCCAAGCAACAAGGGGAGTATCAGTGTTTGAAGGGTGTCCATCTCCGTGGCTTCCTATCATGAAAATATAGCAATTCAGCATGCTATATACCAGATTCATAAACTAAATCGAATATGGAATTTTGATCTCAGCAAGTGGCATTCTAACTAATATAATGGAATTTAGATATATCCAACCTTTGTCACTCATCCCATGGTCGGCTGTAAAAACGTATGCAGTCAGATTGTCCTTGAAGTAACTCTGAATAAGATCATAAACCCTTTCAGCAATGCGGTCAACAACCTTAACATTATTGAGATAGATGGATGAATAAGGCCGATGAGCATGACCATTTGAATCGCAACCAAGCAGGTGGAGAAATATAACAAGATTATCTTGGTGAAGAAGCTGCTTCAAGTTTGTGTCTTCATTGGACCTATTTAAAAGGTTCTGAAATTGATCAAGTGACCATTCATCCAAGAAAGATGCATCTGCATAAACACAAAAGAATCTGTAAAGCATTGAATAATGGCAGGATTAGAAACCTGATCTATTTAAACAAATCACACTTAAAAGGATGTAACAAACCCGTGGCAAAATCTTCATATTCATGAGGATAAGAATTCCAAGTGCTATGTGGTAAAGCACTACAGAATATAGGAACAATATCTGGGCTTCCAAAAGCAAATGTATGTCGGCTCCTATTGAAAACCGAATCAAATTCAACTGGGTTCGCCTTCCACCCTGTACATACATTCGTATACTCCAGCAAATTGCAATTACTCGTAACAAAAGAAGTACTTTCCCATTATAATACATTGCACTTAACAACTTGAGAAAATTCACTTGGATGCATTAAAAAAAACGGTGAAAAGATTACTTACCTTTCGTGACAGCACTAGGATCTTCATAAAATCCCGCAATGATTGCAACATGACCAGGCCTAGATTCCGTGGGGGGTCGGGCATGCGATACTCCCCAGCGACCACGCTCTTTAATTACACTCCTCAAATACGGCGCTCTGTAATTCCCATCTGAATCTGGCTCGAAAAACTTGTCCGCTCTTAAACCATCAGCTGCAAAACTCTAATAATCATTAAAGCATTCACTGAAACAAAACATCGAACAGTAAGAGTGCAAAATAAAAAAGCAGTACCAATAAGAAGGACGAGGCGTTTAGCGGGTGCAGTGAAACGAGGAGTGACGGGGTCCATGCCATGAACAATAGGGGTCTTGAAGTAAATATCGAAAATGCTAAGCATGTATACAGCGTGGAGTATGATTCCTAGAACTACCAGCCATTTCTCTTTTCTTTTCAACCATTGTTTTCTTGTTTTGATGATGCTTGTTTCTTGGGAATTTTTGGCATTCACTCCCAAGATCCCATTGCCTCCCCTCATGCCTTTTCAAGGTTAGGATTCTATGGTCTGTGGGGAATTGGTTCAATGATGTTATTCCTAGGTTGCATCAAATGGCGGCTGGATCTTGATGTTTGCTCAGTTAGCTTTAAGGTTGCTTATATGTAAAATCTGAAACGATGATCAAGTCTTGCTGACGTGGTTAAGTAAGACAATCAGCCAGGTGAAACGCAAGAAAACGAGAATTGTTACCAGCCCGCCTAGAACTCGAAACGAGTTTCCTTAAAATTGAGTCATTTCTAACTACTAGTGAAATGCACGAGCAAGCCACTTGAATTATTATTAAGTATAATTTTTTAATTATTTTTTTACTTATAAAGTAAAACATAAACTAGTAAATCGTTTTTCTTTACGGTGGAATCCGATCGTAGAGAATTTTAATGGATTGAGGAGTTGAGAAGAATGTGAGAGAGAGAGATAGATAGATAGAGTTTTATTTGAACGGAGTTTGATTTTGATGAATATGGAGAAATTGAAAAATTGAGAGAGAGATATAGATTTTTGTTTGAGAGGATGAAGACGTAATGACTGACAAATAAGTACTTTTTTGTACTTGTAGCAGAGTAAATCTCCCTACGGTCGGTTATTAAAACTTATTAAGAAAAGTACGTATTATTTAAAAAGTGGGCGATATAGCTTCAATTGATCTTTAACGTGAACGTTCTTCATTTTTAAATGATGTAACGAATAGTGTGTAGTTCACTCACAGAATTGTTTAATACAAATCCTAGAACTGAATACTTCAATTATGATCTCACAAGATTATTCTATTGCTTTAAAGTTTAAACTTATTCTATATTTCTCTTTATTATGACCCGACTTTGTAAATTATTTCAATTTTTCAATTTAACTTTAATTATTCTAATGTATCAAACATTAAAAAAAAAGAGGTTTAAATCACACGAGTATCGTGAGATATGCATAAGATTTCTTGTAAACTTGTGGTAATAAGTAGTAAAAATGCTTATTATAGATTAACATAAGTTGTTAATTAGTGATTTTATTTTCTTGGTATATTAGACAGGGTTGTACTCATGAATATATTTTCTTTCTCTACTATTGTAACTTTCTACTTTGAGAGTAGTTTTCTCTTTCTCTTTTTTCTTGCATAGTGCAAGATTTTGTGCTTGTTGGTAAATTTTCTTGGATTTAATTGTAATTTGATTCAATAATCACCAGAAAAAATGAATTAAAATTATGTATTTCTTGTAATCTTTTATCATTGTGTTGTTAACTTAATATAAGTAATTAATTGAAGAACAGTTGTTTCGATTACAAATGATTTTGAAGTTCAAAGTGGGTTACTTGGTATGTGTTTCTATGTCTCGGCCTAAAAGACCGAACCTAGAGCCTAATATATATATGTATGGAGTTGAATTTTGTTTCAATAGTTTAAGTTATTAGACATTTGGATAGCTTCTATTTGGAGAAAAACAAAAATAATATTTGATTGAGTTTCTAAAATAATAAACATATCTGCAAAAATTTTGAGCGATTCTTCAAAAGACATGATTAACAAGTTGGAAGGAAGATGAACATGAAGACCAAAGGAAGACGAGAAAAATGGCGAAACGTTAGAAAAATTGGGATTGAAAAAGATCTACAATTGAAAAAAAATGAAAAGGAAATAAAGGATAAGAAATAGGGAAAAGTTAAAAAAAAAAAATGGATTAATAGCTAGACACGCATTCCTATAAACAGTGCTCACACTCAATTTCTTCTTTTAATATACAGGGATTACTAAGATCTCTCTAGCAATAGCAAACTGCTTTCAATCGAATCATATCAAGAGTTTACACTTCAAACTATATTCAAACTGATAATCAATTTGAAAGGCCTAGAATTAGACATATCATACACCAACTTGCTTCTAGAGTTCGGCATAAACCACTTCAAAATTAAGTCATGTCAAACAATTTACACCTCTAACTATTTTCAAATTGATTATCATCGACATGATTTATTTGTTTAAATAAGCTTATTAAGATCTCTCGAATGAATCACATGGACCAACAATAAAATTAGGTTATGAAGACAGATTTAGTGGATTATTCTCTCGAAAAGGTCAACAAATCTCTTGATTAATCAAGGTCATCATCTGCTTATTACACACTCAACAAATCTCTTCGTTAAAGTTATCTATGATAATTTTAACTTCAAATAGTAAATCTGAACATTAAACAGGATAGATGTAATTTTAGTTTCAATCCATCTCCCTCTAAATTTGTCGAGAGGAGAATTTGATCTAAATATATAAGAAATGTCGAAACATCTCATCTAAAAGATTAAAATATTAAAGAATGACAACAAATTTAATCTATGTAAATTGTCTTAAAACACGACCTCCCACAAATTCCAACCACTTCATTTAAAATATTAAAGAAATGACAACAAACATATCTATGTAAATTGTCAAACAAGCCCATCACATATACATTCTTTCACCTCAAATGATTTTTTAACTACTTATAAATTATAGGTTCTGTGAAATATGTAAATAGTAAGTTGTGAATTGTGAATTGTTCGAAATTTGTAGATAAAAAGTACATTTAATCAGTTTGATCAACTTAAATTATAATTTAAACTTAGCCAAACAAGCACTAGTCTACTCATGTATCATATCAAATCACATTATCTAAAAATTTAAGCTCTTACTAAGAGTATGTTTGTTAGTGCTTATAAGTATTTATAAGCTGATCAAACATTATTTTTATTTACATATTCCGTAGGATCTACAACTTACAATCTACAAATTTTTTTTTACCAAAATACTCTAAAAGGACGAATTTGTTCAGTGGGATATCTTTTAGTATGCACATTTCTGAACTGTAAGCACAAATGTTCATTTGGAGAAGTAACAATTTACTACTTATAATCATCAAATAAGCAAACTTCTGAACCATCTTGGGAAACATTTGGCTTATGTAATTATAATCTATTTGTCAAAATAAGCAGAAATATAGTCCTTTTTCAAGGGCAGTTTGTGTTGCAATTCCCACAATTTTATTTATCATATTGTCCACATTTGCATCCGTCGCAGGTTGTCATACGGACTCTCAGCCATGATCTCTTTCAAGAATGCAACTTGCACTTCTCTACACATGGACAAATGCACTCTGCAAATATTTTTAGCCAAATACATCATAAGAATTAAGATATATGAGATTCTATTTGCTCAAATGCAAGAAGTATTGGTATTAACTATTAACTATTAACTATTAAGAAGTTACCTTCTCTAGTTTTCGGTAGCGCTAAGGTTGTTGGTTCAATGGGTGGATTGGTGCCTCAACTGGTGGAGGAGATGGGGGTGGTGATACCTTGAGTAGCAGGGGCGGGGCGGGGCGGGGCGGGGCGGGGGAGAAGGGGTGTCTTATAAATTGGACAGGAGCTTTTAGAGT
This sequence comes from Forsythia viridissima, assembly GCA_030279155.1. Taxonomy (NCBI): domain Eukaryota; kingdom Viridiplantae; phylum Streptophyta; class Magnoliopsida; order Lamiales; family Oleaceae; genus Forsythia; species Forsythia viridissima. The sequence goes on along the minus strand of CM059036.1, from coordinate 35,333,303 downwards.
TTTGAGAATCACTAGTCAGTATCGAAAAAGAAAAAAAAAACTAAAATTTTATTCGTTTTATAATCAAGTCATATCAAATTATACGTACCAACATGCTGTGAATCGGATAATAATTAATATAGAAGGTGATTCATATCTCTTCATGGAAAGTCTATCAAGAACTTGAATCATGTACTTATTTATGCAAGCAAAATGTAATGGTAGTAATAATACCTACAGTTTCATTATAAGCCTATAATGAAGCATAAAAACATTTATTCAAACAGCAGACTTCGAGATACATAAAAAATTATAGAGCACTGCTTTTAAAGACACTTTAACAGGAACAGAAGAATTAAACCAAGGACAGAAGCTACTTATAAGTGATAGTTCAAGAGTAGAACTCTGGTATATATAGAGAGAGAGTTGAGTTGCATTCATGACAGCTACAGAAGCTACTTATAAGTGATAGTTCAAGAGTAGAACTCTGGTATATATATAGAGAGAGTTGAGTTGCATTCTTGACAGCTAGCTGCACATAGCCACGAGACAGCTTCACACATCAGTGAAGCATAAGACATGGGTTTCTCTCCTTACTCCAGTCGGGCATTCAAGTGAAGTGCATCAGAGATATTTGGTATATTAGACTGAACAAAACTAGACAAGAATAAAGAAGATAAACACGTGATAAAATTCATCAATTGTCTTATCTTTTTACCAAACGTGCATTAAGTTAAAAAAAATAATAATAATAACAAATAAAAAATAAAAAATAAATTAAGCTTAGCCAGACAAGCTCCAATTTCATTTAATATGTATATGCATGACTAAACATGATCAAGGAAGAAAAACACGTGACGATGTCTATTGGTCGTCTGGTTTACTCATATCTAGTCTAGCATACCAAACATTATAAAAAACGCATACAAAATTCACAACCCAGATTTCACAAATGAGTCTAGAAGATGATGCTATATCTCAGTGCTATCTTTAAATGATATTTTGAATACTCGACATCATCGTTCACCTAGTAATACATGAGATAAAACAATTTTACAATTACAATTGACAGAGGCAGGCCTATAAATCGACTAGTAATGAGTTCGACTACATTCTCTGATTCAAAATTTGAGTAAAAACTTCAAATAAACTCGTTGCATTCCACAAACAGCCAAGCAGTTAAAGATCTAACTGATGTCTTCTTCGTCTTGGAAGCTCAAATTCAATGTTTGTAACTTGAAGCCCGACCCTTGTATTATCTCGACCAAATTTGAAGCCACCCCTGTAGCTTGTACAGTTGTTTGCTTTGTTAACTACACAAAATGGAAAGATATCATCAACTTACTATTTTGATATTAATCACGAATCGAAAAAAATTTAGATAATCTTTTATTTTACTAAATAATCTTCACAGTCCAGTTCTTATGCACTGCTGTTACTGTCCCTCTTTGAACCAGAAGCTCGTAAACACGAAAACAAGAGCAAATCACACCATCGATCAGTTAATTTATTTCCAAGAAGCATGCTTGGATAAGCTTAAAAGTAAAAGTAACTTATTGTTTCTAAACATCTTTGTGTAAGTTAATTTATTTACTTTCAAGTAAAAGAGTAGCTTTTACTTTAAAAGTAACTCTGACTTTGCTTTCAAAATAAGTAATTTACTTATTTTTTAAGTTGACCTATAAAAAATTTATTTATTTTAAAACTTACTTATATACTTTTAAGTAAACTTTTTTAAGCTTAGCCAAACACCTAGGATGTTTACCAAATTACCAACATATTCTTTTGAGTGTCACAAAGATGCATTTCAACTAAAAAAGCATCTAGACAAAATTACTATAGTTGCATTCACAAATGAATGGCATTCCAAGTCTTTAGTGCTTTTTTGGGTGTGAAATTGAAATACTCATTTAAGAAAAAGTAAACAAACAAATATACAATATTCTCTGCGTCAATTTTCCACATAATTTCTTCGCTTCTTAACGAGAAAATTGTTAATATTATGTAACCAGCAACAAGCAACGAGTAGTGAAGCTCACCTCCACACTGGCAATGCCCTCAATAATTCGTACTTTGAGATCTGTAACACCTTCTACTTCCTACACGCATACAAATAGATACATCAGAAAGAATGACTATGCATGAACTTATAGATTCAGCTATAATTGGAACATTGAGTAGTGCCTAATTTTTGAAGAAATATATTAAAAGTAGCCACCGAATTCAAAAAAAAAAAAAAAAAAAAAAAAAAAGTAAAGGAAAGGAAAGAAAAGAAAAAATACAGAGAGAGAGAGAGAGAGAGAGAGAGAGAGAGAGAGTTTTCAGTGGCTGAAATATAGGAAAGGTGAAGTCGCCCTGCCAGTGTTTTAACATCTTGAATTGAAGGTATATTCTGGCGAAACTTGGGAGCATGTTTGGTTAAGCTTAAAAGTTACTTATAACCGTTTTGCCAAACATGCTTGAGGTTTTTCACAAGTTACCTTTGTGTGTTTGAATTTTCAAACATAAAATCTTAGGGTGCGTTTGATTGTAAGCATTTTTCCACCTATTTTCCAACTAAAAGGGTGTTTGATGGTCATTTTTTCCAAGTAAAACGTTTCTCATTTCTACATAAATGATCGCATTTTCCTTGAAAAGCCAGAAAACGTTTTCTTGGGGGGGGTGGGGTTTGTTTTCTAGGAAAAATTTTCCTTCTAAGGCTGCGTTTATTTTCTTGGCAATTCAATTATCTGGAATTCGTTTTCTTTCTACCCAAATTCAATGCTTGCAATCAAACGCACAACTCCTTCTTTAAGCTTAGGCAAACATGCTATCATATAATTAGAAGTGGTCAGTTCCCTGTGTAGCTGTTGCAAACTTACATAGGGACCAGAGGTGGTTTTCGCTGCTAGGGAGTTCTAAAGATTTCTGTATCTACCCGCATATGCATTTTTTAAGACTCATTCCAGTCCCTTTGAAAATTATAGTTGGCCCCTAGTTTCTAATATTTTCACAATAACCATGACAAATTTATTTGGCTCCCAAATGGATTTCCTAGACCTGCCACGGCCATACAGGGTTTAAGTGGCATGAAGAAAGAGTTGGATATGAAATCAGGTGTGGACTAAAAGAAAATTGGACTTGCGCAACCTAAGTCAAAATGCAAAAAGGAAATGAACTCAGCTAAAAAAAAGTACAAATACACGGAGCCGACGACTAGTAGAAAATCCAATACTACAGAAAATCCACGAGGTATGCTTCTGATCTAGGGATCATTGTGCACGTATACAGACCCCATAAGAAAAACAATAAATCTGAGCAAATTATACAATTCGACTTAACCTCAATACCTGGTATTCCAGTTTCATTCATTTCAAATGTTAAGAGAACGAAAGTCGCTGTACGTCACAATTAATTTACTAAACAAAAGGAAAATATGATATAAATGAATACCTCCAAACCTTTGGTCACTGTGGGAATAGCAGAATCGGTCATTACTCCTTCTGCCTAGACATTTCAAGAAGGCATAAAATGGGAGTCAGGGCCGGAAGACGATATTTTATATTTAACAGAGCCTTGCTAACAACTCATGCTTGTAAATTAGCAGTTACTAGATAACAGGAATTGTGCCACATTAATCATTAGTTACTGTTTAATGGTAATGAAAAAATTGATGAATTTTGTAAGAAATTATCATACTTGTGCATTATTAAAGTTTCTTAACAAGTACCCTCACCATTCATCCACATTCATGATTCTATTTAAGAATTGACGTGTGCATAATGTTGGGATTTTTGTGATCTCAAATAAACCCAGGACAGTAATGATTAATAGACCCGTTATATTTTCATAGGCTTTGAACCCAGGATTGAATGATAATTGTATAGTCTACTCCACAAGTGTGTTAGTCCAAATTAATGAAGGACGTGTGGGTCACTTGAAGGTTTTAATGTACCTTTGGGTCGTTGCTCAGTGGCCCATTGTGTTTGACCCGGTTGAAAATAGGACGGCTAAGTTTAGGGTATAATATAATTAGGGTATATATATTTAGGGTATGATATATTATGTGTTAATATATTATTTTATTACCATACCTATATATTATATTATACCATATATAATATATATTATTACACTATATATATTAGTGTGGGTTTTGGGCAGAGATACCACGAATTAATCACAACCATATTATTCCACATGTGAACAGTGGAAGGAATACCAGAAAAAGCCATTGCCATTGATTTGATATTTTTTTTGTGAAAATTGCAACCCCTTTCCTCCCATTATTTCCTTTGGTGAAATAGGCTCTTCTTTGTTTGTCCTTGTAACTTGGTGTTATCTTTGTAGAGTTGGACAGTATTAATCTGAGCCCTGTCAATTGTTCTTGCAAGAATCAACGATCCGGTGAACTATTTTCTCCAACAATTGGTATCAGAGCCTCGGTGGCATTCCGTAGTGCAAGAAAATTAATTTTGGGTCGTTAGATTAACGAAGAAGAAGAAACACAAATCTGCCCATATCTGTCCGTCCATTTTCCGGCCAAAGCAGACGTCATCTTTGTGAACGGAGACCATATTCCGACTCCTGACGTCAAGGCGGAGCTGACGGTGGAGCGCGTGCGGTGCGTGGGGCAACGGAGGCGGCGCGTGGAGTCGCGTGAGAGGGTATTCCGGCGAGTGGCTGACGGCGTTGTGATCCTCGTCCTATTTCTGACATTATGTGGTGGTCAGTTATAATTTTGGTGGTCCGAACAGCTTGGACAGCGGTTCGATAGTGAACGTATTCGGCGTTTGCAAAACCTTCGTGGTTTTTCCAGCTTGTGTGGTTGCTGTTGCTGCTGGATTTCTTTTTTAATTTGTTTCGCATCTCTCCTATTTAATACGGACCGTCAGATTTGGTTCGCTCTAGTAAATTGGCTAATCTCTTTTACATTCCAGTACTAGCAGGCTATCGTGTGGAGTGGCCATTAGGTTTGGGGTTATCGTATGGGGTAATCGTTGCCTGTTGCTAGAAATTTTATGTGCCCATTTTTGTGACTTGTGTTAGCTTTTGTTTGGTGCTGATTATTTGTGATACTTTATTTTTGTGCATTATTATTTAGAACTGTCACCTGAATTTTACCCGTTTGACAATTCTCTTGATCTGAGATCGCGAATCTCACGAAACTTTGGGAATCTAAAACGGTGTATATTGAGACCTTAGGTATTTCTGCGTGATTATCTTGAGGTGCTTGTTGGTGTGTATTCTTATTTGTTAAGATGTCTATACATCGTTTTGACTTGAGTGTCTTTACTGGTAAAGGTGTTTTTTCTATTTGGCAACAAAAAATAAAAGGCATTTTGGTTCAGCAAAAGATTTCAAAAGCTATTGATAATTCTTATGGTCCTAATGTTACTGAGGATCAGAAAAAGAATTTTGATAAACTTGCTTGCACTTCTATTATATTGCATTTGTCAGACCCTGTTTTGCGAAAAGTTGGAAAATTTAATTCTACAGAAAAGCTTTGGAAAAAATTAGAAGAGCTTTATTTAATCTAATCCACTCTAAATAAAATTTATCTCCTTGAAAAAATTTTCAGCTTCAAAATTGATCCCTCAAGAGATTTGGATGACAATCTTGATGTTTTTAATAAGCTTGTGCAAGATATTACAAACTGTAGTGAAACGGTCCCTGAAATTAACAAAGCTATCATTTTGTTAAATGCCATTCCTGATTCATATAAGGAAGTCAAGAATGCCATTAAGTATGGGAAGGAGACCCTTACACTTGATATTGTCATAGACTCTTTAAAAAGTAAGGAGAGAGAGTTGAAGTTCGAGAAAAATGAGAAAAAAAATAGTGAAGTCCATTTTGTGAGGGGTAGACCTCAGTCGGGGGATGGGAGTGGAAGTGGAGGTGGGCAAAACAGTAGTAGCAATAGAAAAGGTAGAAGTAGTTCTAAATTACATGGGAGGGCAAAAGGAAAAAAAATGTTACGGGTGTGGAAAAATAGGACATTTCATTAGTGAATGTTATAAAGAGAAGAACAAAAAGATAGGAGAAGATCAGAGAGAGACAAATATAGTAACCTCTAGTGATGAGTCTGGTGAGGTTTACATGCTTTTAAATTTTGAGCCTGGTGAGATTAACCTGTCTATGACCTCCGATATACATGAGTGGATTCTTGACTCCGGTGCATCTTTTCATGTCACTTCAAATAAATTTTGGTTTGATCATTTGCGTGAGGCTGATCATAGACATGTAGTTGCATGGGATGGACTTGCATATAGAATTACTGGTGTTGGTAATGTAACTGTTAAGTTTGACAGTGGCTTTGTGCATACATTAAGAGAAGTAAGATATGTTCCGTATATGAGTAGGAATTTGATTTCTATAGGGGAGTTAGAGAGTACAGGTTTCATGGGTAGGTTTGGCGATGGCATGATTAGAATGTGTAAGGGTGCACTTAGAGCTTTTAAAGCTACTAGGAGAAATGGCATATATGTTACACATGCTGAAGTGATGAGTGGTCTAAATTCTACTATCTCTTCCATTGACACTGATCACATACAAATGTGGCACAATAGGTTAGCTCACATTAGTGTTAAAGAGCTTAAGTTCCTTAACGACAAGGGTGTGTTTGGTAATGATCAGGTGTCTGACATTCCTTTTTGTGATCATTGTGTGCTTAGAAAACATCATAGGATATCATTTTCATCTAGCACACACAAGACAAGTAGAGTGTTAGAATACATTTATATTGATTTGTGGGGTCTCGGGAGCAATCCCACTTTTGGTGGTAACAAATATTTTTTGTCTATTGTTGATGATTTCTCCAGACATGTGTGGGTTTATCTATTGAAAGATAAAAGTGAAACTTCATTAAATTCAAAGATTGAAAAGTTCAGGTGGAGAATCAGACAGGTAAAAAGATAAAATATTTATGTAATAATAATGGTCTTGAATTCTGCAATGTTGACTTTGATAATTTGTGTTATGAGTGTGGCATTACTAGATGTAAAATTGTGCCTTATACTCCCCAACAGAATGGGGTTGCTGAAAGGATGAATCGTACTTTGCTTGATAAGGTTAAATGTATGATGTTGAGTTCTGGTATGCCTGAATCGTTTTGGGGTGAAGCTGTTATGACTGCATGCTATCTGACTAATATGACTCCTTCTATTGTTTTAAATGGTGATACACCGTATGAAAAATAGTATGGTAAATGTGCTAATTACTCTATACTTAAGACTTTTAGCTGTGCTGCTTTCTTTCATCGGAATGAGAGAAAAATAGATCCCAAGACTAGATGCAGAAGGTAATGAGGATGTGATAGAGAAAAATCCCGTTGACCAAAATCCTTTGGCTAATTATCAATTGGCCAGAGATAGAGAGAGGAGATCATGTAGAGAACCCCAAAGACTATTCGACTTCACTATAGCCTATGCTAGTTATCAGGAACTAGTTGATAAGGAGCCAAATACCTTTGTGGAGGCTATAAAGAGTAAGAAGTCTATAGAATGGTTTTGTACCATGAGAGGAGAGATGAGTTCTCTTGTTAGGAATCAAACTTAGGATTTAGTTCCTAAACCTAAGGATAAATCCATAGTGGGATGCAAATGGGGTTTATAAGGTGAAAAAGGGTACTACTGAGAGTGAGCCTGTGAGATACGAGGCTAGGCAAGTAGCCAAAGGTCAGTGGTATAGAATGTTTGATTCACATGTTTTTGGTTATAAGAGGAATGGGTTTGATAATTGCTTGTATTACCTGCATCACAGCACAAATGAAGATTGTATGTATTTGTTATTTTATGTGGATGATATGTTATTGGATGGACTTAATATGAAAGTGGTAAACAAGATAAGTGTTGAGTTAAGTAAAGAATTTGACATGAAATACCTAGGACATTCTAGAAGGTTCCTTGGTATGATTGATAGCGATAGGTCAAATTCATGCTTACTTGTGTATCAAACTCCGTATGTGCTTAAATTTTTTAAGAAATTTGGCATTGTTAATTGCAAACCCACTTATGTGCCTCTTGGTAACTAATTTATCTTGTCTGAGGAACAGGATAAGAAAAAGGAGTTTATGAGTAAAAACTCCTACTCAAATGTTATTGGCTCCGTTATGTACTTGATGGTTTGCACTAGGCCAGTCTTGGCCTTTACTGTTAGTGTTTTAAGTAGGTACATGTTTGATCCAAGTCCCAAATATTGGAAAGCTTTAAAGTTGTTGTTTAGGTATTTGAAAATTTATAACCTTGCAAATATGGGCACTAAAGTGCACACAATGGTAAAGTTTAGAAGTTGGCTGACACTTCTAAACTCTGGTAAAGGTATGTAAAGTTCCAGTTTGTTTGGAATCCTTTTTTAACAACTACTAAGCTATTTTTTTACTTTTGGGGTTTGCAGGTATATTTGGATCAAGGTGGAAGTTTGTTGGAATTTTTGTGATCTCAAATAAACCCGAGACAGTGATGATTAATAGACTCGTTATATCTTCATAGGCTTTGAGCCCAAGATTGAATAATAATTGTATAATCCACTTCACAAGTGTGTTAGTCCAAATTAATGATGGACGTGTGTGGGTCACTTGGAGGTTTTAATGTACCTTTGGGTCGTTGCTCAGTGGCCCATTGTGTTTGACCCGGTTGAAAGTGGGACGGCTAGGTTTAGGGTATAATATAATTAGGGTATATATATTAAGGGTATAATATATTATGTGTTAATATATTATACTATTACCATACCTATATATTATATTATACCATATATAATATATATTATTACACTATATATATTAGTGTGGGTTTTGGGCAGAGATACCACGAATTAATCACAACCATATTATTCCACACGTGAACAGTGGAAGGAATAGCAGAAAAGCCAAAACCAGAAAAAGCCATTGCCATTGATTTGATATTTTCTTTGTGAAAATTGCAACCCCTTTCCTCCCATTATTTCCTTTGGTGAAATAGGCCCTTCTTTGTTTGTCCTTGTAACTTGGTGTTACTTTGTAGAGTTGAACAGTATTAATCTGAGCTCTGTCAATGGTTCTTGCAAGAATCAACGATCCGGTGAACTATTTTCCCCAACACATAATTTTTCTTTTTCATACATAAATGAATAGTGGAGACATGCTACAAACTTATTTACTTATACATAGCGCACAATTTTCAAAAATAGAATCGCAACCACTTATGCTGCCTTGAATTGAAAACCTTAATCGTTCGAAGAGGAGACATTTATTTATTTAAATTTTCTTTTCAACACATTCGGCTCCCCTTAATAAATGCATAGAAATACCTGAAATAACATTGTGAGGACATCAGAAGTGGAGACAGGAACAGAAACGGTCTGATCAGGAGTGGCAGCAGCTGGCGGTGGAGATGCTTCTGTTTCTTGTTGAGCTTCAGCTTCCGGAACAAGGGTTTCTTCTTCGTCTGCAACAGCCCTTATTTTTGTGGGTCTAAGAAACATCCGCTTAGAAGCAGGAGCAATGGCGGAAATTTTGATTTTAGTTTGAAATCGAACACATGGGAATCGCAATTGAATTGGGCTCAAATGATAAGATGAGAGAAGAATATGGGAATTGGGTCTGGAAATTGAGAATGCAGTAATTGAAGCCATTGTTGTATATTATCAACTATGTGTGAGGAAGAGAGAGAGTGAAGTGGAACTTTGTAGCAATAGTCTTTCTGCCTCTCTCTATCCACAAAAGGGATGATATGTTCGAATAGGGAAAATCTGGGGTATGATAACTCACACTGATGCCCAAAACAGCGAGCAAAAGTGAAAATTTTTATTTATCAGTTGACATTTTACTATGGTAATCTGCAAAAGAATAAATTTTGTTTTCTTTTCTTTTTCCAATTTTCTCCAATAAATTTTCTTTACATGATTGAATTATATATAATGAATTCTTCAGTTTTGTTTAGCAAATGGTGGGTTAATTAAATGATGGTAATCCGCACAAAACGTTTGTACATTTCAAGTTATTGTACAAATGATTCGTATATATGAAATTTTGACATTTTCACCCAAAAATCCATCTTTGCTTGCACAAAACATCCATTCCGTTTATTGACATTCAAAATCTCGTTAAATAGATGTGTGAACACTGCTCTTGAAACTTGGTAAGGGTATTTTCGACAACACACTAATTTCTCTTTCTTCTCGCTTAAATAGGGATGGCAATGGGGCGGGTCAGCCCCGCCCCGCCCCGCCCCGCGAACTTTTTGGCCCGCCCCGCCCCGCCCCGCGACCCGCGAATTCGCGGGGCGGGGCGGGGCGGGTCGGCCGTTGGACCCTCCAACCGCCCCGCGAACTTTTTTTTTTTTTTTTTTGTTAAACTGAAAAATAATTAAAAAAAATATATATACAATTTTTTTAAATATTTATACCAAACAAAACAAAAAAATTATAAGATTTGGGTTGTGGTTAATGTTAGTAGTTTATAAGTTTTAACCCGGGTTTGATTCTTCTTTAGTCTATTTTTAGTGAAAATCATAATTTCTACTATATTTTATGATTTTTCAAAAAAAAATTTTTTTTTTTGGGCGGGTCGCGGGTCGAGGGGCGGGGCGGGGTTGCCCCGGACCCGGCCCGGGGCAGATTTACCCGCCCCAAACCCGCCCCTATTGCTTCGTGGGGCGGGGCGGGGCGGCTCTTGGCTGGGCGGGGCGGGGCGCGGGGCGGGTTCGGGTCGGCGGGTTTTTTTGCCATCCCTACGCTTAAACCATGTTTAGTAAAATATTTACATATATAAAACAACATAAAGCAGACTATTTCAGGACGAGAAGAACACTTGTGCAGTTATATTTTGTTTTGAAATTGTTTATTTATACAACAATATAGAGGGTGTGGCTTTCCGCCTGGTGCAACCAACGCATGTCTCCAAGTTCTAAAATTGTTCATTTGTTTGTGAGTTTGTTGTAATGTAGCCATATAAGATTATTGCTGTAATGTTACTGAAATCAAAAATCAAGTTTCAATGGTGAAGAAGAGGGCATTTTGCTGTGTTTGATGAATTGGAATTGTTCTCTCCTATTTTAGCATGTAATTATTGTGTAAAAACGTCTCAACCTATTAATAACATTGTGTTTAATGTCCATACCTTTGTAATCATTTGGCGAATAATATCCCTAACTTTGCAACTCTTTGGCGAATAACATCCTCTTCACTCTCCAATCTAGTCAACCCCTTTCCTGAACTCATTTTTCTGCTGTCTATTATAAAACTCCAGTTGCATTTTTGTACCAACTGCAGGTTTGGATCTTTTGTGATTTGAACTTAAATATATTTGGGGAAAACAATTTATGACTAAGGAAAAAACATTTTTGAATTTAATTCCTAAAAGTGCATTTTAATTAACACCCTCAACGTGCCACAGCTAGTCCATCCTCCACGCGTGCAAATCCATCAAGTTGCTGAAACAAAATCTTTTTCGGTGATAGATACAACACAAAATTTAGTGATCGTTGAAATACATTTCAAAATTAGCGAAGATTATAGTTCAGTAACCATTCATTTAGTTAACATATAAATGGTTGATCATTTTACAGTTGAATAAAGTCAACTCAACATCATCCGATTGAAAATTAAGAATGGCAAAATACTTTGAATCACTCCACATTGTCCTGTCCCATTCCTATTAAGTAATCCGGACGAAGAAGGTGCCCCAAATCTTGTTCTTTTATAATATTTTTATACATTTATATTTAAATTGTATTGAGGTATTTTAACCCCGTCTCTCTCTGAAGTATTTTAACCCCCGTCTCTCTCCATACACTTCGTTATGGTCCATATTGAGAATCAAACTAAAGGTCGAGTGAGACAAGTAGAAACATAAAACGATATTTTGATTATAAAATTTTAAAATGTCATTTCTCATCCCGACATTTAAAATAAGCATTTTAAAATGCATTTATTATTATTTCTAATTAGATTTTTTTTTCTTGTATACAGTTGCTAAAATACAAATTATTTTTCCTCAAAATATTTGATGTTGGAACCTATTAAAAAAAAAAATTGAAATTAACCACTTTCTTTCCTCGAAGAACAATAGCTAGGGAATTGATCTCCTCCACCTAGTTGGAAGAATTGGACATTGTTCACTGGGACACTTGTCCAGTGAACATTGAATAAGTATTTGACTTTAATGTCAAACACTTTTTAATTGTCCAATATCCACTGTACACTTGTAAAGTGGGCAAAATAATTCTTCCCACTAGATGGAAGACATCATTTCCCACAATGGATAGCTATTAGCTAGTTCAATAATCTTTTCCTCGTGATGGCGTGGCATGCTTTAGGCCCAGCCCAGCCCACTATTAAAACTCGGGAATACCTGATTAACACCTCTACACAAGGGCAAGAGCCAAATACCTTAATAAGATTATCTCAAGACTAATAGCTTACTAATCCAAGTTTACACACATCATTACCATAATTTATTTACAATTTCAAAAGTCATTTGCACTTAGATGAAGCATTTTGGATCATTTCACGTCAGATTCCACTTGAATTTCACCCACTGCACAAGCATTAGATTCTTTTAATTTTCTCAAAAGCAATTATAATCAAAATAATCAAAATGCACACAACCAGTTGAAAAGGCCAGTAGGGATTACTCTTTAAATATACTCCAAGATTTGCTTGGGCATCAGCATCAGTGTTTAAGTCCTGATAACGTGGAAAACAATCTTTTAGACAAGAAGAAAGCTGACTACTTCAAAGAATGAGAGAATGAAGCCACGCAAATAGTGATGCAAAAAATTCGTCAGCTATGCATTCAGACTATAACAACTCCATGTATATACAAATAAGTACATGCCGTTTCGTTGATAATGTGAGTTGTGCAATACTATACAATACTAAAGATGAAAAAGAACTTAAAATCTTGTCTATTGTACTATACAATCTATGCAGACAAAGAACCCAAAGTCTTGTCTATTGTATTATACAATCTGTCTTGATGTGTGATAGAGTCTGTTTTTGTCAAGGTAATAAGCTAATGCATAATTTTCAAACTTGTAGTCCCAACTACTATTTGCAACCGAATAAAATTGCTATAGCTGCATTATTATAAAATCAAAGACAAATACAATGGAAGCCCAAAACATTGTTAATCCAGTATTCTTCAAGAAAAAAAAAGAAAAATAAGATTCCAATATAATTTTTACATAGGTACATGCAATGTCACGTGAACAAGTTCAAATCCGGCCACTACACAAGCAGGTATAGATATTCTTGAATATCCACATGTAGCATGCACAGTATTACCAACAAGTGATTAGAAACACCAAAGAGCATGTTTGCCTATGCTTTAACACAAGTAAGCTACTTAATAGTCACTTTCTGTTTCCAAACACATTTGGATAAGTTACTTTTAAGTAAATAAATACTTATTTTCAAAGCAACTCTTAACTTGCTACCTAAACAAGTAACTTACTTATTTCCTATTTTGATCAATATAAAAGTAACTAAATACATATTTTCAAAGCAACTCTTAACTTGCTACCTAAACAAGAACTTACTTATTTCCTATCTTGATCAATATAAAAATTATTTTAAGGCTTACTTATTTTACTTATGAGTAAATTTTGTAAAGCTTAGTCAACAGTGATCTAAGTTAAATACATGTACACTGATCCAACATTTGTACTCTCAAACGTAATGTGCTCATCTTCTTAGCTGAAATAAACAAAATGGAATAAGAGAACTGTAAGCTCATAAAATCTTTATTTAAGCACACAGAACCAGAATGAGTTGAATGAAACATTATTTCTCACGTACTCTTTCGATGTGACTGATCTGAAAAGACATAAACTGATCCTTTAGCTCTTTGGCCACCTTGCACAACTCGGCCATGTTTTGGTTTTTGGTTTTCCATAGACCTTGAATCTGTCCATCAGATATTTTCAAAAAACCAAGTAAAAGAAAGACTGTACAGAGGCAATCACATAGGCTTTTTGTAAAATAATGGCATGTTTGATAGGTGATTGCATAGTACTGAACAATATTAAAAAAGAAAAAAAAAAGTAAAATATCGTTTATTATGCTATTCATTCTATTCGGCTGCTGCGTACCAAACAAACTGTAATGACATGTTTGGTAGGGAGGATTGGATAGTGCTCAGCGGTATTGAGGAAGAAAAAGAAGCTAAATCTGGTTGACTATTCTATTCACTCAATCATGTTCAATATTTGGTACCAACCATGCACTATTACTACATTACACAATTGAACCGGGGATCAAAACCCTCCAGACAGATAGTACCAGCGCAATGAACAAACGGCACCTACTGCTACGCATAATGTAATATCACCATTGAGTACACGTCTAAAAATCGTGATTTTTTCTACAGTCACAAAGTATCTTTTTAGTTAATTTACGAAAGTCGTCCTGATTTTTATTTTTGTTTGGTTTCCTGGCAATATGTTTTATTGAAAAAGAACAGAAAGGAAGATGAGATAAATCGAAAGTAATATAAAGAATAAATTAGAACCTGCATGCAGACAAGTTTTGAGTCTCCTTGAACACGTATATGTTTGAACCCCTTTTGAATAGCATACTTCAACCCCAAAATGAGACCTCGATATTCAGCGGCATTATTAGTGGCAACACCCATGCCTTCACGCAATCGAAACACCTATCAGAATGAAATCAAGGTCATGCATATTAAAAATGATAGAGCCGTCCAAGTAAAAGTGTATACCATGCTTCCGTCTGCTGCCCGCAGCACAGCTCCAGCGCCTGCTAGTCCAGGGTTTCCCTTTGAAGCGCCATCAAACTCAAGAACACAGGAGCTCTGTACGTAAAAGTGGAAATGAAGCCGTGATAGTGTACAAGTCTACCATAAAATATGGCTGCAAGGCAAAAAAGTTGCCAACACCTTAAATAGTTGGAAGTAAATTTTTTCATTTCCTGTCATGCACCACATAATCAAGTTGCATGCAACCTGGCTCTTGCCAATCACCATACCGAAACTAATTATAACTCTAAAATTAAAAAAATTATACTGTTGAATATAGAAAGTAGCTATAGTACATCCTGTGGTACACTAAAGGGTCTCACGGCTTTTAAAATGATACAACCCAACAGGACAATTACCTTACAAAAGAAACAACTATCACAAAATTAAACACCTATAGAGCAGAACAAAACAATCTATCATTAAAACTAGGGAAATTTGCAATTTTCTTCCCCAACTTTTTCAATCTGTTACTAATCTACGCCCAACCAATTTTTATAGCATCAGACATCCACAATCTTTCATTTAATTGCAAATTACATCCTTATTGACAGAGAACGAAGAATTTGCCTCCTTTTTAAATAAACAAAAATAATAAAAAAAAGGCTAAAAATAACAAAAAAAAATGCAAAAAAGTCCCCCAACTTCTTAAAAAGTACAAAATATTATCTTTCTCACCCACCCATCCACCTCATCCCGAGCCTCCCCCGACCCCCACCCCGACCCCCACCCCGGTAAACATTATAGCATGAACCAACAGGATTGGCCATCAAGAAATATTGAAAAATGCAGAAGTAAGAACTGAAAAAATTAATGATTTGTGAGGAGTTTAACGTGCTAAAAATATCATCTTGGTATATTTCCAACATTGAAATTGTTTTCTTGTTCTCTATCACTAGTAATGTTGTGTGAGGAGTGTTTTCAAGATCTCGAATGAATATAACAAAAACTATGATTCGTGCTTGCTTGCTTGCTGTGTTTCTTGTGTCTAGTGGCGCTTATTTTGTTTTAAGTTTTTGAATGCTTTAGCTTGTGGTAAGGGGGAAGTTGAAATATTAATTATTGAAGTTGATTCTTTTGCAAAGATTAGATTTGCTTTTGTGAAATAAATTTTATCGAAGTTTTGACAAGAAGAGGGCAAATTCGACATTTTCTATCAATAGGGACGTCATTTGCAATTAAATAAAAGATCGGGGATGTTTGATGCTATAAAAATTGGTTGGAGTAGATTAGTAACAGATTGGAAAGGTTGGGGACGAAAATTGCAAATTTTCCTTAAAATTAACACATTCCTTGGTAAGCCCAATATGCACGCAATTTGCTTCATATGGTATTGTATTACCGAGTGAGCTCATCGAGGGTGCAAGGTGATTTTTTCCAATTATGCACAGGACAAAGCTAATTATTATCAATGATATTCAAACATTAAGCAATTTCATAATAACAACTCCAAATGGTACACGTACAAACATGATATAATGATACAAGCAGTTACAGTGATGAAATTGATTGTTCTTGTGCATTAGTCTTTACTATTGCATCAACAAAACCCTTAATTTTTTTAATGCAAGGTGCAAATAATTTGATTGTTCTTCTGAATTAAATTGCTTAATTTGGTAATATATAATATTTTGCTAAGGTGTAATTTTGTAGAGTTAAACCGGGTAAATTTTGATATTTTTAGGTTTATATTTAGTCTTACTGTCTTTGTTGACGAGAACTAGGCTGCACCCCAACTTGATTTTGGGCACATGTTCCACGTTAAGACTCGGAAAAACTACATTCCTCTTAGGATAAATATTTCTGGCGGAGATATCAATGCATAGAATTTGAAGACACGTCTATATCCAAATTCAAGCCAACAATATTGTTCACATTTTTAAGGCAAATCATAACTGCAATTAAGTATTGCAACGATCAATGAATTTAATGACTTCAAGGCATGAATCAATCTGGAAACAAAATCATGATCCATACATGATAGTAACAGTAACATTCAGATGTAACAATTACCATTTGACAGAAACTTACACAATAAGATGAAACTGGTGGAACCTGAAGGAAACTATCTAATTTGGCATGTTTTTGCTGAGAACTATCGGGAAATGAAGCTGATCCAACTATCTCCTGCCAAACAATACAAAAGAACATCAAGAAAAACAAAAACTTCATGTAGGGAGATAATCACGCCACTAATAAATCAATTTTTGCCTATTAAATTGAAACTAGGATCAAGGCTGCATAATAAATCATGACAAGTCTCCTATTTGAAAACTCAGATTCAGTAATTACCTGTGGCCTCTTATCTGGATAATTCTTGCCAACTGCTTTATCTTTAGAAGAATTCGGGTGCTGTAAAAATCAATATCCTCAATCACATCAACATTTCATGTCAATATCATGTGTTAGAGAATGCCTATGTCTTGCTTGTATGCATGATAAGTAAAATAATCTGACAGCAGTACATCTAACTATGTGTGTGTGTGTGTATTTTGTGATTGCCAACCGAGTATATCCTCAAAACATGCACGTGTGTAGAAAAGCACAAATTTAGAACATGTTTTGAGATTGCTTAAATTATAATTTCAGCTGGTCAAATTGGTTAAACATACTTTATATCGATACATTTCGTAGGACCCACAACTTACAACCTACTTTTTATCCACACAATTCACCAACAACTTATAATTTCAGCACTTAAAAAATAATTTTAGCACTACCAAACATGCATTAAGTGTCCCATAAGCTAGGAAAAGGGACCCAATGCTAAATAATGAATACTGAAGGTGGAAAATTCATGAAAACAAACCACAATATGCTATAAAAGAAATGAAACGTCTAACCCGAAAGGGGCAAGTGACGAGTTGGCCAAAAAGATCGTCTTGCACATCTCTGGCATCAACAGAGTAAATCGCGTTCTTTAGTCCATGAGAGGAAAGGTACTCCTCGGCTTCTCTAGAAAAACCATATCCTTTGAACACGCTTAGCAAAGGATCATTTGCCTAATGGAGAAAAATATAATAAAAGATGGATTAATTAATTGAAATTTCAAATATTTGGAGCACATTGTATCGGGACATGGGCAATATTTAATTAAAATTTCAGTAACATCATTAATTGCTACACTGTCTAAAAGAAAACAAAATAAATTTTCACTAACATCACCTCAAAACTTTTCAGTTCTCCAATAAAGAAAAGAACCCAAGAGAATTATAAAGATGTATGATGAACTAAATGAATTAAAAACAAATCAACTTATACCTGTTTATGTCCAAACAAGGGCGCGTTAAGACTTAAGACAGCGCACTGCTAATATTTCAGTAATGATATAATTAAGGCTCGGTTTAAACAAAAAAGGATAAATACAAGGATAGAAGTGCACAGGAACTATTTGGTGTTTGTTTCTTGCAGCAAGCAAGAACTAAAAACTTAGTAACAGCAAGGGGATAACTTCTTAAGTTTGTATCCTGTTGCTCTAGTACTTCAATAGCCTTTGAAATATGTTTGAGCTGCATTTCAAATACCAAAGGAAGACACAAGATGTATATTTTTTCTCCTCCATTTGTTTTCTCTTCCAGAATTTAAAAGCAAGCAACACCATAAAGGTTTAAAAGATAAAACTCAAAAACTTCTATGACTATTAACAAAAGAGAAGGTGAAAATCCTTTTCAATAATACAAGCTACAAACAGGATTTTAAGAGTTATCTACATAATGGATTCCCTGGTCATCTCCATCCCCATCAGTTCCTTTCAATTCTCTGTCATTATCCCTCACTTTCAATGGTCGCTTCTGCCTCCCCATACCCATCCCTTTCCATGTAAAGACACAAGAAGAAAACAAAAACAAAAAAATTGTGAAACATTTTAGGCTATAAGAAAAAAGTCCAAAAAGCTGAGGCCAATAATAAAAAACCTAGAAAAGGCAAGACACGCATTTGCACGCTTTAGCAGTTGGACTTGAGAAAAGGCACTCAAGACGTCAGCTTCAAGATGTTCAAGGAAACTCTAACGTGGCGCGTGCATCAAGGCACAGGCCCCAAACAACTTTTTAAAACAATGGTCTTACATTCATGGTGATTAACCAATGGTATTGCCGCACAGTTCAAGACCCCAATGGTTACCATCCATGTCTAAGTCCCAACACACCTCATACCTATGTACTTTCACATGGCGTCTAACATCCACCATACCACTTATGCTGGATCTACCCAATGGGTCAGCCAAAGAGAAACCCATCGAACATATTCTACGCCCGTTCTCGCCTGAAAAGCTTAGATTGTTAGGTCATAAGTGCATCGATATACAAGTACATTTGCTCGTGCTTGTATTTCATTTTCAACTGTGGACAACTCTGTACATAACAGTAAGCTAAACATAGAGAAGATCAAAGGTAAAACAATAAGAAAAAAGATAAAAAGACAGTCTTCAGCCTCTTTACTCTTTAGCAAGAAACTTCCCACAAAAGAAAACACCGATAAATTTAAAGCAATAATTGGGCTCAGAAAATGACGAGAAAATTACAGAAGATCGAAGCACAGCTTGAAGATCACTTAGGCTCTTGTACACCCCAACGGTGTTCCCTCTCCTTACAATATAAAAAGCATCCTTTTCATCCCCCATTTTATTTGCTTTAACTTTGATAAATTACTTAACAGCACAAAGCCAAATTCCCTCGATCGCTGCATCAAGTCAGAGTAAAAGAAGTAAAATTAAAAAACCCACAATGGGCATTATTTTCATTTCATGCATTAACAAAATGAAAATTTATTAGTTTTTACGAACCCAAAATATTATCAGAAGAAATAATTTTTTTTTTACCGAAAAATCAACAATTTTTTATGTTACCTATTGATTTTATTCAGAAGAATTCAAATAAACTGAGTGAAGACAAATAATTTGAGAAAGAAAAGATAATTTTAGAGAGAGAGTGGGAAAAACCTTTTTGATTTGTGATGTGAAGGGGGGCTACGGTTTCAGAGTCCCGTCGATTCAAGACTTGGGAAGTGAACTGGTGCGAGAAAAAAAAGTAGAGAGAGAAAATTATAACTTATAAGAAGTTGGTATATGCCTATATGGGCTTCTTGGCGGGAAAGTGGGGGATCGTGTGTGGGCCGTTTAAGTTGAAAAGCCCATTCTTTTTGTGCACTACGGCCCACACATTTATTGGGGCAGAATTTAATTTAAGAGGGTAAAGAATTTGGAAACTTTCACAAATAAACCATCTTATGTTATTATTTATAAAAAAACTATAACATGTTTTTTATTCCAAAAATAATGAGTTTCATCTAATTTTTAATCAATTATTTAATTGATTAAATATTGTAACACAATCCTTAATTATCTCATTTACTATTTTGATTAAGATTTTATATATAACTAATTAAAATATTCTCTCTCATCAATCTAATATCTCTTCTGTTTCTCTCTCTTTTATCATTTACAATTCTAATCATTTCAACATCTCTCCAACATTATAATAAATTGCAACTCGCCTCGACCAACTGCAAAGCATTTTCTACATGCAAATTGTGTCCGATGATAACATGTCCATATTTATAACCGAAACAGATTTTTGTAACATCGTTTGTAACAGATTAATAACATAGACAACGAAACAGATTTTTGTAACATTGTTTGCAACAGATTAATAACAGAGACAACGAAACAGATTTTTGTGACATCGTCTGTAACAGATTAGTAACAGAGACAATGCAAACTGATTTTGTAACAACATTTGCAATACATTAATAATAGAGACAATGAAACATATTTTTGTAACGTCGTCTGCAACAGATTAGTAACAGAGACAATGCAAACTGATTTTGTAACAATGTTTGCAACAGATTAGGAACATGGACAATTCAAATTGATTTTGTAACAACTTTTGCCACATATTAGTAAGCACCTATTCGCCGGCGACTTCCTTCAATATGTGCATCCATGTGCGGTTCCTTTGTCCGGCGACTGAAATTTCTGCAAATCGAGTGGTGATGGTTACATCTAGATGTAAAACTCTAGTGATTCAGAGGATTAAGTGATATGGGTGGCGGAGAACCCTAGAGATTTAGGGGATTGACTGATTTTGGGATTGTCCATTCACAGAGAATAGATTGGGATGAAGTGGGTTTAGGATGAAGTTCTGTTCGCTGTTTTTCCTACATTTTTGATAAAAATCACAACTTAGGGTTTCATGGGTGTTGAAGATTATGAAAAATTATTGACGAAAATGTAGGAGATCTTCTCCAGTTGGTAGGTTTTCACAAGAACCATATACTATTAGAATTTTTAAAAATATATTCCTAAATATATTCCGCCATTTTTGGGATTTTGATTGTGGTTGCGAGAATAATGGGTTGCTGTGCGTGAAATGGGGACAGTGATTAATGGTAAAAGCCGCTTTTCATTTCTTTTATTTATATTAATATTATATTAAAATATAAATATATCATACACAGTATTCTTGGAATAAATGTACAACAAAAGTAAAATTGGTAATATTTATGCAATGAATAGTATGAGGCACAATTTCCTCTAAAGAAGGGAATTCGAGAGAGAAATTTGGAAAATCAAATAGAATCCAGATACATAAACGTAAGTTGATAAGATTGTAGTATGAATAAAATATTACCTTTATTTCTTTAATAACGTTCGTTCAAATAGATGACACGTGCCAAAAAAGTAAATTCAAGATACAACGTTAAATTCCCACCCAATTCAGTCATAATTAGCAATTCTGTTTTCCTTGAACTCGACTCAATGAGTTCAACGTTGTATATATTGAAAGATTTAGTACGAACAAATCATTCACAATCACTACTAAATCACATTACTCCTTCAGAGTGAAGCTTCTTTTAATAAATTAGAAATAAAAAATATTTTGTTGTATGATCAATCTGAATCACTAGCTTAATCAATGGGGGTAAAAAGAGGCACGAAAACCTATAAATCATTATACATTCCTCGCAACATTAATGAAATTACAAGGGCCAACATTATCCTCTACCCGAGGAATCTCACATGAGAAACCTGACCTCCAATTCCAACTAGTGTCTATATACGGTCCAAGATTAGATCTATCCAACTGTTAGAACCCTCTTACCACTAACTCTATATTAAATTCGAGTTCATTCACTGCCATGCGCGTGTACTATCTTGAGCATTCTGTCGATGCCAAACTTCTCGACAGTGTACTTGAGAAAATTCAATTCAGATGAACCCAAGGTCGAGATTGATACTGCATTGTCATCTTTCCTTCAAATTGGGCAGATGAAATCATCACTTGCAACTGTAACACTCAGTTCTATAACCAGCAAATGAGTTGCATAAGACCTCACAAGTCTCTGTTGGCTGGAACTTACTTGAGTAACTTAGAGAGGTCATACGACTTGAACTCTTTCCCATAACACAAACTCATTTCAAGCGTTGTATTCCCTTTCTGCAACACATCGAGGCAAAAGGTTGATGTACCGAATAAAAATTTACAAGTTCTCCCTCTGATAAGAATCTCATTTTTCAAGTAGAAGTGAAGGGCATGATTTCATGCAAGACGGCATCTACAACACATGAATGCAATTGCATATTAGGCTATTAGCATTGAAATATGTGTATATGGATAAATTTATATAAATAAGTATATATGTATGTAAAATTTTAAAAACTTACCTTCTAGGAAGCACAGACACTCGTACTAGGGAAACGTGTCTCTGCCCTTCAGAACTGACAAGCCACATGCCATATTCTATATTTTATATATATTTTAAATTTCCGACAAGACCAACACTAGATGTGATTCTTTAGGAAAGTGTTCCACATATTGTGCACCGTGTTCTATATTAAAAAGTATATATAAATGTAAAATTTTAAAAAAGTTTGTCCCCGACGTGTCGGCGTGTCCGTGTTGTATGGTGTTTGTTCCCGTGTTTCTTAGCTTACCTTGTTTCTCCTTGTTTTATCTGCACCATTGACTAACAAAATCTTTGCTATGTCTCTGTTTCTAGTTTGCATGGCCATGTACAAAGGTGTCCATCCTTCCTGGCAGAAGAACAGTGTTAAACAAACAAAAAGGACAATCAACAATAAACTTGAACATATATTATTAACAGCATTTAATATCAATCGTAGATTCCATTGGAAAAATATAATTTGTACTTACATTATCAGCAACATTAACATCAACCTTGTATTTTATTAATAATTTCACAGTTTGCAAAGCTCCAACTTGAACAGCATAATGAAGAGGTGCAGCACCATCTTGCTATGAGGATACAAAGAATATCAATAATCCTAGAAATCGGGGGAAAAAAAAACAAAACTTGATAATATAAATCATATGGAAAGTAATCTCACCAGATCCCTTGCTTGAGGATTTGCACCTTTTCTTAAGAGATGACTTATGACTGCCTCTTTATTACCAATGACTGCAAGATGCAGAGTCGTGATGCCATTCTGCATCACCAAGTTTTTGCTTGGATTTACAATAAACACATAGAAATGTATAAGGATCTATTTATAGGCACCTCTTTGAATGCTTTAGACATAATGAACTCTTACCTTATCAACTAGGTCGATATCATATCCATTTTCAAGAAGGTCGTCCATAAATTTAATCTGTCCGGCGAGTGCAAAAGTATGGAGAGGATTCCATTTTGCCTGAGACATGGAGTTCAAAAAAATGAAAAAGAATAAGAAATATAGTTTACATGATCAAAGAGTACAAACAATACCATTCCAAAATTCTTATATGCATATAAATGTGCTAATCATTAATACATTTTGAAGCAAAAATTATGATACAATATAGCGGTAGTGCATACAAATGATATTGACAAATTGTTATTAATAAACAATATACATTTAGGGAGTAAAGGGAATATGAGAGAGAAAGGAATATCACATTATGAAATATATTTTGAATGTTAGGGAGAACATTTATATAACAAATTGTATAATTCTATGGTAGCCAAAATATTGATCAAATGTATAACTATAACAAATGAAATCTAATGACAATGACAAGTGAAATGAATGACTCAGTAGAGATATATTCATTCAAATATAAATAAAGCAAGAACGAAAAAACTTGTAATATATCTTTGTCTTGATTTAAAAAACAGAGAAAACACTTAAGAATTTTAACTAACAATTCCTTTGCTACTTTACTTTAAGAAATCGTAACTCGTGACACCCCTTAACTTTTAAACTTTGGTTGCATTGAAGCCTCATAATTTTGATTAAATTTCTTTTTATCTTCACTTGTCCGAGTCATCCGACAATGACATATTAGTTGATCAAGTGATCTCCTATTTTGCTGACACAATTGTGAAAGTAGTTACAGTGCAAAAAAGAAGTCATTTGATATCATTTAAACTTACAGTCGATATTTTCTCCAAATTGGGAGCTTTGTTCTGTTCCAAAACTGCTCTTTCTTCTGGGCTCAAGAGCTGTTCTACCTCTGCAAGAAACCAAGAATCAAAATAACACAACATTGTACTTACCAGCCCATATAATCCAAAGCAGCTGTGAAGAATACAAAACAAGACCAGAAATTTTCACAATAAATTTCTGACTGTACAACAAGAAAAATGCTAAGTTAAAGTCATAATTAAAATGCATATTTGCAGTATGATTTTCAATTCCATAGAGTGTGCATAATTCAATCATTTCACCATCTATGTTTTCCACGTCGATACACTAAAACTTGGATAGGAAAAAATTACTATAAGGAAATACAAAGAGGGCATGTTTGGTACAATTGGACTGAAGACTGTAGGCTAGACAAGATTTTAGCTTCTTTTCTCCTTTTTACTGTCGAGAAATCCACTGTACCAAACATGCTGAAACGGAAAATACTAGTCGGGAACTTGAGGGAGGAATGGGATAGGAAGAAATATAGACCTTTAACAAGTTCTTCTTCGTACTTTCTTGTGGACAAATCCTCCACATTAATAGCAGTAGCTTGAGTGTGTCCTTCTTCTTCCCAGTCACTCTCGAAATCCAAGTCATTCTCTTTTATTTCCACATTTTCATCATCTGAATCATCGTCATCACATTCACTGTCAATACCAGAATCAGGATCTTCCCAAATCCCTTGATAATTGGACGTTGAATTAACCCTTCCACTCTGGAACCCATTAACAAAATGAACTCCCAATTATTGCCTCTTTCTCGGCATTTGATTACTGTGGTAAAACTAAAACAGCTGCGAATAACTGAGCGTGAAGCTTTAGCCACGAAAACTGGTTCAGAATTAAGAAGTTTCATTAAAGAAAATGTAGGGTTGCCCAACGAAACATTCATTTCCTATCTCTTCAGTCTTCCTCTGCCAAAACAAAAAATCAACAAAATAGAAAATTGCATTAGTAAGACATTTCGTCGAGCAACTTGTGGGCAAGCTGGTGAGGTGAGTATTATAACAACTTTTCAGATGTATAAGCTTACAACACGAAAATCTCCAAACGTTTAGACCAGAAATTTTAAAATTTCAACTCTATATTCCACTGCAATAGAGAGTAAAACATTGCCAATCAGAATTTTGGAAAAGCAAGTTCTTGAAGAATAAGATTTTGGTGGTTCACATGCAGTGAAAATAATTTGGGCCTTCAAAAATCAAGGAAAAACAACGGAAATAGCACCAAACGACATAATTAACACACTGTAGCACTATTTGACAAGTTCCAATTCAACCTCTCTTTTGCTAGTGACATTGATAAAAAAAAAAAATATGTAAAAATTACACATATAATAATTGTCACTCAAAATTGAAATTTATTTAATATTAAAAAAAATATTCATAACAAACTGAATTAATTGAAAAATATTAACTCTTTAATGAAACATTAATTTTAGCAATGTTACCATTCAAATTATCTACTCGACCATTTCATTTTGTTGTTATCCAATATTATCAAAATCAAAATTTAAAATTTAAATATTCTTCAACAAGATCAAAATTGATATATACTTTATTTTGTTCAATAAATATGCTGAAATTTACCTACATTGTCGTTCAAAAATTTCAAATCGAAATTTGATGCTATAACTTGCTACTAGATTGAATATAGCATGTCTGTCATTGTAGAGCAATATTCAAATACATTAACAAGGCACAAGATGCAATCTATTTGATTATCTTAACAAGGTATAGCATCAAGACATGGATGGTCATTTTTTTTTTTAGTGTTTCGTGACTTATTTATGGTCATGTATGTACTAGTTTGAGGTAGAGAAATAACACATAATCCTGATTTTAGATCTTAGTTGCTACTATTGCTAGTAACTGCCATCATAAAAAACTTGAAAAAAATGCAAAATGAGATCCGAAATTAGAAAACACTCAAAATATTATAACACAAAAATAGAAGAATTTAATAACTTGCAAGATCTGATTTAAAACAAAAAATATAAACTTTACCTTCTAATAATCAACATGTCAGATTTATCTCCTTCTACAATTATAGAAAAAACTTATAAGATTGAGTACATATTTGCTAAAATTATTTTTTAAGTGTTTATAGGTTATAAGTCTTATAGAATATGTAGATAATAAGTGAGTAATAAGTCGTGAGTCCAATGAAATCTGTGGATAAAAAATATATTTGACAAATTTGTCTTACTTAAATTATAATTTAAGCACAGCCAAAAAAGCACTAATAAGTGAGATTTAAAATAAACAAACAAGAATTGTAGAGGTAATATGGTGAAGATAGTAGAGTTTGATAGAGTTTGAAAAATGAAAGAGATGATAATGTGAATTGAAATTAGATAAACTATTATAAATATATTGATTTTATTATAAGTAGCTTAATTTAAGGGATTTCTGTTAGTTATTCATTTAAATTTGTAATTAATAAAAAATAGCAAAAAGTAAATTATAAGTATTCAATACTTGTCGAATATATTTGTAAGGTTCAATTACAATTAGGTAGATGACTTAATATTCTCTTTAAAAAATTCATTATGACAAAAAGTTCATAAAACTTTACATTTATATTGTAAAAGTTACAGAAATATTATTTTAATTTGAACAACATATGTAATGGCACTCTCAACTTTTTACAATTTTTCAACTACACGTTTTATCAATTTTTATCAACTTTAAAAAAAAAATCTAATTTTAATCAAATCAAACACACCATAAACAAAAATTAAGTACATATTTTCGATTGACATTGACTTTAAGTACATATTCTAAAGGGTTTTGTCCTTATCCTTCAGTCAATTGCGCAAATCGTCCATATCGTTTGGATTTTGGCATCTTTGTCCTTAAATCACCAATTCTTTGTGCAAAAGGTCCTTTTCGTCTAATTCTGTCAACTATAGCCGTTAAATCAGCGCGTCATCTGCAATGTCTCATTATATGGAGGGCATTTTCATCAACTTACCAAATATAATATGGAGGTCATGTTTGTTAAGATCAAAAGTTGATGAAAACCATTTGTGGAGAAAGAACCCGAAGAATCACAAAATCAAATTCCCAAATTTCTTACCACTCGTCGCCGGCAGAAAAATGACGTTGCACCATTACCTTCTCAAAATTATGTGTTTAAGCAACTAGGTAAGTCAATGTTAGAGAATATTGTTCATTATTCGTGGGTTTTTGTGATTGGTACATGGAGAAGAAGACGAATCGTGTATTTTGGTTGACGGAAGTTTTGCTTTGATTTTTTTTTTCATACAGCCAAGAAATCATCTGGTGAAGATGTTGTCAATAGCAAGACTGAGACATTTTGGCGATGATGCACCACAATATGGTAAGTACGTATGATATGGCGACTGCAATCTCTTCGATGAAGCACTTTCAGAAGCTTTTAATGTCTGATGTTTCCTATTTTGTAGAATAAAATACTTATATTTCATGAAGCTTGTTGTATCTGAATGTTTGACTTGTGTTTTCATGTTCATGCAGGTGGAAAAATGACTTTTTTTACTCTTGAAGTGCACAATAGCGGTAAATTATTCGAAAACCCGAACAATGTAGTGTACGAACACGGGTATGTAATGTTCGTCGACTTTGTGCTGCCTAAGCACTTTACCAGAGTAATGTTGGACAAATTTTGTGAGGCATGTGGGTATGGAGGGAATATGAAATTCTATTACAAGAAGTAAGGAATGAGTTTGGAGATGGGGTTGGTCAGATTGAAGTCTGAAGCAGATGTGAGGGAGATGTTGATGGATAGAAATGGACAGAGGGTTGTACAAATATACGTTGTTGGCCTACACGCATTCCTATCATTGACGATGGAGGCATTCGAAGATCATGATAAATGTGTGAACAATGAAGATAATGGTTTAGGAAGTGACAACAATGGTGGATGTTATGTTTTCACAATGCAGTGCACTAGTGAGATGGAGGTGGATAAGGATAATATTGATGAATATATTTCCCAGCAAGAAGATATATGGAGCAACTTGGAAGAGTCTCTTGTGTATGATCTCCCAACAGATATAGGCAATGTAAGAGATGATGGAGAAGCTAGAGAGTAAGTTAGAGGAGAATTTGACGAAGTACTTGTGGAGTCAGATTATGAAGTGGATGAGGAGCAGCCTGCAACTGTTCTTGCTGAAAAGGTGAATTATGATTTTGGATTTGGCACAATTGAAGGTCAAGAGGTTAGAGCACATGACACAGACTACGGGGACTCTGGTGAGCTAAGGAGTTTGAGCAGCACAGACGAAGAGGAAACAAGTTCAAAGAAGAGAAGTAGAGTAGACGCTTTCAATCCAATTACTGACATGGATGAGCCACTGTTCATAACTGGTAACCATACTAAACTATACGTCAAGTGTGCTTATTGAATGTAATTATACTTCTTCTAACTAAATTTTTGTTCAAATTTGCAAGGCTTATGTTCAAGTCAAAAAGTGTACTAAAGGCTGCAATCACTACACATTCTGTAGTGAACAATAGACACATCAAGTACAAAAAGGATGACAACGACATATTAAGAGAAGTGTGCC
The DNA here is from genome assembly GCA_030279155.1 of Forsythia viridissima. Taxonomy (NCBI): domain Eukaryota; kingdom Viridiplantae; phylum Streptophyta; class Magnoliopsida; order Lamiales; family Oleaceae; genus Forsythia; species Forsythia viridissima. The sequence continues at coordinate 35,304,651 of CM059036.1, read as the reverse complement.
CTAGCAATTGCACATGGGTATTGTATGCTACGAAGGAAAAGGGAAAGTCCAGTTTTATTGTAAAGACCTTCCGAGGAGAGCACACCTGCCCAATAGTCTATAAAAACAAGCGAGTAAGCTCCACATACTTGGTAGAGAGATATGCATATGCTTGGATGACTGAACCTAACATGTCAGTTGGTGGATTTATTGATAGGGTGTCAGTTGGTGGATTTATTGATAGGGTGAAGAAAGATAGTTTGGGGGACATTTCAGTCTGGCAGGTCTACAGGACAAAGGAAAATGTTTTGGAGAAGATAAGGGGTAGTATGATAGAGCATTACAAAGTTCTATGGGATTATTGTGAGGAGTTAAAACATACAAATCTAGGAACAACTGCTCAAGTAGAATGGATTGGTGGTGAGTTCAAAAGACTTTACATTTTCTTAGGGGCTTGCAATGAGGGTTTTATACATGGCTGTAGGAGGCTAATAGGATTGGATGGGTGCTATTTGAAGATAGAATATGGAGGCCAATTATTATCTGTTGTTGGAGTTGATGGAAACAATAGATTGTACCCAGTTGCATATGCAGTAGTGGAGACTAAAAATGGTGAGAATTGGAGATGGTTTCTAGAATTGTTGAAAGATGATTTGGGCCTTCACAATAGCAATGGACTGATATTCATGTCAGACAAACAAAAGGGCCTGGTGAATGCGATTGGATCATTGTTTGAACACGCGGAGCATAGAACTTGTGTTAGACACTTGTACAACAACTTTAGTTCACTTCATAATGGATTGGCATTGAAGAATCTCTTGTGGGCTGCCGCAAGAGCAACGACTATACTGCAGTTGGTAGAACAAATACAGTGGATGTGTGATATATGTCCAGCAGCTTACGGTTGGTTGGAGTTGAAGCCAGCTTCACAGTGGAGCAAATCATATTTTCAAGAAGGTAACAAGTGCGATATGTTGTTGAACAACTTGTGCGAGTCATTCAACAGTACAATCATTGGTGCAAGAGACAAGCCCATTCTAACAATGCTTGAGGAGATTCGAATGTACTTAATGAAAAGGATTGTGGCTCGAAGGGAAGCATGTGAAAAGTGGAATGAAGATATAGGCCCAATAATACAAATTTTTTTGGAAAAAGAATGGAAAACTGGCCACATCAGAGTACGCTGGTTAGTCATTTGAAGTTTCAAGTACGTCATAATGCAGGTAACATCCTCCATGTTGTTGACATCAGTTTGAAGACATGCACATGTAGGGCTTCGCAGTTAACTGGAATCCCATGATGTCATGTGATTGTTACGCTGCATTCTCGTGGCATGATGGTGATGGATCAGGTTGATGATATCTACAATCGAAATGCATATCTCCGGACATACACCCCAAGTATTTCTCCTATCACAGGTCCACAAGCATGGCCAAATCTGGGACTTAACCCACTTACACTACCATATTACACCAAAAAAGCTAGAAGATTGAAGAAGAATAGAAGAAAATAGGCAGGTAAGCAACAAAAGCCAACCAATGCTACACCAAAAGCAACTGCAATTCAACAAGTGGAAACTTGAGCAGAAAAGGACTAACAATGAGGTACAAGAAGTGCATTCAACCGGGCCACAACAAGAGGTCTTGAAAATGAGCTCCACTACATGCTACAAATCTGTGATCACTGTCCATTTCTGTGTGTTTGCTTCTTGAACAATGTTTTTTGTAAGAGTTCAAGTGATGTAATGTAACTATTTTACAACGTTTTGTTAACTGTGTTGTTGCGTATGAACAATGTGTTTCTATGTTACTTATTTGGTGTTGATTGGATGTGTTCATTTGTTGGTAAGTTGCTGATGAAATTGTACACTAAAGGTGTAATTGCTGTGTTCTTTTGTTGATTGGCTATGTTCATGGTAAATATACAGGGACTATTTGCCCAAAAATATTATAAGATAGGGATGTTTTTCACAATCTATCCAAAAGGATAAGGGTAATACACACAATGAACTCCATATGATAGGGACAATTTACGCAAAAGGTTTATATCACAAGGAAGATTTGCACAAACAGAGTATTACATCCCAGTTGTTGGGTCTTCTTTTTCAATCTGTTAATTACTTGCCCAGATATCACCAACTACATTAACACTTTACACATACAAATTACAATCACTTCACACAACTAACCCACCAATAAAACCCAAAAACCCTGTTCTACACTCAAGATGTGACTTTCATAATCCACATTACAACCAACCCACAAACAAATCCAGTACACCAAATTCTAAAATGGAGCATCTTCTTCTTTCTTTGTAAAATCAACACTTATTCTTCATATGAATTCTTGGATCTAAGGAAACCTGGTATTATCTCCACAAATCTGGGACACATAGGTGGGTCACACTACAAAAAGAAGCCATATCCTCCATTTTGCTGCAAAAAAATTACAGTTTTAGTGACCATACAAAAAATACAGAAAATGGAAAATCATACTTGTGCGAGAGCAATTACCAAACGGTGTTGCATTGTAAAGAAGCGTCGAAGAGGATTGTCTTGTGTCCAAGATGTCTACATCTCTATTCGCATTCCACACTTACACAAAGAACGATGTATTGTTGTTCTAAAGTGAAATTTTGTTTTGTATGGAATATGCATATATCTATACATATATATACATACACACATAATATTACAGTTGCATGATACTGGGTTGGATTAGGCGAGAACAATATATTTGCTGAGTTGATGAAAATGCCCTCCATATAACGAGACATTGCAGATGACGCGTTGATGTAACAACTACAGTTGACAGAATTAGACGGAAATGACCTTTTGCGCAAAGAATTGGTGATTTAAGGACAAAAATGCCAAAATTGAAACGATATGGAGTATTTGTACAATAGACTCAAAGGATAAGGACGAAACGTGCTAATTACCCTATTTTAAATACCATGTTATTTCGCATGAATTTTATTAATGTTCTAAAAATGATTGATTTGTATCCAGGCATAGATAGAACTTATCATTCAGGAAATAAAACTACATTGCAAGACAAAATAAAAATATTACCATAAAGTTACCTCAAATAAACCCCAATTTCAGAATAAATAATAAAATAGTTATTTGACTCCTAAAACAATAGAAAAAATCACGAGAGCTTGGAGGTGTTTTGCTCATGGATCCATTTATGTTTAAAAAAGTAAAGTATTTCCTCTAAATCGAATTTTGTTGATAAAAACGAAGTTATTGTTCAACCTATTTTGCTACCTCTCAACTCTCAACTCTCTTGGGAGTTTATCTATAATCAACTTCCAGCTTGAAATAAATGACACGTTTAGCATTAGCGCATTGGGCAACATTAGCAAACCAAATATAAACTAATATCTTATTACTTCTAACATCTTTTGCAATACTGGATAACAAACATGCTCCATATTGCTAGAATTAGTTCAATTGTATTACATGTTCAAGAACACAAAACCCGAAGAAAGATATCAATACTAAATCACCATTCCTCTTCCGAGCCATTTCTATTTTGAGTTAAGAAGATGTCAAAGTGCGTTTCTCAGTAAGAATTGTGAGTTTTAAAGTGTGAAGTGGGAGAGAATGGATATTATAATTGAGTTTGAATAACAATTTTTTGATCTCAGCTAATCTGTTCCTCAATTAAATCTTAGCCAACTACAAGAAAAGACAGCCCCTAAAACACGAAGTAAAAGAAATTAATCCCATATGCAGATATCAGGCTTCTTACAACAATAGTAAGCAGAAGAAAAGCAAGTGCAAGTTCCTTTCTATAAATCATGCTCTTCTACTTAACAAAAGAGGATTTTTGTGCCCTTTAACTCGTAAAAAACATCTAAACCACAATCAGGAAATCGGCTTCTGAAGCTCAACCCATTTTTTTGTAAGTAGTTCATAGGCACTTCCCAAATGAAATAGCCCAGAAACCATAAATCATGATCTTCTACTTGACAATAGAGGATGTTTTTGCCCTTTAACTCGCTAAGAATTTCTAAACCAGAGTCAGGAAGTCTTAGAATTTTCTCAGCAAAGCTTAGGAAGTCGACTTCTGATGCTCGGCCCATTTTTTTGCAAGTACCATTCACATGCACTTCCCAACTGAAATAGCCTAGAAACCATCACACTGAATTTGGTAATGGACATTGTGTTCTCACAAAGCAAATATGGCATCACAAACGGAAAAGACTTTGGTGCTGAAAGAATGTTCAAAATCGACATGACAATGGGCACCTAAACAGATAACCCATTATGGTAACTTAGCCTCCCATAGTCAATGTGAACAAGTTTAAGCGTACAAGTTTCCTAAGGAAAAAGAATAGGCCTATCATTCAGAAATGTTTGTATATATCATTTAGAAATCTTTCATGGAGACAATACTTGTTCCATTAATAAGTGGAGAAAGTTTGAAGAAGATAAATATTCACGAAACAGAAACTGCAGTTCATATTACAATAAAAATGAATAGAGGCAATATTTTCCATAGCTTTTTCTATTAGAAGACCGTAGACGCTATCAAGATGCATCATTTTCAAAGCCAGATATCCAATTGTTAATCCAACCATTCTTCCAAATGATCGACAAACCAAGTCTTAATCCAAATAAATTTAGAGCATCCACACATATAAGATTGATACAATGTACATATCATCAAAATACCCCCTTGTTTCTATAATAACAACGCCCATAACAAAATGAATAAAACAATCAATAACTCAGCTCCACATTCCTCTAATTTAGCATAATTCAATTACTTAAAATTCGAGTGTGAAAACCCCAATAATAAAATAAGGAAAATACTAAATTCACATCCAAAAATTTCAAAATTTGATATTTTCAACACCAAAGGCTTTAGGGTACCCATTATACTCTAATTTCACATTCAACGTAGCACAAATAGCCCTGAACTTGAGCCTTAACGAGTCCATAATATCATATACAGACTCGTTTTCCAAGTCAGATATCGGATACTTCTTGAGCAATTCATCCACCTGGCTTATGGTTTTCTGTACTTGGGCCGAGAAGTGATTCGGGTCGACCCGGATAGCTGAGTTCCAGATGTCGATGCAGCCTCTGTAAAAACCCAATTCCTTGTCCACTTCAAACCCAGTTTTCAGACCCACTTGACATCATTCTTCTTTACCCGACACTATACCGCTTGCATAGCCTTCTTCATAACCTTCTTTGAAGTAAGTTTCTTCTAAGTTAAGCGCAGAGTAAAAAATGTCGTCAATGGAATCCATTGAATTTGTGCATGGTGGGAGAGAAATGTATATAGACTCGGGTTTTCGTGCTTACAAATACTTTTTTACTAGTATATACCGCTTAGCCGCGATGAGATTCGACCATAGGATTACGATTCAAATCCAGTGGCAACACAATATTGTCAATCAATTAGGGCTGCCATATAAAAAAAATGATTAATAATTGGACATTTATATTACCAAATAAAATAAAATCAAGATCATCATGTACCATAAATCCAAAAGTAAAATGTTAAAAGGGTCATTAATGCTGCAATCGTCAACTTCACACCATCAAACCTATTGAAAACAAATATTAAACTTTCAATATTGAGTTTTTAACGTAATATCACAAAAATAGATATCAATTTTGAGTTTTTTCTTACCAGCTAACTTAAAAACAATTACTTATACATTCGATAGTATGCAAGCGTTCCTCTTCTTGTCGTCGCCCTTTGAGACCTTCATAATTACTAATTTTTTGTAGTCTTTCATAACTAAACATTGGATTAAATGTTAGATCTTTCAACCTTCTCGTCCGTGATAGTGCAACAAAAGTTAGACCAAGACTTTCATTCTCACCAATATCTACCACCACTTTATCAAGTGTTAATCATTGGCTTTTGTGTATTGTAATTGCCCAATACAAAACAATTGGAATTTGTGTTCTCTGACAAGAGTTACCATTTGACGCCTTCCAGTTTCATGTTATTGATGGAATAGGTATTAAGTTGGTGCCCTCACGAAAACTAGTATCACGGTAATTATCGAAGTCCACAATAATAGCAAGAGGTAAATCACACGACAACTTACAATTAATTGCATAAACAATATCCACAACAATACCCATAGCTCCATTAACAAGTTCAAAATGTGTGGCAAGATTAGCACGAAGCATGACACGTGATCCAACGGATATATACAATATTTTCTCCAAACATTTTGCTTGATTCGGCTCAAATTTCGTAGCAGTTTCACAATTGTTTTTAGAAACTATTCGTACAATTGGTCTTCCAAGTTCAATCAACCTTTCCTGATTATATTGATTAGTCGACTGTTTTGTAGGAAACAGACGTAGATAGTACCTAAAAGCATTCATCTCTTCAGCAGTTAGAGTTGAATAGTCTCAAATCTTGAACATATACCAATCCTCAATGGTAGATGTTCCATCACTAAGTCTATGTAAAGCTTGTCTTAGTGATGCCTGATCTTTTCCTGCTTGTCGAAATATATGTGATAGTCGAATACATTTATTAAAGACGAAATATGCAAGTGTACCACATTGTTGCATATAACTTCCATTACCTGAATACAATGGACTATCAAATACGGGAGACAACTGACGCATATCACCAACAAGTACAACGAAAACACCCCCGAATATTCATTGTTTGCAAATATATCCCGACAACGAAGGTCAACATTGGCGATCATTGCTCTCTCCAACATGTTGTATTCATCAATGATAATCAATTTAGTACCTTTGAAGTCTTCTTGCGTCCGCCTGCATTGATCACCACTTATATGTGTATATGGTTGGGAAGGTTTTCTCTCTACATTTATGGCAAGTTCGTGGTGGATGGTGGCACCACCAATATTAAATGCAGCAACTCCAGTTGGAGTCATGATCCGAACTGCTTTGTTGGAATAAAATAAATTAAATGCATTACATTAATGAGTGTGGACTTTTCAGTGCCTGCTCCTCCAGAAATAATCATATGGATAGGTATTTGTTTACGAAGAGATGTTAATATTAAATCATGGGCCATTCGTTGTTAAGCTGATAAATCAGTAAGTGGAACCACCACATTATTGTTTACCAACTCACTATTAGAATCTTCTGCAACACCTAAATGACTGTAGATAAATTTTCTTTCTATGTCAATGTTCGGATATCGATATAAACCTTCTGCCCAATTGTGTGTAGTGTCAAAATCTCTAAATCCCAATTCAACATCTATCCCATAATCACATGATGGCCCCATTGATGCTGCGAGCATCCATTCTTCACGAGGTACCCTTTCAACTTCTAGATACATATCTTCGTCTTCATTGAATTCATCATTAACCAAATCAGTAGTATGAACAGTGTCAATCATGGCCATTCCTAAGTTGACATATCGCATAGCCCACGTCTCAAAATCACCATTTGCTTCGACTAAACTACGATAATGGTAATGAAGTAGAACTTGTTGGCGACAATATAATTCCCAGTTTCCACCATTTTGAACAAGTTCACTGCCTTTAAATTCTGGAATGATACGTATAATAGATTCAACTTTGGATTTGTGCCAAAGATTTTTGCTGAAATAATGTTTCTTTGCCACCTGAAGGAGGGATAAATCTTCATAATCAGAAGGACGGGACATGTATCAAATCACAAAACTTGGATCTGTTCCCAAAACATCTTTACCATTTGCACCATGGCTTTGTCGTATAGTTGATGGGAACATACTTTTCTCACTAACATTTAAAAGTACAAACTTTCGTGATGACTTTGTAAGAGGATAACCCATAAGCAAGTGAAAAACTTTTTGAGCAGATATATTCCTTTCAGAAACACTTTTAATCAACAAGCGTTTGATTGCAGATCTTGCTGTTGGACATGGTCGACGAATTTTATCTACAATTTGTCGCAAAGTCTCTGTGAATGTTTTCGACGCAGGTTCGACTTTAGAAGCATATTTAGCAATGTAATGTATTACTGACTGAACTGAAAAAACTGGTGACCAATCAATGTTTGCCCGCCAAGTCTGAAGGACTTTCCTATTATGAGAACACACTAATGGATCATTCCGATGCCCTAAGAACTGAAACATGTAACTGTTAGGAGGATCTTCAATAATTGAAGAATGTTCAAGAACATCATAAGGATACCTAAACCTACACAACATCTGTTTTGTTGTTTTATGTAAACGCATACAATAAGTTCCATGACCCAATTCACTAAATATGCATAATCGTTGTCATCTGAATCAAGATCATCGTCTATTGACAATATGCGCGCGCAAGGATGTTTTTACAAAGTGATAGAGATCGTAACATCTGAGTTAACAGTACAAACAAGCCGATCAAAATATTCGATAACTCTTTTCATGTCACCATCATTTGTTGTTATTCGATTAACATCTGGAGCATATTTAACCAATAAAAATCCATGAACATGCTCACTTCTTCGATGTTTCCATTCAAACCGATACCAAAAATCAATCACGTCAAACCCATTTACTAAAAAATGTTTAAAGAAAAGATCAATTCTTGCTTAAAAGAACCATGCAACCACACAAGGGTTATCGTTAAGCAACTTCGCTCGTTTTTTCCTTAAACAATTTCTTGCAGGTTATCGTTAAGCAACTGTGTTGTTGCGTATGAAGAATGTGTTTAATATTACTTATTATGTGCTGATTGGATGTGTTTATTTGTTGGTAAGTTGCTGATGAAATTGTACACTGAAGGTGTAATTACTGTATTCTTTTGTTGATTGACTGTGTTCATGGTATATATATATAGGGACTATTTGTACAAAAAATTTATAGGACAGAGATGTTTTCCACAATCCATCCAAAAGGATAAGGGTAATACACTCAATGAACTCCATAGGATAGGGACAATTTACGCAAAAGGTTTATATCACAAGAAAGTTTTGCACAAACAAAGTATTACATCCTAGTTGTTGGATCTTCTTCTTCCATCCGCTAATTACTTTCCCAAATAACACCAAATACATTAACACTTTACACATACAAATTACAATAACTTCACACAACCAACCCACATAAAAACCTAGTACACCAAATTCTAAAATGGAGCATCTTCTTATTTCTCTGCAGAATCAATGCTTATTGTTCATATGCATTCTTGGATTTAAGCAAACTATGTATTATCTCCACAGATCCGGGACACATAGGTGGATCACACCAGGAAAAAAAGCCACATCTTCCATTTTGCTGCAAAAAAATTACAGTTTCAGTGACCATACAAAAAATCCAGAAAATAAAAAAATCATACTTGTGCGAAAGCAATTACCAAACGGCGTTGGCACGTAAATAAGCGTCGACCAAGATTGGCTTGTGTCCAAGACGTCTTCATTCCTATTCGCATTCCACACCTACACAAAGAACGATGCATTGTTGTTCTAAAGTGAAATCTTGTTTTGTATGGAATACACGCACACACACAAAATATTACCGTTGCAGGATACTGGGTTGGATTAGGCGGAAACATTATATTTGGTGAGTTGACAAAAATGCCCTCCATATAATGAGACATTGCAGATGACGCGCTGATTTAACGACTACAGTTGATAGAATTAGACGAAAAAGACCTTTTACACAGATAATGTGTGATTTAAGGACAAAAATGCCAAAATTCAAACAATAGAAAGTATTTGCACAATAGACTCAAAGGATAGGGACGAAATGTGCTAATTACCCTATTCTAAATACCATGTTATTTTCACATGGATTTTATTAATGTTCTGAAAATGATTGATTTGCATCCAGGCATAGATAGAACTTATCATTCAGGAAATAAAACTACATTGCAAGACAAAATAAAATATTCCCATGAAGTTACCTCAAATAAACCCCAATTTCCGAATAAATAATAAAATAGCTATTTGACCCCTAAAACATTAGAATAAATCCGAGAGCTTGGAGGTGTTTTGCTCATGAATCCATCTATGTTTAAAAAAGTAAAGTCTTTCCACTAAATCGAATTTGGTTGATAAAAACTAAGTTATCATTCAACCTATTTTGCTACATCTCAACTCTCAAGTCTCTCGGTAGTTTATCTATAATCAACTTCCAGCTTGAAATAAATGACATGTTTAGTATTAGCGCATTGGGCAACATTAGCAAACCAAATATAAACTATTATCTTATTAATTCTAATATCTTTTGCAATACTGGATAACAAACATGCTCCATATTGCTAGAATTAGTTCAATTGTATTACATGTTCAAGAACACAAAACTCGAAGAAAAATATCAATACTAAATTACCATTCCTCTTTCGAGCCATTCTATTTCGAGTTAAGAAGATGTCAAAGTGCGTTTCTCAGTAAGAATTGTGAATTTTAAAGTGTGAAGTGGGAGAGAATGGATATTATAATTGAGTTTGAATATCAATCTTTTGATCTCAACTAATCTGTTCCTCAATTAAATCTTAGCCAACTACAAGAAAAGACAGCCCCTAAAACACCAAGTAATAGAAATTAATCCCATGTGCAGATATCAGGCTTCTTACAACAATAGTAAGCAAAAGAAAAGCAAGTGCAAGTTCCTTTCTATAAATCATGCTCTTCTACTTAACAAAAGAGGATTTTTTTTGCCCTTTAACTCGCCAAGAACATCTAAACAACAATCAAGAAGTCGGCTTCTGATGCTCGACCCATTTTTTCATAAGTAGTTCATAGGCACTTCACAAATGAAATAGCCCAGAAACCATAAATCCTGCTCTTCTACTCAACAATAGAAGATGTTTTTGCCCTTTAACTCGCCAAGAATTTCTAAACCAGAGTCAGGAAGTCCTAGAATTTTCTCAGCAAGGCTTAGAAAGTCGGCTTTTGATGCTCGGCCCATTTTTTCGCAAGTACCATTCACATGTACTTCCCAACTGAAATAGCCCGGAAACCATCACACTGAATTTGGTAACAGACATCATGTTCTCACAAAGCAAATATGGCATCACAAAAGGGAAAGACTTTGGTGCTGGAAGAATGTTCAAAATCGAAATGACAATGGACACCTAAACAGATAACCCAATCTGGTAACTCAGCCTCCCATAGTCAATGTGAACAAGTTTAAGCGAAGTACAAGTTTCCTAAGGAGAAAGAATAGGCCTATCATTCAAAAATGTTTGTTTATATCATTCAGAAATCTATCATGTAGACAATACCTGTTCCATTAATAAGAGGAGAAAGTTTGAAGAAGATAAAGATACAAGAAATTTAAACTATAGTTCATATTACCATAAAAATGAACATAGGTAATATTTTCCATTGCTTTTTCTATTAGAAGACTGCAGACGCTATCAAGATGCATCATTTTCAAGGCGAGATATCCAATTGTTCATCCAACCATTATTCCAAATGATCTCGAACACTCTTACTTGTGTTTTCTCCCTTTTTTCCCCTTCCAGTTTTGCACTTATAACATACCAATAACCCCATTTTTACCTTACGAGTAAGTAGCCAAAAGGTTCACAATGTATCTCCTTTCGGCAAAATTTCATGACATAAAGAAACTTCAAAATTGGAAGGCATTGCACTTGAAATCAAGGAACTCCTAAGCCCATGCATAATCAAGAAGAATGTTAGTTGAGTATCAAATTCATGTTTGTATCACTACTAACACGCATAGCACAAGATGGACAAGAAGGACAAGGAGGATATGGCAGGGCTGCAAATTATTCACCATTTTCTACTATTGCATTCTTATATCTACGTGATAATCATAGTCAATTCGTACATTCATGGATCAACAGAATTTAATTTCAGCAAGTTACTATGATGTTAAAAGTACATATTGTAAGTTTAATGATACGGGCAAGCATACAGTCAACAACAACAATCAAGAAACCAAGTCTTAATCCAAATAAATTTAGAGCATCCACACATATATAAGATTGATAGAGTGTACATATTATCAAAATACCCATTTGTTTCTATAATAACAACGCCCATAACAAAATAAATAAAACAATCAATAACTCAGCTCCACATTCCTCTAATTTAGCATAATTTAATTACTTAAAATTCGAGTGTGAAAACCCTAATAATAAAACAAGAAAGGAAATATTGAATTCACATCAAAAAATTTCAAAATTTGATATTTTCAACACCAGAGGCTTTAGGGTACCCGTTATACTCCAATTTCACATTCAGCGTAGCACAAATAGCCCTGAACTTGAGCCTTAACGTGTCCATAATATCAGATACATACTAATTTTCTGGGTCGGATATCGGATAATTCTTGAGCAATTCATCCATCTGGCTTATGGTTTTCTGTACCTGAGCTGAGAAGTGATTCAGGTCTACTGGATAGCTGAGTTCCCAGATGTCGATGCAGCCTTTGTAAAAACCCAATTCCTCACCCACTTCAAACCTGATTTTCAGACCCACTTAACATCTTTCTTCTTTACCCGACACTATACAGTTTGCATAGCCTTCTTCATAACCTTCTTTGTAGTGAGTTTTTTCTAAGTTAAGCGCAAAGTCAAAAATGTCTTCAGTGGAATCTATTGAATTTGTGCGTGGTGGGAGAGGAATATATATAGACTCAAATGCACAAAACACCAATGTAAGAGTTCTTTGTTCAACCTACAGAACGAAAAAAAAAAAGAATGAAATATGAATTAAATTGGATATAACAATTTAAGAGAATTCCAATAAATAAGCATCAAATAAATTAGTTTAAGCCTATATTTGTTAGCATAAAATGAGAAATCAAATTCGGAATGAGTGTAGTGAATGTTGAATCAAATTTCAGAAATTGTGCAAGCCAAACATAAATTGAGCAATATACTTAAATTATGCAGCAAATAGTATAACATGAAGTTCAAGTTTTAGGGTAAAAAAAAAAAAAATGACCTAATTTTGTTACATCACACAAGTTAATCTTGATTTGAAGATGTGTAACTCTAATGTAATACAATCACATAATTTAAAATAAGACCAACACATGAAGACAAAATTAGTTGGCCATTTCAATAGTACACTCATATAGTCAAATGCATACCTGAGACAAATTTACACGTAACACAAAGCATAAAAAAAGTTAAATAATCGTTGGAATAATTTATAAATACACCTCTAAGGTTCAAACATCAAAGTGCAACTCTCAAGTGCGTACTTGTGTTCTCAGGATAAAACATTGAAGTTGATTGAATTTCTTAGACGTATAATTTATCATTTTCTTTTTCTTTTTAGAAATGAAAGCATAAAAATGTGTAAACTCAAAAAAACAAAAAAAAAAACTTAGTGGGTAGAATGAGAACAAAAATTCAATGATCTATATAAAACCATTCTGACATTGGAATTTCAGCCAATATAAGGAAAACAACACACTCACTTTCTCAGGCATTCATCATAAAAGTCATAAACTTGAGTAATCTGCAAGAAACAAAAAGGAAATTTTCAGCACTAACACATCAAACCTGATGCAAAATTCAAAAAATTATAAACGAATTTCAATGGTAATATACTAAAAAAAGCAACAAAAGTGAAGGGACAAACAATCATTCCATCATATTTGACGTATGATGATAAATAACTATAGATACAAACAATTACAAATTTACAATTTACAAATTTTTTTTTTCATTTAACAGACAAAAGCTTCCTAATTTCAATCTACTTCATTTACCTTTCTAAACATCATATAAACCAAACATTGCAACAGCAGACCATTATAATCATTTCTCTAAATCTATCTCGGCAAGCTCTCTAAGTTACAAGTTGTACACCCCTATTAGTCCTATCAGCAATACATTAAGTTTTCTTGACGATGAAGAAAAAGAAAATAGAATCGCTAAACGAATTAGAGGAAATATATTAGTATAATGGGCTTTGTATTTAATGTTCACCAATTAAGTTCGCTTAGTTGCTGAACTAAATTATTTCATTTGTCCATAGATACAGAGATACACAGTTCCACACTTCTTTTGGTAAATCATATACCAACCTTCATGATCTAGATCCACCCAGAGGGATAGGGAATTTTAATTTCTCTCTCTTTTGCAGAATTGATAAATATCACAAAAGTAGCTATCTATTTCCAAATAACAGATAAATATTGACTATACCTTAGGCACTTGAATACAAGATCTCCTCGACACGTACTGCAATGGGAACACATGTTGATTTCTGTTTAAGGACAATGAGTGTGCTCGATAGACCTAGATAACAAGCAAATGGGTTTTGGTGTTTGATTCAAATATAGTCCTAACTTAACCGATCTCAAATCCTCAATACGGTAACAGCAGTTGATCAGGACCAGAATACATATATGCATCCTGATTATATTTCTTCGTTGTGGGGTAGGTTGGGGTGGGGAAATATGAGAGAAACAGAACCTAATGCGAGAACCCAATATTTCTAGATTGCTTCATATGAAAATAGAAATACACGAGTCACCTACATTTCACAAACAAAACTCACAAATCTAGCAACTCAGAAAGGTGCACGAACCCCTCACCAGACATGGACATGATTTTACGTCATGAAAGTTGACCAACAGGCTGCATAATCAGAAATTGAATGCACGATCAAATAAACAAATCTCATCATCTAATGTGCATCATCAAGGCATGCAAATCATACCACTGTAAGCACATGAGAAGCAAGAAAAAGTCAAATATTATAGTAGTAATTCAAAATCACAGCCTTAACAAACATATAGATAAAAAACAGAATCTGGATCAGTCCCGTGTGTGCCCAAATAAAATTCCATAAACCTAAAATCTAGAAAATGAATATTCAAGAAAAAATTATATAAAACCTATAATAGAGCAATAATGAAGAAATGGAATCCCGCAATAATATGCAAATCGCAAACCCAGATACCCATTAAAATAGAAAAAAATTAATGATTAGATTGACCAAATAAGTGGGAAAAAATATGAAATTCATACATGGTGGAAATCGAGCCTCCACTACAAAAAATATAACAGATTTGAGATTGAAAAATAGATGATTATTGTCTACAGAGAGAAGAACAGAGAAAAAATTGAAGGGACAAATAAATTTTCAGAGCCTAGAGATCGTAGATCGTTGCTCAAGGATGCTGATTTTGGATTTCCAGAGCGTAGATATCGGATTTCGAATGTGGAATTTGGAGTTTGGGTTTGGAAATTTTTTATTGTGATTGCCACGATCAATTGAGGTGAGGATGGGTTGTTTATTTTGGTTATAAGACAGCGGTCGATTGATTAAACTATTGTACCGCTTTACATGCGGTGAGATTCGACCGTAGACTCAATAGATGAAGAAGGAAGGATAGAGATGATTTGAAGAGATAAAAATTGAGAAATTGAGAAATATGAAAACAGACATATGTAATGATTTTTGGGCCAATGGAGAAGAAAACTCCCTACAGTCATGATTAAATAACTTAGATTTTTATTAATTTTTTTTTTAAAAAAAATTTCTAACACAGCACGTGTTTGATAGATTATAAAATAAATTTTTTTTTCTCAAACTCATTTTTAATCAAAATAGGACCTATAACTTTTATTAATTTTTCAGTCACACATTTAATTTTTTTTAATCAAAATTACCTAAAAAAAACTACTTTTAAATTCTACCAAACACTTATTTTTAATTACATATTTTATCAAAATTTCTAAAAAAAAACTACTTTTAAACTCCACCAAAAAAGCAATAACTTTTTTGTAAAAATAAGATTTATCAATGAAAAGATAATTTCAAAAAACGTGTTTGACAAAATTAATAGTTTAGAGCAAAGCCAAATATGCTCTAAATAAAATTTAATATATTTTGTGATCAGAACAATTAAGTAAATTATTTATGTCAAAAATAACTTTTACTTCACTGAAATAAGTAATTGAATAAAAAAAATTTGTATTTTGGTCATTTTTTTGGTTGAGAAACAAATTTTATCATTTTTTCAGTGTTCACATTTAAAAATATGTTATTTTTATTTTCAAGAGTCTTACATCCTGA
Source organism: Forsythia viridissima (assembly GCA_030279155.1). NCBI lineage: Eukaryota > Viridiplantae > Streptophyta > Magnoliopsida > Lamiales > Oleaceae > Forsythia > Forsythia viridissima. Next base: position 35,288,723 of record CM059036.1, on the reverse strand, counting down.
TTAATAATTTAATACATATATAGTAGGGTAAATTTAGGGCAGGTCACTGTTTGGGCACTTATGGGCTCTAAAGTCATATGCTCAAAACTTAATTCAATTAAAGTCATATTTTAGAGCTAAAAGACCAACATACCCTTAATTGTAAAAAAACGCTAATTGTGAGTGGTGATACTATTTTTTTTGTGATACTGTTTTTTTGTGATACTGTTTTGTTGTGATTCTATTTTTTTGTGTTACTGTTAAACCTATGATTTTGTACTACTAATGAAACATTTTAAGAACAATAGTATTCTTTTGTTTATTCTCTACTGATTAATTCATCTACATACCATTAAACACCTTATAAATTTATACTTATCTATTCAATGAGAATCTATGTCCTAATTGAATCTCAAACATATTCAAATTCAAAGGAAGAATTAGAAACATTGTTTATAGTTTTAGATGAGAACCATTTGCATGACTTCCTATTAACTTGAGAATGATTGGCAGTTCTTCTTTCTTCATTTTAGCATTGCTCTGAAGTATGTGTTTACTTTTAAGGGACTCAGATACCTTGAAAGAGCTTTAATTTGCAGCAAAAGGATGTACATTTATCCGTGATACTGTTTTAGAGGATTTGTGATACTGTTTTGAAAAAAAAAATTAAAGATTGTCATTTTAAGCTAAAGAGACGACTTCAAACGGGTAAAATCCATCATAGACAGTGGCAAAGCAACTGGTCTTGACCGTCTCGTCGAGACCATTCCGAAAACATATTATAATAAAAATTTTGAGCATGTGTGCAAATTCTATGATCATTTCTATTGTGATACTGTTTTTTGTGATACTGTTTTGCATAATACAGTATCAAACAATACACATGACTATGATATCATGCTTTTATCTTTGATGCTGTTTAATTAGTCATATGTTTTGTTTGATACTGTATTATGCAAAACAGTATCATAGATTAAAACATGGATTAAAACAATATCAATTTATATTATTGTACATTACCTAAACAACACATTATCATAGATTAAAACTAAGACATTCAAACAGTATCACATGTTCAAACCTTGCCATAATTAAACAATATCAAAGATCACATATATTCAAACAGTATCACAGGATAAAAACAGTATCATGGATTAAAATGGTATCAAAATATACTAATTACTTAAACAAAACAGTATCATGGATTAAAACAGTATCATAGATTAAAATTAAGACATTCAAACAATATCACATGTTCAAATCTTGCCATAATTAAACAGTATCAAAGATCACATATATTCAAATAGTATCACAGGATTAAAACAGTATCATTGATTAAAACGGTATCAAAATATATTAATTACCTAAACAAAACAGTATCATTGATTAAAACAGTATCATAGATTAAAACTAAGACATTCAAACAATATCACATGTTCAAACATTGTCATAATTAAACAGTATCAAAGATCACATATATATATTCAAACAGTATCACATGATTAAAACAGTATCATGAATTAAAACATATTTCAAATGATAGTGAAATATTATGATAAAGTTTCAACCTATTAAACCTTGCCATAATTAAACAGTATCATAGATTAAAACTAAGACATTAAAACAGTATCATGGATTAAAACTAAGACATTCAAATATTAGATGATGGAACATTTAAACTCCTATTTACAACAATTCTATGTCCATTTATATTGTGATACTGTTTTCTGTGATACTGTTTTGTATAATATAGTATCGAATAACATACCATGACTAAATATTAGATGATGGAATATTCAAGCTCCTATTTACAGCAATTAGATGGTGGAGCATTTAAGCTCCTATTTACATAAGATAATTGAGTATTCAAGCTCATATTTACAGCATTCAAGCTCATATTTACAGCATTTTATGCCCATTTCTATTGTGATATTGTTTTGTATAATACAATATCAAGTTGTTATTCTATAATACAGTATTAACAACAGATGTTACCTCATTGTTTATATAACTGGAAAATGCTCATTGTTTACATAACTGCTAAAATACTCAACCCAAATACTCAACCCAGGTTAATCATATTGGTCAGCCTCTCTTGCAGCACGGATAGATCAATGCTAACTGTTAAGATATTAAGAATTAAGATTAAAACAAAGACATTAATAACAATATTCCTACATTAATTTGTTACCTCAATCTGGATTCTATGAAGTAACTTGTCATTTATTTTTGTAGTTTCACAGCTAACAACATTCAGTCCCCAACTGGAAATTGATCCAAAATCTTCACCAAAAAATTGCCTAAAAAGTGACACTATGCCGTAGAAGCACTCGCCAGAGGTCGCCGGAGGTGGAAGCGGTTGTCGCTGGAGGTCGTCGAAGGTTGTCGCCGGAGGTGGAGGAGGTTTGTGGAGTTGGAAGGTTGTGTCAATAAAAAATATAGTTAAAAGGGGTGATTTTGGAATTAATATAAAATATTGATGTGAAGTATGACTTAATCACAATTTAAAAAAAAATTTTACCTAATTTGAAACAAGTCATGTGGAGATGACTTATTAACAATTTTCCCTATATATAGGGGTAGGGGTAGTAACTACTCTATAAATTAACAGCCTTTAGACCATAAAACTTCTATTAATTAAAAAAGATATTAATTAATCGGTAAATTAATAATTTATTAATTTATAGAGTTTATTTACCATTCAATGAACATAAATTTAATCAATTAAAAATTTATTGTATTTTACCAATCTAATAAATTGAATATGAATTATCCACTAAATAACCAAAAAAATAAATTTATTGTACTTATGTACTTAACTAAATAATATTCATTATAATTGCATTAATTTAATTAAATGAGACGTGCAAAGCATTGTGCGAGTATAGTAAATAGCATCCCACATGCACTAAAAAAGAATTACAACAATGAATTTTTCAATAAATTTCACTTAAAAATTAGTCCAGGTATAATTTTAAGAAGAGAGTCGATTCCACTTAAAATTTCATTTGAAAATTAGTCAAAGTTACTCAAGAAAAAAATCGTTGCTAACATAACTAAAAATCATGTTAATGATGAAGTTGAGAATAATACAATAGCTTTCGAGCCTGTTACGCACAAAGAAACACTCAAAGCATCAACAACACTTCATAATTTTTTATTGCAGTTCGAGAATTCAACCGAGAACTTCTAGATACAATAAGAAAAATCAAAGATAGATCCAACTAGATTTAAATTTTTTTTAAAAATAACAATAGACATATTTTAATAAAATATCACAAAGTTATATTTGTAATTTTAACAAATTATTAATTTGTGAATGGAACCACAAAGTTATGTAAGAATTTGAAAAAAGGTATTATCTTACTAATTTATCGAAATTATTAATTTACCATATTAGTCTAAGTCGAAAATATAAAAATTAACTATATAAGAAAGATTATTAATTTATCGAGTACTGATTTATATAAGCTATAATGTATTTTTTTTATTGTTAATTTTAAAGTTCAAATATTTTATTGTCTAACACAAGAAAGAAAACTATCAATCATGGTGTAGAGTGAGATTCTTGTTTCGATTCCTACTAATATAAGAGCATGCTTGAAATAGAGTGGATGTATAATGACTATTTTAGTGTAGCTCAATGAGGCTTTCGTTGGCTTGTAATGAATTCCAAGAGACAGGTCTGAGTAATATAAGATAATTTACACATTTCTATGAGTTATAACTTTTGAACAAGGTATCATTTTGCCAAACATTATTTTTAAAGTAGCATTTTTATTGACAAATTCAAGAATCTTGCCATGAAGAAGCATAAATTAAAATAAGTAGTTAAACGCCGATATTTAAAAATTCAAGAATCTTGCCATGAAGAAGCATAAATTAAATTAAGTAGTTAAACGCCGATATTTAAATTATTGGCATGCAAATCACAATTATTTTTAAGAAAAAAGCCACTTTCGAGTTTTAGCCAAGATGAAAGATGAAGCAGGAGCGATGAATATTGAGACGAAAAAAATACAGGTAAAATACAAAATCGAGGGGAATGAGAAGAAAAAGAAGACAACCCACAATACCAAGGCAAAAAATTTAGAGATGACCAATTTTAGCTAACAGAAATGCTTTGAATCAATCTGTTAACATTTCTTAAGGTAAGGTACACGTCTCCTCCCCCATCCAATAGGGTTGAGGTGGAGACCTGAAAATCCCGCCTTAATTTGGGTGGTGTTTTTAATTTAAAAAGAAAATCCACTAATAATTCTAGCTGCAGAATAAACAGACAGTGGTATAAAGAAGACAAATTGCATCTATATTAGCCTCTATGAAAATTCATCTTCATGGGAAAAGTAAAACTATAATATATCAAAAACCTCATGATATCCAAATAATCAGATCACCTAGGATGTGAAAATGCAACTACAAGAGTTTTGGCTAAGCTTAAAATTTTTACTTTTAAGTACACAAGTAATCCGTGGGGGTAAACAAGTCTATTTCTGGTAAAAGTTGAAGCTAAATAAGTTACTTACTTTGACAATATTTACCACCTCCCCTCAAAATAAATAGCTTTTCTTTTTATTATAAGAAAAACAGTAATCTATCCAAGCACGTTTAAGAAAAATGCTCAGTTTGGTTTACTTATATGCTAAGCCAAACTTGTCACTTCATGAAAATATGACCCAAAATTTGGGGAAGCTTAAAAGAGAAACATACGAGAAACCATAGACAATCTACACTAGTTGAAATATTCATGTTATCTGAATCGATCATTAGCACGACCAGGAGCATCAGAGGTCCCGAAAAACATGGCAGCAAAAGCGAGGAACAAATATTTCAGACACGGCTTCAATCCAAAGAGTAATTGGAGAAAACAATAGGCAATGCATACAATGCACAATGCAGTCAAAGTTTGGACAAGTAACAACTGAAAAGTTGCCCCAACGAAAAACATAGAAAATGACCAACATATACAAGATCATTGGGGGGTGGCGCAAATGATTTATATCATAAAAATAAAATTTGTTACACAACAGAGAGAAGCAGGCAATGGTATAGCAGATCACAAACACGTTCAAACTAGTCTCAGTGAAATTTGTTGTAAGGAAATGTAAATGTGAAGCAACAAAAAAATTCATGATTTCCTACAAACAAAAAAACCAGAATGATCGACTAATAAATGTCAATACAAGAAAAAAATTCTTAATGCAAGAACAATTTCATAAATATGGGCAGCTAAGATATTTTACACCTGCAACAATTTTAGGAACTCCTTAAATCAAAGTACCATGGCCATGGGTGAACCCAGGATTGTTAGTTTGGCTCTAGGTAGAGCCAATACACGTTACGTCAAAGATAATAATACAGTTTATGCAAATGACAGGAATTATGTGAACTGTGTTCCCCCAACAAGTAAACAATTACTGAGTGCGCGCTAGCAAAACATAAAAAATTATTAATTCATTTCACATAAAGCAAGTTTTACAATCTTTCTTTTAACCAAACCTCTTACTGACAACATCTAAGCTGTTTCTTTCTCCGTATCAGGAGTTAAGAAATTTGCAAGAAGAATGTCTTCCATTTTGTTGTGAAGTTTTGCCTTCCATTTGGGTGGTCAAACTCGAATAATCACAAGGATTTATAAAGGAAAATCTAAGAATCTATAAGGTAGTATTAGTATTAGTGTGAATCTGAAAATTATCCAGTAGGCCATTCCCACTAAGCCTCTAAGGGCCACCCTGATGTTACTATATGCATAACGTACTTTTAGCAAAAATGATTCCATGTCTCCCAGCACTAATACAGCATACAAAACTGCCACATACTTCCCTCAGCTCTGACCAAAATGAACATATTCCATGAATCAGCATTAATTACTATACAATCATTTATCTGCTCGGCCGCCTCACAAGGAAAGAGGTTTTAATAAAACATAACCAGTTTCAATGCAAATATGAAACACACAAGTTGCAAACTATGCCAATCATTTACAGAACATAGCACAGAATATTGGGCTTACCATATTTTATGATGAAGAATGTGTGTTTCCTTGCCTTACCTAATAGAACAAAGATGGTTAACAAGATGGCCACTGGGATTATAATCTTTTTTTGAATGACGAGGCTTTGCATGCTTTATAACATCAAAATAAAGTGGAGAAAATACAATGTCAAATGAAGCGTTCATCTATGACTAAGCAAATAAAATGATCAATATATTAGTTAACTGCATACTTTCCAATTGACAGTGGAGTTCCTGCATCTTACGTGCCTCTATATCTTATTCTTCAATCTAGTCCAGTTGGCTAATTCCTCTTCTACACTCGAAATAAGTTCTTAGAAATGTACCACCACTCTCTGATGCATGCATCACAATTTCAGTATCAAACATTTAACCTTAGATAAATAAACAAAACAATATGGAAGGGGGATGGGCACTGAAGTAGGACATGGATCTCAAAGACATTACAGAGGAAATTTTTATCTTTTTTTAAAGGCTCTATCAGAATGGTCAATTGATATGGTTTAGTTACATTCAATTCCTTTTTACCTGTCCTTCAATTATTACTCACCCTTGCAAGAAATATTTCTCATCAGCTACTAAATCAATTATAAAGACCTTTAACTTTGAGGCCTCAAAGCAGTTCAGTATCAGTGCCAATTTTATTTCCTTCATTTATAGAAATTGAGACCAGCATGAAGAGAAGCCAATGTCATGTATAAAGTTGATCCACACCATGTCATATATTCAACAGGAACGAATAAAAATCTCAAGAAAATGGAATTCCTTAAGTAATGGCACAATTTGGAAAAAACTTCCAAACCCATTCAATTTTTAAGTGCATTCAAGATTATTTTTTGTTACTATAGCACCATCATTATAATCTACAATCAGTTTTTAAAACAGAAATTATAAATAACGGTCCAAATGGAAAAAAAGAAAAGAAAGAAAGACTAATTTAACATTAACAGAAGAGCATGTCTGAAACCTCATTATTCAGCAGTGTTACGCATCATGAAAGAGAACATTTCACGAACTGGGGGATACTCAACCAACCCAATATCCATTGCATATCCACTAATTGGCAGCTTCAGATCACGTAAAACAGTAAACGCCTTGGGCATACGAGTCTTTGGCACTTCTTCAGCTAATGGACACAAAGGAATCCATGTATCTGGACGATGCTCGTCCCCAACTTCAATACCCTCCTTCTTCATTGCATCACACAACTGTGAATGAAACTGAAGGAGAGACAAAGTTGGAGTTGGAGCAAGAAAGAGAACATTCTTGTCATTTGGGAGGCTACCAATAGAAGAGAAGGACATGGGTAAAGGTTCTTGCTTTGAAGCCAAATTCTTTACGATATTCTCAATTTTAGAAATGTCAGCAAACGGGCTCGAATATAAGGTAATTTAAGCAAGTTATTATGATGTTAAAAGTAAGATTGTAAGTTTAATGATACGGGCAAGCCTATAGCGTCAACAACAACAATCGACAAACCAAGTCTTATTCCAAATAAATTTAGAGCATCCACACATATATGAGATTGATACAGTGTACATATCATCAAAATACCCCTTTGTTTCTATAATAACAACGCCCATAACAAAATAAATAAAACAATCGATAACTCAGCTCCACATTCCTCTAATTTAGCATAATTCAATTACTTAAAATTTGAGTGTGAAAACCCTAATAATAAAACAAGAAGGAAAGTACTGAATCACATTCAAAAATTTCAAAATTTGATATTTTTAACACCAGAGGCGTTAGGGTACCCGTTATACTCCAATTTCACATTCAGCGTAGCACAAATAGCCCTGAACTTGAGCCTTAACGAGTCCATAATATCAGATACAGACTCGTTTTCTGGGTTGGATATCGGATACTTCTTGAGCAATTCATCCATCTGGCTTATGGTTTTCTGTACCCGGGCCGAGAAGTGGTTCGGGTCGACCCGGATAGCTGAGTTCCAGATGTCGATGCAGCCTCTGTAAAAACCCAATTCCTCACCCACTTCAAACCCGGTTTTCAAACCCACTTGGCATCCTTCTTCTTTACCTGACACTATACCATTTGCATAGCCTTCTTCATAACCTTCTTTGTAGTGAGTTTCTTCTAGATTAAGCGCAGAGTCAAAAATGTCTTCAGTAGAATCCATTGAACTTGTGCGTGATGGAAGAGGAATGTAAATAGACTCAATATGGACGTGCTTAAAAATACTTTTTATAAAATAAATTAAAAAGTAAAAACTTATTTTTTTGTAAAAATAAGATTTACTAGTATATACCACTTAGCACGGTGGGATCCGACTATAGTGTTATGTTTCAACATTAATCGCAAAGCAAAATCACGAAGCTGAACTGCAAACGAATAACAAAATAGTGATTAGTAAGACAATCCCATTAACTTAACACCAAATAAATTACTTGATTACATAGCTCTCCCAAACATGTTTCTAAGAATTACTATAGTTGAAAAATGTGATGACTTAGCAAAGAAGAAGCAGTAAAGGATAAATGAGAAGAATGAAATAATGATAAAGTCTAACAAATAAATTTAAAATCACTCAAAAACGAATTCATATTCCTGATGTTGTGCACAATGGGAAAGGGCTGACAACCAAATTAGACAGTACCACATGATCCAAGTCCCTTGCTACCCACCCCATTAATGAGATAAAAGAGAAATTGGTTACTCATTCTTGATAACCTGATGACTAAACATGTGCCTATTGGCAGACAGACGGAGAACTTGGTGTTGCTTCTAGTTTGAAGCCACTGGGTCAGGGATATTATAGACCATATCACATAGAACAACTCATAATCTTAGAGAGCGCAAGGAATGTCATATTACTGAATCACAAAATTCTCACTTCTGATATTTATGTGAAGAACATGACATTTGTTTCAATAATTTTAGTATCCTTCGACTTCTCACTTCTCAATGTAACTCAACAAAGTCTTATCCATATTTAGTCCTTCTTGGCTACATGAAAGCTCTTCCATAGTGCTCAATCAGTTGGAAAATGATGCAAAAATCAACTTAGGTTTGAAAACAAGAGGTGATTTTTTTATTGAAAAGGATAAAACCACAGATTCACTTTGCAATATTTGGAGACCTATAATTGGGTCATTGTAGTGGAAATCAAGAAAAATGATCTTTAATCGGAAATTAATGCAAAATCAACTTAAGTTTGAACAAATACAGTTCAAATTCTGATTTCCAGCCCACAGTTGATTATTAGCCAATGCAGTCTTTATGTTCCGTAAAATGTAAAACCCTCTGATGCGAGCATGTAATTTGAGATTCTTTCATGTGAATTTCATTCTTATTCAATATTTTTCAACAGAACTACCCTTGAAACTCAGGAGAACAAAAGGTACTCCACTCTAGATTTATATCGAAAACACGAGCGTAAAAACTCGACTTGGAGATGAACTTAACAAATAAATCTTTTTCAATTACCTATCGACTGTGTTTTGTATTCCAAACAACTGTGCAATTAGTTTCCTCCAATTAATGTTTACCTTTTATGTTCCAACTCTGTAATCCAAACAGGCCCTAATCAAAGACGATAAATAAAATAAAATTCGAATAATGTGCACCTCGAAAACCCCTTAAACAAAACCCTTAATTTGCAAGTAAGCATGAAAAAGAAAATGCTATAAATTCTGAAATACAAAAGCTACAATTGACAAACAAAGGTAATTTAACAATAAAACGAGAAAATTAATTCGAGATTTGGAGACAAAAAATGTAAGAACACGGTGAAAAGTAAAAAAAAAAAAAAAAAAAAAAAAGCATACAACAGCAAGAGAGATGTAGGCTTACTGTGACGGAGAGAGAAACCGAAAGGGACAAAAAAAAAAATTCGCAGCGTTGCAAACAGACGATGATTTTGGATGGGTATTATGGATTTCAAGAGCGCGGATATTGGAACGTGGTTGTAGAATTTGGATTTTCGGTATGTGAATTGTTGATTGCCAGGAGATGGATCGGTTCAGGAGTGGAATTTGTCGGGAGGATTGAGATTTGTTCAGAGCAAATGCTTGTATTCTCAAGACAGATTGAGATTTGTTCGGAAGAATGGATTGTATTCTCAAGACAGACAGACTGTATATGGCAAAATTGAGTGAGTGGAAGTAAAAACCTCGCTACGTTCGGTTGATAAGAAAAAAAGGGTTTCTTTTTATAGGGAGGAATTTTCTTGACGGTGAGGACTGAGGAGGGTGGGGGTTGGGAAATGGGAAGACTTGGGAGCAGCGTTTTCGTTCGACAATTTTGCGATGACCACTCAATATTTTACACTCAAGTCACTCTATATTCATTTTTTTCATTTTCTTTTGCATTTCACACCAAGTCTTATTAAGGAATTCGATGCAGCGTTTGTAAAAACTCAATTCCTCGCCCACTTCGAACCCGGTTTTCAGACCCACTTGGCATTCTTCTTCCTTACCCCACACTATACCGTTTGCATAGCCTTCTTCATAATCTTCTTTATAGTGAGTTTCTTCTAGGTTAAGCACAGAGTTAAAAATGTCTTCAGTGGAATCCATTGAATTTGTGCTTAGTGGAAGAGAAATGTATATAGACTCAGCAGGAATGTGCTTAAAAGTACTTTTTTATAAAATAAATTAAAACGTAAAAACTTACTTTTTTGTGAAATAAGATTTATCAATGAAAAGATAATTTAAAAAAACATGTTTGACAAAATTAATAGTTTAGAGCAAAGCCAAATATGTTCTAAATAAATTTCAAAATAATATATATTTTTTTGAGATAAGAACAATTAAGTAAATTATTTATGTCAAAAATAACTTTTACTTCACTACAAATAAGTAATTGAATTAAGTAAATTATTTATTGTTGTATAAAAAAAATAACTTTGTAAGTTTGTTCAAATACTTTTATTTAATAGAGTTATTTGTAGTAATTGAACATCAAGTTTGTGACAAAGTTATTTTTTTTGTAGAACAATAAAATAAAAATTTAAATTTAAAAAAAAATTACTTAATAATAAAAATAATAATTTTATTTGACATGTTTATTACTAAAGTGTTAATTCCAAAAATAAAACTCATTAGTTTTCTTTAATTTTTTATAAAAAAATGAAGTATTGGATCTATTTGCACATTTTGTAGTAATTAGGAATCCACATACAATTTTTTTCTAATTAAAATTAGAGTAATTAACATATTTCGTCCTTATCCTTTGAGTCTATTGTGCAAATCATCCATATCGTTTGAATTTTGACATTTGGATCCTTAAATCTACTGTCTACACTTCTTTGTGCAAAAGGTCTCTACCGTCCAAATCTGTCAACTTTTACCGTTAAATAGTGCACCCTCTCAATTTCTGAAGGGTAATTTCGTCAAATCATAACTTCTATTATTCCCTCAACACACACATACGAAGTTACAACATTTCTTCTTCATCCACATCACTCTCTATTTTTTTCCTTTCTTGGGCAATGGACCAAGCAGACGAGTCGAGGTAAGAATCACCAAATCCTTGGCGGCGGCCGCCACGATTTTCGAGTTCTCCTCTTTCTTAAGTATCAACAACTTTGTTTCATCAGCCAAAGCTTTGCCGCATTTCAAAATCTTGACTTTCTCCAAAATCATATTCTTGTTGTCGTTCTTTGATGGCGAATTGGATGAAAGTCAATCCATTTGGCCATTTGACATCGTTTTCGTGATCTCCCATCATATTGGACGAATGAGGGAGTAAAAATGGGTGAGTTTCGTCTTTGGAAGGTGGAACTCCGACTCAAGTCGTGTTTTGAAAATTTGGAGAAGTAAGGATTGAAACTGCTGGAGGGATTGGCCTTGGCCCCAAGTTAAATACGGGAGGAGGAGGGCGAATCAGTATAAAAGGTTGCTTTAAAGGAATCGTGGAGGAAGACGATGAATTGCGAGTGGAAGAAAATAACTGGGATAGGTAAAATCCAGATTGATAGCCCAAGGATTCAAATGTATGCCTCATTCTCATCACAAAATGGAAGTCTTCAGGTATCTAAAAATGATAAAAATAAAAATTTGTCAAAGAGATTATTGTGTTACCATTGTATGCTTTAGGTTTTCTCAAGAATATGAATATTCAAAAACGAGAATATTAAAAAAGAAAATTATAAAACTCACAATCTTGCAGGAACCAAGTTGCAGTAGGCCATGTCCAACTTGAATAACTTGAATAACAGCTATAGTCTGGCAAAATCATGTCAATGGGCACACAGACTAAGAAAGAAAGGAAAAAGCGAGAGAGTCATGAGGATGAAGAAGAAAAGCTGTAACTTTGTATGTGTGTTGAGGGAATAGTAGAATTTGTGATTTGACGAAATTGTCCTTCATAAATTGAGAGGGTGCACTATTTAACGGTAAAAGTTGACAGATTTGGACGGTTGGAACATTTTGCGCAAAGAACGGTGAATTTAAGGACCCAAATGCTAAAATTCAAACAATAAAGATGATTTGCACAATAGACTCAAAAAATAGGGACGAAATGTATTAATTACCCATAAAATTAAGGGCATATTTGTTTTTTTCATCCTATAAGGACCAATTTCGCACCAAAACACATAGATTAGGAACTTGTATGCCAAAAAATAAATGTTAGAGACCAATTTCACACTAAGAGCAAAGATTAAGGACCATTTGCGCCAAAATCCCTACATTTTACATCCTGATTAATACACATAAGTAATTACTATATACATTAACAACCTTAAGACCATATAACTTCTATTAATAAAAAAAGGTATTAATTAATCGATAAATTAATAATTTATTAATATATAGAGTGAACATAAATTTAATCAATTAACAATTTATTGTATTTTACCAATCTAATAAATTGAATAGGAATTATCCACTAAATATACTCTAAATTAACCAAAAAAATAAATTTATTGTACTTATATACTTAACTAAATAATATTCATTATAATTGCATTAATTTAATTAAATGAGACGGGCAAAGCATTGTGCGAGTATAGTAAATAGCATCCCACATGCACTAAAAAAGAAATACAACAATGAATTTTTGAAAATATTTCACTTAAAATTTAGTCCAGGTACAATTTTAAGAAGATAGTCAATTTCACTTAAAATTTCATTTGAAAGTTAGTCAAAGTTACTCAAGAAGAAATCATTGCTAACGTCACTAAAAATCATGTTGATGATGAAGCTGGGAATAATACAATAATACAATAGCTTTCGAGCCTGTTACGCATAAAGAAACACTCAAAGCATCAACAACACTTCATAATTTTTTATTGCAGTTCGAGAATTCAACCGAGAACTTCTAGATACAATAAGAAAAATCAAAGATAGATCCAACTAGATTTAAATTTTAAAAAAATAACAATAGAGTCATATTTTAATAAAATATCACAGTAAATTATATTTGTCATTATCTAAATGACTTATTACACAATAACTGGTTCGTTAAAAATTTTGTTTGGTAAAAATCCAATGGGACAAAAATATTATCAAAAATTTAGAGTAATCAAATGCTACCTCATTAAAATCTTGTCAGAAAAATTCAGTGGGACAAAACCTAAGCGAAGGAAAAAGAGTACAGCTACTCCCATTGATTTCAATTAATGAAAAAACCTTGTATCAAGCTATCTACATATTGTGTGACAATGTCTTCAATGTCTCCATCTTCTTAAAATTTGTATAAGACAATTCTGGTGAAATATGCTCCATGTTATAACCTCCAAGCAATATCATCTCCATACATTATCTCTGGTTGACTGTAGTCGGCATGATGGTTTGATGCAATTATATTAAAAACAGATCTTGTTATTGTTCCCTTCAGGGGCCTCATATATATTTTATAATATACGGGAGTATAACCATAGGGTTATGATGAGGGGTAAATGTTTTGTAGGTTATGGACATACATAACTATAATATTTATACAACTTCCAATTGTATGTTATTTACAGACAGAATATGCCTTATTAAAACTTTACTAGAAAAAAACACGGTGGACAAAAATCCTAGTGAAGGAAAAAGAATACATAATTCTTTTAAAACGCTATTAAAATTGTCTCATTAAAAACCTTGTCAGGAAAACCCAATGGGACAAAACCTTAGTCAAGGAAAAGAATACAACACGTATTTGCTCCCCCTCATTATAATATCACTTCATATCTGTACTTCGATCGATTAAGTTCTTGAAAAGTTGAACTAAATGCTTCAGGCATATTAAATCCTCTTGGGATTTATATACATAGTTTTATTAGTCATGCGAGATGAGTTGGTTATAACAATATTCATTGTATGCATATATGTTATGCATTGACAGGCTAACAAGATATCAACTTGTGATTACTTTACATAAGCCTTTGCAAAATTCATAATGTTAAAAGTCATGTATTACATGTTACGACTTCATTTTCTCATTTCCTTTTCGTATAAATATACACTTTTAGGTGCTTGGACTATAGGTCCAAAAACTTCAAGTTTTACTAATCAGTTCAATTTACTTGGATTGCATCCTTTTATTTGGCCAATTATTTCTTTGACAGATTTCTTTCAATATCATCGTTACCTTTCATAATATAAAGTGCTTTTTTATATACAAAAGTGTTATCAACAACATTTGTTTTTTAATCCATTTCTTTCTCATAACGACATAACTTAAAGAGATCTTTTCGTTTTATTATTTCAGCTAGCTGAACCTATTCTGTGGTTTTATAATTAGTTATGTCTATATACTCTCAAAGAGCATACACCTCCTCAATAGGACCATCTATACCTCCTCAATAAGACCATCTTTATAATTGGCTCCATTTTTAATTTGAGAATTTTTTGGAATCAAATGTCATCACGCTTCATGCGTGTCATTAATTTACCAGATATAATGTTAATGGATTGTCCTTCAATGACGTTAATATAAATTGGAGCATTTAGAGCTGGTATATGAGATTTGATTTAATCTCTTTGGTCAGTAAATACATCTGTCAATTGTATAACTTACAAATGAGTTATTTGTCGAACTTCTTAAAGTTCATATTGTCTTGTGCAAGGATCTAGAAAACATAATATGCTGCATTTTCATGTATTCTTTCCAGCTACTTAATTTCTCTCTCCTGATGTTGAGAAAACTATCTTATCAAAATGACATTCGAAAAACTGTATTATAAAATATCACCCGTTAGGATTTAAAATATTTTATAATAAAAACTAAACATGTATTATCAACATTTTTTAATGTCCAGCTCAGTGCACTATGGTAGACCGATTGTACATATATTGCACCATCAAAAATCATTAGATAGATAATATTAAGCTCTGACCATAAGCCAACTATAGCGGAGATAACTTTGATGTTAACATTATGTGTATAAGTGTTTATGTATATAAAATAACATTCCCTATATAAAAATGGGAAGCACTTTATTCTCAATAGTAATAGTTTAGAATTTAATTAGAGGCGTTAACAAACAATATTGCTAAACCATTTAACATCATCTCAACTAACATTTATTAAAAAATTGAGATTTAGACTCACTAGCGTTGACAAGGCATACCACCGTCCTATTTGTATAATCCGAAAATAATGCTCATAATTTAAAATTTGAGTAAGTAATTTCGCAAACTTCAAGTTGCGAATAATAACAATATACAATCATCTAGTATATGTATCTATTATATAAAAAAAATATAGATGATCAACATGGAGGGTGATGGGCCCCATAAATCACCCTAAATAATTTTCAGAAATGCAGGAAATTCAGTTCCAATTTTAACTAGTGAAGGTCTACTAGTTTATATACCATGAGAACAAGCATCAAATGAGAATTCATTATATTGAAAAATATTCTGATTTTCAATAAATATTCTCATTAATAATTTACATCATATTGATCCGGAATTGTCTAACTGGTAATGTCAATCAATAAAAATTTTAGGACATTGAACTTCTGGTTCAACATAGTAGTTGTTTAATTGTACCAATATTTGTATAGTACAAACTAAAAGAAATGAACAACATAATATTTGTTTCATTATTCTTGTCTTTTTCTTTCAGGGATTTATGTTGCATGTATGTACAATAGATACGTGACTATTGTCGTCATATCTGAAATCTAAATGATCTAAACATATCAAAACATAAAATTTCTTGGATTAACGAACTTCGGGTTGCAATAATATTTAATTCAATGATCTTATAATATTACTTTTTCAGAAGCAAGTAATATTCTGTCAAAATATTAATATAATGTTGCACTTCTCAAGAGAAACAACAAATTATATTAAAATATGAAACTTTATTAAAATTTGTTCTTCAGAAACATTTAGTTTAATATTAAATTACATAAATTATAGTCTTCGGGAACAAGTCATGTTCTGCTAGAATATGAATATAACGTTGTGCTTCTTCAGGAGCAACAACAAATTATTTTAAAATGTTAAACTTTACTCTAAAGTAAAGATTTGATCTTCAAGAACAATATTATAATATTAATATTATATCTTATAAAATTAGACTATTCAAGAGCAATTAATATTCTATTGAAATATTAGTATAATATAAAGTTTTGCTTATTCTAAAGCAACAATAAAATATTCTTCTAAAATATTTATATGTTAGGTTATGACATACAATAAAATATGCTTCTGGGATATTGATAGAATTGTAAAATTATGTTTCTTCAGAAAAAGCACAATTAAAATAGATAAACAAATCTTATTGACTTCTCACAATAATTTCATGCTAACTTTTATTCATAACTACGTATGAAAAAATAGATAGAAAATAACATAATAGTTAATTGAACAATAAAAACTACTGCTACTTCAGGAGTAATAGTTCAATATTCTTCTAGAATATTTAAATTGTAATGCCATGCTCTTCAGGAGCAATTAATATTTTATTAGACTATTATAAAGTTGTGCTTATTCAGGAGCTACAACAAATCAATATTTTAAGGTAAATATTTGCTCTCTAGGAGCAATATTATAATATTCTTATAGAATATTATATTTTATAAAATTAAGGTCTTCAAGAGCAATTAATATTCTATTGGAATATTAATATATAAAAAAATTGTGTTTCTCCATGAGCAACAATATGATATTGATATATGCAGACTACTGCTATTCCAGGAGTAATAGTTCATATTCTTCTAGAATATTTATATGTTTAGGTTATGAAATATAACATAATATTCTTCTGGAATATTGTTAAATTATAAAATTGTGTTTCTTCAAGAAAAACACAATTAAAAGTATTGTAATAAGTGATTTTGTACTTTCTATACAACATTCATTAGGTTGTATTTTAGAATTCATAATATTCATCCACACTGATAAATATTGTTAATTGTCAATAAATTACATAATTTTTACATACTGGAATCATCATGCAACATATTTTTGTGCCGATAAAATAAATAAAATTACAAATTGCAGCATGATATATTAATGTGTAAAAATTTGACAATAATGGTAGAATATCATGAAAAGTAATTTAAAATCAACATAATACTTACCTTTTCTTTTGGATAGAAAAGAGAAACCACTTTGTTAGTTACATTGACAGAACTTGTTGTATTTATTCTCTTTTGAAAAAAATATTGACTACAACACTCGTGCTGACTACGTGTTATGAAACTAGAAAAGTAAAAAGAAAAAGAGAAGAGAATATAGAGAATCACAACTCAAGTGTGTTAATTTATTATAACAATGACCCTTATTTATAGAGTTCCAAAAGGAGTTACAACTTGATTAGAATACACTCTTCTAGAGTAAGTAGATAACTACATAGACATCTAGATACAACTAAATAGTCATTCATCATTATCTATAATTTTACAACAAGATAGTAATTTTTAAATTATTTTATATTTTGTAGTATATGATGAAATTATCACACAAAAAAAAGTTGGAGGACCAACTTCACATACCAATACACGGGCCGGCCCGTGGACTTTTTCCCGACCCGGATCAGGGGCCCTGGTCCGGGCCCGTCTTTGGACAAGCCTGGGCCACTCACAGGTCGGACTTTTAAGGGTCGGGCCGACAGGCGGTCCAACCCTTTTGCATTCTCTACAAAAAGGTAAATTCAAGATACAACGCTAAATTCCAACCCAATTCAGTAAAACAACAATTCATAATTAGCAAAAAAAAAAAAAAATTCCTTGAACTCGACTTAATGAGTTCAACATTGTATATATTGAAAGATTTAGTACAAACAAATCATTCACAATCACTACTAAATCACATTACTCTTTCAAAGTGAAGCTTCTTTAATAAATTAGAAAGACTGTTAGAACAAAAACATTTTGTTGTATAATCATTTTTGAGTCACTAGCTTAATCAATCGGGCAAAAGGAGGCACGAAAAGGGATGGCAATGGGGCGGGTCGGCCCCGCCCCGCCCCGCCCCGCCCCGCGAAAATTTTGGCCAGCCCCGCCCCGCGACCCGCGAATTCGCTGGGCGGGGCGGGGCAGGGCGGGTCGGCCGTTGGACCGGCCAACCGCCCCGCGAACGTTCTTTTTTTTTTTTTTTTTTTTTGTTAAACTGAAAAATAATTAAAAATATATATATACAATTTTTTTAAATATTTGTACCAAGCAAAACAAATAAAATTATAAGATTTGGGTTGTGGTGTAGTGGTTAAGGTTAGTAGTTTATAAGTTTTAACCCGAGTTTGATTCATCTTTAATCCATTTTTAGTTAAAATCATAATTTCCACTATATTTTATGATTTTTCAAAAAAAAAAAAAAATTTTTTTTTTTAGGCGGCGGGTCGCGGGTTGGGGCAGGGTTGCCCCAGACCCGGCCCGGGGCAGATTTTTCTGCCCCAAACCCGCCCCTATTGCTTCGTGGGGTGGGGGCGGCTCTTGGCGGGGCGGGGCGGGGCGGGGCGCGGGTCAGCGGGTTTTTTTGCCATCCCTAAATCAAGCGCTGTATTCCCTTTCTGCAACACATCAAGGCAAAAGTTTGCAGTACGGAATAAAAATTTACAAGTTTCCCCTCTGATAAGAATCTCATTTTTCAAGTAGAAGTGAAGGGCATGATTTCGTGCAATCATCAGAATATGCAATTTAAGACAGCTTCTACAACATATGAATGCAATTGCATATTAGCATTGAAATATGTGTATATGGATAAATTTATATAAATAAGTATATATGTATGTAGAATTTTAAAAACTTACCTTCTAGGAAGCACGGACACTCGTAGTAGGGCAACATGTCTGTGCCCGACACGTGTTGTATCGTGTCAGACACTTCAGAACAAGTGTCTGACAAGCAACATGCCATATTCTATATTTCATATATATTTTAAATTTCCAACAAGACCAACACTAGATGTGATACTTTAGGAAAGTGTTCCACATATTGTGCACCGTGTTCTATATTAAAAAGTATACAAATGAAGATATAATATATAAATGTAAAATTTTAAAAAAGTTTGTCCTCGACGTGTCGGCGTGTCCGTGTCGTATGGTGTTTGTGCCCGTGTTTCTTAGCTTACCTTGTTTCTCCTTGTTTTATCTGCACCATTGACTAACAAAATCTTTGCTATGTCTCTGTTTCTAGTTTGCATGGCCACGTGTAAAGGTGTCCATCCTTCCTGGCAGAAGAACAGTGTTAAACAAACAAAAAGGACAATCAACAATAAACTTGAACATGTATTATTAACAGCATTTAATATCAATCGTAGATTCCATTGGAAAAATAAAATTTGTACTTACATTATCAGCAACATTAACATCAACCTTGTATTTTATTAATAATTTCACAATTTACAAAACTCCAACTTGAACAGCATAATGAAAAGAGGTGCAGCACCATCCTGTTATGACGATACAAAGAATATCAATAATCCTAGAAATCGAAAAAAAAAACAAAACTTGATAATATAAATCATATGGAAAGTGATCTCACCAGATCCCTTGCTTGAGGATTTGCACCTTTTCTTAAGAGATGACTGATGACTGCCTCCTTTTACCAATAACTGCAAGATGCAGAGCCGTGAAGCCATCCTGCATCACCAAGTTTTTGTTTGGATTAATGCTAAACACATAGAATTTATAGAAATGTACAAGGATCTATTTCTAGGCACCTCTTTGGATGCTTTAGACATGATGAACTCTTACCTTATCAACTAAGTCGATATCATATCTATTTTCAAGAATGTCGTCCATAAATTTTATCTGTCTGGCGAGTGCAAAAGTATGGAGAGGATTCCATTTTGCCCGAGACATGGAGTTCAAAAAAATAAAAATAAATGAATAAGAAATATAGTTTACAGGATCAAAGAGTGCAATAGTACCATTTCAAAATTCTTATATGCATATAAATGTGCTAATCATTAATACATTTTGAGGCAAAAATTATGATAAAATAAAGTGGTAGTACATACAAATGATATTGACAAATTGTTATAAATAAACAACATACATTTAGGGAGTAAAGGGAATATGAGAGAGAAACGAATATCATATTATGAAATATATTTTGAATGTTAGGGAGAACATTTATATGACAAATTGTATAATTCTATGGTAGCCAAAATATTGATCAAATGTAAAACTATAACAAATGAAATCTAATGACAATGACAAGTGAAATGAATGACTCAGTAGAGATATATTCATTCAAATATAAATAAAGCACGAACAAAAAAACTTGTAATATATCTTTGTTTTGATTTAAAAAACAGAGAAAACACTTAAGAATTTTAACTAACAATTGCTTTGCTACTTTACTTTATGAAATCGTAACTCATGACACCCCTTAACTTTTAAACTTAGGTTACATTGAAGCCTCATAATTTTGATTAAATTTCTTTTTATCTTCACTCGTCCGAGTCATCCGACAATGTCATATTAGTTGATCAAGAGATCTGCTATGTTGCTGACACAATTGTGAAAGAAGTTACAGTGCAAAAAAGAAGTCATTTGATATCATTGAAACTTATAGTCGATATTTTTTCCAAATTGCGAGCTTTGTTTAGTTCCAAAACTGCTCTTTCTTCTGGGCTGAAGAGCTGTTCTACCTCTACAAGAAACTAAGAATCAAAATAACACAACATTGTACTTACCAGCCCATATAATCCAAAGAAGCTGTGAAGAATACAAAACAAGACCAAAAATTTTCACAATAAATTTCTGACTGTACAACAAGAAAAATGCTAAGTTAAAGTCATAAATAAAATGCATATTTGCAATATGATTTTCAATTCCATAGAGTGTGCATAATTCAATTATTTCGCCATCTATGTTTTCCATGTCGAAACACTAAAACTTGGATAGAAAAAAATTACTGTACAGAGAGGGCATGTTTAGTACAATTGGACTGAAGACTGTAGGCTAGACAAGATTTTAGCTTCGTTTCTCCTTTTTACTGTCGAGAAATCCGCTGTACCAAACATGCTGAAACGGAAAAATACTAGTCGGGAACTTGAGGGAGGAATGGGATAAGAAGAAATATAGACCTTTAACAAGATCTTCTTCGTACTTTCTTGTGGACAATTCTTCCCCATTAATAGCTGTAGCTTGAGTGTGTCATTCTTCTTCCCAGTCACTCTCGAAATCCAAGTCATTCTCTTTCATTTCCACATTTTCATCATCTGAATAATCGTCATCACATTCACTGTCAATACCAGAATCAGGATCTTCCCAAATCCCTTGATAACTGGACGCTGAATTAACCCTTCCACTCTAGAACCCATTAACAAAATGAACTCCCAAATTATTGCCTCTTTCTTGGCGTTTGATTGCTGTGGTGAAACTAGAACAGCTGCGAATAACTGGGCACAAAGATTTAGCCATGAAAACTGGTTCGGAATTAAGAAGTTTCATTAAAGAAAATGTAGGGTTGCCCAACGAAACATTCATTTCCTATCTCTTCAATCTTCCTCTGCCCAAACAAAAAATCAACAAAATAGAAAATTGCATTAGTAAGACATTTCGTCGAGCGGCTTGTGTGCAAGTTGGTGAGGTGAATATTATAACAAATTTTCAGAGGTATAAGCTTAAAACACGAAAATCTCCAAACTTTTAGACCAGAAATTTTGAAATTTCAACTCTATATTCCACCGCAACAGAGAGTGAAACCTTGCCAATCAGAATTTTGGCAAAGCAAGTTCTTGAAGAATAAGATTTTGGTGGTTCACATACAGTGAAAATAATTTGGGCCTTCAAAAATCAAGGAAAAACAACGGAAATAGGACGAAACGACATAATTAACACACTATAGCACTATTTGACAAGTTCCAATTCAACCTCTCTTTTGCAAGTGACGTTGATAAAAAAAATGTGAAAATTACACATATAATTCTCGCTCAAAATTGAAATTTATTTAATATTCAAAAAAAAAAAAATTCACAACAAACTGAATTAATTGAAAAATATTAACTCTTTAATGAAACATTAATTTTAGCAATGTTACCTTTCAAATTATCTACTCGACCATTTCATTTGTTGTTATCAAATATTATCAAAATCAAAATCTAAAATTTAAATATTCTTCAACAAAATCATAGTTGATACATAATTTATTTTGTTCAATAAATATGCTGAAATTTACGTGAATTGTCGTCCAAAAATTTCAAATCGGAATCTGATGCTATAACTTGCTACTAGATTGAAAATAGCATGTCGGTCATTATATATAAATATCTAATTACATTAACAAGGCACAAGATGCAATCTATTTGAATATCTTAACAATGTATAACATCAAGAACTAGCATCAAGACATGGATGGTCATTTTTTTTTTTGGGTATTTAGTGACTTATTTCTGGTCATGTATGTACTACTTTAAGGTGTAGAAATAACGTATAATCCTGATTTTAGATCTTAGTTGCTACTATTGCGAGTAACTGCCATCATAAAAAACTTGAAAAAAACACAAAATGAGATCAGAAATTAGAAAACACTCAAAATACTATAACACAAAAATAGACGAATTTAATAACTTGCAAGATCTTATTTAAAACAAAAAATATAAACTTTACCTTCTAATAATCAACGTGTAAGATTTATCTCCTTCTGCAATTATAGAAAAAACTTATAAGATTGAGTGCATATTTGTTAAAATTATTTTTTAAATGTTTATAAGTCTTATGGAATATGTGGATAATAAGTGAGTAGTAAGTTGTGACTTGTGAGTCCAATGAAATCTGTAGATAAAAAATATATTTGTCAAATTTTTCTAGCTTAAATTATAATTTAAGCATAGCTAAAAATGCACTAAGTGAAATTTATAACTAAACAATCGAGAATTGTAGAGGTAATATGGTGAAGATAGTAGAATTTGATAGAGTTTGGAAAATGAAAGAGATGATAATGTGAATTGAAATTAGATCAAATACTATAAATATATTAATTTTATTATAAGTAACTTAATTTAAGAGATTTCTATTAATTATTCATTTAAATTCGTAATTAATGAAAAGTAGCAAAAAATAAATTATAAGTATTTAGTAATTGTCAAATATATTTGTAGGGAAGGTAGTATTTTTCAGTTTTCAATTACAAGTCGGTAGATGATCTAACATTCTTATAAAAAATCATTATGATAAAAAGTTCATAAACTTTACATTATGATTCAATATTTATATTGTAAAGTTACAAAAATATTATTTTAATTTTAACAACATATTTAATGGGACTCTCAAATTTTTACAATTTTTCAACTACACATTTTATTAATTTTTATCAACTTTTACAAAAAAAAAAAAAAAAACTAATTTTAATCAAATCAAACACACCCTAAACAAAAATTATGTACATATTTTCGATTGACATTGACTTTAAGTACATATTCTAAATATCATGTTATTTTTGCATGAATTTTATTAATGTTCTAAAAATGATTGATTTGCATCCAGGCATGGATATAACTTGAGACAAAATAAAAATATTTCAAATAAACCCCAATTTTCGAATAAATAATAAAATAGCTATTTGACCCCTAAAACAATAGAATAAATCACAAGAGTTTGGAGGTGTTTTGCTCATGAATACATTTATCTATTTATACTACATATAAAAGTCTCAATATGAGAGAAATATTTATGGACGATATTGCTCTCACAAATAACTTATAATTCCTAAAATCATCTTTCAATTAATATTAGTTATTTTGACTTTAATTTAAACTATTTAATACCATATAACATTTCGATCATTGAAAGTGATTTGCCTCTTTAAATTCTATTATATATTGTAATTAATAAAAATAAATAAAAATATAATGCTAATAAGGTTTTTAATATATTGAAATATTTAACTTTAATTGTAAACAATCAAATAGTCAATCTTATTATGCACGAGAATTTAAGCAAATTCCTTCATCAACACAACAAAACAATAGGAATTTAGCTTTGCATTTCGACTTTCTTATTATTGATTCATACTTCTTCCTCTGTTGCTCTTCTTTGTTTTTTTATTATGCCAGGAATTTTTTTCCCCGCATGGACGATTTTTAATCTTTAATAATTAGTTTGATAGTAATGTGGTTGATGATAAATATAGTTACATTTTGGTAGATGACTGCTCTTCTTGGGACACTTGCCTTAAGTGTTCGCTCGCCTCGTTAGTCTACCCGCCTCACTGTTCTCATAGGCTCACCTCTGGCAGATAGATAACCATAACCCAGCTGCCATTAAATTAACTGGACAGGCGACCTATAAAATGACAGTTACCCTCGTCCATGGTAAATACGAAACGCCAGTAGTTGAGAAGACGAAACGTCCCTCATTAATTTCTAGTAATGAGGAAGATGATGAGGCACCCGCCATCAATGACCATTGAAGGCTACAACTGCAAATCATCCCTATAAACAGAGATCAACCCTCCAGGTAAAATAAGAGAACACACAACTCTTATATACTTCATATTGCTATTCAGCACAAATATTTTAATCATATACTGATTATCACACCAGAGTAGACACGAGGGAAAAAAGCCCCGCCACCATTTGCAGGTCTCCACCACTGTCGTTGCCGTACTCGGAGGAGGAGAAAAATATATATCATATGATGATACATATAGTTACACTTTGGTAGATGACTGCTGCTCTTCTTGGGACACCTGTCTTAAGTGTTCGCTCGCCTCGTTGGTCTGCCCGTCTCACTGTTCTTATAGGCTCGTCTTCGACAGATAGACAACCATAACCCAACTGCCATCAAATTAACTAGACAGGCGACCTATAAATGAAAGTTACCCTCGTCCATGGAGAATACAAAATGCCAACAGTTGAGAAGACGAAACGTCCCTCATTAATTTCTAGTAATAAGGAAGATAAAGAGGCACCCACCATCAATGACCATTGAAGGCTACAACTGCAAATCATCCCCATAAATAGAGATCAACCCTCCAAGTAAAATAAGAGAACACACAACTCTTATAAACTCCATATTGTTATTCAGCACAAATATTTTAATCATATATTGATTATCACATTGGAGTGGACACGGAGGAAAAAAGCTCTGCCACCTTTTGCAGGTCTCCACTCCACCACTGTCATTGTCGTGCTCGGAGGAGGAGAAAAATATCTATCATCAATTGGCACCGTCTGTAGGAAACGCATAATAAGTCATGGCTCGAACTAGAAGAGCTAGAAATGTAACCACTCCACCAGCCTCCATCGGGGATGTAGGCACCAAGTCTAACGCCGCCACTAATCATCCACAAAAAAAATTTGCCTCTGCCGCTCAACTTGCGACACTGCAGGCTCAGGTGGCGGCCTTTACGGCTCTACTCCAGGGTTGGAACGCTGCGGTTTCTCAGCTACCACAGGATCTTAACCTTCTGTAGGTAGGATCTTTACCACCAGGGGCTCCGTCCCAGGGTCCTAACCCTCCACCGGTAGGGCCCTCACCACCAAGGGCTCCTCTCCAGACTCCTAACTTTCCAGTAATAGAAACACTGCCAACGGCAGCTCCACCACTGGCTCTAGTTTCTTTGGCTCCGTCTTCCACACCCCACTTTCATTCATTGACATCTAGCCCAAATCCACACTGAGGCAACAGTCATGGATACCCACGCCTACGCTGGTTGAGACACTAGTGTTAAGCCTGGAACAGCGATTAGAAGACATGATAGGTCGCAAAATAACTGAGGCTATGTCTAACAAAAGTAGTAGGCAACAATTCATGGTGTTGGAAGAATATCATTTTTTCCTATAAGTGATGGCAGTCCCCTTGCCACGAGACTCCAAATAGCCAAAGATGGAGAAGTACGATGGATTTACTGATCCTGTCGATCGATCACCTGAGGGCTTTTGTTGACTTGATGAAGTTACAAGCCACCCCTGATGCAATTATGTGCAGGACTTTCCCGCTAACACTTAGGTTGCCACTGTCTGAAAAACAAGGCCAGCTGTCACTATTTAAAAATCAATGCAATAGCCTCTATTTAAAAAATAAGGCAATGAGCCTATGTTTAAAAATCAAGGCGACAGCCTCTACTTAAAAAACAAGGCCAGCTGCCACTGTTTAAAAATCAAGGCGATAGACTGTACTTAAAAAAACAAGGCCAGTTGCCATTATTTAAGAATCAAGGCGATAGCCTCTATTTAAAAACAAGGCGATGAGCCTCTGTCCGAAAATCAAGGCGATGAGCCTCTATTTGAAAAATAAGGCGATGAGCCTCTGTCCGAAAATCAAGACGATGAGCCTCTATTTGAAAAATAAGGCGATGAGCCTCTGTTTTAAAAATCAAGGCGATGAGCCTCTGTCAGAAAAAAAAGGTGATGAGCCTCTGTTTTAAAATTAAGGCGATGAGCCTCTGTCCGAAAAACAAGGTGATGAGACTCTATCTAAAAACAAGGCAATGAGCCTCTATTTTAAAAGTTAAGGCGATGAGCCTCTGTTTAAAAATCAAGGCAATAAGTCTCTGTCTGAAAAATTTAGAAGAATTAGCATCAGAATCTTCAAACTCAATAGGGGCAGAAAGTTCAAGTAATGGATCAACGTCAACCAAAGGCGTACTAACACATGAAAGACCCACCTGCCCACCCAAGGTAAGGGGTGGGCAAAGTCGCCTACCCGTGGCGAGGGGCGGGTTGCCGGGCAGGTAAGTCAGCTCGTCCCAAGCAGGGGGGCGTGGCCAGCCGCCCCTAGCAGGAGGCGGGCATGGCCGCCTGCCCCAACATGGGGCGGGCAAGACAGCGGCGATCACCCTGTTTTCGTCCCAAGTCGGATGGCTTTGAGCTATGGATGAATCTTCCTCATCCAATCCTACATCATTTTAATCAACGGGTTCATTCAAACATCAGGGTCCACCACATCCTAAAGAACTAACAAATGTCCATTCTTCAACCTGTGGGAGATTGTCATCTATTCCTATAGATAAGGAATAATTATTCAAAAGACAATATTTCTACTTCTCATGGACAATGGTCCATAAAAAGTATAGGGGCTTATGATGATAAATATAGTTACACTTTGGTAAATGATTGCTGCTCTTCTTGGGACACCTGCCTTAAGTGTTCGCTCGCCTCGTCGGTCTGCCCGCCTCACTGTTCTCATAGGCTCGCCTCCGGTAGATAGAAAACCGTAACCCAGCTGCCATCAAATTAACTAGACAAGTGACCTATAAAATGACAGTTATCCTCGTCCATGGAGAATACGAAATGCCAGCAGTTGAGAAGACGAAACATCCCTAATTAATTTCTAGTAATGAGGAAGATGAAGAGGCACCCGCCATCAATGACCATTGAAGGCTACAACTACAAATCATCCCTATAAATAGAGATCAACCCTCCAGATAAAAAAAGAGAACACACAACTCTTATACACTCCATATTGCTATTCAGCACGAATATTTTAATCTTATACTAATTATCACGCCAGAGTGGACAGGGAGAAAAAAGCCCCCCCCACCTTTTGCAAGTCTCCACCATTGTCGCTGCCGTGCTTAGAAGAGGAGAAAAATATCTATCATCAGTGGTAATAATGATGTGTTCATTTTTTCATGAATGATTCACTAATTTTACTCACATTGACGGTTTTTAATCTTTGATAATTAGTTTGATAGTAATGTGTTAATAATGGATGTGTTAATTTTTCACCAATGATTCACTAATTTTAAGAATATATATGATGGTAATATTCATTTAAATTTTGATTTTTATATATTTTTTTTCTTGATTTAGAATATTTGTTCGATGTAAAAATGTTAATTATTATGGTAGTCTTGATAATAAAGAGATTTAAGCTCGAATGATATTTTATGTCATTTTGTAAGCCATTAAACATTTACTTATTGAAGAAGAACGAGTTAGAACAAGGAGAATTGGTGTTACTTTAACTCTTTCAAGCACGCAGCTGAGGAAGACATAACTTGGACAAACTCAATCATGCTATGTATAAGGTGAGGTAAATATCGCATACTAAGTGATTTTATGTGATGAGTTAAAATCATGAATTTCTATTAAGAAAGAGATTATCTAAATATCTAGTTGTTTTGAATTTTCTTGAAATTTATTAATATTTCAGATGGAATTGCGGGAAAGAATGCATGAAGAGTTAAAAAAAAAAACCTTAGTAGTTGGATGCATTAAAAACTGAATGGATATTGGAAGAGAAAATTCTTCTTTATCTTAAAGAATTTTGGGATTATTTTTTCTGAGAAATAATTACCTAAAAAAAGTTAAATATTTTGTTTTCACGTGCTTTTTATAATGATATAAATACAAAAAATTAATGGAAAAAATTACGTTATATCTACTATTTTCATGTATTTTAGAATTTGATACTAATTTTCATAAAAGAAAGTTGCTTTTTCTGATATGCCATTAGATATATGCTTTAAAATATAATTAAAAGAGTATCAATAATTTTTCAAACTTAACATTCACGTAGGCCATGTACTTTTTAATAAATCACCTATTTTATCAAAAAAATTAAATATTCCTTAGTTGGTCATAATTATTGATGAACTTATGATTGAAAATGAGTTTCATTTAAATGATATATTCATCGATGATTTTAAAATAAAAAAATCATACTATTATTATAAAATCATGTGCAACGCACGTATTCTCAACTAGTGTTTAAAAAGGTAAAGTCATTCGTCTCAATCGAACTTCGTTGACAAAAAACTAAGGGCCGTTCTCTTTGTGTTTCAATTTTGAGTTTTGAATTTTTGAATTCATTTTCAATTTTGTGTTTTGAGTGCATATTTTGAAATTGTTGAAACTACGTTCTTTTTATCATTCTGAAAAACTGTTTCTTTAAAATAGAAAAGTGAAAAACGCGTTTAAGAATATTTTTTTAATAATACTTTATTCAAAAAAATTGATTATTCAATAAATTTTAATAATTTAATGTTAATATAGTATTAAATAACATATAAATTTTGAAGTTAAGTGAATAAAAGTTTTAGTTCCATAATTAAAATGTTGTACATATCGTGGAATGTTTATCATAACCTACACTACGTAACATAGCCACAGACGGCCAACTCTAAGAAATTCACTAGCCGGTACCATATGTCAGAAATTCAAGCATCCAAAAGCACAAATATAGGCAATATCACGCATGAAAGAACTCATGAGGATTCCATTTCTGGTTCACGAATTTCTGCTCCACTCCGGTCTCTAGAAACCCTTTTGCCTTCACGATTGGTGAGGACATATACTGCATAGAAGTGAATCCATAGCCTGCAATAGACAAATTTTAAAGGAAATATAATTCCAGGCTTTGCTTGGAGATAGAGCAGAGGTAAAAACCAATACTCCATATCGTACAAGGCAACCATAGGTGTTAACATAATCTTTGAGATGGTAAATACATCCAAAGAATTGTTTGTCAAATTTGCAAAATTTATTTCCTTGTGCTATTAACTAATTAACTGGAAGAAGATTGAAGACTCCAATGATTCCAGCAAGACTAAAAACCTTTAAACTGCATAATTTAGATCAGAGAAAGCACGAAGGGATCAAATATGGTGTCAGTCCTCCAAAACAAAGTGATTGTGGTTTGTATTTATGCTTTTTCTTTCAATCTGATCCATATTGAACAATTTTTATCTCCAACTTTCAAGCAAGGATTTCTCTCATGGTCAATCACATAACTTGAATATGCAATTATGCATTATTTCTATTTCTCCTACATTAGGTAAACGAGTATAATGTTGCACAATGGTAAGTTATTGAAATCACAAGAAAAATTACTACCTAAAGGTGATGGTGCACATGAATACCACAGCATCCAAGCCTGGAGAGTTAAAAGAAACTGACCTGCAAAATCTGTGATCAACATTTGATAGTTCTCCACAAGATCCACCTTCATTGACATTTTGCTAATAAGATTTTTCAAACCTTGAAGGAACAAACTATAAAGATTCTGCTAATCAGACATTCAAACCATCCAAACATTCTGCTAATCAGATTCTGCATGTACCCATTTTTTACCACAATAACCCCAAATGGATACCCAATTTTTGCTGGTTCTGAGGAAACTCATTACCCCATTTTCACAAAAATTAACTCTATTTCAATTTTCTCGAGAACAAACGTAGTGCTTCTTTGATATTTGCAAAAATAAATAAAAATTAATTACCGTCATTGTGAAATTTGTTTGCTGCTGCACAAGTCTTTTCACACAGGCATACTGATCTTCATCGTCTGAAGTGGATTAATGCTCAAACTCCATTTCCAAAAATTTAACCCTAATTATAAATCTCAAATCTGAAAACCCTATTTCTAGTAGAGAAGAGAAATGAAGGAAGAAGGAAGATGAGAGAATTTCTAGTAGAGATGAGAAATGAAGGAAGAAGGAAGAAGGAACAAAGAAGAAGAGAGTTACCTGCGGCTGAAATGGGTTGGAGGAAAAAAAAAGAAAAAAAAGGCTTTTCAAAAATGATGTGGGGAGGAATCGAAATGGTGCCCATTTGTGCATTTTCCGCGTTTTTGGCCGTTTTGGATGTGAACCTTGTTTTGTATGAAAATGATGAAAACAATAGAAATATCATTTTTCATTTCCTTTGTAAATTTTCTAGGTGTTTTCAAAATGAATTTATGAAAATAAATAAGTAAACACATTTTCAGTATTTTGAAAAATTGAAAACTAAAAACGGCTTGAAAACAGCAAGGAGAACAAGGCCTAAGTTATTGTTCAACCTATTTTGCTACCTCTCAACTCTCAAGTCTGCTTCAAATAAATGGCACATTATTAGCGTATTGGGCAATATTAGCAAACCAAATATAAATTAAAATCTTATTAATTCTAACGTCTATTGCAGAGCTGGATGCCAACCATGCTCCGTATTGCTAGACTTAGTTCAATTGTATTACATGTTCAAGAACACAAAACCCGAAGAAAGATATCAATACTAAATCATCTTTCCTCTTCCGAGCCACTTAATTTTGAATTAAGAAGATATGAACGCACGTTTATATTTGTAACAATAGTAAGTTCTTAAGTGTGAAGTGGGAGAGAATGATGTCATAATAGGTTTGAATAAGATCACCTTTTCATCTCAGCTAATCTGTTCCTCAATTAAATCTAGGCCCACTATAAGAAAAGACAGCCCCTGAAACACCAAGTAATAGAAATTAATTTCATGTGCAGATATCAGGCTTCTTCCAACAGTAGTACGCAGAAGAAAAGCAAGTGCAAGTTCCTTCCTGTAAATCATCTTGTTCTACTTGACAATAGATGATTTTTTTGCCCTTTACTCGCCAAGAACATCTAAACCACAATCAGGAAGTCGGCTTCTGATGCTTGACTCATTTTTTTGTAAGTAGTTCATAGGCACCTCCTAAATGAAATAGCCCAGAAACCATAAATCATGATCTTCAACTTGACAATAGATGATGTTTTTGCCCTTTAACTCGCCAAGAATTTCTAACCAGAATCAGGAAGTCTTTGAATTTTCTCAGCAAGACTTGGGAAGTCGGCTAATGCTCAACCAATTTTTTCATAAGTATCATTCACATGCACTTGCCAACTAAAATAGCCCGGAAACCATCACACTGAATTTGGTAACAGACATTGTGTTCTCACAAAGCAAATATGGCATCACAAACGGAAAGGACTTTGGTGCTGGAGGAAGAATGTTCAAAATCGACATGACAATGGACACCTAAACAGATCACCTAATCTGGTAACTCAGTCTCCCATAGTCAATGTAAACAAGTTTTATGCGAAGTACAAGTTTCCTAGGGAGAAAGAATAGGCCTATCATTCAGAAATGTTTGTATATATCATTCAGAAATCTATTACCTGTTCCATTAATAAGAGGAGAAAGTTTGAAGAAGATAAAAATAGATGAAACAGAAACTGCAGTTCATGTCACAATAAAAATGAACAGATGCAATATTTTCCATTGCTTTTTCTATTAGAAGACTGCATACACTACCAAGATGCATCATTTTCAAATCCAGATATCCAATTGTTCATCCAACTATTCTTCCAAATGATCTCGAGCACTCTTTCTAGTGTTTTCCCCTTTCTTCTCCTTTTCTTCCAGTTTTGCACTCATAACATACCAATAACCCCATTTCGACCTTAAGAGTAAATAGCCAAAGGGTTCACAATATATCTCCTTTTGGTAGAATTTCATGACATAACAGAACTTCAAAATTGGAAGGCATTGCTCTTGAAATCAAGGAACTCCTATGCCCACACATAATCAAGAAGAATGTTAGGTGAGTATCAAATTCATGTTTGTATCACCACAAACGCGCACATCACAGGAAGGACGAGGACAATGGCAGGTTATTCACACTTTTCTACTATTTCTGATATCCACATGATAATCATAGTCAATTCGTACATTCATGGATCAGCAGAATTTAATTTAAGCAAGTTATTATGATGTTATACGTACAGATTATGAGTTTAATGATACATGCCAGCATATAGTGTCAACAACAATGGAGAAACCAAGTCTTATTCCAAATAAATTTAGAGCATCCACACATATATAAAATTGATACAGTGTACATATCATCAAAACACCCCTTCGTTTCTATAATAACAAGGCGCATAACAAAATAAATAAATCAATCAATAACTCAGCTCCACATTCCGCTAATTTAGCATAATACAGTTCATCAAAAGTCGAGTATGAAAACCCTAATAATAAAACAAGAAAGGAAATACAAAATTCACATCCAAAAATTTCAAAATTTGATATTTTCAGAGGCTTTAGGTACCCGTTATACTCCAATTTCACTTTCAGCGTAGCACAAATAGCCCTGAACTTGAGCCTTAGCGAGTCCATAATATCAGATACATACTCGTTTTTCGGGTCGGATATCGGATACTTCTTGAGAAATTCATCCATCTGGCTTATGGTTTTCTGTACCTGGGCCGAGAGGTGATTCGGGTCGACCCGGATAGCTAAGTTCCAGATGTCGATGCAGCCTCTGTAAAAACCCAATTCTTCGCCCACTTCGAACCCGATTTTCAGACCCACTTGACATCCTTCTTCTTTACCTGACACTATACCGTTTGCATAGCCTTCTTCATAATCTTCTTTGTAGTGAGTTTCTTCTAGGTAAACCGCAGAGTCAAAAATGTCTTCAGTGAAATCCGTTGAATTTGTGCACAGGTGGGAGAGGAATGTATATACACTTAGGTTTAAACCAGGGACGTATTTAATACTTTTTTATTAAATAATTTAATTTTTTATTATTTTTTATTTTTTTATTTTTTAAAAAAGACACAGTACATGTTTGATAGATTATAATTTTTTTTCCCATACTCATTTTTAACCACATATTTTATACGACCCGCAATTTTTATTAACTTTTCAGCCACACATTTCATTATTTTTATTTTTTTTTATCAAAATTACCCAAAAAACTACTTTTAAACTCTACCAAACAATTTTTTTTTTCTCAAACTCATTTTTAACCACATTTTATAAGACCGTTAGGATCTACAATTTTTATTAACTTTTGAGTCACAAATTTCATTATTATTTTTATATCAAAATTACCCAAAAAACTATTTTTAAATTCTACCAAATAGACACTCATTTTCAATCACATATTATATCAAAATCTCTAAAAAAAACTACTTTTAAACTCTACCAAACAAGAAATAACTTTTTTTTGTAAAAATGAGATTTATCAATGAAAAGATAATTTCAAAAAACATGTTTGACAAAATTAATAGTTTAGAGCAAAGCCAAATATGCTTTAAAATAATTTTAAAATTAAGTAAATTATTTATGTCAAAAATAACTTTTACTTCACTGCAAATAACTAAATAAGTAATTGAATTAGCAATTTTGTATTCTAGTCATGTTTTGGTTGAGAAACAAATCTTTATCAGCTTTTCAGTGTTCAGATTTTTAAAATGTTATTTTTTATTTTCTTGACCCACATCAAGAGTCCTGATTAATACCTATGTATTAACTAGTAAGTACTCTATAAATTAACAGCATGAAGACCATAAAACTTCTATTAATTAAAAGAGATATTAATTAATCGATAAATTAATAATTTATTAATTTATAGAGTTTATTTGCTATTCAACGAACATAAATTTAATCAATTAAAAATTTATTGTATTTTACCAATATAATAAATTGAATATAAATTATCCACTAAATATACAGTAAATTAACCAAAATAAATAAATTTATTGTACTTAACTAAATAATATTCATTGTAATTGCATTAATTTAATTATTAAATGAGAAGCGCAAGGCATTGTGTGAGTATACTAAAGAGCATCCCATCCCACATGCACTGAAAAAAGAATTACAACAACAAAAATTCACTTGAAAATTAGTCCAGGTACAATTTTAAGAAGAAAGTCAATTTTACTTAAAAATTTATTTGAAAGTTAGTCAAAGTTATTCAAGAAGAAATTGTTGCTAATATCAATAAAAATCATGTTGATGTCGAAGTTGAGAATAATACAATAGCTTTCAAGCTTGTTACTTGCATTTTGGATCTTCTTTGTTTAGTAAATAAAAAAAAAAATTCCAAGTTGAGGGGTCCTAGTGTCCCCCCGAGACCAGGACACCCCCTCTCTGACCCTTTTAAAGTTAAAATATGTTATTGTTTTAGTCAAGAAAAAAAAACTATCAATCATTGTGTAGAGTGAGATTCTTGTTTTGATTCCTACTCATGTAAGAGCATGCTTGAGATAGAGTGGATCTATAGTGACTATTTTAGTGTAGCTCAACGAGGCTTTCGTGGGCTTGGAATGAGTCATAACTTATGAAAAAAGTATTATTTTGCCAAACATCATTTTTAAAGTAGCATTTTTATTGACAAATTCAAGAATCTTGCCAAGAAGAAGCATAAATTAAAATCAATAGTTAAACACCGATATTTAAATTACTGGCATGCAAATGACAATTATTTTTAAGAAAAAAGCTACTTTCGAGTTTTAGCCAGGATGAAAGATGAACTAGAAGCGATGAAGATTGAGACGAAGAAAATACATGTAAGATACAAAATCGAGGGGATGAGAAGAAAAAAAAGACGACCCACAGTACCAAGGCAAAAAAATTGGAGATGGCCAATTTTAACTAACAGAAATGCTTTGAATCAATTTACTAACGTTTCTAAAGGTAACCAAATAGGGTTGAGGTGGAGACCTGAAAATTCCGCCTTAATTTGGGTGGTGTTTTCGACTTTTAAAAGAAAATCCACTAACAATTCTAGTTGCAGAATAAACAGGTAGTGGTATAAAGAAAACAGATTGCATCTACATTCATCTTCATGGGAAATATAAAACTATAATATAAAAAACCCCGTGTTTGATTTTGATTAAAATCATTTTTTTTTTGTAAAAGTTGATTAAAATTAATGAAATGTGTGATTGAAAAGTTGTAAAAAGTTGTTGATCCATAAAATGTGTGGTTAAAATTAATTGTTAATTTTGACTTTAGTTTTTTATCAAAATTTTAATTGAAATCAAACTGAGCCTATAGACCACCTAGGATATGACAATACAACTACTAAGACTAAGCTTAAAAAATTTACTTATAAGTACACATGTAATCAGTGAGGGTAAACAAGTCTTTTGTTGGTAAAAGTTGAAGCTAAATAAGTAACTTACTTTGACAATAATTACCACCTCCTGTCAAAATAAATAGCTTTTCTTTTTATTATAAGAAAAACAGTAATCCATCCAAGCACGTTTAAGAAAAATACTCAGTTTGGTTTACTTATATGCTAAGCCAAACATGTCACTTCATGAAAATATGACCTAGAAAATTGGAGAAGCTTAAAAGAGAAACATACGAGAAACCATAGACGATCTACACTAATTGAAATATTCATGTTATCTGAATTGATCATTAGCACGACCAGGAGCATTAGAGGTCCCAAAAAACATGGCAGCAAAAGCTAG
Organism: Forsythia viridissima; assembly: GCA_030279155.1. Classification (NCBI taxonomy): domain Eukaryota; kingdom Viridiplantae; phylum Streptophyta; class Magnoliopsida; order Lamiales; family Oleaceae; genus Forsythia; species Forsythia viridissima. Next base: position 35,252,441 of record CM059036.1, on the reverse strand, counting down.
GAACAAATATTTCAGACACGGCTTCAATCAAAAGCGTAATTGGAGAAAACAATAGGCAATGCATACAATGCAGTCATAGTTTAGACGAGTAACAACTGAAAAATGGCCCCAACGAAAAACACAGAAAATGACCAACATATACAAGATCACTGGGGGGTGGCGTGAATGATTTATATCATAAAAATAAAATTTGTTACACAACAGAAAGAAACAGGCAGTGGTATAGCAGATCACAAACACGTTCAAACTAGTCTCAGTGAAATTTGTTGTAAGGAAATGTAAATGTGAACCAACAAAAAAAATTCATGATTTCCTACAAACAAAAAAACCAGAATGATTGACCAATAAATGTCAATACAAGAAAAAAAAATCTTAATGCAAGAACAATTTCATAAATATGGGCAGCTAAGATATTTAACATCTGCAACAATTTTAGGAACTCCTTAAATCAAAGTACCATGGCCATGGGTGAACCCAGGATTGTTAGTTTGGCTCCAGGTAGAGCCAATACACGTCAAAGATAATAATACAGTTTATGCAAACGACAGGAATTATGTGAACTGTGTTCCCCCAACAAGTAAACAATTACTGAGTGCGCGCTAGCAAAGCATACAAAATTATTAATTCATTTCACATAAAGCAAGTTTCATATTCTTTCTTTTAACCAAACGTCTTACCGAGAACATCTAAGCTGTTTCCTTCTCCATATAAGGAGTTAAGAAATTTGCAAGAAGAATGTCTTCCATTTTGTTGTTAAGTTTTGCCTTCCATTTGGGTGGTCAAACTCGAATAATCACAAGGATTTACAAAGGAAAATCTAAGAATCTATAAGGTAGTATTAGTATTAGTGTGAATCTGAAAATTATCTGGTAGGCCATTCCCACTAAACCTCTAAGGGCCACCCTGATGTTACTATATGCATAACGTACTTTTAGCAAAAATGATTCCATGTGTTTCCCAGCACTAATACAGCATACAAAACTGCCACATACTTCCCTCAGCTCTGACCAAAATGAACATATTTCATGAATCAGCATTAATTACTATACAATCATTTATATGCTCCACCGCCTCACAAGGAAAGAGGTTTTAATAAAACAAAACCAGTTTCAATGCAAATATGAAACACACAAGTTGCAAACTATGCCAATCATTTACAGAACATAGCACAGAATATTGGGCTTACCATATTTTATGATGAAGAATATGTGTTTCCTTGGCTTACCTAATAGAACAAAGATGGTTAACGAGATGGCCACTGGGATTATAAGCTTTTTTTGAATGACGAGGCTTTGCAATTTGCATGCTTTATAACATCGAAACAAAGTGGAGAAAATACAATGTCAAATGAAGCATTCATCTATGACTAAGCAAATAAAATGATCAATATATTAGTTAACTGCATACTTTCCAATTGACAGTGGAGTTCCTGCTTCTTACGTGCCTCTATATCTTATTCTTCAATCTAGTCCAGTTGGCTAATTCCTCTTCTATACTCGAAATAAGTTCTTAGAATAAAAATTGATCCACACCATGTCATATATTCAACAGGAACGAATAAAAATCTCAAGAAAATGGAATTCCTTAAGTAATGGAACAATTTGGAAAAAACTTCCAAACCATTCAATTTTTAAGTGCATTCAAGATTATTTTTTGTTACTATAGCACCATCATTATAATCTACAATCAGTTTTTAAAACAGAAATTATAAATAACGGTCCAAATGGAAAAAAAGAAAAGAAAGAAAGATTAATTTAACATTAACAGAAGAGCATGTCTGAAACCTCATTATTCAGCAGTGTTACGCATCATGAAAGAGAACAGTTCACTAACTGGGGGATACTCAACCAACCCAATATCCATTGCATATCCACTAATTGGCAGCTTCAGATCACGTAAAACAGTAAACGCCTCTGGCATACGAGTCTTTGGCACTTCTTCAGCTACTGAACACAAAGGAATCCATGTATCTGGACGATGCTCGTCCCCAACTTCAATACCCTCCTTCTTCATTGCATCACACAATTGTGAATGAAACTGAAGGAGAGACAAAGTTGGAGTTGGAGCAAGAAAGAGAACATTCTTGTCATTTGGGAGGCTACCAATAGAAGAGAAGGACATGGGTAATGGTTCTTGCTTTGAAGCAAAATTCTTTACGATATTCTCAATTTTAGAAATGTCAGCAAACGGGCTCGAATATAAGGTAATTTAAGCAAGTTATTATGATGTTAAAAGTACAGATTGTAAGTTTAATGATACGGGCATGCCTATAGTGTCAACAACAACAATCGACAAACCAAGTCTTATTCCAAGCCTACAGTGTCAACAACAACAATCGAGATTGATTCTGGATTGTCATCTCCCCTTCAAATTGGATAGATGAAATCATCATTTGCAACTGTAACAGTCAGTTATATAACCAGCAAATGAGTTGCACAAGACCTCACAAATCTCTGTTAGCTGGAACTTGCTTGAGTAACTTAGAGAGGTCATAAGACTTGAACTCTTTCCCATAACACAAACTCAAATCAAGTGCTGTATTCCCTTTCTGCAACACATCAAGGCAAAAGGTTGCTGTACGGAATAAAAATTTACAAGTTCCCCCTCTGATAAGAATCTCATTTTTCAAGTAGAAGTGAAGGGCATGATTTCATGCAATCATCAGAATATGCAATTTAAGACAGCTTCTACAACATATGAATGCAATTGCATATTAGCATTGAAATATGTGTATATGGATAAATTTATATAAATAAGTATATATGTATGTAAAATTTTAAAAACTTACCTTCTAGGAAGCACGGACACTCGTAGTAGGGCAACATGTCTGTGCCCGACACATGTTGTATCGTGTCAGACACTTCAGAACAAGTGTCTGACAAGCAATATGCCATATTCTATATTTCATATATATTTTAAATTTCCAACAGGACCAACACTAGATGTGATACTTTAGGAAAGTGTTCCACATATTGTGTACCGTGTTCTATATTAAAAAGTATACAAATGAAGATATAATATATAAATGTAAAATTTTGAAAAAGTTTGTCCCGTTGGCGTGTCCGTGTCATATGGTGTCTGTGCCTGTGTTTCTTAGCTTACCTTGTTTCTCCTTGTTTTATCTGCACCATTGACTAACAAAATCTTTGCTATGTCTCTGTTTCTAGTTTGCATGGCCACGTGCAGTGGTGTCCATCCTTCCTAGCAGAAGAACAGTGTTAAACAAACAAAAAGGACAATCAACAATAAACTTGAACATATATTATTAATAGCATTTAATATCAATCGTAAATTCCATTGGAAAATAAAATTTGTACTTACATTATCAGCAACATTAACATCAACCTTGTATTTTATTAATAATTTCACAGTTTGCAAAGCTCCAACTTGAACAGCATAATGAAGAGGTGCAGCACCATCCTGTTATGAGGATACAAAGAATATCAATAATCCTAGAAATCGAAAAAAAAAACAAAAACAAAAACAAAACTTGATAATATAAATCATATGGAAAGTCATCTCACCAGATCCCTTGCTTGAGGATTTGCACCTTTTCTTAAGAGATGACTGATGACTGCCTCCTTTTTACCAATAACTGCAAGATGCAGAGCCGTGAAGCCATCCTGCATCACCAAGTTTTTGCTTGGATTAACGCTGAACACATAGAATTTATAGAAATGTACAAGGATCTATATCTAAGCACCTCTTTGGATGCTTTAGACATGATGAACTCTTACCTTATCAACTAGGTCGATATCATATCCATTTTCAAGAAGGTCGTCCATAAATTTTATCTGTCCGGCGAGTGCAAAAGTATGGAGAGGATTCCATTTTGCCTGAGACATGGAGTACAAAAAAATGAAAAAGAATAAGAAATATAGTTTACAGGATCAAAGAGTGCAAATAGCACCATTTCAAAATTCTTATATGCATATAAATGTGCTAATCATTAATACATTTTGAGGCAAAAATTATGATAAAATAAAGTGGTAGTACATACAAATGATATTGACAAATTGTTATTAATAAACAATATACATTTAGGGAGTAAAGGGAATATGAGAGAGAAAGGAATATCATATTATGAAATATATTTTGAATGTTAGGGAGAACATTTATATGACAAATTGTATAATTCTATGGTAGCCAAAATATTGATCAAATGTAAAACTATAACAAATGAAATCTAATGACAATAACAAGTGAAATCAATGACTCAGTAGAGATATATTCATTCAAATATAAATAAAGCACGAACGAAAAAACTTGTAATATATCTTTTGTTTTGATTTAAAAAACAGAGAAAACACTTAAGAATTTTAACTAAGCTACTTTACTTTAAGAAACCGTAACTTATGACACCCCTTAACTTTTAAACTTAGGTTACATTGAAGCCTCATAATTTTGATTAAATTTCTTTTTTTCCTCACTTGTCCGAGTCATCCGACAATGACATATCAGTTGATCAAGTGATCCGCTATGTTGCTCACACAATCGTGAAACAAGTTACAGTGCAAAAAAGAAGTCATTTGATATCATTGAAACTTACAGTTGATATTTTCTCCAAATTGGGAGCTTTGTTCTGTTCCAAAACTGCTCTTTCTTCTGGGCTCAAGAGCTGTTCTACCTCTGCAAGAAACCAAGAATCAAAATAACACAACCTTGTACTTACCAGCCCATATAATCCAAAGCAGCTGTGAAGAATACAAAACAAGACCACAAATTTTCACAATAAATTTCTGACTGTACAACAGGAAAAATGCTAAGTTAAAGTCATAATTAAAATGCATATTTGCAATATGATTTTCAATTCCATAGAGTGTGCATAATTCAATTATTTCACCACCTATGTTTTCCACATCCAAACACTAAAACTTGGATAGGTAAAAATTACTGTAAGGAAAATACAGAGAGGGCATGTTTGGTACAATTGCACTAGAGACTGTAGGCTAGACAAGAATTTAGCTTCTTTTCTCCTTTTTACTGTCGAGAAATCCACTGTACCAAACATTCTGAAACGGAAAATACTAGTCGGGAACCTGAGGGAGGAATGGGATAGGAAGAAATATAGACCTTTAACAAGATCTTCTTCGTACTTTCTTGTGGACAATTCCTCCACATTAATAGCAGTGGCTTGAGTGTGTCCTTCTTCTTCCCAGTCACTCTCGAAATCCAAGTCATTCTCTTTCATTTCCACATTTTCATCATCTGAATCATTGTCATCACATTCACTGTCAATACCAGAATCAGGATCTTCCCAAATCCCTTGATAATTGGACGCTGAATTAACCCTTCCACTCCGGAACCCATTAACAAAATGAACTCCCAAATTATTGTCTCTTTCTCGGCATTTGATTATTGTGGTGAAACTAGAACAGCTGCGAATAACTGAGCACGAACCTTTAGCCACGAAAACTGGTTCGGAATTAAGAAGTTTCATTAAAGAAAATGTAGGGTTGCCCAACGAAACATTCATTTCCTATCTCTTCAGTCTTCCTCTGCCAAAACAAAAAATCAACAAAATAGAAAATTGCATTAGTAAGACATTTCGTCGAGCAGCTTGTGTGCAAGCTGGTGAGGTGAATATTACAACAAATTTTCAAACGTATAAGCTTACAACACGAAAATCTCCAAATGTTTAGATCAGAAATTTTGAAATTTCAACTCTATATACTACCGCAACAGAGAGTGAAACCTTGCCAATCAGAATTTTGGCAAAGCAAGTTCAAATTCAATTTTGGTGGTTCGCGGACAGTGAAAAGAATTTGGGCCTTCAAAAATCAATGAAAAACAACGGAAATAGCACCAAACGACATAATTAACACAATGTAGCACTATTTGACAAGATCCAATTCAACCTCTCTTTTGCAAGTGACGTTGATAAAAAAAAAATATATATGTAAAATTACACATATAATTGTCACTCAAAATTGAAATTTATTTAATATTCAAAAAAAAAATTTAAAAAATATTCATAACAAACTGAATTAATTAAAAAATATTAACTCTTTAATGAAACATTAATTTTAGTAATGTTACCTTTCAAATTATCTACTCGACCATTTCATATTGTTTATTATCCAATACTATCAAAATCGAAATTTAAAATTTAAATATTCTTCAACAAAATCATAGTTGATATACAATTTATTTTGTTCAATAAATATGCTGAAATTTACTTGAACTATCGTCCAAAAATTTCAAATCGGAATCTGATGCTATAACTTGCTACTAGATTGAATATAGCATGTCGGTCATTGTAAAGAAATATCCAATTACATTAACAAGACACAAGATGCAAGAACTAGCATCAAGACATGTATGGTCAATTTTTTTTTTTTTTGGGGGTATTTAGTGACTTATTTCTGGTCATGTATGTACTAGTTTAAGGTCGAGAAATAACGCATAATCCTGATTTTAGATCTTAGTTGCTACTATTGCTAGTAACTGCCATCATAAAAAACTTGAAAAAAAATGCAAAATGAGATCAGAAATTAGAAAACATTCAAAATATTATAACACAAAAATAGACGAATTTAATAACTTGCAAGATCTGATTTAAAACAAAAAATATAAACTCTACCTTCTAATAATCAACGTGTAAGATTTATCTCCAATTATAAAAAAAAACTTATAAGATTGAGTGCATGTTTGTTAAAATTATTTTTTAAATGTTTATAAGTTATAAGTCTTATAGAATATGTGAATAATATGTGAGTAGTAAGTTGTGACTTGTGAGTCCAATAAAATCTGTAGATAAAAAATATATTTGACAAATTTGTCTAACTTAAATTATAATTTAAGCATAGCTAAAAAAGCACTAAGTGAAATTTAAAATAAACAACCGAGAATTGTAGAGGTAATATGGTGAAAATAGTAGAATTTGATAGAGTTTGGAAAATGAAAGAGATGATAATGTGAATTGAAATTAGATCAAATACTATAAATATATTGATTTTATTATAAGTAGCTTAATTTAAGAGATTTCCGTTAATTATTTATTTAAATTCGTAGTTAATGAAAAGTAGCAAAAAAATAAATTATAAGTATTCAGTAATTGTCAAATATATTTGTAGGGAAGGTAGTATTTTTTATTTTTCAATTACAAGTCGGGATATGATCTAATATTCTCATAAAAAATCATTATGACAAAAAGTTCATAAAATTTTACATGATGGTTCAGTATTTATATTGTAAAAATTATAAAAATATTATTTTAATTTTAACAATATATTTAATGGGACTCTCAAATTTTTATAATTTTTCAACTACACATTTTATTGATTTTTATCAATTTTTACCAAAAAAAAATAAATCTAATTTTAATTAAATCAAACACACCCTAAACAAAAATTAAGTACATATTTTCAATTGACATTGACTTTTAATGTTCTAAAAATATTGATTTGTTGAGAATTGAGACCAATTCCTTTATTGTCCACAAAATCCTTGTTCACGAAACAGAAAAATATAAAAGATAGAGAAAGATTTACGGAATGTCAAAGTTTTTACTATATGAAAAATTGTTACATTTATATAGAATTCATCCACTCAAATTCCCCAAGTATCTCAAAAAAAATAATATCCTAAATTTTACCGCACCCACCAATTTCTACTCTTTGTACAACCCACAAAGAAAACAAAAAAAAAAAAAAACTAGGATGCTATGTTTACAATTTTTCTCTCAGAAAACTCTCAAATCACTTCTACAAAAGAGAATAAACTACGTTAACCTAATTTTCTTACAAGTTTAAACTACCAAGGAGTCCAAGATTTGAAAACTTGTTCAATTTTAGTTGATCTAGATATCTTCCAAGTTTCGACTACCAAAGTGTCCAAGATTAGGAAACATGTAATTTTAGTCGATATAGAAGTCTTCCATTTCAACAATTGGTGCATCTTTTAATTTTGGCAAGTTTTGAGAAAATATCCCAACATGATTTGCATCCAGACATAGATATAACTTATCATTCGGGAAATAAACTACATTGCAAGACAAAATAAAAATATTTCAAATAACCCTAATTTTCGAATAAATAATAAATTAGCTATTTGACCACTAAAACAATAGAATAAATCACGAGAGTTTGGAGGTGTTTTGCTCATGAATACATTTATCTATCTATACTACATATAAAAGTCTCAATATGAGAGAAATATTTATAGACAATATTGCCCTCGCAAATAACTTATAATTCTTAAAATCATCTTTCAATTAATATTATTTATTTTGATTTTAATTTAAACTATTTAATACCACATAAATATTGCATTTCGATCATTGAAAGTGATTTGCCTCTTTAAATTCTATTATATATTATAATTAATGAAAATAAATAAAAATATAATGCTAATAAGGTTTTTAATATATTGAAATATTTAACTTTAATTGTAAACAATCAAAGAGTCAATCTTATTATGTACGAGAATTTAAGCAAATTATTTCATCAACATAACAAAACAATAGGAATTTAGCTTTGTATTTCGACTTTCTTATTATTGATTCATACTTCTTCCTATGTTGTTCTTCTTTATTTTTATTATGCCAAGAATTTTTTTTCCTTGCATTGACGATTTTTAATCTTTGATAATTAATTTGATAGTAATGTGGTAATAATGATATGTTCAATTTTCATGAATGTTTCACTAATTTTACTCACATTGACAGTTTTTAATATTTGATAATTAGTTTGATAGTAATGTGTTAATAATGAATGTGTTAATTTTTCATCAATGATTTATTAATTTTAAGAATATATATGATGGTAATATTCATTTAAATTTTGATTTCTATATCTTTTTTTCTTGATTTAGAATATTTGTTCGATGTAAAAATATTAATTATTGTGGTAATCTTGATAACAAAGAGATTTAAGATCGAATGATGTTTTATGTTATTTTGTAAGCAATTAAATATATATATATTGAAGAAGAACGGGTTAGAACAAGAAGAATTGGTGTTACTTTAACTCTTTCAAGCACGCAGCTGAGGAATATATAACTTGGATAAACTGAGTCATGCTATGTATAAGGTGAAGGTAAATATCGCATAATAAATGATTTTATGTGATGAGTTAAAATCATGAATTTCTATTAAGAAAGAGATTATCTAAATATCTCGTTGTTTTGAATTTTCTTGAAATTAATTAATATTTCAGATGGAATTACAAGAAAGAATGCATGCAGAGAGGAAAAAAAACCCCCTTAGTTTATGGGTGCATTAAAAACTGAATGGATATTGGAAGAGAAAATTCTTCTTTATCTTATGTCAAAGAATTTTGGGATTCTTTTTTTTTGAGAAATAATTACCTAAAAAAAGTTAAATATTTTGCTTTCCCGTGCTTTTTATAATGATATAATACAGAAAATCAATGAAAAAATTGCGTTATATCTACAATTTTCATGTATTTTCGAATTTGATACTAATTTTCATAAAAGAAAGTTGCTTTTTCTGATAAGTCATTAGATATATACTTTAAAATATAATTAAAAGAGTATAAATAATCTTTCAAACTTAATATTCACGTAGGTCATGTACTTTTTAATGAATCACCTGTTTTACGAAAATGTTTAAATATTATTCATTAGTTGGTCATAATTATTGATGAATTTATGATTGAAAATGAGTTTCATTTAAATGATTTATTTATCAATGATTTTAAAATTAAAAAAAATCATACTATTATTACAAAATCACGTGCAACGCACGTATTCTTCACTAGTGTTTAAAAAGGTAAAGTCATTCGTCTAAATCGAACTTTGTTGATAAAAAACTAAGGGCCGTTCTCCTTGTGTTTCAGTTTTAAGTTTTGAATTTTTGAATTCATTTTCAATTTTGTGTTTTGAGTCTATATTTTGAAATTGTTGAAAATACATTCTTTCTGTCATTCTGAAAAACTGTTTCTCAAAACAGAAAAGTGAAAAATGCGTTTAAGAAATTTTTTTAATAATATTTTATTTTTAAAAAATTGATTATTCAATAAATTTTAATAATTTAATATTAATATAGTATTAAATAACATATAAATTTTGAAGTTAGTGAAGAGAAGTTTTAGTTCTATAATTAAAATGTTGTACATATCATGGAATGTTTATCATAAGCTACACTACATAACATAGCCACAGCCAGCCAACTCGAAGAAATTCTCTAGTCGGTGCCATCCGTCAGAAATTCCAGCATCCGAAAGCACAAATATAGGCAATATCATGCAGGAAAGAACTCACGAGGATTCCATTTCTGGTTCAAGAATTTCTGCTCCACTCCGGTCTCCAGAAACCCTTTTGCCTTCATGATTGGTGAGGACATATACTGCACAGAAGTGAATCCATAGCCTGCAACAGACAAATTTTAAAGGGAATATAATTCCAGGCTTTGCTTGGGGATAGAGCAGAGGCAAAACCAATACTCCATATCGTACAAGGCAACCATAGGCGTTAACATAATCTTTGTAATATACAAAGAGAAAGAAAGTAGTCACCTTTTGAAGCCATCACTTACATTTGAGATGGCAAATACATCCAAAGAGTTGTTTGTCAAATTTGCAAAATTTATTTCCCTGTGCAATTAACTGGAAGAAGAATGAAGACTCCAATGATTCCAGCAAGACTAAAAACTTTTAAACTGCATAATTCATATCATATCAGAGAAAGCACGAAGGAATCAAATGTGGTGTTAGTCCTCCAAAACAAAGTGATTGTGGTTTGTATTTATGCTTTTTCTTTCGATCTGATACGTATTGAACAATTTTTATCTCCAACTTTCAAACAAGGATTTCTCTCATGGTCAATCACATAACTTGAATATGCAATTATGCATTATTTCTATTTCTCCTACATTAGGTAAACAAGTATAATATTGCACAATGGTTAGTTATTGAAATCACAAGAAAAATTATTACCTGAAGGTGATGGTGCGCATGAATACCACAGCATCCAAGCCTGAAGAGTTAAAAACAAAATGACATGCAAAATCTGTGATCAACATTTGATAGTTCTCCATAAGATCCACCTTCATTGACATTCTGCTCATAAGATTTTTCAAACCTTGAAGGAACAAACTATAAAGATTCTGCTAATCATACATTCAAACCATCCAAACATTCTGCTAATCAGATTCTGCATGTACCCATTTTTCACCACAATAACCCCATATGGATACCCAACTTTTGCAGGTTCTGAGGATACTCATTACCCCATTTTCACAAAAATTAACTCTATTTCAATTTTCCCGAGAACAAACGTAGTGTTTCTTTGATATTTGCAAAAATAAACAAAAATTAATTACCGTCGCTGTGAATTTTGTTTGCTGCTACACAAGTCTTTTCACACAGGCATACTGATCTTCATCGTCTGAAGTGGGTTAATGCTCAAACTCCATTTCCAAAAATTTAACCCTAATTATAAATCCCAAATCTGAAAACCCTATTTCTAGTAGAGAAGAGAAATGAAGGAAGAAAGAAGAAGGAAGAAGGAAGAATGAAGAAGGATGACGAGAGAATTTCTAGTAGAGAAGAGAAATGAAGGAAGAAGGAAGAAGGAAGAAGGAAGAAAAAAGAAGAGAGTTACCTGCGGCTGAAATGGCTTGGAGGAAAAAAGAAAAAGAAAAAAAAGGATGTGGGGAGGAATTGAAATGGTGTCCATTTGTGCATTTTCCGCGTGTTTGGCCGTTTTGGATGTGAACCTTGTTTTGTAAGAAAATGACGAAAAATATAGAAATATCATTTTTCATTTCCTTTGTAAATTTTCTAAGTATTTTCCAAAATGCATTTATGAAAATGAATAAGTAAACGTGGGAATAGTGCTGAATGGCCGAGTGACCTGGCCAATTTTCCAAAATGGTCGTTGACCAATTTTGGTGTGTAAATTACCAAATATAACCCTGCCTTCTTCCCCACTTATAACCATTTCAAACGATTTCAAATTCATTTGTCTGTGAAAAAGAGAAGATTTCAAGGTTAGAATCTAACTCATTTCAATGTTAGAATCCAACTTATTTCAATGTTAGAATTCAACCTATTTCATTTATGTAAGAAATTTCATTTCAAAGTAGAAATTCATCAATCTCCATCTTTTTCTTTTAATTCACAGTAGAAATTGTAGATTTTGTAGTATAAATCATGAAAAAATGTATAAACCTGAGTATGAATCGTGATTTTTAATTTAAATTCCTACAAATCTGAGTTGATTTGGATGGATTAATTGAAAAAATCAGTTATAATCGTATAAATCTGCGTTAACAGACTCTGTTAACACACCTGTTAACAGACCATGGGTCTGTTAACAGACTTGGAGTCTGTTAATGGTCGGTTAATAGACCATCTGTTAACCGACCTATTAATAGATGGTCTGTTAACCGATGGTCTGTTAACGATGGTCTATTAACCGACCTATTAACAGATGGTCTGTTAACCGATGTTATAAAATAAGGGTATTTTAGTCTATTGTACTTAAAAGAGGCCTTTAAAACTTATTTGGTATAAGTTAGGCTCTTCTGCGATTTCGAGCGTTTGACAAGGCCATTTCAAAAATTCACCCATAAGTAAACACATTTTCAGTGTTTTGAAAAATTGAAAACTGAAAACAGCGAGGAAAACAAGGTCTAAGTTATTGTTCAACCTATTTTGCTACCTCTCAACTCTCAAGTCTGCTTCAAATAAATGGCACATTATTAGCGTATTGGGCAATATTAGCAAACCAATTATAAACTAAAATCTTATTAATTCTAACGTCTGTTGCAGTGTTGGATGCCAACCATGCTCCGTATTGCTAGACTTAGTTGAATTGTATTACATGTTAAAAAACACAAAACCCGAAGAAACATATCAATACTAAATCATCTTTCCTCTTCCGAGCCATTTAATTTTGAATTAAGAAGATGTGAACGCACGTTTATATTTGTAACAACAATAAGTTTTTAAGTGTGAAGTGGGAGAGAAGGATGTCATAATAGGGTTTGAACAAGATCACCTTTAGATCTCAGCTAATCTGTTCCTCAATTATATCTAGGCCCACTACAAGAAAAGATAGCCCTTGAAACACCAAGTAATAGAAATTAATCCCACGTGCAGATATCAGGCTTCTTACAACAGCAGTACGCAGAAGAAAAGCAAGTGCAAGTTCCTTCCTACAAATCGTGCTCTTCTACTTGACAATTGAGGATTTTTTTACCCTTTAACTCGCCACGAATATCTAAACCACAATAAGGAAGTCAGCTTCTGATGCTCGACTCATTTTTTCGTAAGTAGTTCATAGGCACTTCCCAAATGAAAAAGCCCGAAAAAGCAAGTGCAAGTTCCTTCCTATAAATCATGCTCTTCTACTTGACAATAGAGGATTTTTTTGCCCTTTACTCGCCAAGAACATCTAAACCACATTAAGGAAGTCGGCTTCTGATGCTCGACTCATTTTTTCGTAAGTAGTTCATAGGCACTTACCAAATGAAATAGCCGAGAAACCATAAATCCTGATCTTCTACTTGACAATAGAGGATGTTTTTGCCCTTTAACTCGCCAAGAATTTCTAAACCAGAATCAGGAAGTCTTTGAATTTTCTCAGCAAGACTTGGGAAGTCGGCTTTTGATTCTCAACCAATTTTTTCATAAGTACCATTCACATGCACTTCCCAACTAAAAATAGCCCAGAAACCATCACATTGAATTTCGTAACAGACATTGTATTCTCGCAAAGCAAATATGGCATCACAAACAGGAAGGACTTTGGTGCTGGAAGAATGTTCAAAATCGACATGACAATGGGCACCTAAACAAATCACCCAATCTGGTAACTAAGTCTCCCATAGTCAATGTAAACAAGTTTTATGCGAAGTACGAGTTTCCTAAGGAGAAAGAATAGGCATATCATTCAGAAATGTTTGTATATATGATTCAGAAATCTATCATGGAGACAATACCTGTTCCATTAATAAGAGGAGAAAGTTTGAAAAAGATAAAAATAGACGAACAAGAACTGCAGTTCATGTTACAATAAAAATGAACAAAAATGAATAGAGGCAGTATTTTCCATTGCTTTTCTATTAGAAGACTGTAGGCACTACCAAGATGCATCATTTTCAAAGCCAGATATCCAATTGTTCATCCAACTATTCTTCCAAATGATCTTGAGCACTCTTACTCGTGTTTTTCACCTTTTTTTTCCCCTTTTCTTCTCCTTCCCTTCCAGTTTTGCACTCATAACATACCAATAACCCCATTTCGACCTTAAGAGTAAATAGCCAAAAGGTTCACAATATATCTCCTTTTGGTAGAATTTCATGACATAACAAAACGTCAAAATTGGAAGGCATTGCACTTGAAATCAAGGAACTCCTAAGCCCACACATAATCAAGAAGAGTGTTAGGTGAGTATCAAATTCATGTTTGTATCACCACAGGAAGGACGAGGACAATGGCAGGGCCGCAAATTATTCACACTTTTCTACTATTACATTCTTATATCTACATGATAATCATAGTCAATTCGTACATTCATGGATCAGCAGATTTTAATTTAAGCAAGTTATTATGATGTTATACGTACAGATTATGAGTTTAATGATACAGGCCAGCATATAGTGTCAACAACAGTGGAGAAACCAAGTCTTATTCCAAATAAATTTAGAGCATCCACACATATATAAGATTGATAAAGTGTACATATCATCAAAATACCCCTTCGTTTCTATAATAACAAGGCGCATAACAAAATAAATAAATAAATCAATAACTCAGCTCCACATTCTGCTAATTTAGCATAATACAGTTACTCAAAAGTCGAGTATGAAAACCCTAATAATAAAACAAGAAGGGAAATACAAAATTCACATCCAAAAATTTCAAAATTTGATATTTTCATAGGTTTTAGGGTACCTGTTATACTCCATTTTCACATTCAGTGTAGCACAAATAGCCCTAACTTGAGCCTTAGCGAGTCTATAATATCAGATACAGACTCGTTTTCCAGGTCGGATATTGGATACTTCTTGCAAAATTCATCCATCTGGCTTATAGTTTTCTGTACCTGGGCCGATAAGTGATTCGGGTCGACCCGGATAGCTGAGTTCCAGATGTCGATGCAGCCTCTGTAAAAACCCAATTCTTCACCCACTTCGAACCCAGTTTTCAAACCCACTTGACATCCTTCTTCTTTACCCGACACTATACCATTTGCATAGCCTTATTCATAACTTTCTTTGTAGTGAGTTTCTTCTAGGTTAAGCGCATAGTCAAAAATGTCTTCATTGGAATCCATTGAATTTGTGCATCCATTGAATTTGTACGTGGTGGGAGAGGAATGTATATACACTCAGGTTTAAACCAGGAACGTCTTTACAAATACTTTTTTATTAAATAATTTAAATTTTTATTAATTTTTAATTTTTTTAAAAAAAAACACAGTACATGTTTGATAGATTATATTTTTTTCCCCCACAAACTCATTTTTAACCACATATTTTATACGACCCACAATTTTTATTAACTTTTTAGCCACACATTTCATTATTTTTATGTTTTATCAAAATTACCCAAAAACTAATTTTAAACTCTACCAAACAATTTTTTTTTTCTCAAACTAATTTTTAACCACATATTTTATAGCACGGTTAGGATCTACAACTTTTATTAACTTTTGAGTCACACATTTCATTAATTTTTTTATATCAAAATTAACCCAAAAAAACTATTTTTAAACTCTACCAAATAGACACTCATTTTCAATCACATATTATAACAAAATCTCTAAAAAAACCATTTTTAAACTCCACCAAACAAGAAATAACTTTTTTTTTAAATAAGATTTATCAATGAAAAGATAATTTTGAAAAACATGTTTGACAAAATTAATAGTTTAGAGCAAAGCCAAATATGCTTTAAAATAATTTTAAAATTAAGTAAATTATTTATGTCAAAAATAACTTTTACTTCAGTGCAAATAACTAAATAAGTAATTGAATTAGCAATTTTGTATTCTAGTCGTTTTTTGTGATCGGAAAAAAACACCAATTGAACAAATCACACAACGGAATATAATTAATTCTCCCATCTCGTATGAATCTAATATGGATTAATCAAATAGAGCAATAACCAAAAAATTAATGTGCAAAATTAAAGACACAATATTTAACGTGGTTCAACAATGTGCCTACATCCACAACCCAACTCCAAATAATCTTCCACTATAATCAACAATAATGGGTACAACGTTCTTCTTTAGATAACACTAGAGGCACACCAAATCATCAAGAACTAAACAACTCTTGGCACACAAATAATCCTCGTCTACCAAAGACGGAACTCTTCAAAAAACCAACAATAACAATGAATCCAACCACACCTATCTCAAGAATAAATATTCTTGGAATACTACTCAAAACCAACAAATGAAGATCTCACCAAATTTTGTCACTGTTCATATGGTACTTATTCACTAATGAACCGTTGGATCTTAATCTTAACCATTAGATTTGAAGAACAGTCAGTTGTGAACTTTCTTTCAAAATTTCACAACGATCTGACCACGGAGCGCTGAGATATCACTGTTTTATCATCGCTGCACAGACTGTCCAGAATTATGCGAATTTACTGCTGTTTCGGTTTTTTTGGCTGAAGTTAGGTTCTCTCTCTTTTCTCTCGTTTTTCCTCTCTTGAAGGCTGCTCCAATTGTCTTCTTTATATAGAATAATTAGAGAGATTTAATTACTATAATTATGTTGCTTGACGCGGAAGACATTCTCTAATGCAGCCACAAACTTATTACCTTAATTAGCTTTAACCAAATTTGTCAATTTGGTCCTTAGTGCCAATTGTATTTGCAATGGGCCCTTCAAATATGGGGCGGACCCAACAAATCTCTCCATCTGCCTCATATAGTAAAAGAGGTCATCATCCCGGCAATGGAACGGCAAACATCAAGCTTCTCAGTTGGCAAAGCTTTTATCATCATGTCGGAGCCATTATGATCTCTATGAATCTTTTCAAGTTCTAACAGCTTGGAATTTTCAACATCTCTAATCCAATAATACCTTACATCAATATGTTTTGATCTTACATGAAATGCAGCATTCTTACCATGGTGAATTGCACTCTGACTGTCACAGAACAACACATATTTTTCCTGTTTGAATGCAAGCTCTCTAAAAAAAATTTCATCCACAATAACTCTTTACTAGCTTCAATTGTTGCGATGAACTCTGTACTGTTGTATAAAGTGCAATGCATTTCTGTAATCTCAACTACCATGACACTGCCCCACCTGAAAAAGTGATCAAATAACCCGAAGTGGACTTAGGAGAATCAATATCGCCCGCCATATCTGCATCAGTGTAGCCAACTAACACTGGTTTTCCACTTCCAAAACGAAGTCTCAACTCGAAAGTACCACGAAGATATCGCATAATCCACTTAACTGCATTCCAATGCTCTCTTCTTGGATTAGTAAAAAATCGGCTAACATTACCGACTGCATGAGCTATATCTGGTCTTGTACACACCATGGCATACATCAAACTTCCCACTACGGAGGCATATGGAACTCTTTCCATATCTTTTTTCTCTACATCTGTCGAAGGACTCTGTTTAATACTCAATTTCATATGAGTAGCAATAGGAGAACTAACAGCTTTAGTTTTGTCCATGTTGAATTTGCGAAGCACTTTGTCGATGTACTTTTCATGTGACAAATATAACTTCTTGGCCTTTCTATCTCGAATGATTCGGATGCCAATAATCTTCTTTGCTGAACCCAAGTCTTTCATAGAAAAAGATTGACTCAATTGCTTCTTTAACATTTCTATTCTAGAGGTATCCCTGCCAAGAATCAACATATCATCAACATAGAGTAAAAGAATGATAAACTCGTCACAAGAGAATTTTTGCACAAATACACAATGGTCAAAAGTAGTTTTCTTGAAGCCTTGCTTCTCCATAACTGACTCAAACTTCTTATACCACTGTCTTGGCGCTTGCTTAAGGCCGTATAAACTTTTTCTCAATCTGCAAACATAATTCTCTTTTTCTTTTACTTCAAACCTCTTTGGTTGTTCCATATATATCTCTTCGTCTAAGTCACCATGAAGGAAGGCCATTTTTACATCCATATGTTCAACCTCTAAGTCAAGACTAGCTGCCAGACCAAGAACCACACGAATAGATGACATTTTCACAACTGGAGAGAATATCTCATCAAAATCAATTCATTTTTTCTGTATGAATCTCTTTACAACCAATCTAGCTTTATACCGTAGACGTGAACTATGTTCATCTTCCTCTTTCACTCTGTATACCTATATATTCTTCAAAGCCCTCTTTTTTTTAGACAACTTTACGAGCTCAAAAGTATGATTCTCGTGCAATGATTGCATTTCATCTTTCATTGCACTCAACCACTTTTCCTTATGTTCATCTTCCATAATCTCTTCAAAACTCTGTGGTTCTCCCCCGTCAGTCAGTAATACATATTCACCAGGAGAATATCGAATGGAAGGTTGCTTGTCCCTAGTAGATCTTAGAGGAACAACTGGTGGAGCCTCTGGTATTGGTGGCTGTTCATGAGCATCATCATCTGTCTCAAACTGAACAGGAATATCTACGTCATTAGTACCCTGCTAGTTATTCTGAACTTCTTCAATTTGTGTTTGGGTCGATGCTGGTGTTAAAGGAACTGGATCCAAGTCAACTAAATCATCATAAGAATCTGGCACTGTCTTTTCAGTTTTGTTAATATATTCTATGGTCTGATATTCCATAAACACTACATCTCGGCTTCTGATGATTTTCTTCTCAATCGGATCATACAACCTGTAATCGAACTCATCCTGACCATATTCCATAAACACACAATGTCGTGTTTTAACATCAAGTTTGGATCTTTCATCTTTGAGTATATGTACAAACGCCTTACATCCAAAGACACGTAAATTATCATAAGAGATATCCTTGCTTGTCCAAACTTTATTCAGCACATCTAAGTTTAGTGGAACGCACAATGAGAGATTCAACAAATACACACCTGTATTAAATGCCTCACCCCAAAAATAATTTGACAGCCCTGTATGCGAAAGTAAACATCTGACTCTCTCAACCAATGTTCTGTTCATTCTTTCAGCTACGCTATTCAACTGAGGAGTTTTCGGTGGTGTTTTCTGATGTCGAATGCTTTGTTTTCTGCAATACTCATCAAATGGTCCTATATATTCACCCCCATTGTCAGTTCGGATACACTTTAATTTCTTTCCAGTCTGCCTTTCAACTGAAGCTTGAAACTACTTGAACACATCCAATACTTGATCTTTTGACTTCAAGGTATAGAGTCACGTCTTCCTTGAATGATCATCAATGAAGGTCACAAAATAGAGAGCACCACCAATTGTCCTTATCTTCATTGGACCACACAAATCGAAGTGAACTAAATCAAGTATACCTGTCGCCTGTGAAGAATAGAAATTTTTGAAACTAACTCTGGTTTGCTTTCCTACCATACAGTGAGTACACTTTTTCAATTCGGTACTCTTTATTCCAAGTAGAAAATTCTTCTTGGCTAACAATTTAATTCCCTTCTCACTCATATGACCAAGCCTCTTATGCTAGAGCTCAATGGTACTATCATCCTCCATTGTATTAATAATATCTTTGGAGAGCTTTGCCTGCAACAAGTACAATGATGATTGTTTTTCACCTCTCGTCACAACCATAGAACCTTTGCTGAGTTTCCACTTACCACCACCGAAGGTATTGTAATAACCATCGTCATCGAGTCTGCCAGTAGAAATCATATACAATCGCATATCAGGAACATGTTTCACAGCTTTGAGAATCAACCTCATGCCATTGTCCGTCTCCAATCCCACATCTCCAATGCCCACAACTTTTGCTAGAACATCATTTCCCATCTTTACAACACCATAATTACCAGGTGTATAAGATGTGAAGAAACCTCTACGAGATGTAACAAGAATGGATGCTCCACTATCAATCACCCAAGCGGTCTCATGACAAGCTAAGTTGATAACATTGTTATCATAGACAAGATAGAAATCACCTGCCACGGCAGCTGCTCGATTACCATTGCCGTCGTCATCTTTCTTTCTTTCTTTACCTTTGTCATTTTTTTTGTCTCTTTTTAACTGTCGACAGTACTTCTTGACATGTCCCTTTT
Source organism: Forsythia viridissima (assembly GCA_030279155.1). Lineage (NCBI taxonomy): Eukaryota > Viridiplantae > Streptophyta > Magnoliopsida > Lamiales > Oleaceae > Forsythia > Forsythia viridissima. The sequence goes on along the minus strand of CM059036.1, from coordinate 35,232,293 downwards.
TGCCACAATTATAACACTCAATATTGGCAAATTTGTTGGACTTACTTTTGCTCTTTCTTTCCTTTGATCTTAGAACCTCGATTCGGACTCCTCCTCATCTTTTCAACAACCAAAGCTTCTGACTGCGAAGGATTCCCGTTTGTCTTTCTTCTCATTTCTTCGTTCAAGGTACTACTTTTTTGCCAAGTCCATGGAAATCACACTATTAGGAGCTGAGTTAGACAATGATGTCCTGAATCAAGAGTCTGAAAAAGTACTAAGGAGCCTTAATCCTTGTATTTCATCTTCAAACTTAAATACGGAGATGGTCTGTCAAAGGAGTTCCATCTTGATATCTCAAAGCCATCATCTGTTTGATCAAGAAAAACTAATTATTTCCAATCTTTCGAGCATACAGTTGCTTGAGCTTACTCCATAAAGTACGTGCGTGTGTTTCTTCACTAACATGATTCAACACATTATCATCCACCCATTGCCTAATATAACCACACACTTGCCGATGAAGCAAGTTTCATTCATCGTCGGTCTTATTATCAGGTCTTTCTTCAGAAAATACTGGTTGATAATAATTTTTCACATAAAGAAGATCTGCCATATTTCCTCTCCAAATGTGATAATTTGAACCATTCAAAATAACCATTCTACTTGTATTAACCTCCATCATTCAACACAAGAATCTACATACTAACCAAGCTGTATAGCAGATCACAAACACATTCAAACTAGTCTCAGTGAAATTAGTTGTAAGGAAATGTAAATGTGAAGCAACAAAAAAATTCATGACTTCATACTAATGAAAAAACCAGAATGATCGACTAATAAATGTCAATACAAGAAAAAATTCTTAATGTAAGAACAATTTCATAAACTAGTATATCACCCATGCGACGCACGGCACTTAATTTTCATGATAATGATTTTAAAATATTCTAAGAATATATTGTTTATTTATTTCATTTAAATAAAAAAAAGTATCGTATCATATAAATAACATTTGATTACTCATTGATATTGAAAAAAAAAACAATATAATTAATCCACGTTTTGAAACACCTATTTGAAAACCACGTTTGTGGTCGAACTGCGGCGTTCTTTGAATCGTATGAATTTAATTTTGAAATTATCATATTTAGTTTATTAGTTTAATCGACTTATTATTTTTAATCAATAAATCAGATCATTTGATAATATAACACAATATGTTTTCCGTTTATTGATATTTTTTTTTAACTGCAACCTATTTAAACCCACTATGTGAAGTATAAAAAAATTGTGGGAAAAATAAATCAATTTTTGGAAAACTATTACATTATTGCCAATAATTCTCGTGCATTGATGTTTAATTTTTTTGTTTGAAAACATGACTTATTTAAATTCATCAACCGGTATAAATTAAGACATTGGAACACATAACCTCATTTGTTTTGTATTTTCAAATGAATTTATCTTGTTATGGAAAATGTGCATTTTTTTTAAATGTTAATTCTTAATATTATTCATTTTAACCAAGTATCATACAAAATTAATATATTGGAAAACTCATCCTAATTAAATTATATTTGAATACTGATTATTTATATTGTAATACTTTTTATTAATTACATGAAGTTGGACAATTAATTAATTAAATTTTAATATTATAAAATATTAAAATTTTGTCATTAATTATATTTTTTTTCTCACTCTGCGTAAATATAAATAATAATAATAATATTATTATAAAATATAATATAAATACTTTAATATTATGTAATATATAATATAAATAATATAATATTAAAGGTTATTGAGTAATTTTCTATTATAATTTGAAAAATAATTTTTGGGTATGCATAGATAAGTTTTTTTAATAATCGACACAAATATTATTACATAGATTGATTTTTTAGTTAGAATAACAGTTTAAATCTTATAATTTGTTTAAATCAAATGAATGTGTTTTCGTATCTCTATTTAATAGTCAGATTTTGTATTTATATATATTTTGTAAATTGCAACTAATTTTAACTGTTTCTTAGTTAACGTGGAAAAAAAATAAAACAAACAGAATTTAAGGGAAAGTTCGATTATCATTTTCTGATTTTTAAGAAGTGCTCCCGATTTAATTTTTGACACGGCTCATTAAATTGCCACTAATTTTTATATTATAATTTAAAAATCGATTTTCTAAATTGTAAATATGGAGATTGTGTTAATGATATTATGCAAATTTATTGTTTTTTTATTTGTAGATAATTAGTAATATTTACGTACTCTAAATCTTATATTGATTAATTAATGCAGCATACAAATTTGTTATTACTAATAATTGTCTACAGATATTTAAATAAAAATCTGCTAATTTGTGTGAAACCAATTAAAGAATCTGATTTTTTTTTTTTTTTTTTGCATTTATCGTATATAATATTAAATATTACACTTTGTTTTTTGCAAGGAAAAAAAAAAACAATCAATGTGTGAAATCAATTAAAGAAAACGAACTCCTATGCAGCATTTATGGCGAAATTTACCAAATCAATGTGTGAAACCAATTAATAAAAACGAACTCCTATGCAGCATTTATGACGGAATTTACCAAATCAATGTGTGAAACTATTTAATGAAAACAAACTCCTATACAGCATTTATGGCGAAACTTACAAAATTTGGAAAGAAAAAATAGTAGAAAAATGTGTGCGTGAAATTTTCGACGGTTATCCTATTATAATAGATAATATAGATATGTGCAGCTAAGATATTTTACATCTGCAACAATATTAGGATCTCCTTAAATCAAAGTACCATGGCCATGGGTGAACCCAGGATTGTTAGTTTGGCTCCAGGTAGAGCCAATACACGTCAAAGATAATAATACAATTTATGCAAACTGTGTTACCCCAACAAGTAAACAATTACAGAGAGCGCGCTAGCAAAGCATAAAAATTTATTAATTCATTTTACATAAAGCAAGTTTCACAATCTTTTTTTTAACCAAACCTCTTACTGAGTCATTTGAGAACATCTAAGCTGTTTCTTTCTCCGTATAAGGTATTAAGAAATTTGCAAGAAGAATGTCTTCCATTTTGTTGTGAAGTTTTGCCTTCCATTAGGGTGGTCAAACTCGAATAATCACAAGGATTTATTAAGGAAGATCTAAGAATTTATAAGGTAGTATTAGTGTGAATCCTGAAAATTTTCCGGTAGGCCATTCCCACTAAGCCTCTAAGGGCCACCCTGATGTTTTTTTTTTTTTTTTTTTTTTTTTTTTAATATCCAGGGCCACCCTGATGTTACTACATGCATGACGTACTTTTAGCAAAAATGATTCCATATGTCTCCCAGCACTAATACACTGCCACATACTTCCCTCAGCTCTGACCAAAATGAACATATTAATACAATCATTTATAAGCTCGACCGCCTCACAAGGAAAGAGGCTTTAATAAAACATAACCAGTTTCAATGCAAATATGAAACACACAAGCTGCAAACTATGCCAATCATTTACAGAACATAGCACAGAATATTGGGCTTACCATATTTTATGATGAAGAATGTGTGTTTCCTTGCCTTACCTAATAGAACAAAGATGATTAACGAGATGGCCACTGGGATTATAAGCTTTTTTTGAATGATGAGGCATTGCATGCTTTATAACATCAAAATAAAGTGGAGAAAATACAATGTCAAATGAAGCGTCCATCTATGACTAAGCAAATAAAATGATTAATATATTAGTTAACTGCATACTTTCCAATAGACAGTGGAGTTCCTGCTTCTTACGTGCCTCTATATCTTATTCTTCAATCTAGTCCAGTTGGCTAATTCCTCTTCTATACTCAAAATAAGTTCTTAGAAATGTATCACTCTCTGATGCATGCATCACAATTTCAGTATTAAACATTTAACCTTAGATAAATAAACAAAACAATATGAAAGGGGGATGGGCACTGAAGTAGGACATGGATCTCAAAGACTTTACGAAGGAAATTTTTATCTTTTCTTAAAGGTTCTATCAGAATGGTCAATTTATATGGTTTAGTTACATTCAATTCCTTTTTACCTGTCGTTCAATTATTACCCACCTTCGCAAGAAATATTTCTCATCAGCTACTAAATCAATTATAAAGACCTTTAACTTTGAGGCCTCAAAGCAGTTCATTATCAGTGCCAATTTTATTTCCTTCATTTATAGAAATTGAGACCAGCATGAAGAGAAGCCAATGTCATGTATAGAGTAGATCCACACCATGTCATATATTCAACAGGAACGAATAAAAATCTCAAGAAAATGGAATTCCTTAAGTAATGGCACAATTTGGAAAAAACTTCCAAACCCATTCAGTTTTTAAGTGCATTCAAGATTATTTTTTGTTACTATAGAACCATCATTACAATCTACAATCAGTTTTTAAAACAGAAATTATAAATAGCGGTCCAAATGGAAAAAAAGAAAAGAAAGAAAGACTAATTTAACATTAACAGAAGAGCATGTCTGAAACCTCATTATTCAGCAGTGTTACCAATCATGAAAGAGAACAGTTCACGAACTGGGGGATACGCAACCAACCCAATAGGTTTGAGGTGGAGACCTGAAAATCCCGCCTTAATTTTGGTGGTGTTTTTAACTTTAAAAAGAAAATTCACTAACAATTCTAGTTGCATAATAAGCAGGTAGTGGTATAAAGAAGACAAATTGCATCTACATTCATCTTCATGGGAAAAGTAAAACTATAATATAATTAGACCACCTAGGATATGACAATACAACTACTAAGACTAAGCTTAAAAAAATTACTTATAAGTACACAAGTAATCGGGTAAACAAGTCTCTTGCTGGTAAAAGTTGAAGCTAAATAAGTAACTTACTTTGACAATAATTACCCCCTCTTGTCAAAATAAATAGCTTTTCTTTTTATTATAAGAAAAACAGTAATCCATCCAAGCACGTTTAAGAAAAATGCTCAGTTTGGTTTACTTATATACTAAGCCAAACATGTGACTTCATGAAAATATGACCTCGAAAATTGGGGAAACTTAAAAGAGAAACATACAAGAAACCATAGGCGATCTACACTAGTTGAATATAAATATTCATGTTATTTGAATCGATCATTAGCACGACCAGGAGCATCAGAGGGAGTAATGCTAGTTGGACAACAACTTCAACCGAAAGTTAGACCACTATTGAGAAATATGTCATTTGCAAAGACATAATCCAAATTCCCATTTATATCTTTGCAAATGGTAGATTTGACATTTTTTCAATAATAGTTAACTTTTGGTTGAAATTGTTGTTCAAGAAGCATTACACCAATAGGCATGTACACCAATAGGCGATGCATGCAATGTAGTCATAGTTTAGACGAGTAACAACTGAAAAACGGCCCCAACGAAAAACATAGAAAATGACCAACGTATACAAGATCATTGGTGGTGGCGCGAATGATTTATATCATAAAAATAAAATTTGTTATAGAACAGAAAGAAGCAATATAGCAGATCACAAACACATTCAAACTAGTCTCAGTGAAACTAGTTGTAAGGAAATGTAAATGTGAAGCAACAAAAAAATTCATGATTTCCTACTAATGAAAAAACCAGAATGATCGGCTAATAAATGTCAATACAAGAAAAAATTCTTAATGCAAGAACAATTTCATAAATATGTGCATCTAAGATATTTTACATCTGCAACAATATTAGGATCTCCTTAAATCAAAGTACCATGGCCATGGGTGAACCCAGGATTGTTAGTTTGGCTCCAGGTAGAGCCAATACACGTCAAAGATAATAATACAGTTTATGCAAACGACAGGAATTATGTGAACTGTGTCCCCCAACAAGTAAACAATTACTGGGTGCGCGCTAGCAAAGCATAAAAATTTATGAATTCATTTTACATAAAGCAAGTTTCACAATCTTTCTTTTAACCAAACCTCTTACTGAGTCATTTGAGAACATCTAAGCTGTTTCTTTCTCCGTTTAAGGAATTAAGAAATTTGCAAGAAGAATGTCTTCCATTTTGTTGTGAAGTTTTGCCTTCCATTTGGGTGGTCAAACTCGAATAATCACAAGGATTTATAAAGGAAGATCTAAGAATTTATAAGGTAGTATTAGTGTGAATCCTGAAAATTTTCCGGTAGGCCATTCCCACTAAGCCTCTAAGGGCCACCCTGATGTTACTACATGGATAACGTACTTTTAGCAAAAATGATTCCATATGTCTCCCAGCACTAATACAGCATACAAAACTGCCACATACTTCCCTCAGCTCTGACCAAAACGAACGTATTCCATGAATCAGCATTAATTACTATACAATCATTTATATGCTCAACCGCCTCACAAGGAAAGAGGCTTTAATAAAACATAACCAGTTTCAATGCAAATATGAAACACACAAGCTGCAAACTATGCCAATCATTTACAGAACATAGCACAGAATATTGGGCTTACCATATTTTATGATGAAGAATGTGTGTTTCCTTGCCTTACCTAATAGAACAAAGATGATTAACGAGATGGCCACTGGGATTATAAGCTTTTTTTGAATGATGAGGCATTGCATGCTTTATAACATCAAAATAAAGTGGAGAAAATACAATGTCAAATGAAAAGTTCATCTATGACTAAGCAAATAAAATGATTAATATATTAGTTAAATGCATACTTTCCAATTGACAGTGGAGTTCCTGCTTCTTACGTGCCTCTATATCTTATTCTTCAATCTAGTCCAGTTGGCTAATTCCTCTTCTACACTCGAAATAAGTTCTTAGAAATGTACCACTCTCTGATGCATGCATCACAATTTCAGTATTAAACATTTAACCTTAGATAAATAAACAAAACAATATGGAAGGGGGATGGGCACTGAAGTAGGACATGGATCTCAAAGACATTACAGAGGAAATTTTTATCTTTTCTTAAAGGTTCTATCAGAATGGTCAATTTATATGGTTTAATTACATTCAATTCCTTTTTACCTGTCGTTCAATTATTACCCACCTTCGCAAGAAATATTTCTCATCAGCTACTAAATCAATTATAAAGACCTTTAACTTTGAGGCCTCAAAGCAGTTCATTATCAGTGCCAATTTTATTTCCTTCATTTATAGAAATTGAGACCAGCATGAAGAGAAGCCAATGTCATGTATAGAGTAGATCCACACCATGTCATATATTCAACAGGAACGAATAAAAATCTCAAGAAAATGGAATTCCTTAAGTAATGGCACAATTTGGAAAAAACTTCCAAACCCATTCAATTTTTAAGTGCATTCAAGATTATTTTTTGTTACTATAGAACCATCATTGCAATCTACAATCAGTTTTTAAAACAGAAATTATAAATAACGGTCCAAATGGAAAAAAAGAAAATAAAGAAAGTCTAATTTAACATTAACAGAAGAGCATGTCTGAAACCTCATTATTCAGCAGTGTTACCCATCATGAAAGAGAACAGTTCACGAACTGGGGGATACTCAACCAACCCAATATCCATTGCATATCCACTAATTGGCAGCTTCAGATCACGTAAAACAGTAAACGCCTCGGGCATACGAGTCTTTGGCACTTCTTCAGCTACTGGACACAAAGGAATCCATGTATCTGGTCGATGCTCATCTCCGACTTCAATACCCTCCTTCTTCATTGCATCACACAATTGTGAATGAAACTGAAGGAGAGACAAAGTTGGAGTTGGAGCAAGAAAGAGAACATTCTTGTCATTTGGGAGGCTACCAATAGAAGAGAAGGACATTGGTAATGGTTCTTGCTTTGAAGCAAAATTCTTTACGATATTCTCAAGTTTAGAAATGTCAGCAAACGGGCTTGAATATAACGTAATGTGAGGCCTAGATTCAATTTCAATGAGCTGAGTACTGATTTGTCGACGAGCTAACACATTCCATGCCTTCAGGACCTGGTTTTCCAGAGCAGGATCGAAGTAAAGCTCAATTGCATAGCCTTGTGACATTGTCTCTAAATTATAATTCCAGAAAAACCACAAAGAATAAATCAAATAGTTAGAAAACCAACCACAAAAACCAAGAAACTCATGGCATTTAACAAATCAGACTATGATTATGCCAGTAGAAAATAATCAATGCGGCACAAAAACTATGAGAAACGGTGCAGAAGAGCCAAAACCCATAAGAACGAAACAAGATCTAAGAGTAGAACACTTAAAGCTTAGAAAAACAGAGGAATTAAATGAAACCATAAAAATCTAAAATCAAAGTATGCAAATATCAGTACAAAATAGAAAATTAATGCATAAAACCCTAAAGAATTGATGGCACATACCCAATTAAGACTAGAGACAATTGAGCCAAAAACTCGAAACCAAGAAATGGAAAATAGAGAGGCAAAGAATCACCAAAAGTTAGAGCCCTAAAACAACAGAAGCTTGACAAACGTATGGTATGAAGATGAAAAGTGAAGGATTATAATACAAATTGTAAAGTTTCAAAATCCGAAAGGGACATACAGAATAAAGAAGAGGTATAAGGGAAAAAAAAGGGTTTCTTTTTATAGGGAAAGTGATTTCTTTAAGAATTTTCTTGACGGTGAGGAGAGTGGGGGTTGGGATATGGGAAGACTTGGGAACAGCGTTTTCGTTCGACAATTTTGCGATAACCACTCAATATTTTACACTCAAGTCACTCTATTTTCATCTTCTTTTGCATTTCACACCAAGTCTTATTAAGGAATTCTATCCAAAAACAACGTTAATAATTACTCATGGGCCCTTTTTTTTTTTTTTCCATATACAATAATTATTATAATTTAAAAATTTGAGGATAAACTATTTCGTTCGTCTTTATCTTTGCCTCTCCCCCTCTCTTCCTCTCCATCACCCCGTCACTAGTCTAAAAATTTCTTCTACGTATCTTTAGTATAACACATTGATTCCATCCAGTCAAATTTCGTCGTCAGCTTGACAAGTAGCATTGCGAAAGAAATTGATTAGGGGAGGTCACAAAATAGAAAATGAAAAGTACTAAAAATTAAAGGATTATGAGATAATGACGTAAGAAAGAAGACGATAAGAGTGACAATTTCACATAGTGAGAGTAATATTTTATTTTGTTTTTAATCCACTTTGCCTTTAGAATTGTGACTCGCATGCAAGACGCGCTACCTCACCTTATGATGGTTGTTTCGAACCAATCTATTAGTGGGATTCAAATGTTAAAAGAAGGGAAATTAGGGACTCAAATGTCAGAAAAAGTGAAATGAGGATCAAAGTATTCATCTGAGTAAAGAACGAGACTTGTGATCTCAATATTCATTCATCATTTCAAGTCATAAAACACCTAAACTAATGTACAATATTTATTAATTTGATGGTACAAGATTATGCACATGTTTGATAGTGGTGGAATTATTTTTTAAATATTGAAATTATAAGTTGTTGGTGAATGTATGGATAAAAAAATAGATTGTAAATTGTGGTTCCTAGGATAGAAAATATATTTAACAAAAGACCAGCTGAAATTATAATTTAAGCAACTCTAATCACGTGCTAACTTAAAAATATTCATACACACATTCACGATATAACCACACACGGAAGAAATTGGTAAATAATGACCACTACTAACACAATGTCAATAATCGATAGCTAATCACAAAAATAGATAATAGTTGCAAAAATTGAAATTTATTTCACAAAATTTATCGTTGACGATTTAGAATAACATTCGAAACAATGGCAAAAATTGAAAGTTGGTTATTTGTTATTGTACCACTATTTTATATTGGGTGTATTTAAATGTTTGTTATAGCAAAAAGTAAAGAAAAAAAATACTTGGAGTAAGTTTGAGTTAGGTTAGATTATTGCAAAGAGAAAAAGTGCCCTTTTGTCTTGTATAATTTAGAGTCCATCTTGGTCCAGAGTTGTTAAACTGCCTGGCTTTCGTGCAGTGAAACTCATTTAGAGTCTTTTGTAAGTGAAACACGTTTTTTTTTTCTTGTAGAAGATTTATTGCAAAATTGTAAGTAGATTTGCACCATAGAAAATTGTTAAACTTCTTGCCCTCAAACTAGGTGTTGGCCAAACGCCTTTTCAATATATAGCCCTTTCAATTTCCAAGAGCTCTTAATGGCAATTCATATGGAAAGGGACAAAGAGAATGCGATCGATAAGTTTTCTTTTCGGTCTTTTAGGTAAGAACATAATTAGAACTACATATAATTAAACTAAACTTATTTATTAACTATTGAAAGTGTAAAGTGAGTTGAATAATGTCGAGTCATGCATTAGTTACCCTTGGCCCACGCGGGTAGCATCTAGTGGCGGATCTATGGTTGAAGTTCAGATAGGGCGGCCGTTGACTGGTATTGACCGCTGATCAGTCAACGGCCGATGCTTGTGAAAAAATAATGTGAAAATATTTTTAATAAATACGTAACTTATCAAACAACAAGAAAATCATATAATAGTGAAATATAATTCGATACAAGTCGTAATAATGTTAAAAAATGTTTAGCACAACTCCAATTGATGATAAATATAAAAAATCGATAGTAAAAACTTTAGAGTTTCTGTATTATTCAATTTTGATCCACTTTAAGAAAAATTAATAAATCCTTACTTGAGGATTTAGTCATGCAATTACCTTATATTTTAATTTTTCAAAATTCAAGGACCATAAGTGAAATTTTGAATTTAAAATATCTTTTTTCTTCCCCCTTCTCCTTTGTCTCTTCAGTAAGTTATATATATATATATATATTATAGAAGAATGTTCTAATGCCCCCCATGTGGGCAAGATAAAGTGCCCACATGCTGCCACATGCTGCCGCAGCATGTGGGCACTTTATCTTGCCCACATGGGGGGCATTAGATCGCCCCTCATATATTATATACACACGCAGAGACTATATACATATATACTTACACGCAAAAACTCCTCCATTTTTTCTTCATTTCTCAAAACTCAGTGCCCATTCTTTAGCGAAATTTCAGCACGGGCGGACGCGGGGTCTCGTCATGTTGTAAATCCGCCCCTGGTAGCATCCAACAACCAAAACTAATTCTTTAATAATATATTTTTCATAAAAAAAATTAAATCTTTGGCCAGAATGGACGGGTTTGACACGGCCCGGCAAGAGATGGACTTGTATGCTATGCTAATCATTGAATTTTTTTGTTAATGTGTCAATTCTGTCCTAGTATATTAAATATGGATCATATTAAGTCCGAGACAAATGCTTGACTAAGTTGAAAAATGTGGGCCGGTTGGACCCATTTTCACATTTACTTACTAGTAAAAACAAACTGAGGCACTTTTTTGACAATCTCAAATACATATAAAAAGGAGATTACTCCAAAAACCAATTATCAAAGGAATTTCATATAACTCGAAAGTATTGTTTTATTTGCAATTGAAACGAGCATCATGCCAGCATGGACGAGCTCATTAAACATCTCTACTTATAAGTAAAAGCAAATGAAGACACACTTCTGACAATCTCAAATATATACATAAAGGAAGAAACTCCAAGAAACAACTTATCAAATTAACTTCAAAATACTCAGTATTGTTTTATTTGCTATTGCACATTGATCATCTTTGTCAAGTCACATAACATAAAAGTACTGTATACATGCTACTTCACAAAGGAACTCGAAGATAGAGGGGAATGAGATTGTATGGTTCTGGTGCAGAATACCATAATGAAAATGCACTGCTTGAGTTAATCCATTTCTGTCATCTCAGGGTAATGTCAATCTAACACGTCCTTCAGGCTTTCAGTTGTGTTTGCCCATTCCAGCCCTTTGTGTACGCCTCTTCATTAAAAGATAAAATCAAATGTGAAAAATCTATTTGCATCTAACCTCCTGCATCAATTCTCCATTTCATATATGCATGTATAATATAAAACCACAACAAATACCCTTTCCATATGAACAGATTTAGTTTTATGACTTCTAGATCTTATTATTAATAACTCACCTATACCTTGATGCCATGAGGAGGAAATTTATAACGCCCGCCTCGCTAATAGCAAATCCTTTGATCTTTTTCTCTGCCATAATGCCCACGAGGAGGTCAAGCTCGAAAGGTTTTGACAGCTTCATTATCATCCGTGAGATCATCCCATTTGGAAATGGGAATCAAAAGGAGGGACCTCTGGAAATCATAGTATCTGGCAACATTCCTTTCTATGTCACTGTAAACTGCAGCCAATTATGTGCATTAGCTTTACATCAAACCTCAGTTATTGCTAACCTAATTTCTAACAACCAAGATTAACTTGTGGCTTGCGACGTTGCGTTAGGATAGACTGACGAAATTGGTCTAAGCTTCGTTAGTCATCGGTGGCTTGCAGCTCACGTTGGTAGCAGGGGTGGATCCAGGAATTTAGTCCGTGGGGGCTGAAATATATTAAAGTCAATGTAATAAAATTTATATATAATATAAAAAGTCATTAAAATGATATTATTTATTGAAGTTGTTCCCGACGAGGTTTTGATACATAAAATTCATCTATAATAGAATCTGCATCAATTTTCTCAGCAAGTTCTCGTTCAATAAATAGTGTCATACAATCAGCTAGAAAGTCATCCTCTATTTTGTTCCAAAGATCAGTCTTCACATGTTTCATTGCAGAAAATGCTTGCTCAGTTGTCGTAGTAGAAATAGGTAATGTCAACACAAGACGAATCAATCTAGTCACCATAATGTAACTATTTGACCTTCCACTCTCAGTTAACTGTTGGCAAAACTCAACAAGTGTACATACTTGAAATTGAGGATTGCGCTTCATATCTAGCTCATAATGTCGCAACTCATATTCCAAACTACGAATATCTTGCACCGAAAAATCTTTAGGATAAAACTTCTCTGCAAGTGAACAAATATCAGAACTGTAATATGATTTATATGAATCTTTAGGATCCAAAGCGACACTGAGAGAAAGGAGTTCAATTGTTGTGTCGTTAAATCTTATATCTAACTCCATCAATACGAAATTTATCACTTCATTGAAAACATCGAAGTGATAATGATCCTCGACTGTAATTTGATCTCGAGAACCTATGAAGCACCGTCCGACACGATACGTGTCCGACACATCGACACGTGATTTTTGAAAAAATTTGCGACACGACACGATCATTAATTATTATTATTTTTTTTTTTGTACAACTAAATGAAATTTTGTATAATTGTTGAATCAAAAATTAATAGCCATATATATATATATAAATCAAAGTTGACATAATTAACTTTATACATGTTTTCTTATAACATGAGTTCAACAAAAGAAAGATGAAATAAATATAATCATTCATATTCAACATTTTCATTTCCATCATCGGTAATCACCATAACCTCCAACTCAGGTTCATCAAGAGATAAATTGGCTACTTCAAGTGCACCAACATCTTCAAAGGAATCAAATGCATCACCACCGATATCCCACATCTTAGTCTCTCCTTGTAAATATTGTGGGCTCTTTCTTGACAAGAGACGAAGATTACTATGAACGAATACTAAATCTTCGGCACGTTTTGGAGTTAACTTATTCAGTTTAAGAGAGTGCAAAAAGAAATAAATACTCCAATTTCGTTCACAACAAGATGAAGAAGATGGTTGCGCCAACAACTTCAAGGCAAAAGCTTGAAGATTTGGTGCACAAGCGCCATGAATGACCCACCAAGTCTTTGGATCCAAGTTGTAACGATCATGGATAGAATCAATATCACCAAAGTCTTCTTCCATTGTCGAGAATTTTGAATACTCCATATTCACTCTAGTGCGTTCCTCATTTGACAACAAGTATCTTTTGAAATATTTTATTCTTTCTCGAGAAACTTCGGAATCTCTATGTGGAGGAACACGAGTAGGATCATCATTAAGCCATTCTGCACTATAGTACCTTAAAAAAAACACAAATAATAATTAGTAACCTTCTAAAAATATAATGAATAGAAAAATGTAAATAAATAATAAACATATAAATTAGAATTACCTCGGATTTAGAGAATGAGACAAGCAATGAAGAGGAGTGTTATTCTTGTTCCAACGATCAACAAGTATTTTGTGTATGACATTATAAAATGATGATACATCTTCTAGACGCTTTCCTTCATGCCTATAAATCATTCATTTCACTTTCTCTATCATTGTATCCCACATGTCATAGATCAAGTGAAGACAAGGTTTATCCGTATCACAAAATCTAATCGTGTCATATATAGGCGAAGTGAAGGAAAGTACATAATCTATAGAATCCCACCAAAGATCATCAAGTAATTTCAACTTCACAAAACTTGCCCTTTGCACATCATCTTCCCGATAAATTGACCATTTTTCATCAATAACCATATTTTGAAGCCCACGCTTGATAAGTTTAAATCTTTTCATCATAACAATAATGGAAGCAAATCGCGTATCGGCCACAGATAACAACTTCAAGGGCACAAATTCATTAAACATTGCTCTTCTCATGGAATGGTTCATGATAAAATTTTTAATGGCCATTACTTCTTCATAAAGATGAGTTATCCAACTACATTCTTCATAAGTAATGAAGTTGTCCTCAACATTCTTTGCGGCACAAATATTTTTCAAAACAAGGTTAAGAGTGTGTACAACACATGGTGTCCAAAAAATGTGAGGATAGTCCGATTCAATTATTTGCCCCGCACCCTTACAATTTGCAGCATTATCGGTAATAACTTGAACAACTTTTTCCCGACCAACTTCCTCTATAACCTCTTTCATCAAGTTAGCAATAAAATATTTATCTTTGATCTCACCCGAGCAATCAACCGCCCTTAAAAACATAGGTCCACTTTCGGTCACCGCTATGAAATTAATTAGTGGCCTTCTCTGTGGGTCACTCCAACCATCACTCACAATAGTCACTCCTTTCTCCGCCCATGTGCTCTTAATAGGTTGTAGTAATCTCTCAACATTTCTTCTCTCTTTTTGAAGAAGGGTAGTTCTCAAACTATTGTAATCGGGAAGCTTATATCCCGACAATCGACTATTCGAGGCTAAAGTATAAGAACTAATATAATAGGGATTTCTTGCAAGAGTAAAGGGCAAGCCACTTGAATAATACATTCTTGCAATTTCGGAATCTAATTGATCACGGGATGTCATGTTAAAGGCTTTTTCAATTGCACTACTCTTTTTTTTCTTTTCTCCCAATACATAACAATCCGTTGAAGTCGTATAACCCTCCGATGGCAATGATACTTTTTTTGGTTCTTTTTGTTTCATTCTCAACATAGCCTCATCTTCTAATTTTTGCATTTCATTCATATCTCTTTGTGTCACACTAGGACAAGCCCCAATACCATAACCCGGCATTTTTAACAAATGTGACCTAACCCGAGTATATGAACTATTCTTAGTTGTATTACAAAAATTACATTGCCAAAGTACATTACCACCCCCTTCATTTAATTTATCAAGTTTTGTTACAAATTTTCAAAGAGGTTTGGATAAATCATCTATGGTAGAAATATTACTCATAATTTCAAAAGATAAAAGAATCTAAAAAGATCAAATAAAGAGTGATATTACTCGATATTTATGAAGAGTATTGTCACTTTGAAGAAAAATAATTTGATTTGTAATGGATTTTGCTGCAGCCAAATGTTCCAGAATCGGTGAAATGAAATGGGTTTTAATTTTTTCACTTCCCTGACTTATATAATACTTGGCTTATATCTTGGCTTCTTGGGGAAGATAAAAAGTGAGGCTAAAACGTGGCTTGTTGGTGGCTTGTTGGGGAAGGTAAGTAATGGGTCAACAAATACTAAATTATTTGACCAATATATATATTAAAAAATACATTCCACTACATTCCAATTAAAAAGTGTGTGGGCCATTCATTAACAGATAACAATACAAAAGGCATTTTGGTCCATTAAATAAAAACGTGAAACTGAAAAGATACAAAATAATTTATGTGTTTCGCAGAGCTTCTCTTCTCCGTCCATGGCTGCCGGAAATCGATCAATAGAAGACAAGCTGTGATGAAATATATCTATTATCAAGATAGCCCATATTAATCTGTAGTCAAACATTGAAAAAAAGGTTTGTTTTTTTTTTTTAGTAATTTTCTTCTCCTTCTCCAAGTCCGGCGTGTCGGAAGGCGTGTCAGAGCGTGTCGCCGAGTGTCCAATGGCTGAAAAGGTCTAGGAATATGAAGATACGCCACGTTGCAACTCCAACACGTATCCATGGCGTGTCGGTGTCGTGTCGGTGTCCGAAACGCGTCGGACACCGACACGCCGGCACCAAGAACGTGTCGGTGCTTCATAGTCGAGAACGACCAATTCTATACAAACCATGTAGATCATGTATGACAATATCGTTTTTTGAGCAAAAACTATTCACTCCTTGGAGAAATTTTTCCCAATCAGTATCTCTCAATTTCTGAAGAAGTTTTTTTGTAGTTGATACAAATCTTATAGCAGATAAGACGTCTAGAGATTTTATTTGAAGGGTTTGACAAAGAACATCAGAGATACTCATAATGTCATACATTAAATGCAAGATGAACACAAATTCATAACTTGTCAAGTTTTTGTAAGTGCCACAAGCTTCAGCTCGAGATCTTGCGTTTAGAGAATGGTGAGTAAGATATTCAAGTACATTACAAGTTGCAGTATATATATCTATCAAACTCTTTATAGAGTCATAATGAGAACTCCAACGAGTAGCTCCTGATCGTTGCAAATTACCCATTTGATTAACAACACTTCCAGAATTACGCTCTCCAGTAGCCAACATACGCTCAATTTCTTTTGTTTGAGCAGTTTGCAACTCATTAATGCGCTTAGGAGAAGAAGTAATAATATTGACAACATTATCCAAATGAGAGAAAAATTCCCAAATAGCACCAACATCTTTAGCTGCAGAAACCAATGTCAACTGTAATCGGTGGGCAAAACAATGAACGTAGTATGCATATGGACAATCTCGAAGAAATAATGCATGAAGTCCATTCCAAGCACCGCGCATGTTACTTGCACCATCATACCCTTGGCCTCTCATTTTTTCTACCTGAAGATCATGTTGAGCAAGAACATTGGATATTTCATTTTTTAGATTCAGTGACGTGGTGTCACTTACGCTTTTGATCGCAAAGAGTCGTTCTCTCAACATACCACAAGCGTTCACAAACCTTAGGATAATGGTCATTTGCTCTCGTTTAGATGCATCTTGTGCTTCATCGACAAGAATACAGAAGCATTCATTCCCAATTTTGTCACAATCTATTGGCCATAATGTGCAAAATTTCTTTTTGAATACTTGGAGCAATGTATTGAGCATTTTTTGGAGCATTTTCTAGAATTACTTTATCAATTTCAATATTTATTTCTGCCAACAACTTTACCATTTCAAGAAAATTCCCCCGATTCAGTGAAGATGAAGATTCGTTGTGACCTCTGAAGGCACAACCTTAAAGTGCTAACCATCGAACACTTATGATTAAAGTTTTTAGATGCAAACGACGTCTCTGCACTTCCTCTCTCGATACTACATGCATTATCTTGTCAATATGTTGAGACGGTCTCACCAAATCTTTAGCTCTTGTCTCACACATATTATGATGTGGTACACCAAAATGAGTAAGGAATGTACATTTTGCTCCGTCATTAACTCTCTTCCACTTATCATATCCATGACTGACCAATGCTGAACAATTGGATAAATTACTATCATTCAGAAAAAGAAAGCAGTAAAAACAATATGCTCTATTCGTTGTAGGTGAATACTCCAACTAAGGAAACTGACTAAACCATTTCTTCTGAAATCGACGAGACTGAGTTTTTCCTGTTGTCCTTGGATATTCTGAGAGTACTGGTTGATAAGGCCCAACTTTTAAATATGCCACTCTAATCTCATCTCGCAGATTAACAGGATGTTCAAATATTTGCTTTCTTTTTCCCGGATGTCGTTCAATACTAGTAGTAGGTTGTAATTCAGAATTTGAAGTTGAAGGCTTGACGGTTTCTGGAGATGAAATTGGAGGAAGTTGCACTGTAGGAATTGAGAGTTGATCTTCAGTTAATCTATCAGAAGGTGTACTTTCACTAGATTGGCCTGTCTTTTAACAAATGAAAACAATGTCTTTTTTCTCTTGGCAGAAGCTTGTCCTTCCATTTGTAAATTCTAAAAAAACAAAAAAAAAATTGACATTCTATCAACAATCTATAAATAGGTCGGCAAGGCACATTAATTCAATAATACGAAATAGGCCGGCAAGGCTCAACAATTCAATAGATCGAAATAGGGCGGCAAGGCACAACAATTCAATAGATCGAAATAGGCTGGCAAGGCACAACAAGTTAATAATAAAAAGACAAAGATTTAAACATAAGCCGGCAAGGCAAAAAAAAATTAATGACACCACTACAAGCAAATTAGCAAAATACCTGGAAGGTTCTAACTTTAAGCGTATTTTTTTTTGTTTTTTCCTCACGTTTGACGCTACCGGCTGCTCGTTGATTTGTTTCTGTACAAGTACAATAACAATAAATCAATTTATAATCTTAACGTTTTTCATAAAAATAAAAATAGGCATTAATTATTGAATCAACAAATTTAAGAAGCTAAATAATTTCTGTTTGTAACCAAAAAACAAATTAGACAATGGTCAAGATTGAGAGAACCTAAATGTTATGATAATATTCTCACAACAAACAATTTTAATTAGTCATTTAATTTTCATTTTTATTGCACTCAATCTACAACTAAACTAAGCCGCTGATTTTCTTACAGTGTTTTTTCCATTAATTGAAAATAAACAAAATAATATACAATCAGCATTCATTTCATAATCTGGTATAAAACTATAAATTATAAAATCAACAATAACTTTTGCAAATTAATATAAACTTTACAAAAATCTTTAAAAAAAACGAAAAATAATAAATACCTGTTCTTGACCACGATTTCGACGGACAAATAGAATTTCGAATGGTTTAAGGCCGTTGAAAACAAGCTACCAAAGTTGGGTTAACGAATTTGCAACTTATTTTTAGAGATTGAAGTTTCAATTTGAAATTTTTTTTTTTTGAAGAAATGGATCTTCACTCAACACGTAAGGTTTTCGGAATTGTTCACTGTAGACGGAAAAGGGAAATGGCAGAAAGTGAAACCAAATAGGCTAACTCTTTTTTTTGTATGGCTGATTTTTTTTTTTAGTGTGGATTGAGCTTAAATTTTTTTTTTAGTTAAGAGTTGGGAAGTTGGACTGAATATTAATCACTTGTAAAGTTGGGCTGAAATTATACTTGGCTTTGGGCTACATTTATTTTGATCAGGGCTAATTCAAAAAAAAAATTTAATAGATTGGATCTACATCTGGGCTGGGCCTAGGACGGGCTGTAGCTAGGCCCAGCCCCCCTCCATCCGCATCTGGTTGGTAGTATGTCTCCAACGACTACTTTGTTAGCTGTCGATTTGAAAAGTTTGTTCACCGTTGGGGCTCGGGGGGATAAATGGGGTTTTCACAAAATATCAATAGAAAATCATTCGTGAGGGCCCACATGACACTGCCCGCCATAAGTTCGACCTGCAGGCCATGTGATGTCATGAAATTATTTTACGGAAGAGGCCTAGCACACGCATTAAACTTGTGCTACGCCAAATCCCACACGAAGCCGGCATGAGCCCAAGAAATATAGGCTGTTTATAAGGTATAAATAAATAAGTTTCATTACACGTATTAATCTGATACTTACTTTTGAGAGCTGGTAAGTCAATAGGGTCGTGCCGATCAGAGGCGGATGGAGGGGGGCTGGGCCTGGCTACAGCCCGGCCCAGGCCCTGCCCCTGCCCCAGCCCAGATGCAGATCCAATCTATTAATATTTTTTTTTTAATTAGCCCTGATCAAAATAAATGTAGCCCAGAGCCAAGTATAATTTCAGCCCAACTTTACAAGTGATTAATATTCAGCCCAACTTCCCAACTCTTAACTAAAAAAAAAAAAATTTAAACCCAATCCACACTAAAACAAAAAAATCAGCCATACAAAAAAAGAGTTAGCCTTTTTGGTTTCACTTTCTGCCATTTCTCTTTTCCACCTACAGTGAACAATTCCGAAAACCTTACGTGCGTGAGTGAAGATCCATTTCTTCAAAAAATTTTTTTTTTTTCAAATTGAAACTTCAATCTCTAAAAATAAGCTGCAAATCCGTTAACCCAACTTTGGTAGCTTGTTTTCAACGGCCTTAAACCATTCGAAATTCTATTTGTCTGCCGAAATCGTGGTCAAGAATAGGTATTTATTATTTTTCGTTTTTTTTTAAAGATTTTTGTAAAGTTTATATTAATTTGCATAAGTTATTTTTGATTTTATAATTTATAGTTTTATACCAGATTATGAAATGAATGCTGATTGTATATTATTTTGTTTATTTTCAATTAATGGAAAAAAAAAACTATAAGAAAATCAGCGGCTTAGTTTAGTTGTAGATTGAGTGCAATAAAAATAAAAATTAAATGACTAATTAAAATTGTTTGTTGTGAGAATATTATCATAACATTTAGGTACTCTCAATCTTGACCATTGTCTAATTTGTTTTTTGGTTACAAATAGAAATTATTTAGCTTCTTAAATTTGCTGATTCAATAATTAATGCCTATTTTTATTTTTATGAAAAATTGTAAGATTATAAATTGATTTATTGTTATTGTACTTGTATAGAAACAAATCAGCGGGCAGCGTCAAACGTGAGGAAAAAACAAAGAAAAATACGCTTAAAGTTAGAACCTTCCAGGTATTTTGTTAATTTGCTTGCAGTGGTGTCAATAATTTTTTGTTGCCTTGCCGGCTTATGTTTAAAGTTTTGTCTTTTTATTATTAACTTGTTGTGCCTTGCCGGCATATTTTGATCTATTGAATTATTGTGCCTTGCCGGTCTATTTCGATCTATTGAATTATTGAGCCTTACCGGCCTATTTCGTATTATTGAATTAATGTGCCTTGTCGGCCTATTTGTGGATTGTTGATAGAATGTCAATTTTTTTTTTGTTTTTTTCAGAATTTACAAATGGAAGAACAAGCTTCTGCCAAGAGAAAAAAGACATTGTTTTCATTTTTTAAAAAGACAGGCCAATCTAGTGAAAGTACACCTTCTGATAGATTAACTGAAGATCAACTCTCAATTCCTACAGTGCAACTTCCTCCAATTTCATCTCCAGAAACTGTCAAGCCTTCAACTTCAAATTCTGAATTACAACCTACAACTAGTATTGAACGATATCCGGAAAAAAGAAAGCAAATATTTGAACATCCTGTTAATCTGCGAGATAAGATTAGAGTGGCATATTTAAAAGTTGGGCCTTATCAACCAGTACTCTCAGAATATCCAAGGACAACAGGAAAAACTCAGTCTCGTCGATTTCAGAAGAAATGGTTTAGTCAGTTTCCTTGGTTGAAGTATTCACCTACAACGAATAAGGCATATTGTTTTTACTGCTTTCTTTTTCAGAATGATAGTAATTCATCCAATTGTTCAGCATTGGTCAATCATGGATATGATAAGTGGAAGAGAGTTAATGACAGAGCAAAATGTGTATTCCTTACTCATTTTGGTGCACCACATCATAATATGTGTGAGACAAGAGCTAAAGATTTGGTGAGACCGTCTCAACATATTGACAAGGTAATGCATGTAGTATCGAAAGAGGAAGTGCAGAGACGTCGTTTGCGTCTAAAAACTTCAATCATAAGTGTTCGATGGTTAGCACTTCAAGGTTGTGCCTTTAGAGGTCACAACGAATCTTCATCTTCACTGAATCGGGGGAATTTTCTTGAAATGGTAAAGTTGTTGGCAGAAATAAATATTGAAATTGATAAAGTTCTAGAAAATGCTCCAAAAAATGCTCAATACATTGCTCCAAGTATTCAAAAAGAAATTTTGCACATTATGGCCAATAGAGTGCGACGGATGATTGTGACGAAATTGGGAATGAATGCTTCTGTATTCTTGTCGATGAAGCACAAGATGCATCTAAACGAGAGCAAATGGCCATTATCCTAAGGTTTGTGAGCACTTGTGGTATGTTGAGAGAACGATTCATTGCGATCAAAAGCGTAAGTGACACTACGTCACTGAATCTAAAAAATGAAATATAAAATATTCTTGCTCAACACGATCTTCAGGTAGAAAAAATGAGAGGCTAAGGGTATGATGGTGCAAGTAACATGCGCGGTGCTTGGAATGGACTTCAGGCATTATTTCTTTGAGATTGTCCATATGCATACTACGTTCATTGTTTTGCCTACCGATTACAGTTGACATTGGTTTCTGCAGCTAAAGATGTTGGTGCTATTTGGGAATTTTTCTCTCATTTGGATAACGTTGTCAATATTATTACTTCTTCTCCTAAGCACATTAATGAGTTGCAAACTGCTCAAACAAAAGAAATTTAGCGTATGTTGGCTACTGGAGAGCGTAATTCTGGAAGTGGTGTTAATCAAATGGGTAATTTGCAACGATCAGGAGCCACTCGTTGGAGTTTTCATTATGACTCTATAAAGAGTTTGATAGATATGTATACTGCAACTTGCAATGTACTTGAATATCTTACTCACCATTCTCCAAACCCAAGATCTCGAGCTGAAGCTTGTGGCACTTACAAAAACTTGACAAATTATGAATTTGTGTTCATATTGCATTTAATGTATGACATTACGAGTATCTCTGATGTTCTTTGTCAAACCCTTCAAAGAAAATCTCTAGACATCTTATCTGCTATAAGATTGTATCAACTACAAAAGAACTTATTCAAAAATTGAGAGATACTGATTGGAAAAAATTTCTCCAATGAGTGAATAGTTTTTGCTCAAAAAACGATATTGTCATACCTGATCTACATGGTTTGTATAGAATTGGTCGTTCTCGAGATCAAACTACAGTCGAGCATCATTATCACTTCGATGTTTTCAATGAAGTGATAAATTTCATATTGATGGAGTTAGATACAAGATTTAAAGACACAACAGTTGAACTCCTTTCTCTCAGTGTCGCTTTGAATCCTAAAGATTCATATAAATCATATAACAGATCTGATATTTGTTCACTTGCAGAGAAGTTTTATCCTAAAGACTTTTCGGTGCAAGATATTCGTAGTTTGGAATATGAGTTGCGACATGATGAGCTAGATATGAAGCGCGATCCTCAATTTCAAGTATCTACACTTGTTGAGTTGTGCCAACAGTTAACTGAGAGTAGAAGGTCAAATAGTTATATTATGGTGACTAGATTGATTCGTCTTGTGTTGACATTACCTATTTCTACTGCGACAACTGAGCGAGCATTTTCTGCAATGAAACATGTGAAGACTGATCTTCGGAACAAAATGGAGGATGACTTTCTAGCTGATTGTATGACACTATTTATTGAACGAGAACTTGCTGAGAAAATTGATGTAGATTCTATTGTAGATGAATTTTATGTATCAAAACCTCGTCGGGAACAACTTCAATAAATAATATTATTTTAATGACTTTTTATGTTATATATAAATTTTATTACATTGACTTTAATATATTTCAGCCCCCATGGACGAAATTCCTGGATCCGCCCCTAGTGCCGATCACTGCCATATACTTCTTTGGGGATGAGTTCCCTACTATGAAGCACTGACACGTTCTTGGTGCCGGCGTGTCGGTGTCCGACGCGTGTCGGACACCGACACGACACCGGCACGCCATGGATACGTGTCGGAGTTGCAACGTGGCGTATCTTCATATTCTTAGACCTTGTCAGCCATTGGACACTCGACGACACGCTCCGACACGCCTTCAGACATGCCGGACTTGGAGAAGGAGAAGAAAATTACTAAAACAAAAAAAAAACTAACCTTTTTTTCAATGTTTGACTGCAGATTAAAATGGGCTATCTTGATAATCGATGTATTTCATCACAACTTGTTTTCTATTGATCAATTTCTGGCAACCATGGACGGAGAAGAGAAGCTCTGCGAAACACAGAAATTATTTTGTATCTTTTCAGTTTCACGTTTTTATTTAATGGACCAAAATGCCTTTTGTATTGTTATCTGTTAATGAATGGCCCACACACTTTTTAATTGGAATGTAGTGGAATGTATTTTTTAATATATATATTGGTCAAATAATTTAGTATTTGTTGACCCATTACTTACCTTCCCCAACAAGCCACCAACAAGCCACGTTTTAGCCTCACTTTTTATCTTTCCCAAGAAGCCAAGATATAAGCCAAGTATTATATAAGTCAGGGAAGTGAAAAAAATTAAAACCCATTTCATTTCATTGATTCTGGAACATTTGGCTGCAGCAAAATCCATTACAAATCAAATTATTTTTCTTCAAAGTAACAATACTCTTCATAAATATCGGGCAATATCACTCTTTATTTGATCTTTTTAGATTCTTTTATCTTTTGAAATTATGAGTAATACTTCTACCATAGATGATTTATCCAAACCTCTTTGGAAATTTGTAACAAAACTTGATAAATTAAATGAAGGGGGTGGTAATGTACTTTGGCAATGTAATTTTTGTAATACAACTAAGAATAGTTCATATACTCAGGTTAGGTCACATTTGTTAAAAATGCCGGGTTATGGTATTGGGGCTTGTCCTAGTGTGACACAAAGAGATATGAATGAAATGCAAAAATTAGAAGATGAGGCTATGTTGAGAATGAAACAAAAAGAACCAAAAAAAGTACCATTGCCATCGGAGGGTTATACGACTTCAACGGATTGTTATGTATTGGGAGAAAAGAAAAAAAAGAGTAGTGCAATTGAAAAAGCCTTTAACATGACATCCCGTGATCAATTAGATTCCGAAATTGCAAGAATGTATTATTCAAGTGGCTTGCCCTTTACTCTTGCAAGAAATCCCTATTATATTAGTTCTTATACTTTAGCCTCGAATAGTCGATTGTCAGGATATAAGCTTCCCGGTTACAATAGTTTGAGAACTACCATTCTTCAAAAAGAGAGAAGAAATGTTGAGAGATTACTACAACCTATTAAGAGCACATGGGCGGAGAAAGGAGTGACTATTGTGAGTGATGGTTGGAGTGACCCACAAAGAAGGCCACTAATTAATTTCATAGCGGTGACCGAAAGTGGACCTATGTTTTTAAGGGCGGTTGATTGCTCGGGTGAGATCAAAGATAAATATTTTATTGCTAACTTGATGAAAGAGTTATAGAGGAAGTTGGTCGGGAAAAAGTTGTTCAAGTTATTACCGATAATGCTGCAAATTGTAAGGGTGCGGGGCAAATAATTGAATCAGACTATCCTCACATTTTTTGGACACTATGTGTTGTACACACTCTTAACCTTGTTTTGAAAAATATTTGTGCCGCAAAGAATGTTGAGGACAACTTGATTACTTATGAAGAATGTAGTTGGATAACTCATCTTTATGAAGAAGTAATGGCCATTAAAATTTTTATCATGAACCATTCCATGAGAAGAGCAATGTTTAATGAATTTGTGCCCTTGAAGTTGTTATCTATGGCCGATACGCGATTTGCTTCCATTATTATTATGATGAAAAGATTTAAACTTATCAAGCGTGGGCTTCAAAATATGGTTATTGATGAAAAATGGTCAATTTATCGGGAAGATGATGTGCAAAGGGCAAGTTTTGTGAAGTTGAAATTACTTGATGATCTTTGGTGGGATTCTATAGATTATGTACTTTCCTTCACTTCGCCTATATGTGACATGATTAGATTTTGTGATATGGATAAACTTTGTCTTCACTTGATCTATGACATGTGGGATACAATGATAGAGAAAGTGAAAGGGGTGATTTATAGGCATGAAGGAAAGCGTCTAGAAGATGTATCATCATTTTATAATGTCATACACAAAATACTTGTTGATCGTTGGAACAAGAATAACACTCCTCTTCATTGCTTGTCTCATTCTCTAAATCCGAGGTAATTCTAATTTATATGTTTATTATTTATTTACATTTTTCTATTCATTATATTTTTAGAAAGTTACTAATTATTATTTGTGTTTTTTTTTAAGGTACTATAGTGCAGAATGGCTTAATGATGATCCTACTCGTGTTCCTCCACATAGAGATTCCGAAGTTTCTCGAGAAAGAATAAAATGTTTCAAAAGATACTTGTTGTCAAATGAGGAACGCACTAGAGTGAATATAGAGTATTCAAAATTCTCGACAGTGGAAGAAGACTTTGGTGATATTGATTCTATCCATGATCGTTACAACTTGGATCCAAAGACTTGGTGGGTCATTCATGGCGCTTGTGCACCAAATCTTCAAGCTTTTGCCTTGAAGTTGTTGGCGCAACCATCTTCTTCATCTTGTTGTGAACGAAATTGGAGTATTTATTCCTTTTTGCACTCTCTTAAATGGAATAAGTTAACTCCAAAACGTACCGAGTATTTAGTATTCGTTTATGGTAATATTCGTCTCTTGTCAAGAAAGAGCCCACAATATTTACAAGGAGAGGCTAAGATGTGGGATATCGGTGGTGATGCATTTGATTCCTTTGAAGATGTTGGTGCACTTGAAGTAGCCAATTTATCTCTTGATGAACCTGAGTTGGAGGTTATGATAATTACTGATGATGGAAATGAAAATGTTGAAGATGAATGATTATATTTATTTCATCTTTTTTTTGTTGAACTCATGTTATAAGAAAACATGTATAAAGTTAATTATGTCAACTTTGATTTATATATATATATATATATATATATATATGGCAATTAATTTTTGATTCAACAATTATACAAAATTTCATTTAGTTGTACAAAAAAATAAAAAATAATAATAATAATTAATGATCGTGTCGTGTCGCAAATTTTTTCAAATATCACGTGTCGACGTGTCGGACACTCGTGTCCGTGTCGGTGCTTCATAGGTTCCCTAAACCAATTAGGATACGGAAGCACCAGAGAACAAGATTTTGCACTTAGAAAATTCTCTATTATTCAAACTCCTTTCATTTTACTGTTTTAGGGTTAATCATAAAACACTTGATATATATTCAGCACGTTAAATTGGATAGGACCAAACATGACAACTGAATTTTTTGGTCAAATTCTTCTGTCTAGTTGAGATCATCATAACAAATATGCCATTCATGATATTGAGGAAAAAAGACGTACTGTTTTGCTAGAGGAGGAGATTTGTTTGGTCCTGGTGCTGCATCGACATTCCTAAGGAGAAGCGTATCTGGTAAGAGGGAGTGCATCCTATAAACACCCACAAACTCCTCAGTAAAGGAATATGGGACGCCATGATTGTTAGCTTTCTTCATTGTCACAAGGTCACTCAATATGGCTCCTCCGTGTCCAAATGTATCTTTAAACTTCTTCGCCAGCAATCCATACCTTTATAAGGTATGTTGTGCGATTATAATCCCGCAAGTGGACGGATCGTTGACAAGTAATATAGTAATAAATAGAGTGTCGAACCCACGAGGACCAGATATCAATTTAACCAATTAATTTATAACCTAAATTCTAACAATATGAAAACACATATTCAATTTGGTTTTTGTAATTCTATACTATTTTAATTAAAACTAAATTATCAAACAATTAACTTTAAAGTAGTGAGAACGAATTCAAGATCTACTAACTCTAGGATTTGCGAATCCACCAACACTTTCCTTAATCAAAAATCCGTTTAACCGTTTTAGCTTATAATTACCATAGATTGAAAATCAGCGTTCCTAAATTAATCGAAAGCCTCTCTCGATGGTCAATCAATTCTATATGTTATGCGAACTTCATTATCTCTAATTAATCTTCGAACATAAACACATGCATTAAAATCTCAAGAACACCTAAATAGATTTCATAAAGCATAATAGTAATCTCTATCTATTATTAGACCCTATGTTATTCAATACCACGTACTTAATCTATATTGAATTTCTCGACTTTAATATAGATCACAATATATTCTAATGGTGATCAGGCATTAAAATAATAGACAAACTGAATAAAGAATAATCAATCCAAAAGCAATTAATTACTAAAACGGAAAAACTTCTAATTAATTAAAAATCATAAGATTTCATCGTTCATCCTAGAAAAAGTAAATTAGCCGGACATGATTTCGTCAATTATGACAATAATTGACTTCATCATGATCCGACGAAAGAAAAAGAAGAAGAAATAATTACAACCTGTGACTCTGGATGAAGAATCTTCAATCCCGTGCCTTGATCTTCGATTCTCCTCGTGTATCTTGTTCTCAAAATTCGTCTCTAATCCGGCTCTGAATTCAGCTCTCAAAACGGCTCCCAAATTATGAGTTAATAACTCATATTTATAGTTACCTAATTGTGTCCCAAAAGATCTCAAAATATTATAAAATTCGTGGGCCAAAAGGTTTCCTAATCGGATTAGAACTCAAAAAAGAAAATAAAAATCCCGCAGCCAAATTAACACTGGGTGACTGTTTTTCAAACGGCCATAACTTCTTGTAGAAAGCTCCAAATTGAGATCCGTAAAAAGTGGTGGACTCGTACTTCGATTATCTTTCCAATGGTATATCATTTACTCGTCGATTTCACCAAATTATTGCTCTTTTCATCCATTCTTCTTCTATTTGCTCTCTTTTCATCCGATTGACACTTGAATTTGATTATTTCCTAAATTAATAAGAAAACAACATGCAATTAAACTGAAATCAAATAATATGACTCATAATCGTCCCTTTTTGCGAGCTCCAATAAGTACAAAATTGTACTTATCAAGGTACAAAGCCAAAAGATTAGATATGATTCATACCACTATAAATTTGAATCATTCAAATTTTATATCAATATATTTATTTCATACGGAGTATTTAAATTAGATGGGAAAAGTATTTATAACATGCCCTTTAATTCCTCATGTTGATTACCAATTTACCATGATAAAAAAAAAAAAAAACGAAGTATACTTAAGTAGCACAAGAACATTACAATCGTGGTGGAACCACCTTTGTATTTACTGGCATAGGCTAGTTTGTTGCAGCATAATCATTTTTATCTAAACTATTTCAAATTTCTACAGATAATAGGAAATTTATTTACCAATTACCAATTGCCGCGCATTCCTGCTCGTAACATATCAGTCTTTAGAAGCACAACAGTCCAACCAATAGTGTGAACTTTTGCAATTACAGCTGAAGTCACCAGCTTTGCATGCCGTAAAGGTCCTCATCGTTCAGATCAGGATACTCCTTATGTAATGTGAAACACATGTGTAAGAAAATTCAATATTTATAATGTATTTCTCGTGTGAAAAATCCACCCTATATGAAAAACATTGTTGAAGAGGTAAATTGTCGAACACCTTCAAGGCATCACAGACTGCATTGTGTTCCTGGACAAACAGGGCTTGCAATGTGGAGAGTCCAGCCCATATAATACGAACATCACCAGAAATAACTTGCCCATCTTAGTGAGGAGGAAGACCATTATTGAAATCTTGAGCTTTCCATACTTGAAAGTTCTTACTTTCTGCGAAGTTTCTGAATTGCTACGGCTATAGCACTCTGCACTCCCATCCCGTAAAAAATGATACATGCATGGTTGAAGTATTTCTAGTATAACCTTATAAGCCACTTTGATTGAGAATCTCTACGTAATAATGTTGCAACAATTGCTACCAGAGCTTGAACTGGCACTCCAAACGGTGAAACTTATCATAGTTTGGGACTAATATTTGGTAGTATTATATTGGGATAATTGCATGAAAGGTCCCCAACGTTTCAAAAACGTTAGGGATATACCCCTAACCTAAAAAAATAGCACCAGACATCCCCAACGTTTGAAGAAATAGGCACCGTAGGTCCCTTTTAACAGTTTCCATCTATTTTCTCCGTTAAATCATTTTATTAGAGTGCACGCGCTGTATTTCTCCAAAAAAAACGTGTGAGAATTTCTCTCTCATTTTCCCCACTCTCTCTCTCACCACCTACATATGCTGAATTTTAGCCATTTACCTGGTATCATATATGCTGCTTCTGCCATAAATCTAGCCTCCCATTCACTTTGATAAACTGAAATAGCTCTAGTTACTGCAAGTCAAAATGATGGCTTAAACAAGAAAATGTTAAAGAACTTGAGCTTGAATTGGAGAAAGTTTCTAGAGTGTTAAAGGAAACTAAAACTCAGAATGTTCATCTGAATGATGAAATCTTGTTTACGAAGGAGCAGCATCAAGAAATTGGAAACAAATATGAAGAGCTTGAACTTAGTCACAAAAAACTGCAAGAACAGATCGTAGAAACGGAGGAGAGATATGGTGTACAAATTAAAACTTTGCAAGAGGCATTACAAGCTCAGGAAGAGAAGGACAGAGAGTTGACAAATGTAAAGGAAGCATTTAATGGTCTTATTCTTGAGGTCAATAGCTCAAGAAAGAAGATGGACGAGCTTGAACTTGAGCTGCAAACTTCTGCTGGTGAATCCCAGAAGTTTAAGGAGTTGCATAAGGAAAGTGGTTTGCATGCTGAATCAGAGACAAAGAGGGCTTTAGAGTTCAAGAGGTTGCTTGAGTTGGAAGAATCTAGTGCTAAAGAAATGGAAGATCATATGGCTTGCATGCAACTTGAACTAAAAAGCTTGTATGAGAAGATTGCTGAAAATCAGAAAGTAGAAGAGGCACTGAAGAGCACCACTGCCAAATTATCTACAGTTCAAGGGGAGTTGGATCTTTTGAAATCACAAGTGCAAGAAGTGGAGTAGAGGCTAGCATCAAAGGAAACTCTCATCAATGAATTGACCCAGGAACTGGAATTGAAAAGTGCTTCTGAATTTAAGGCCATAAAGGATATTATAGCACTTGAGAATCAGTTTTCATCAACAAAAGAAAACCTTCAAGAGAAGATATCTGATCTGGAAGGTTTAAAATTGAAGCTGGGAAATGAGGTGAGTGCCAGAGAGGAGCTTGAACAACAATTGAAAAGCCAGGAATCAAAGATTACATCGGCTCAAGAAGAACTAGCCAAAGTCCTTGAAGAAAAAGAAGCTCTTGAAGCTGATGTGGCTGATCTAACCAATAATGCTACCCATATGAAGGAGTTATGCAATGATCTTGGGTGCTCAAAGTCGAATCTGAGGCTGCTGCTTGGCGTCTTGGGTGCTCCGCTCGCCCCCATGCACGTTAGTAACAACGACCCTTTACCTCCTGAAGAAGATGAATTTTTTTCATTCGTACTAAAAAACAAAAATTGCAGGATGTTGCTCGGCGTTTTCAGCAGTAACAGCCATGGAAGGAAATGAGAGAGAGGGGAAAGGAGATAAATAGTGGACATTTTTTGGAGAAAGGAGATGGAAATTCTCACACACCTTTTTTGGAGAAATAAAATGTGTGCACTCTAATAAAATGATTTAACGGAGAAAATGGATGGAAACTGTTAAGAGAGACCGACGGTGCCTATTTCTTCAAATGTTGGGGAGGTTTGGTGCTATTTTTTTAGGTTAGGGGCATATCCTTAACGTTTTTGAAACGTTGGGGACCTTTGATGCAATTATCCCTATTATCTTTGACTATTATATACTTACAGGCACTCCAACCGATGAAACTTGTAGTAGTTTGGGACTAATATTTGGTAGTGGTATCTTTGACTATGGGTAATGATCTCCTCCCCATGGTGGAGAGGAGATATAAAACCCACATGACACATGTCATGTGGGCATTGGAGATAAGGAAAAGTGATTGACATTTTGTCAATCACTTGTTCAATACCCACATGACATGTGTCATGTGGGGGGGGGGGTTTATAACTCATTCCCATGGTGGGGAGGAGATCATTATCGCTTTGACTATTATATACTATGAAAACAGACTTATGTCTCTTTTTTGTCTAAGCAGGGTGAAACACAGTCGACAAATAGACAAGGGGTCGTGAGAGAGCCTATCTTACAAACAATTCAGTGGAGAGAGAGAGAGAGAGAGAGAGAGAGAGAGAGAGAGAGAGAGACCTGACCCCTCACTTTTTTTGGAATTTTTTTAAAATTTTTTTAATATGCAATTTAACTTTGACCTAATATCAATTTAATAGATGACAATTAGATCCATTCACCTAATATCAATTTAATGTAACGCAATTGACATTTTAGCTTAATAAAATTAATAATACAAAATTACAAAAGGTTCTTCACCATCTCCACCCACCACATCCACCACACCCCTGCGAAATCGACCAAATCAGGATGGGATTTCTCTCCTCGATTTGGTCGAAACCAGGGAGAATCTTCTCCTTGGTTTCGCAGAACCATGGGGAGAATGTTCCCCCCATATTTCCGGCTCCGGCACCGGCACCGGTTGCCGGTACCAGTAACAAGGAGGAAATTCTCCCTGTTTTCGGCGAGAGGAGGGGGTGGGGTGAAGAACTTTTTTTTTAATTATTATTTAGTAATTGACATGAAAAATAAATTAAAATTTTAAATTGGTCAAAATTTGATCATGTGTATAATTTTTTTGTTAATTAACGGACAACTAGACAAAATCTATAGAGATTATAAGAGCCCGTTTGTTTTCAATTTTGATTTTGCTAAAAAGCTAAAGTCAAAGTCAACAATTAATTTTAACTACACATTTTATGGTCCCACAATTTTTCAACCACACATTTCAACAATTTTTATCAACTTTTACCAAAAAAATTTGATTTTAATCGAACACATTTTAAATGTCATTTTGGTGAACAAAATTAAAAGTTTTCGGACTTGATGACACATTTTTTATTATTTTAAGTGTAAATCTATAAAAAAATAAAAAGATTTAGAACTTATTTGTATTTTTAAAAAGGTTTAGGAGTAATTTTTAATTTATTTAAGTTAAGGGTAAAATTGTCAAAAAAGTTTGGATCATATGTGTTAGGATTAAAAGGTTTGAAGATTTTGACACTTTTGAAAGATTAGAAACTTTTGTTGCAAATTTTTCTTTACTTTTTAAATAAAAAATTTTTCAGAGTCAAATTTAAGGTATGAATTGGATGGAAATTAACAAAAATGACTATTGTCACCAAAAACATTTGAAATAGGAATTAAACTGCAAAAAATGAAACGATAGGTCATTAACCTACAGTAAGTACAAAAGTTAGGGACCATTTGTGCAAAAAGGCCTATATATATATTTGTTTTGTCTTATTAAAGTTTTCTCGTAAAAAAAGAAAAAGAACATAAAACAAAGAAACCAAAAATATTATGTATGAATTTTTGAAAATTTGTTAAATGGAAAAATGTATAAAACTTATAACCTCATCTTAAAATAAATAAGAAATTCATTTTAATCTGCAAAAAAAAAAAATATCATATATTATTTTACTTTTACTTTTAAAATTTTTTATTCATTGAACATAACTTAGTTATTAGATGGTGACAACTAATAATTCGCATTTGTACATTTCATAATGTTGGAAAAAATTCAAATGCAGTTTTTGTTATATTTTCCAAAACGTTATAATTTATTAAAATTTATTTTTCTATTTTTTCAAGCTGTAGTTTTAAAAAATTCATAAATTTTGTAAACCTTACCCTAAAAAAGACCATCCTTTAAAGAAAAAATATTTAATAAATCATTATTAGCTTCTAGTGTGTGTGTGTGTGTGTGTGTGTGTGTGTGTGTGTGTGTGTGTGTATATATATATATATATATATATATATATATATATATATATATATATATATATATAATAGGATAACCGTCGAAAATTTCACGCACATATTTTTTCACAATTTTTTCTTTTCAGATTTGGTAAGTTCTGCCATAAATAATGCATAAGCGTTCGTTTTCGTCAATTGATTTAACACATTGATTGTTTATTTTAATTTTTTTCATTTAATTTCCTGTAAAAAACGAAGTGTAACATTTAATATTATATATGATAAATGGAACAACTTTTCAGATTCTTTAGTTGGTATCATACATTGATTGTTTATTTTTTTATTTTTTTTCTTTTTTCTGCAAAAAACGAATTGTAACATTTAATATTATATATGATAAATGTCACAACTTTTTGGATTCTTTAATTGCTTTCACACATTGATTGTTTATTAATTTTTTTTCTTTTTTCTGCAAAAAAATGAAGTATAATATTTAATATTAAATAATAAATGCAATAATTTTTCAAAAACGTGTTGAACTCATCATCTTCTTCTTTGTATGAAATCGTCTTTTGAGCTTTCATGTGGTATTCGAATAGTTTATTTGTTTCATATTATTTGTTAAAATCATTTCTGTAAATTATTTGCACTTTTGAATTTTTTTTTATTTTTACTGTGTGTTCAGATATTATTTTATTTTTTTTAAAAAAAATTAAAATAATTTTACGAAGTTCACTCAAATATAGATAAATGTAACAACTTATTAGAAACTAACAATTGGACTCTTCATCTTTTTTTTTTTAATGAAACCATTTTTTAGCCTTCCATGTGGTATTTGAACAGTTTCATTGACAATTTTGAAGAGGTATCACTGCATCGTTCTATGTGTGATTGTGCATCTGAAAATTATACCTCGTTTTGTATAGCGTGCAATTGTGTTTGAGTTATATATATGAGATTTATTTCTAATTCACTTTTGGATCAGGATACTGTTTTGTTTCTTGCACTGTCCCATTGAGAATTAGCTTCTGATAAGTACATGATTATGCTTTCTTCTTGCAAAACAGATAATACGTTGCACATTTTGTTCATTATATAAAAACTGATATGTACCTTTATTTTTATTTTTTTTTGCACGGCTAAAATCAAACGGAGTATATTTTGTAACAATGGTTCATTTGTTTAGTCTCATCAGCTAGGTGAATCTAACGAAAACACGGTGAGCTTTAAAGGTGCGCATCGTCCACCTGTACGAGGTCCCGGCTTACTGTAACGCAAATGAAACCTTCAGTTTAGAGTTTATTTGCCACGACAAAGAGGTTAGTTATAATTGTTTCCAATTTTTTGTTAAAATCATTTCTGTAAATTATTCGCACTTTTAATTTTTTATATCATTTTTTAAAAATTTTTGTTGTGTGTTCGGATACTGTTATTTTTTTTTATATTAAAATAACTTTGCGAAATACACTCAAACATGGATGCTCGGAATTGTATGATCCGTTCATTTAATTTATTCAGTAATACATATTCTGTTTTTTTTTTTGTTTTAAAATGCAGCTAGATAGTTAAGCGCTTTTTTTAATTTATTTTTTTAGCAATTACGATTTTTAGTTTAATTTCTATAAATTTCATCTTACATACGCACGCATTTTTATTTTTACATAAATAATTAAAATAGTTGTTGTTGGTTTTTGTTTATGTTTACTATTACTGTGTAATTTCAATTTACTTTTTGAATTGTATTTTTCCTTTTTTAGCTGTTATTTTGTACTTTAAATTTACCACTACAATTTAATATTGCGTGTATTTCAGTAATGATTTAGAAATAATTTAGACTGTACATTTTCTAATTTTTAGACTGTATGTTGCTCTATCTTAATGTTGTTTCATACTTAAAAAGTTACATTTATAGTTGATATTGCTTGTGTTTCATTTATCTTTAGTCTGTCTTTTAGTGCAAGTTTATATTAAAAAATTTGTCTTGATTCCTACATTTTCTGAGTTTTGATAAAAATTTATACAATTTTTTTTTTAAAAATTGTTGTCATTGTACTTATGTGTTCCTTCTAGGGTGAGCATATTCAAGCGTTCATAAAGCAATAGTTGATACATACTTTTAAGCATTTTCTTTGTGTTCAAGGAATTTTTCAAAATTTAGAATAGTATTGTCGTCGTTTTTTAGTTACACATATATTGTAATCAACAACATGTTTATTATGTGCAATTTAGTTACTGAAATTAATATTTATACAAAAATATAACAAATATCATTCCTCGATTCAGGTAATTAAGTTGAAAACGATTAACTCCGTGCATTGCACATACGATGCACTAGTTTTAAGCAATAATAAAATAGTTAAATAAACAATACATCAATCAAGTGTTACATAATTTGATATATAAGGTGTGATTTTTCTTTTGATAAACAGTACGTTACGTTACGTCAAATATATTCAGCTATTTATAATGACAAATTTGTAAATTTTAAAAAAATTTAATTAGTCAAAAGGTGTTTTTGTCGGCGTGTAAAATGTAAATGAAACATAAATACCCTAAAATGCAGGTTGTATTTTGTAAATTTCCCACTATAAATACAAAGATTTTTTTAATGATTATTCAAATTTCAAAAGATATATTTAAAATTCTACCAATCCTCACAAAATGTAGAAAAAGTCGAAAGAGAAATAAAGTGTAGTATCACTCTCTAGGTTACAAATTAAATAAGTCGCATATAATATTTCATGAGCTATATTGACACCACATTATTTTTGTAGGTGCACCATATTTTAATCTTTACTAATGTTATACTTATATTCTAAAATTTTTTTAATCGCATTATCATCTTTAACTTTTCATTAATTAGCACATCTTGTCATTGATAACATTTTTCGTCCAAAAATTATATTAAGAGAGAGTAAAAAAGATTTATTTATCCATCGTATTTTTAAATAAGAAAAAAAATAAAAAATTACGACTAAATATTCGTTCCCCATTTTAAAGCACGTCAATAGAATTTTTGGACGAAAACGTTGACAAAATTTGCTAATTACTGGAAGGTTAAAAATAAAAATGTGAAGAAAAAAAATTAGAAACATAAAATATGACAATGAATAAAGATTAGAAATTTTTATACAATTAAAATGTAGTGCATTTATAAAAAATAGTAGTCTCGATATAACAATCCTATTTCAAAATGAAATCATCATTACTCTCACATAGGAAAACTTTGTATGGTACCAATTATACCCCTCAAAGTCCTATTTGTGCAAATTAGCTTGTATGATATGCATATTGGGTAGTACTGATCAATGGAGCTCAATTAAAAGGCATTTTTTTGCTAATTGTCATGTTTGCAAATGAAAGAGGATACAATATTATTAATTTAGTATTAGTTCATAATAAATTTGGAAAACGTTCACATACTTTTTTACAGTATATTTTTGGATTAAAATAAAATAAAATCTAGTGGTACAATATTGATTTGTTATATACAAGTACCTTGACTTTCGAAAATTTTTGTTTCTAAATATGTTTAATCAATTTGATTTTTCTTACTTTAAGTAAAATAATTTACTTAACTTACTTGTTATCAACTTTGATCGATGAAAAAAACTTATTTGTTTCAAAAGTAATTATTATTATAAGATAACATTTTACACTTAAATTGTTAATAATAAAATACTTAAATTTGGTTAACGAGCACGCATCAAACAAGTAAATAATCGGGTCTGAGTTTGAACTCTTACCCAGTAGTATGCTTCAATTAATACTTAACACTATGGTTTGAATAAAGAACCAGTTGCACACGAGTTCAGTTGAACACCAATTGCACATAATCAGTGACCACTACAAGTCTGCAATTGATGAAAAATTAATCGTCTTACAAGGACATTGACAAATATATATGGTTAGGATTTGGTGAATTCAACGATAATGAACTATGACTTATTAGATGCGCCTACACATGGATGGTGGTGATAATTAGAAAATGAGTGTAATCTACTCCATTAATTGACTAAATGAATGCAATCTGATAGCTCATATTGATATATGTCAAATGTTTGTGCCCATTTAAAAGATATAACATTGAGAAATATACGAATTCACATTTTTATGTTTGATTTGGTTTTAAAAAAGGCAGTGTACATCACCTTACTTATATTATATTGCACTATCTATTTATGTTGTTCGAGTTTGAACACGGTGAAAAGTGTTGAAGGTCATTGCAGAGAAAAGTGTTGTACAAATTTGTACGTGGATTAAGGTCATTGCAGTGTTACTATGGTTGTGGTAAAAAGTGTTGAATTTATGAGATAATGAATATATTTCATGTTAGAACTAGTACAAGGATAAATTATTCCGTAGTTACATTTACTTTATACACAATTCACTTTTCTTTTCTACTTTTGTATTTTTACTTTATATGCTCAATTTCAATTGCCTTCAGATTCTTTCACATTTTATTTTTGACATGCATACATTCAAGACATCCAAAAATGTAAAGTTTATCTTATTATATCAATATGGGAATGAGATACTAAAATGTCAAGTCGTCTTAAAATTATAAATGTATTATTTTATTTGATTAATACGAAAACAAGATACTACAAAAGGTGACTCATAATTTCAACCAATTAGTCAGAATGGACAAAACATCAACGTCATTCTTCTCACCATTGGTCATATAATAATTTCTTGAAGGTCCTCCATGCTCCAATTCCCGTTGGCAAGTAAGTCGATGAGCCACATTTTTCTTGAGTTTTTCTGTCATCTTTTTCATCTCAATGAGTTGTTGCATATTGATGCTCTTTAAAAATTCTCCAGAAGATTGACATGGGAAGGTGCCCAAAGCCTATAGAATTTCATTTCCATCTTTCTTCCAACACTCGAGTTGTCACTCATCTCATCACATTGTTCTTTAAGCTGTTGGCATACAGTGTCTTGGTGTTGCAACTTGATCACATTCAACATGGAATCATGCACATTTGAATTGGAATTGAATTCCATACGTTTATGATAGATTCAACACTTGGATGATAAAATGAATATGCCTTTCCACCAAGGAAAAACACAATTATGCCAACATTTGCACGACACAAAGTTGATAACTCCGTTGTTTTCTTGAAAAGCCCACTTGGACGCTTCGAGAACCTAGTCATCCGAGCGTTTTAATTTGGAATCAATTTCATTTCTATCTCTTTTTGACCCTGCGTCTTCTTTCTCTATGATGCACCTGCACTGGACATGGTGACTAATGCGGCAATTAGTGTGTCGTCTAGTACTCAAATGAGCGCTAACAATCCTCAAATATATAACTCATTTAATATAAATATGCATTTATGAAAATAAATCTAAATCCAATGATTTGGGTTACCTTAATATAATCTAGATGTTAGAAAGATATGTGGGGACTTGTTGCTGAACTTTTTAACTATTATATAGTAGCACGTGCATTGCACGTGGTTTTTATTATATTATTTAATTTTGAATAATCTTGGTTCAGGTGAAAATTGCAAGTAGCGGTGGGCGTGGGTCGGGTTGGGTCGGTTTTCGGCCCAACCCGACCCAAATTCGGTTTGGCAAAATGCCAAACCGAAACCAAACCGAAAAAAAATTTTTGGGCCCGAAACCGACCCGAACCGACTCGGTTCGGGTCGGGTTTTCGGTTTTGGGCCAAGTTTAGTAAAAAAAAAACCGAGTCGGTTTCGGGTTGGGTTTTCCCGACCTGAAAACCACCCAAACCGACCCGAGTCGGTTCGGGTCGGGTCGGGTCGGTTTGGCGGTTATTTTGCCCAGCCCTAATTGCAAGTAAGATAAAACAATGCGGTACTAGATAACAAGCAATATTATTCCTCTTTGGTGTGTTTATGAAGAATGTTGAGAGTTTACCTTTATTAATAGAAATAACTGAAGTTAATTATATTCGTTAAGTTAATTTGAATTGCAAATGCAATTAGATGTCTTCTTGATTATGGTAATACCGATACTAACTTAAACTCAATAAATACCTTTTGATGATTGACAAACCCTGATTTCAAATATTTTTGGATATGGTGAAGTTTTAAGAGTATCTTCAATGCACTCCATCTATTGCAGTCTATGTGGTAAGTAAAATAGATGGACTTTCAATCTATGTGGCACTACGTCTATAAAATAGACGGTCAAATTAAAATTCATCTCTAATGCACTTCGTCTAAAATTAAATTTGCTGACTCACTCCATCTAGAAGTCCGTCTAAATATAGATGGACTTCTAGACGGAGTCTATATTTTAATGTGCCACATCAGATAGAAAGGGGCCTTGTCAGCATGCATTGGAGATAGTTTTTTTTAACTCCGTCTATATATGCTTATGTGGCACGTCTAAAAAGCAATAGACGGAGTACATTGGAGATGTTCTAATAGAGGTAACTGGTGCTCCATTTTAAGAAGAAAATCAACAATAACCAATTTTAATACAAGAGCACATGAAGTTTGTAGTTGTTTTCAAATTGGTGGAAAGCACATAAATGGTACGGTGCGGTTAGGTGTTGATAAGGAAAAGAAGACAAATTGTTTCGCGCGGAAAGTGTGTCATTCGCTAACAATTAAAAGATTCAGACGATGTGTAAGGGACGCCAAACCTCTTGAGACAAAGTCCCAACAAGGGGTGTTTGATTTACGAAGATTACAATAGTGACAAAGGATGAAAGAGCAAAACAAAAGGCCTCTAAGGGGCACAAGCACACTAGAATTCACTGTAAAGGAATATTTAAGACTAAAATGGAATGAAATTACATTTCTCTGTTTTTTGAGAGTTGTCTTCTTTTTTTTTTTTTTGTCATTCAATCTTCTTTCTTTTATACTTTACCAAACGGTTTTACCACGCGTTTTCCTTCAATCTTGCGTAAAAACTTCTCGTCGCCCAGTTTCTACCTCATCGCCCAATAACCACTTCGTCGCCCAATAACTACCCATTTCCTCCATAATGATTCAACTGTTTGTAACTCCCCCATGATGATTCAACTGCTTGTAACTCCTCCATGATAATTCAACTGTTCGTAACTCCTCCATGATAACTCAACTGTTTGTAACTCCTGAAAGGTGGAAAAGTGATAAGAGAAGAAGAAAAACTGTTTAAGAACGGTTACTCTTATGCAGTTATTGACCGTTCTAATCGCCCAACGCCCTGGGCGTTTCTAATCTGGGCGATATCCATTTTGGGCCCTATCTGGCCTGCCTGGGTAATTTCCATTGGGCCTATATATAAATTTACCTGAGCATCCATTGGGCCTGGGCGACATATATTTCTAGGCTTATATGCTTGGGTACTTTTTATGGGCCTATATGTACAATCTTTCTTAAATCTCTTTTTAGGCCCTTGTCATTTCGTATATCAACAGTTACCCCCCAATATGGCTTAATTAATATTATCACTTATTAATTAGCCATATTCACTTGGTGGCGTTCCATCTTCTGAAAAAGTAAGTTTGGCGCCTTAATTCTGCAATCCTAAGAGCACAACTTATAAAACCCAAAAAAGGCGCTATTACCAATAACCACGTCCGGCCTCCATCATGTCGCCGCCCTTTTTTTTCCTCTATAAAAGGGACACTATTCATCTTTCCCTTTACTTCTCACTTACTTTCCAAAGCTGGTCACCTCTTTTGCCATCCTCTTGTCCATTTGCTGAAACAGTGTCGACGTCCAAAGCTTCTTCAAACAATAGCATTACTTTTGAAGATTTCCAGGCCCTCCTAACTAAACCTTATGTAAACCCATCGAATCTTCTACCCTCCAGGCCTGATATGAACGAGTTCTATTTGGGCCCGTCGTTCAGGGATGCAGACTCCATTGGGCGA
This sequence comes from Forsythia viridissima, assembly GCA_030279155.1. NCBI lineage: Eukaryota > Viridiplantae > Streptophyta > Magnoliopsida > Lamiales > Oleaceae > Forsythia > Forsythia viridissima. The sequence continues at coordinate 35,190,890 of CM059036.1, read as the reverse complement.
CTGGCTACGGCCCAATTTTTTCCTTGCACTCAAGAACCTCCTTTCTTGGACCCATTCTCGTTGAAGCCAATCCGCGAGAAGAGCATTCGCACATGGCCTAAATCTGATACCACTTTCCGCCTCTGGCATGCGCGTATGATGAAGCATGCCCCCACGAAGGCGCTTTTTGATCGTGCCAGAATCTCTGATCTTTTGGAAATTGCCACACGTCCTCCGCTCTATGACCCAGTTCTCTTCCCAATCGCCCTAAGCTTCTGGTCTTCCGAGTACAATACCTTCATTTTTCCTCTTGGCCCAATGTCAGTTACTCTAAGGGACGTTGGTGCTTTGGTCAATCTTCCTCCTCTAGGCGATACCATTTCTCCTGCCATATTGATATCCTCCCTTGCTCCAAAGTTTGATAAGAAGTATACGGACTCCTATTCAGGCATGCAGGAGCTTTATGACAACACGGGCAAAGATCTCACTCATGCAGAGCGCGTAGCCTTCCTCCAAGTTTGGCTGTGTAGGTACATTCTTTGTGTTCCTAGTCTTAAACCTTCCATGGCCTATTTGCCCATCGCCCATGAGTTGGCCCTTGGTAGGTCTTTAAATCTCTGCTCTCTGTTTCTGGCCGCCTTCTATAGAGGTATAGCCTACCTTCAACATCAACTTAGGACCAATGCTTCTCCTACTGGAAGTGGGCCTCTTTGGCTCGCTCAATTGTGGTTGAGAGCATATTTTCCACAACTTGGTGTTCCTTCAATACCTCCTAGGCCGGTAAGTTGCTACGGGCTAGTTATCAACCAATTAGCTCCCGTTGATATGTCTAACCGGGATGTCTTCACATTCTTTTACAATTTAGACTCAATTCCCTCTTTCTTTCCTTTCTCTGTTCATCAAGTCCCAGTCTATGTCCAACCCCCTCTTACTCTGAACGAGGTGAGTAATGTCTTGCCCGTTTGGGTCCAATACTTGACTGGGCGAGAATTGTTTTATGACATTCTCACGGGCACCAATGCCAAGGCTGGGGTTGAGGTCTATGCTCCCCAGTTCTTTGCCCGACAGCTTGGTTTTGGCCAAACTTGGGCCCTTCCTCCTTGTTACTCAAAAAGTTTTCAAAAACGCTTCCATACCATCACCAAAGTAAAAGCACGGGCTATAGATGAGCGTAATGCTTCTCTGATGAATGGGTTCTCTTTGGCTCATTTCAATCCCACTTTGGCCGTTCATCCTCTTTTTGAACAGTTCTGGCCTTCGGTGAAACGTAGATTCTTTACTACTAATGTCAACCATGCATTCCATATACTTGAGGGGTCAGGGTCTTCCAGAACTTCCATTTCTTCTACTCTGATTCCTATCCCTGCTGTGCCCATATCCGTTAAACAACCTGCTCCTTCGTCTTCTCCTACAAAATCTTCGACAGTGCGTACTAGACGTTCTGCTGCAATTTCCATTCAATCCAGTTCTCCTCCCGCCCAAACTAGAGTTGCGAGAGGTGCATCCAGCCGTAAACGGTCAGCATTGGACCCATTAGATCAGCCTGATGATGAAAGTGATGACGATGATGGTGCTCCTCCTATGACCAGGAGAAAGGTAATATGATTTCCCCTCATTTAAAGAACACTTTAGTATAAATATTGATATTCTCTTTGTACTCTAAACCAGAAGGGGGTCACTTCTCCTTTGAAGGATTCTACGTCACCCGACCCTTCAATTCTTCGATCTTCCGAGCCATCCGTCGAAGTGGATTTGCCGGAAGAGGGATTTGGAGACCCAACTGCTTCGATCGCCCAGACAGTTGAAGAATCTCCATCATTTCAAGGCGTTTCCCCTCCAGGTGTAGAGCCGGATGGTAATATGTGCCTATAGTTATAACATTTTTCTAATTCCACCATTTGACATGGCTTTACTCTTGAAGCACTTATCATCGTTCATCCCTTTGCAGAAAGACCAATTGATTTGCCGGTTGTACCAGAGCCAGCACGTTCGGATAAGGGTGAATCTTCGCAGGCTGTCAAATCGCCCAGTGGCACACTTCCCCCTTCTTCCTCCAAGACCACTGATGAGGTAATTTTTCTTTCGATTTCCTTTACTTTTCTTATTGCCATAAAGACACTAAGTAATCGTTTTTACCTTTACAGGATGCTGATACCATCTTGCGCTCTATTCAGGACCTGTTTACGTCATGGGAACAAGTGAAGGCTAGTCAGACCGCTCGTTCGTCTTCGGCCAATCGTCCTTCTTCTACCTCTGGTGCTTTTTCCATAGAAAACATGAACATTCTTAAACAGGCAGTACTTGAATACACTTCCTTCATGGACATGGATATCTCACACGCCAGTGCTGCTAACCACCGAGACAAATTTGAGCGTTTAAGCCGCCAAATGGCTCAAGCACTTGAGCTTCCCTTGCTCAAACTCTCCACGGATCTCAAGTTATCTTTGAAAGTCATCCACCAGGAGATAAGCGCTCTGTTGGCCAAAAATGTGGAGCTCAAAGCTAAGAAAACTCAATACGTCAATGCTATGACCGAGAAGGAATCTCTTCACCAGGAAATCGATCAAGCCAAAAACAATCTGAACGAGATTTCTTTCGAGGTCATGGTTGAGGATTCTTTGATGATGAGTTTGGCTGCTCAGATGAAAGAAATTCAAGAAAAGATGGACGACTGTAAGGCCAGGCTGGCAGCCAAGAAGCGCAATGCTTCTCAGGAAGTTGAACGGGCTAGATCCTTGCTTGAGCGTTATTCAGGTCTAGAAGTGGACGATGGAATTATGGATGAATTATCTGCCGCTTCTGTTGAACAGCGCGATGAGTGGGAGAAACTTAGAGAGTAGATGCGCTCTATTTGGGGTAGGATGTAATTAAGATTCTAACGTTTTAAGGACAACTTTTGTTTTATTCAATTTCCCTTTTGTAATAGTAGCCAATTATGGCAGCCAAATTATCCGATGAAATGAATAGCTTCATTCGCTTATAGAACTGTGTCCTTTAATGTTAAACCTCTAATCGTTCAAAATCCCAAACTGACGGAACGTACTTCTTTAAATATTTGCCATTAATAGACCTCATGTGCCTCATACCATCCAAATTTTCTAAATGATATGCCCCATTTGGTAACACCTCTTTAACTCTGTATGGTCCTTCCCAATTTGGTGATCATTTCCCAAACTTTGGATTACTACTATCCAATGGGAGTATTGTTTTCCAGACCAAATCCTTCGTGCTAAAACATTTGGCTATAACCCTTTTATTATAATACGAAGTCACTTGTCTTTTTTGAATTTGCAACCTATCTAAGACGCTCAACTTCAGCTCGTCTAATTCTAATAAATTCTGAACGAGTAGTTTAGTATGCTCATTTTCATCTATACTATTTTGCAAACGTACTCTGATCGATTGCACATTAATTTCCATAGGCAGCACTGCTTTTTGCCCATAAGTTAACTGGAAAGGAGTTACTTTAGTACTAGATCGCGGAGAAGTTCTATAGGCCCATAACGCTCTATTCAAGCACTTATGCCAACTTCTAGCATTTTCGCCTATCATTTTCCTTATGATACTCTTTAAAACCTTATTTGACGATTCCGCTTGGCCGTTGGATTGGGCGTAATAAGGTGTAGAGTTTGCCAACTTGATTCCAAACTCGCCCAGAAATTCTTTCACTTGACTCCCATTTAAAGAAGTTCCATGATCCATGACTACAGTTTGAGGTATCCCAAATCTATATACGATGTGATCACGAATGAACTCTATGACATTTTCTTGAGAGATTTCTTTTAAAGGTATCGCTTCTACCCATTTAGTGAAAAAATCCGTAGCGACTATTACAAAGGTGTGTTGTTTGGACGATGGTGGGTAAATCTTTTCTATCAGGTCTATCGCCCAACACTTGAATGGCCATGGTTTAATAATAGGTACCATTTCCCTTGCTGGCACTCTTTGGATTGGGCCATGTTTTTGACACTCCAAACAACTTTTAGCATACTGAACGCATAACTCGCCCATTTTAGGCCAGTAATACCCACTTCTGATGATCAACCACCTCATCTTTTGGCCAGCTTGATGTGCTCCACACACTCCTTCATGCGCTTCGGCCATAACCACTTTAGCTTCTTGAAAATTTATGCACTTCAAAAGTACACCATCTGAGCGTTTCTTATATAATTCTCCCTCAACCAGCACATAGTTCAGTGAGCATAATTTTACCTTCCTATCGCTCTTCTTATCGGGTTCTTCCAAGAATTTTTGTATTTCTTCTCTCCAATCCAATGTGTCTCCATTTTGTATACAATGCACGTTAAACTCCTTCGCCCTTCGTTGAACTACAGGCAATATCGTTCCATACTCACAAGCAGAACCGTTATTTAACATTTTTGAATAACCTGATGCCATTTGGGCCAGCTCATTTGCCAGATCGTTATACATCCTATTAACGTATTGAAGCTCCACTTGGTCGAATTCGTCCAAGAGCTCTTGAGCGATGCCATATTGACTTATGACAGAATCACTTTGGCATTTGAAATTGCCATTCAATTGATAAATTATTAATTGAGAATCACCTCTGATAAGCACATTTTTCGTCCTTAAATCTAATAATAGCTCTAAACCGACAATCAATGCTTCATATTCGGCTTGATTATTAGTACACATTTCAGTCAGGGCGAAAGCAAACTTGTAACAAACCCCTAGTGGGTTTATTAGCACTACCCCTACCCCTGCACCCCTAGCAGTTTTTGAGCCGTCAAAGTATAATATCCAGGTTTCAGCTCGAACGAATTGACTTCTAATTCAATTTCTTTAGGCACGTCTAGGCATGGATGATCGACTAAAAAGTTAGCCAATGCTTGATTTTTGACCGCCTTTTGGGTATGAATTGTATTTCAAATTCTGATAGTGCTAAAGTCCAAAGACCAATCCTTTGATGCAAAACAGGACGAGAAAACATGTACTTAACCAAATTTACTTTAGAAATTAAGTAAATAGTTACAGGCCGTGAGTAGGCCCATTAATTTAGTACATGTAAAATATAAAGCAAGACATAATTTTTCAATAGCAGAATAATTACATTCACATGCAGTTAATCGTCTACTAAAGTAATATATCGCCCTTTCTTCTCCAAACTGGTCGTCTTGGACGACTAGTCCAGCTATTGATTCCTGCTCGGCCGATATGTAAACTTTCAGTGGCCGTCCTTGGATAGATGAAACTAACACTGGTGGATTTGATAGATATGTCTTCAGGCTATGAAAAGCCTCTTGATGCTCTTCCTTCCAGACGAAGTCGTCCTGATTTTTCAACTTCAAAAGAGGCGAGAAAGCTTTCGTTCGCCCTGTACAATTAGAGATGAAACGTCGTAAAAAGTTCACTTGTCCAAGGAATTTTTGCAATTCCTTTTTATTCTTAGGTGGTTTAGCCTCTAAAATGGCTTTTGCTTTATTTTTATCAAGTTCAATTCCTCTTTCATGCATTAGAAATCCTAGGAAATTTCCTGCAGTAACACCAAATGCACACTTCAACGGGTTCAATTTTAGTTTATACTGTCTCATCCGTTCAAATGAACGTTTCAATTGTTGGAAATGGTTCTCTTCTTTCAACGATTTAACCACTATATCATCAACATAAACTTCAACGAATTCTCCTATCATGTCATGAAAAATTAAATTCATTGCCCTTTGATAAGTGGCTCCTGCATTTTTTAAACCAAAAGGCATGACCACCCATTCAAAACATCCTAGAGCACCTGGGCATCTGAATGCAATTTTATGTACATCTTCTTCAGCTATATAAATTTGGTTGTATCCTGAATATCCATCCATAAAGGAGTACATCACATGTCCGGCAGTTGTATCTACTAAGGAATCTACCGTTGGCATTGGATATTCATCTTTGGGCGTTGCCAAATTCAAATTTCTGAAATCTATGCAAACCCTAATACTACCATTTTTCTTTGATACAGGCACAATATTAGATAACCATTCAACATATCTGGCCGTCCTGATAAAATCTGCCTTTAACAATCGTTCTATTTCTTTCTTTACTTCGGACAATACATTAGGAGCAAAGCGTCTGGGAGGCTGCTTATGCGGTTTAAAGTGTGGTTTGGTTGGCAGCCTATGTTCTACCAAATCTTTATCTAACCCAGGCATGTGTTCATATTCTCAAGCAAAACAATCTTTGTACTCTTTTAACAAAGCGATTAACTGGTCACTTACCTCTTTGCTAAGCATCTGACTGACAAACGTTGGGCAATCTTCTCGTTCATCTCCAATATTCACTTTCACCAAAGGATCTTGTGCTTGAGTGTGCCCGGTCTTCATGACTCCTATCACACCATCGTCCAAGTTCCTTGTAGTGATGTCTTCTGCATCCAAACAATCCACCTTATTCACTTTTCGGCCAATATTCTCTTCTAATTCGAACACTGCTAATTTGTTCCTTAAAATTTTTAAAGCCGTTTCTTTTTTTATCTCTCCTTCGCAACTTTTCTCGAAAGCCATTGACTTGGCTTCGACATCTTGAAAGCTAAACACCTTCTTCAACATTTATTGAATATCTTTTTTGCCAATCATTGGCTCTTCAATGGCCACTATGTTTAGCCTATTTGATCGAACATTTCAGTAAATGCATCTACTGATAATGGCTCCTCACTCTGCGCGATGATCCAAGTTTCTTCGCCATCTTGGACTACTCTCACAGGTCCATAATTTTCCTCATACATGAACTTCTCGATCGAGTTCGCTTCTGTAACAAAAGGTCTATGATCTGCTTGCACCACCTCTGCCTCACCTTTATCGTTCCAAAAAACTAGACATTGATGGAGCGACGAAGGTATGCAACGATTTCCATGAATCCAGTCTCTTCCTAATAATACATTGTAGCTAGTCGGCCCGTCTATTACAAAGAATACTGTGGTTTTGGTGATAGTTCCTACTGTCACGTCTAAAGGCATTACTCCTTTGGCCGAAGTCGCCCCACCATTGAAGCTCGTAAGAATAACCTCAGTAGGGATCAAATCGCTCTCCGTCTTTGCAAATTTCTTTATCATTCTGGATGGAATGGTATTAATAGCGGCCCCATTGTCGATGAGAACTTTGGCTACTGGGATGCCATTGACTAAAGCCTTTACATATAATGGTCTCAAATGTTTGGTTAAATTGGCCGTTGGCTTCTTAAAGATGACCTTTTCAGTCGCCTCTATCTCTACCCCTTGTTTCCCATCGTCTTTTGGATCAAGTTGCTGCTTCCCATCTTCTCTTGGATCAAATCGCTGTGTCAAGTTCACGTGCAACATTTCGCACTGATCTTCCGCGCTGGGTTTCTAAGTTTCTATGTCGCTCATTTCTTGCCAACCTGTAGGGGGTGGCAATATCATCGGAGGTGGTCCATACTTTTCAGAGCGTGGTACCCTCATTTTTCTCTTAGGCGTTCCGTATAACACGTAATAATCAAAAGATCGCCCAGATGGTTCGCCCAACAAATCTACTTCTCGGACGCCTTCTTGATATAGCTGCTTTAGCAGATTGTTATATGAAACTCCTCTTTTTCTTCTTTCTGATTCTAGGTCAATCTCTTCTTCTACATCGGTTAAGCCATCATCTTCTTCTTCCTCTTCAGATATACCTCTAGAGGTTTGCCTGAGTTTTTCTTCACATTCCAACGTGCATGCTTCCTCCCCCTCATCGTCTTGTGTCTCATCATCCCCTATGTTTTTAAACTCATTGGCAAGCAAATAATTATTAGCCAATATTGGGGGCAAAGAACCAAATTGAATGGTGATGGATTGTCCTGGATCATCTTCATCTTCGTCTTTGCCGCGTCTTTCAAATTTCAACCTACCAGAAGAATCTTCCGGCAATTCTTCTGTTGAATCGTTCACATTATGTTCTTTCTCATCTTGGAGATTTTCCTTAGCAACAACGTTGGAGAAGTTGGGCAGTTTGGGACGTATCGCCTCTTGTTGCTGCCTCATCATTCGTCCATAATTTCTCTGATGACGTCTTTGCTGTGTCCTAGTCATTTGATCAAAGGGTATCACCTTTCCCGCACTGTATTGGAATGAGTGCCATACATTCGATCGATGGGGCTGTGGCATGAACGTTCTACCGTTGAGCATCAGCCTGCCGTTGTACATCGGCCTGCCATCATACATCGGCCTGACCTGTCTTTCAAAAGGAGGCATTGATACCCTTCGTCCTTGGATAGGCTGGAAATTTGGGGTCACGTTTAGATGATTATGACGCCCCCACACTTCCATTTTCTCCTCATCTTCATCTATTTCTCTACTACATCCAGCACACAACACTTTTTTGTTCCTTTCAACTTCTTTACCTTTGAGACGTTCAAACACACTGGGATGCTGTTCAAGATCTTCGTCTCCATTATCAACTACCAATTTGAATTTAGGTAAACCACTTTTGAAACCTGCTGACAACATATTCACTCCTAGTGGCCGCGGAAAAGGATTCTCATCCACTGCCATCTTCTTTTTAGCTTCAAAAGTGATTCGCCCTGATTCAATGGCATCCTGTAATACATGACGAAAAACCAAACAATTATTACTTGTATGAGACCATGCATTATGCCACTTACAATATTTTTTATCCTTAACTTGCTCAGGATTTGGCAATTTGTGCTTATCGCTCAGTTTTATTTGTTTGCCTTTATACAATCTATCAAATATAGTATCTGCTTTGGTTATATCGAACGAAAATGTTCTAGCCTTCTTGCTTGTATCTCTTAGAGGCTCATTTTTCGCCGTTGTCCCTGAGTTAATTATTAACGGGCATGCATAAGCATCTCCTTTAATCAATTCGGCCAGACATATTTCGATTTGATCATAATATTCATCTACAATATGAACATCGAAGTTTGGGTCTCTATAGTAAGTCCCTTTGCTAGAATTTTTCATTTGTTCTTCTTCCCTTATCAAGCGCTCATACTTAATCACATTGGCCGTTAATTGGAAGAGATCAGGAAACTCCCTATCCTGAAATTTCTTTTTCAAGTCGAAACTTAAACAACTCTGAGCGATCTTAACAAACTCTTTTTCAGGTAAGGGCACGAAGCATTTACTCCTAGCAGTTTTAAATCTTTGAAGGAAAACTTCTGCCCATTCAGTTGGCATTTGACGTAAATTCGCCAAATCGGCCAAGGTAACTTCAGATTCGGTTTTATAGAATTGAGCATGGAACAACTGCTCTAATTGTTTCCATGTCTGAACAGAGTTTGCTGGTAAATTAATGAACCATGAAAACACTACCCCTGTTAGTGAACTAGGAAACAACCTATGATAATCACTTACTTCACCACATTGCAGTGTAAATCGTCCTACATGTTCCAATGTTGAGACTTCTCCTAAACCTGTGAATAATGAAAATTCTGGCACTTTATATCCTCTAGGCCACGGATACGCTTGATCTATCCAATCGGGATATGGCTTCCTATAGGTCGGCCTAATGAAAGGACGCATTCCAAAAGCCATCTGATCTTGCATTATCTCGGTGATTTGGTTTCTTAAGGCCATGTTAGGATCGTAGGGGACTCCTATAGGTTGATTCACAGGTGGGATCATCTGAGGTCTATTGTTTAACCCGGGGTTTGTGGCCAAATTACCATTATTCAAGGTATTATTGCCATTTATTTGGACATTTGCCCCTTCGTTAACGCGTGTCGCGTTTTGTCCTATATTTGGTATATTTTCTCTTGCGTTTGGGCTACCCCCCAAGTTGGATGATCCCACATTATGACCACTCAAATTGGCTATGCCGCCTCCACCAACATTTGATGTCGATGGTATAAAAGGCGTTTCTATTCCTTGACTAGGATTCATAGGGTTCATCGTTGGTGAATTGTGCCCCACAACCGTCCTGGCTTGGAAATGATTCCCTATATTTGGCAAATTTGGTTGACATGTTTGGCCTACTAACCTATTCATGAGTTCATTTAAAGTACTTAATTGTTTGGCCATGTTATCATAATGCACATTTTCAGTTTGAACAAATTTTTCCATACCATGAACATTTTGCAGGCTTACCTGTCCCACGACATCTTGTGTGAGTTCGCCAAGTAACGCGCGCATGGTGCGTGGACTCAATTCCGTCATCGGTTCATAACGACTTTGATTTTGTCCCTCTGTTGCGGGTGTATTTTGCTGTTCTTCATAACGCTCGATCACGGATTGAATTCGCTGGCTTGCTAGTTCCTTATCTGAGTTCTTATGAGGCATATTGTTCCACTTTCTTGTATCTTCTAACACCAAAGTGTCCCACTGGGCGTGTCAAATTGTTTCGCGCGGAAAGTGTGTCCTTCGCTAACAATTAAAAGATTCAAACGATGTGTAAGGGACGCCAAACCTCTTGAGACAAAGTCCCAACAAGGGGTGTTTGATTTACGAAGATTACAATAGTGACAAAGGATGAAAGAGCAAAACAAAGGCCTCTAAGGGGCACAAGCACACTAGAATTCACTGTAAAGGAATATTTAAGACTAAAATGGAATGAAATTACATTTCTCTGTTTTTTGAGAGTTGTCTTTTTTTTTTTTGTCATTCAATCTTCTTTCTTTTATACTTTACCAAACGGTTTTACCACGCGTTTTCCTTCAATCTTGCGTAAAAACTTCTCGTCGCCCAGTTTCTACCTCATCGCCCAATAACCACTTCGTCGCCCAATAACTACCCATTTCCTCCATAATGATTCAACTGTTTGTAACTCCCCCATGATGATTCAACTGCTTGTAACTCCTCCATGATAATTCAACTGCTTGTAACTCCTCCATGATAATTCAACTGTTCGTAACTCCTCCATGATAACTCAACTGTTTGTAACTCCTGAAACGTGGGAAAAGTGATAAGAGAAGAAGAAAAACTGTTTAAGAACGGTTACTCTTATGCAGTTATTGACCGTTCTAATCGCCCAACGCCCTGGGCGTTTCTAATCTGGGCGATATCCATTTTGGGCCCTATCTGGCCTACCTGGGTAATTTCCATTGGGCCTATATATAAATTTACCTGAGCATCCATTGGGCCTGGGCGACATATATTTCTAGGCTTATATGCTTGGGTACTTTTATGGGCCTATATGTACCATCTTTCTTAAGTCTCTTTTTAGGCCCTTGTCATTTCGTATATCAACACAAATATATACAAACAAAAACCTCATAAATAAAAGATATAATGCAGTCTAATTGTTTACTCGTCTTTTTTGAATAATTTCTAGTGGGTTTATCCATATATATATTTTTTTCAATAATGTAAATCAAACAAAATAATATTCTTTTAAATGTATGTTTGCACCCTTAGTTTAAGAGACAAACACAAATGAACTTGAAATCGTCTTATTTTTTGAATAGTTAATTGTGTTTAATTATTATAAGACGGGAATTTATGCTTCTGACATTGAGTATTAATTATTTCTCTTATCATTGCAATAGCAGCGTGTATGTTTCGAAAGTCTAAGTTAGGTAGTAAACATCCTAAGTTTTGGAATAATCTTTTGTTTTTCATTTGCTTCCTAACAGTACTTCAAGTAACATTGCTAAACTCCAATCTCAAATAGATATTCATCCCTTACACTACTTGAGAATTACATTGAAAAAGTTTTAAAAACTACTAATTGTTCAACAAAGAAAAGGCAAAGCACATTAGCAACATATTTTGCTAAGCATAAAAGTAATGTATGTTTATTTTAAAAATTGTTTAGATAGTTACTTTTTTAATACTTATAAGCAAAAGTAGCAAACTTGTTTACTTTAAATTTTATTAACTAAAAATTAGTTATTTTAAAATCTGTATATTTACTTATAAGTAAGCTTAAAAAAGTAAAAATATCTAGGCTAGCCAAACATGCACCAAATGGCTGTAAATGATGTTGGAATTAATTGAATTTTATCGGGATGAATAATTAAATATATTTTAATGATGTGTGCTAATACAACTAATTTTGGTTGAATTGAAAAAGTATTCAATAAAAAGTACGTAATTGGTGAATAGGTATGATTAATAGACATGTTCATTAATAATTGGTGAATAGGTATGATGAATGGAGACATTTATTCAAAATTTAATCTGAACCATCAGATTATATAAAAATATGAAATTGTGCGATCTAAGGGCTCATATTAATTAGACCAAATGGTGCAACTATTAATTCATGAAGAGACATGTACCCATTCAATAGAGATACATCCAAATATTGCTACATAAATTTTTTAACACTTATCCAATGCTTGACTTGTGTGTATGTGAATAACTATTTTCAATCATCATTGTAACCCACATAAAGTTATGCAAACAAGTAAATTCTTAAGTCTTTTCAATCCCGACTCTCAATTCTCGTATTTTTCTTTTTACTCTCGTGAATTTTACACCATACTCAAGTATCTATCACTCATCCACCAAAGGTGTTCGAGCGAGGTTTGAGCTTACTTATTTAACTTCAGTATCATTATCAAGCTGGAAGGATTTAACCGATTAAGACGATGTCTAGATAGGCAATGATCATCCACGATGTCAAGCGTTCTAGTATCTACGTCTTCACTATTCACTAAGCAAGTCAAACTAATTAGGCATCGAAATCTTTGATTTCGTGTCCAAAACTTAGTCACACAACTGTAGTACTTTTCTTTTGTTTCTTGCTATTGCTTATCTTTTATATTTTTTTTTCCATTCATATTGACGCTCTAATACTAAGGCATCCATCTTTCCCCTTAGGTCGTCTCCTACATATTGGTGATACATAGGATCATATTACACAAGATTAGTTTTCACACATCAATGTAGACAACTTTTTCCTACTCGATGTGTCTTGACTAGTGCCATGTCTTTCATTGAGATCGAAAGCTAGGATTAGAATTCTAGCGAACAATTAATGCCTAGTTTCAACCCATCAATTTGAACTACTTATAAAAAATTTCCATGAAAGCTCGAATCATTACTTCCTAAACTACATCTTTGTCAGTTCAATCTCTCCAAACTTATTTTCAAAAGTTGGTTAAGTATATTTCTAACCGGGTGTTTGGAAATCAAAATCGCTACCTAAAGTCTTAAACTCAAGCATCCACTCACATCATATAACCCGTGTCCAAGCCTAAGCAACAACACAAATAGCTACGTTATTAAAGTATTCTTATGTTTTACACGAATTAGAAGTTTAGTAAAACTAAGCACATTGTAGTAATACTCAATTATTTTTCAACAATTAATATTAAACCCAACATAAATAATTAGAAGCTAGCAAGTTATTCAACTACGACACACAAAGAAAATCTTTTTGACTTTTTTTTCTCAACATTTTTATTATTTTTATACTATTTTTTCAACATAATAGCTTTTTTTTTTTAATTTTTTGACATTAAGGACTCCATATAAATAAAAAAATAAAACAAAAGTAAGAAAAAGTTGGCTCCACTCCCTAAACTTAAATCTACATTATCCTAGTGTTAGCATAGAGACAAATTAATAAAGTAAAGATAAAGATCACGATACTACTCCAGTATTATTCTTTGTGGATGGAGTATTTGATCACTTTGAACTGACCATACCATCTCTCTCAAACTTGTAGTGAATCTTTGAAGTGGTTTGGAGCAATTTTCTGTTTGAAATATTTTATCGAACACTTTGTGGGTGACTTACAAAAGAAAACACATTTAGTTATAAACACGAGTTAAGCGTGGCAAGGGATAACACATAAGTGCACAAACACTTTAAACAAGCATTTAAATGTTGCTCAAACATCTTCAAATGTCCAATGTAATCACCAAATACATCAATGAATAACACAAATATGCAAGCACAATGGTGAGAAGGTAATGCAGATGCATCACAACTATAGGTGCTTTGAACCCACATCAAGTGGTTGTAATGCACAATTCGATGTTACATATATAAGATAGACTTCATTTCAATGACACAAAGTGAGCTAAAATATTATGCCAACCATGTGCACTTAGTTGGAAATTTTGGTCTTGGCATTTTATCAAACATATGGTGTGTGCCTTTGAAAGCTACTACAAATGTGTAGGTTGGAGGTACATCCATGACCAAAATTTAAAACCATACAAACACCACAACACTACTCCTCAAACTCTTCAGCAATCAAATCCCATACTACTCAAAATATCAAAATCAAGAAAAATTTCTCAAATTCAAGTACCTAGAACCTTAGATAGTTGAAGCAAAATTACCTTGAGTTGATGTTGATGCACAAACTAACCCATGAATGTGAATGTGGAGCGACTTCATGCAAATTAAAAGTGAAAGTCTTTTGGAATTTGAGGAAAAGTTTCCTTAGTGTGTTGGGTGTGTGTGAGTTATGAGGTAAATCTTGCAAATGAGGGAGAATTGCCTATGGCCTTAGAAACTCAAATTGAATGAACATTTCCCATTAAGCACGCCCAGAAACTAAAGTGCAAACCTACTTTGACCCCCATTCCATCATGCATCTAATCAACTTTGATTGACACTAAATTTTAGCACATGACTCTGTGAATGTTAACCTACATGATGCTCAAAAGATTTCACATAACCGGATTATGACACCCTAGACTCTAACGTGCCCAAAGTGCACTCTAAAAGTAAATTTTTAACTAAATCTACCAACCAAAAAAAATAAGTAAAAGATAAAAAAAACTGCAGCTCGAATCGGGCTTCAGAAGCCTTGCATTGCTTACAATTTCTGACTTTGCAAGATTTTTCATTCACCTTCCAAACTTTTGCTTGCCCCTTTTCATCAAATTCTACTCCACTAAGACTTTCTAACTTTGCTTTCATCTTGAACTCTTCACCTTCCATCTTTACTTCCATGAGCATATGTTTTATCACAACTTATTTTTACCCCTTCATCGATCTTAAGACAATCATCAAGATTGGATGGCTGCTTAAGTGAGGTAAACACATTGAACTTGATTTGCTAATTCTGCACCCTCAAGTTTAGTTCACATTTCTCCACATCGATCAGGGCTCGACTTGTTGCTAGAAATGGTCGGCCCAAAATCACTGGCATAACTTGATCTTTCTCAATAACCAAAATTGTGAAATCTATCAAGAATATGAATTTGCCTACTTTGATGAGCATAGCCTCAACCACAACTCGATGATTATTGATCGATCTGTTAAATAGCTGAAATGATATCATAGTTGATTTGGCCGTCCCCAAACCTAATTTCCCGTAAACAGAAAAGGGCATCAAATTAATTCTTTTTTCCTAAATCACATAATGCATTGAAATTTAAAATGCTACTTAAGGTGCAAGAAATTTCAAAACTCCATGGATATTTTAACCTCAGAAGCAATTTATTTAACAATAGAGCACTACACTCATCAGTTAGTCATTGTCCTAAACTTTTCAAGTTTTCTATTCTTTGATAACATTTTCTTCATGAATTTTAAATATACTAGCATCTGAGTTCATGCTACAGTGAAGCAGGTGTTGATATGAAACATCTTTAAGACTTCAAAATTTTTTGTGAACTGCTTATCTAGTTTGTGTTTTTGTAACCTTTGAGGAAATGATATAAGAGGACATATGCCTTGACAAAAACGGTTGCCTTAACCTGTAGAGTGTCTGAATTTTGTTCTTGACTTTCTTCTGGTGTCTGCTCAGACCTTTCCAATTGTTGCTCATCTGTGGTAAGTATCTTCCATTCATTAGCAACTAGCCTTTTTATATGTATCTCAAGTAGCTAAACTCTACTGCATGTAGTGATGGCATTAACCTGTTATCATGGATTTTTTTCGGTGTTACTAGGTAGAGTTCCACGTGTCATCCTAGGTAATACTGCAGCTGTTTGTCCCTCACGAGTCTCCAGATTCTTTATGGATGTCTGTTGGTGTTGTAAAGTGCTATAAGTTTCTGTTATGTACTGATGGATTAAGTCCTCCAATGAAAGCTTTATCAGTTTTCCACCAGCAAAGTTGTCAAACTAAAACATGACATATTTATATTCAGGCAGCTTGATTTGGAAAACTTTCATGAAACTTGAGAAAGGTTCTAGGAATTACTATGTAAATACCCAAATCATGACATCAAGAAAGGACTCCAGGTCCAATATTTCTACACAGGGTTACTTATGACATGCCGGTCTGCAGTTGACTTATTATATAATGGGTAGATCAAGATTAAGACTGTCCGAGAAGCATATGAGATGTTTGAGAGAATGGTCGAGATTAGTGAGGTGTGGCCATTAGACAAATAAATACTGAAAAAGACTGTCAGACTTCATAATGTTGATGATCTCTCAGCTTTATCTACACAGATGGTGACCTTGAAAAGAAAATAGACAACCTTACCCAAACAGTTAATATGGTGCACAATCCTACACTAACTTATGATAGTTGTGGGGGGAGGGGGGCAAATCTCCAAACTTCAAACTATCAATTGACTGCCACTTTCACATCTAATCACAAGGAGTCAGTTATGAACAAAATTTCTCACGACAGCAGAATAATCCCTACTCCAACACATATAATCTGGGAAGAAATCATCTCAACTTTTCTTGGTAAATCATCCAAGTTTTCATACTCTAACTATTGACACTTGAAAAGATCCAAAAGAAGCACTACTATATAAAAAAGAAAAATCCAAATTGAAGCTAAAATTAATAAAATTTAAGTTAAATATCCTAATAACCCAGCAGCGACTACAAAAACTTGTTCGGTGACATCCCCCAAGCATATGAGTTCGTTGACAAATAATAGTAAAAGTGAGTAATAGAGTATCGTTCCTACGAGGATTTTGACTTTAACTTAAATTCAATCAATTGGAGCTTAACCCAAAAAGAAACAATCAATATTTGGATCAAGAGATGATGAAATTTTCTACACTTTATTACGATTTAAACTAAGTACAAATATTATTTTTAGAGAAAAATCAAGTAAGAAAATTATGCTAGGAATTTGACTCTACGGTTAGTATCTATTATAAGTCTCAAATTCACACTTTTAACCCCATTTATGCTTAAAATTGACAATCGATAATATTAAGCTATCCAACAATCTCTCTCGAGTAGAATTAAACATATTTTCATAATATTTCTATTTCGAATTCGTATATGTAAAAATATATTTAATATCAATATTATTAAATTCATTTGCACAAATAGAAGATTATACTCTTATAGCACCATGTGTTGGTTGCCAACAATGAACTAAACCTACTTTGAAAACCTACTAGAAGCAAAATAAATCACAAATACGCTCAAACGTTGATCATTTATTCAAAGAACAAGTAAAGCATTGGTATCTATCAATCAAATATAAATTAAGATTAGAAATAAGAATTCTTGAATTAAAATTTCAATTAATGGTTTACATCATCATCCCTAGCTTAAAAAAATTAACCTACCATAATCGAGTTACAAAAAAACAATAAATGGAGAATTCATCATCAATAATATTTGATTGCAAGAAGAATGTTGAAGGTGAAATTTGCCTCGTTGAATGTCTTCAATGGATTACAAAAGAATCTTCTATCTCTTCCTTGCTTTAAATCTCAAGAGTCTTGCCCGGAATTTTTTGTTTTGTTATTTAATAATCAAAATCTTGTGTTTTACCTCTTAGTTTTCTTCTAAAATTCCCAGCCCTTTAAGTCTAAGAGTTTTCTTATTAATAAGGGTCCAATTAGAGTTGAATTTTATACCCAAAGTCCCATATAATATGCCCAAAATAACTCATTTTCAGCTCCAGGAAACATCTGCTCGAGCGTACAGAAGTTGTTGATTTTCATCGAAGGCCCAATCAAGCAGACAGAGAGCTGCTTCGTCAGCGACCGATGTTCAAACAACCATAACTTCTCGTAAAAAACTTTGAATTGCGATTCATAAGAGTGTTGGACTCGTAAGCACTTTAACTTCTCAATTTGCTTCTTAGGCTTTCTTATGTTTATTCATTCACTTCAACTTTTTATTGTCACTCCAAAGCACATTAAACTTCTTGTTTTTATCTTCTTTCTCATCCAATGTTGATTTTTAATCTTCACTTCGAAAACACAATTTCTTCTCATTTTTCTTCAATTTCACCAATGTGACTCGAGTTCGGAGATTTTATCCTACAATCACGAAAATTACTAAAATTTAATAATTATTAACTCTAAAACACTCAGGAATACATAAAAAATCTTCATTACAGAGTCAAGATAAGTGTATAAATTACACTTATCATTGCCATTTTTGTAACGTTAAAATGCTATTCTATTAGGAAAGATGTATGTTTGTAAAGACATTAATCCCACATTATTGTATCCTTCAAGTAAAAATTTAGAAAAATACTTCTACCCTCGCATAACGCTCGTAAAAGGATTCAAGCAACCATATATACCAAAAAAAAATTGATAAATTGAGAAGGAAAGAGCCAATGAAAAGCCCGGGTAACTCTATTTTTGCTCTAGATTTTTGTCTTGTGGTGCTTGAAATTGTGGAAAAATAGAGTGGATAAAATGATATGAAAATTTATTAAACATATATGAAATATATTTAGGGAGTATTTACAAATTTCATAGCATATTTTGAAAATTTACATTTTACGTACTATGTTTTACTTATTAGAAGTAAAAAAACACATTTTGCTGAAAAAATTGAAATATTCACAAATTTGTCATTATAAATAGCTAAATGACCAAAATACCCATAATTGAAAATAAGAAAACACACATATATGTTACTGTTACTGCCTAATTTTGGTAAGGTCTCCACATCAACAATGGCCTCCTAGGCTCAGTAAAAGCCCAAACACTACCCCACGAAGGTCTCGTGGGCCCAGCGAGGGCCTCGTAAATACATGGGAGGCCTCGAAGGCCCAACAACACATTAACACTCTTGAGTTAAGTATAGCGAAGTCCACGAAAGGCCTAGACATTCATGGCCGACCTTGGGTGCTTCGCTGGTAATCAAATCCATAACAGATCCGTAGGCATTGTGATAATTCAGAATGACCAGAAATATATTCAAAGAAAGATTATGTTTGATTGCTACACGGATCGTCATAAGAAAATCAAATCTCAATCTCCTAAAGATTAGGTAACGCGATAATGGGAATCAACTCAAATAAGGGCTAAAATCTAGGGGATTGCATTGCCAACCGATTGTCTTTATCCCATAAAGAAGGAGGATCCAATCAGATATCTAATTGATTATTTTTCTAAATCAATTAGAACTCTGAGGCTATAAATAAGATATCTCCAGTTGTTGTAAGGTACAGATTATTCTTACACTTAAACTCTGCTCAAATTTCTGCCTACTTTTCTCTCCCATACCCAAAAGCACTCACCTCCCCGTATATTATTCTATATACCGGTAGTTAAGTTGATCGTCGGAGTAC
This sequence comes from Forsythia viridissima, assembly GCA_030279155.1. Classification (NCBI taxonomy): domain Eukaryota; kingdom Viridiplantae; phylum Streptophyta; class Magnoliopsida; order Lamiales; family Oleaceae; genus Forsythia; species Forsythia viridissima. The sequence continues at coordinate 35,171,596 of CM059036.1, read as the reverse complement.
CAAAGATCGCCAGACTATTTTTTCTTGGTGATCTTGGTGCCTAACACTCGTCCTAGTGTGCAAGTAGAGGATTGACTAGAGATTTGTTGACACATGGATAGTACAGATTCTGACATCAACAGATTAGCACCGTCTGTGGAAAACGAAAATACATTACACAACTAAAAACTTGTAGTAAAAACATGTTTTTTACTAGGAAAAGCATGGAGACAGATAGATCCCACGAAGAAGAAGTCAAGTCTCACCATACGGACCTGCGGCAATAGAGCGTTCAGGACCTTCAGAACGTAACCCAATGCAGAAGGAGGAGACAGCGATAGAAGTAGATGGTCAAGCAAGAAAACCTAGACCTGAAGCTGGACAATGCCCAGATGAAGGCAGTGCTTGAATTGTTGGAGAATCAATCTCATGAACATGGACCCAAGCGTAGCCGCACCTAGCGAAGCCCTTCGAGGTCCAGCTCGTTTGGCAGCCATCGATCTCAAGATAGCCTGCTGGTTTCAAAAGGTAGGAACCCTCGGAACAAGCATCCCAAGCCCTCGCGGGACAACCAAAATGGGAAACCTCTTTCGAAGTGAGAAAATCAGCCAGCTCCGTCTGTCAGTGTGTTTGACAAGTTGGAGGTTGGATCCTCCATAACACCTCTCCAATATGTGCACAGCAAGTGCAGCGAGTATAGCGAGGCTCGTCCTAAAGGAAGAAATGACCCAAAGTTTGTCCATGCGAGGTTCGAGGATGTAAAACCAGAGCTAGAATGCGACCTTGATGACGATGATGAGAACCTCCCGTTCTCCATGAAATTAAAGGCTAGGGAGCTCCCCATTAGGTTCAAAATGCCCTCTATGGAGAAGTATAACGAAAGAGGAGATCCCACGGATCACATCAACGTATATAAGACGAGGCTACAAGGTAATATCCTGGCATTCAAGTGCAAGAATTTCCATACCACCCTCACATCCGATGCGAATAAGTTGTACAACAAACTTAAGTTGTGAAGCATCAAGAGCTGGTCCTAACTCTAGCGAGAGTTTATCAATGTTTTCATTGGCAACTGAACAATGATAGCCGATATTGCCCAGCTCCACGACATTCAGCAAAGGAAAGGAGAATCTGTGAAAAGCTATTTCAAGAGGTTCAGTAATGTCATCAACAAAATCGAGAATGTCACTGATGACAAAGCTCTAGATGTGAGTGACCGGGCTCCACATGCGCACACCTTTCTGGAGAGATGTCCAAAACTGCCAGCCTAAAACTTATACTCTGTTGGTAGACTTGATCCAGTGAGAGATCCGATCTGAAGAGACGATCTTGAATAGAAAAAGGATAGAAAGAGAAAAGAGAAACTGTTATCGCAGCGAGGAACGACATTCTCCCGAGCATCGCATTAACTACTTTCGAGGAAGGCGTTCTCCTAAGCCACACAACAACCACTGTAGGAGGTTCAATCAAACGGAGACAATCCCGGCTCTCCATACTAGGCCGCCAGTAGTGATTCTCTAGCCAACTGTTTTTCCACCTAAGTTATGTTGTATACACAGTGCTGGGATGCACAACATAGAAGATTGCTCCGATGTATGAGAGTTGATCAACCGAGAGAATCAACGACAAGGAGAGAGAACCGACTGGCCAGAGGACGTCAAGGACCGTCCAATCAAAGGTGAAGACCTTCACCTTAATGCCAGGGTGATGGACCTCACCGCAACGACAGGAAGAACGGTAAAAACATAGATCTACATTGCGATGCCTTGGTAGTTCGCACCGTTGTAGCCAAAAACGGGCTAGGATGAATGTTGGTCGATATGGCAACACTGTGAACATCTTGTTTAGCAGCACCTTCGACCAAATGGATGTAGATCACGAGATAATGTCCATTTCAGAGTCATTGTTCGACTTCACATGAGATAGCCTCGTCCATCGAGGGAGGATCACCCTCGCGGTAGATTTTGGAGAGCCCCCGTGTCATTTAAAGAAATCCATAGAATTCTTGGTGGTCGATACCCATTCCGCTTATCATAGAGTCCTCGGTAGGCCCATGCTCAAGGACCTGTAGGCGGTTATCTCCATCCATCACTTGGCAATGAAGTTCCCAACACTAGGTGGGATCGCCAAAGATCGTGGCAATCGGATAAAGGCAAAGGCATGCTACATGAATGCGCTTCGAAAGACAGCAAAACATGAAGATGCTTCCCCGTAGTTATGACGATAAAAACAAAACCAATGGACATTGACCCCGAAAAGGTAGAGGAGGATATAGTACTGGATGAGGGCCTGGACCCTCAGATTCACTAGCCTCACCTGCGGAGGTTTTGGAAGCATTCCCTGTAAACCCTTCAGACCCTTTCCAGATGCTGCAGCTAGGGCAGAAACTAGAAGAAGGGATGAAGGAGAAACTGAAATAGTTCATACGTGAGAATGTCGATGTCTTTGCATGGAAGCACAAGGACATGGTGGAGATAGATTCATCTGTGGATTGCCACGCCCTAAAAGTGGATCCCAAGGTACTTCCTAAGATACAGAAGAGAAGACCTCTGAGCACCGAGAGATATGGTGCCTTGAAAGAGGAAGTTGATAAACTGCTGGCCAACGGTTTCATCAAAGAAGCGGTCTATCCCCAATGGGTGTCCAACCCTATACTCGTAAAGAAAAATAACCACAAATGGAAGGTGTGTATAGACTTCTCTGAATTGAACCATGCTTGCCCCAAAGACAACTTCCCACTACCATGCATCAACCAGTTGGTTGATGCGACTGCCGGTAATAAGCTACTTAGCTTTATGGACGCCTACTCCGGTTACAACCAAATCCCAATGTTCACGGAAGACGATGAGCAAACCTAGTACTGCTATAGGATGATGCCATTCGGTCTGAAGAATACTAGAGCTACATACCAGTGGTTAGTAAACTGCATGTTCTCAGAACAGATCAGAAACACAATGGAGGTCTATGTCGATGACATGCTCGTGAAGAACGTGAATGCCGAAGACCACATTGGACACTTAAGGGAGACGTTCGAAATTCTTCGCAAATACCAAATGAAGCTCAATACCCTAAAATGCACTTTTGTGGTCGCATCCAGAAAATTCTTGGGCTACATGTTAAATCAGCGTGGGATAGAGGCCAATCCCGAGAAAATCAAAGCGTTCGTCGATATGCGATCGCCATTTTCTCCTGAAGAGGTCCAAAGCCTTACAGGAAGATTGGCAGCCTTAAATTGATTCACATCGAAGGCAACCGAACGTTGCCAGCCCTTCTTCCAGACCATCAAAGAAGGAAAGCGGTTCGAATGGATTGAGGAGTGCGAGAATGCCTTTCGGGAACTCAAGATTCTCCTTGGGAAAGCCCCACTATTGTCCAAGCCAAAGAACGGAGAGACACTGCTGATCTACCTCGTAGTATCTGAAAAGGCGATGAGCTCAATACTAACTCGCGATAAGGGATCCGACACAACTCTCGTCTACTATGTGAGCAAGGCATTGCAGGACACAGAAACGAGGTACCCAGATATGGAGAAGCTTGCCTTGTCCTTGATAATTGCATATAGGAAGCTCCGACCATACTTCCAGTCACACAACATCGACGTCCTGACGAATCTCCCTTTAAGATAGATTCTCCATAAGCCAGATACTTCTGGGAGGATGATGAAGTGGTCGATTGAGCTCAGCCCATTTGGCATTTTCTAAAAGCCGAGGCCTTCCATAAAGGGACAAACTGTAGCAGATTTTATGGCTAAATTCGCCCACATCCCAGAGGGTTTACTTGAAACCAAGCCTCAAGAGGTACCAAGATAGAAACTATATGTTGATGGATCCTCGGGCGAGGCTGGAGCTAGTGCTGGGATCCTGTTGATTAGCCCCGATGGCCATAATCTCAATTGCACACTTTGCCTAAAGTTTAAAGCCTCAAACAATGCTGTCGTGTACAAGGCACTCCTAGCAGGCTTGAGATTGGCACATGAGATGAAGGTGAGAAAAATCCAGATCTACAGCAACTTGCAGCTGGTAGTTAGTTAAGTCAATGAGACTTTCACAGCACGAGAACAATCTATGGGCGTACCTAAAGAAGGCCAAAGATATCCTATCCTACTTCGAGGAATTCGGGTTACTTCAGATTCCTAGGATTGAGAATGGCTATGTAGACACTCTTTTTAAGTTGGCGAGTAGCAAATGACTCCGACTTAATGAGGGCCATTCCAGTCGAAAAGCTTAGCCGGCTGTCACGTACGCCCCCAATCATCCTCCATACATTAACAACATTTATGGCGCAGACTCCTTGACTTACCATTGTCTGACCACCGTGACAGCTTTGATTGACAGTTTGGTCAGAATCACACCAATCACAAAACACGTCACCTGAGGCTAAACCAATCAAAGCCCTCACCAATCATGAATAAACAGGCTTCAGGCTTGAGAGACTGAACTGATTTAAATAATTCAAGCATGCATTCGCAAAGAACTCCATTAAACAATCTCAGTCAAGGCAATGGCCCACCATAGAATCTGATGCCTTCGCCATTAAAAAAAATACTTCTTTAAAGTCCAACACCTACCATAAATAATAGGCTTGGACTTGGAGAACTGTTGTTACCACCCAATTTTGGTAAGGCCTCCACGTCAGCAATGGTCTCTTAAGCCCAGTAAAGGCCCAAACTCTGCTCCGCGAAGGCCTTATGGGCCAGCGAAGGCCTCGTAAATATATGGAAGGCCTCGAATGCCCAGCAACACATTAGCAATCTTGAGTTAAGTATAGAGAAGCCCATGAAGGCCTCGACATTCATGGCCGACCATGGGCGCTTCGCTGGCAATCTAATCCATTACATATCCGCATGCATTGTGATATTTCAGAATGACCAGAAATATATTCAAAGAAAGATTATGTTTGATTACTATACGGATCGTCACAAGGAAATCAAATATCAATTTCCTAAAGATTAGGCAACGCAATAATGGGAATCAACTCAAATAAAGACTAAAATCAAGGAGATTGCATTGCCAATTGATTGTCTTTATCCCATAAGGAAGAATGATCCAATCAGATATCTAATTGATTGTTTTCCTAAATCAATTAAAACTCTGAGGCTATAAATAAGATATCTCCAGTAGTTTTAAGGTACGGATTATTCTCACCCTTAAACTTTGTTCAAATTTTTGCTTGCTTGTCTCTCCCACATCCAAAAGCACTCCTCCTCTCCATATATTATTCTATATACCGACAGTTAACTTGATCATCGGAGTACCAACGATCACTGGACCCTTTTTTTTCCGATGATCTTGGTGCCTAACGATCGTCCTAGTATGCAAGTAACATACATACTGGCAGAGGATTGATTGGAGATCTGTTGACACGTGGATAGTGCAGATTCTGACGTCAACATAGTGCAGATTCCGACGTTAACATTTACATTATATAAATCTTTACATTCCATTTTATTATTCTTCATAATTTTAATTTCTATTATTCTTTCATCCAAATAACTAATTTTTTTCTCCCTTGCATCCATCTTTTACATAAATTAATTTTCTATTATTTTAAGTATCTCGACTACACTATCACATGTCATTCCCCTTTAAATTTTCATTTTTACGCAAATTTATGTATTTTTAACTTTCAAGTTGTACTTTAAAGAAAATCATAAATTTTGTAAACCTTACACTAAAAAAGACCATCCTTTAAAGGGGGGAAAACATTTAACAAATCGGTATAAGCTTTTAGTAATTTTAGCCAAAAGTTGTTTTTTGTTATCGGTGTTAAAATATAAATTAATAATAAATGGTATGCAAAATATAAATACACCCTCAATGCATGTTGTATTTTGTAATTTTCCTTCTATACAAAGGCTTTTTAATGATATTCAAATTTCAAAAGATATATTTAAAATTCTCTCAATCCTCACAAAATGTAAAAAAAAATTAAAAAAAATAAAAAGAGAAATAAGGTGTAGGATAACTATCTAGGCTGCAAAGTGAACAAGTAGTGTTTAATAGGCCACTGATCTCCTGGATAGGTTGCCCACCTGTTGAGGTGTCAACAAGTGGGCAGTTGATGATAAAAATTGTTGTTTCATCAACTGCCCACCTGTTGACACCTCAGTAGGTGGACAACTTATTCAGCCCCCTTGGGGGCAGAAGATCAGCCCCGTGTTTAATATTTCAAAGGTTAAATATATTGTCACCATATTTTTTCTAGGTGTATCACATTCTAACCTTTATTCATTTTTACACATATGTTACTAATTTTTTTTCATCGCATTCTTACATTTAACTTTCTATCCATTAGTCACTAATAACGGTTTTCGTCAAATTTTTTTATTAGGATAGAGTAAAATGACTTATGTACCCTTCTTATTTTTAAATAAGAAAAAAAAACTACAAAATTGTCACTAAATATTTGTCCCAAATTTTAAAGCACGCCAATAAAATATTTGGACAAAAACCGTTGACAAAATATGCTAATAAATAGAAAGTTAAAAATAAAAATGCATAAGGACATAATTGTGACAATGAAAAAAATGTTAAATTTTGAATACAATTAAAATGTGAAGTATTTATAAAAAAATATAGCGTCAATAGAAAAATCCTATTTCAAAATCAAATATCATTACTCTCACATGGAAAAACTTTGTACGGTACCAATTTTACCCCTCAAGGTCCTATTTGTGCAAAAAATTAGCTTCTATGATGTGCTTGTTGAGAAGTACACCGATTAATGGAGCTCAATTAAATGGCATTTCTTGCTAATTGTCATGTTTGCGAATAAAAGAAGATTCTGTTATAATATTATAACATATTATATAATATAAATGTATATGACTATTATGCCCTTAGAAACCTCTATAAATAGAGGACTCTGGTTATTAATGAAATTCATTTTTTTCAACGCATTCTCTCTCTCTCTCTCTCTCTAGTTTTTCTCTGCTTCTTTTTCTCTGCTTCTTTTTAGATTTATAAAAGCTGGTTCTACCACATAAATGCATGGTTTTATGCTGGTTCTACTAGTTCTAAATATTTCATAAACCTCTATGATTTTATCATTTGGATGGTTCTAAATATTTCATGTTTGTCCTCCATGGCATTGCCATTAGAATGGATCTAATTATTCCATATACTGTTTTTCTTTCCTCTATGGTTTTTCCATTAGGATAGATCTAATTATTTCTCATACTGCTTATGCCTCCATGGCTCCGCCATTAGGATGGTTTTTTTTTTTTTTTTTAAATTTACCATACTCATATATGTCTTTATACCTCCTAAGTGATTTTATCATTTCAAAGGATGGTTCTAATTATATACTATCTTATATATTGTTTTACCACCTAAATAATTAAATTATTCTAGGAAAATATAATTATATTGCTTTTTACACGTTAATTTATCTCTAAATGTGCTTATGTGTAATTAAATATAATTAAATATTGTATAAAAAATTCATTTGAATCTACTATTTTAATAAGTATGGGTACAATATGTGTAGGGCTGGGCACGGGTCGGGTTGGGTCGGGTTCGGGCCCAACCCGACCCCCAAACCGACTGGTCGGTTTGGATAATTTCAAAACCAAATCGACCAGGTCGGTTAACGAAAACCGAACCAAACCGACCCGAATCGAGTCGGGTCGGGTCAGTTTCACGGGTCGAATTTTTTTTTTTTAATCCAAACCATTTGTCATTCTAGTGCTTCTACATTCATTGTAATAAGATATGTAACAATAATTTGGCCAATTTTTTAAGAAAATGAATTGCTATATTTGAAAAAAAAAAGAAAGCAATATCGCAACAATACACATTACAATTTACACATTTCATAAGAAACAAATGAATCGAAATATATTTGACCCTGTTCAAGATAGCAACAACAAGCCTACAACATAAGAGTAATTCCAAATTACTTGTTTCACATACTAAGATACCACCACATAATCGCATTCATAAATCTAAATAAAGCACAAATCAAGCAACTAAAGTAAAATATTACAATTATCCAACAAGCAATAAAATAATAAAAATAAAAATATTACAGCTATCCAAAACAAGAAATAGTAAGTTTACAATCTCGAGAATTATAAGTTTACAACATTCTTCTCTTCAAAATAATCTAATCGTAATTCTCTTCCAAAAATCGCGGTATTTTTCCAATCTACATTGGGAACAATATATCACACCAAATTAATAAGTTGTTCGTTATTCAATTTGAGATTGAAAATGTAATAACTTTATAATAGAAAATAGTTAAGGCATAAAAAAATATTACTTACCTAAAACATTCAACATATGCATGAATTACTTCTCGTTGCTTGACACTTTATTCTTCGTGAATGACTCCAAAAGTTCTATAAAATCGAAAATAATAATTGAACAATCAATAAGTGAATATACAAACACATATAAGTAACAAAAATAATGTAAATATGTAATGGTTAATTACCTTCACCCAATTTGTTATAATACTCCACATCTTCCATATAAAATCTTTCTTCACTTGGAGTAGATTTGAGCCAATTTTGTGTGCTAATCAAAACCTCAACCATTTTCGGAGTTAAAGAACTATGAAAGGGATCGATGATTCTTCCTCCAGTACTAAAAGCACTCTCTAAAGCCACTGTGGACACCTGAATTGTCAACACATCTTTTGCAAGTTTGGACAAGCTAGTGTACTTGCTTCCATGTACCCTCCACCAATTGAGGACATCAAAGTCCTTAATGTCTACGTTCTCGCGAGCTTCTAACAAGTACCTTTCTAAGTTATTTTTTAGTTCAACTGAGTCTTTTGCTGCAAATTTTTCCTTAAACTTCGACAAACGAACAGAAGACCCACTAGAAGCAGTACTTACATGACTTGCAGAAGAAAATCCACTTGTGGAATCTACATCCCTAATCTCTTCACTGCTTTGAGTACTTCCTTCAAACTGAACATACCAATCATAAATAGTCATCAAATTATCCTTCACCCCATCAGTCATGGCAAGACCAACAACGTTATCGTTATAAATATCACAAAAATAATACTCAATGTAATCCAATTTGTATCTTGGATCAAGCACCGTAGCAATCAACAACATTTGGTTTACATTGTCCATCTTTCTCCAATACTTGTCAAACTTACTTTTCATGTTATTAGCCATTTCACTTAAAAGAGAATATCCACTTGATCTCCAACCCTCTAAATTGGCTACAAGTGAACATACTTCATGAAGATACACTGTGGAACTAACATTTAATGAAGTACTAAATTTTAAAGTAAGATCATAAAAACTCTTAAGAAATTTAACAAAAATCGATGCATTTTTCCAATCACGTATTGAAGGAGGTCCACCCCTTCTTCTACCCCCATCATCCTCCCGAAAATACCCTAAGAAATGTCCATCATCCTCTTCTAATCGCTCAAAAGCTTTCTGATACTTCAAAGCAGCCTCCAACATCAAATAGGTAGAATTCCACCTCGTAGGCATATCTAGAAATACAATTGATTTTGATTCAATCTTTTTTTTGGTTGCACACTCTTTCAATTTTTCGTATCTCGCAGGCGAAGATTTAACATATTTAACTGCATTCCGAATACTAATTATTGAATCATGTGCTTCCTTTAGCCCCTCACACACTATCAAATTCACAATATGTGCACAACACCTCATATGCAAATATTTGCCATCCAAAACACAACTATCAATGCCCCAACCCAACATTTTTCGTCTCAAATATGAAATTGCCGTTTCATTTGCACTAGCATTGTCCACCGTAATTGTGAACATCCTATCAATGCCCCATTCTTGTAAGCAATTTTCAATTAACTTCCCAATTGTTTCACCCTTGTGATTAGATATGACACAAAAATTCAAAATTCTCTTTTGAATCATCCAATCAGAGTCAACAAAATGGGCAGTGAGAGACATATAATTTATGTTTTAAATAGATGTCCAAGTGTCTATAGTAAGAGAAACTCTTTGTCGTTGGGTGGTAAATATATTTCTCAACTTTAATCTTTCATCAAAAAATAGTTAGTAAATATCTCTAACAACAGTTCTACGAGCTGGTGGTTCAAACTTAGGACATGCTACACTACAAAAATGTCTAAATCCACTACCCTCAACAAAGCTAAAAGGTAGTTCATCAAGAATCACCATCTTAGCACATGTAAGCCTACATGCTTCCTTGTTAAATCCAATAGCCATAAGATTACTCCCACTACCTCCCCCTCTCTTATCAAAACTTAAGATTTTTTTCCATTTGTCTTCAATTCTTTCCGAATATCTCTTACAATGACTAGTCAAATGTGTCCTTAAAGTACTTGTCCCACACTTCTTAGCCCCACAAGTATAAGATTGTCCACAATACTTACACTCACACCTAACATCCTCCGCATTTGGATCTCCTACTATTGTGAAATGATTCCAAACCTCCGAAGTTCTCTTAGTACTTTTTTTTCTTAAAGTTGTTGGTTGAAGTGGAGGAATATTAACATTTGTAGGACTTGTACATGTGTCTATGTTTGTTGTTGACGGAGTTGCACCAGTGGAATGAAATTTGCCATCCATGTCCATATTGAAATCTACAAATTAAACAAAACAAAAAAACCAAAAAATAGATTATAAACAAAAAAAAAAAAGATTATAACAAAACAAAACATAATAACAGATTATAACAGAAATGAAATAACAGATTGTAATCAAAGAAAAAAAAATAAACAAACAACAAAAGCTTGATTGAAGATATTATAACAACCAATAAAACAAAGTTAAAATCACATAATATAAACAAAGACAGAAAATTAAACAAACAACAAAACAGTCTGATTAAAAAAATTATAACAAACAAAAAACAAAAATGAAATCACATTATAAACAACGACAAAAAATTTTGATTGAAGAAATTATAAATAAAAAAAAACGTAATCACAGAATGTAAACAAAGAAAAAAAAGGATTATGACAAACAAAATGAAACCGGACTATAAACAAACAGTAAAAACAACAGTTTAGAACAAAAAAAAAATGATTTAGACCAAAAATAAATAAAGAATATCACAAAAAATAAAAACATAGATTTTAAACAAACAATCATAACAGATTAGCACAAAAACGAAATAACAACAAAAGAAATAAACAGATTTGAACATAAAAAAATTGAATTAACAAAAAAAAAAAAAAAAACAGATTATCTCGAAACTAACATGGGTCCATTTATATTCTCTAGCTTGAATTGGCGTGATTGGGGTGAGAAGTAGTGTGGGCCGGTGTGAGAGAAATTAGGGCACGAAGTATGATTGAAGAAATTAGGGCACGCTGTGAGAGAACGAACTGTGAAGGCGTGAAGCTAGGGCTGCGGACGGAGGAGTGAAGACTGAACACTGAAGATTGAGGAAGTAATGAATTGGATTTGGGTTTGGTCCTTCTATTTTTGTTTTGGAATTTGGATAATTGATTATTTGATTACTGGATTTGGTTTGCTTGGGTTTTGATTTGGACCATGGGTTTTGGGCTTTTTTTTTTAAACCAAAATTTTAGAATGAAACTATGAAAGTAAAAATATATATATATATATATATATATATATATATATATATATATATATATATATATATATATATATATGCACGGGTCGGTTTCGGGTCGGTTTCACCTCCCAAACTGACCCAACCCAAAAGGTGAAATTGAAAATCTAGACCCGAACCGTTTTTAGCGCTAAAAACCGATCCAAATCGACCGGAGTTGGTTCGGGTCGGATCGCGATTTGGCAGTTTTGTTGCCCACCCCTAAGTATGTGTGTTGTTTGATTATGGGATATGTAGACGTACACACGGTAAAATGCTTTCTTTCTTGAAAATTGGAATACTGCAATATCCTTTTGTCAAGTGATTATGTCTGAATTTTTTTTTCCAACTCCTTGGAAATTGAAATTGTGGCTAGCGTCAAGAAAATTTTCCAAATTAAAGAAGGTTGGCAGGCTTATCTGATTACAAGTTTGAAAATGTAGGGATTAAATTATTGCTTCATTTCCATAACCGCTTGGACCAATAGATGTATATATCATTTACATTTCCATTATGATAATCAATTTAGGCACCGCCCATTCTATTGTTTTTATTCTATGAAAATTGTAGCTCTTGCTTTATATAAAATTAAGTTGTACTAATTTAATAAATATAAAGTAGTGTAATGAAATTCTCTTTAGTTAGTTATGTAATTAGAAAGTGCAAATTTATATAGTTCAATGATAATAATTATATTAATATTATTTGCTTTCAAATGACTCAATTTTATTGTCATTTATATTAATCAGTGTGACTATCATTTATACGTTTTATTTTGAAAATTAATTTTTCTCTTTTTTATCATATAGCTATGGCCAACATTACAAAACTTGAGTTTGTTGCCCGCGACATATCAGAAAAAAATTATCTATCATGGACACTTGACGCTGACATCCACCTTATCTCAAAAGAATTGAGTGAAACGATAAAAGAAGGAAACAAAGAATTCCTACAGGATCGTACAAAAGCACTTATTTTTCTCCGTCACAATCTCCATGATAGATTGAAAATTGAGTACTTCACTGTGAAAGATCCACAAATTCTTTAGACAAATATCAAAGAGAGATTTGATCATCAAAGGACCATTGTCCTTCCCAAAACCTGTTATGAATGGATACATCTTCTCCTGCAAGACTTTAAAACTATCAATGAGACAATTCTGAACTATTCAGGATATCTTCAATATTAAAACTATGTAGAGAAAAGCTCATTGAAGTTGATATATTAGAAAAGACATTTTCTACTTTTCATGCCTCTAATGTGATCCTGCATAAGCAATATCGTGAGCGTGGTTTTAAAAAGTACTCTGAATTGATATCTTGCCTTTTAGTTACTGAACAAAACAATGAATTGCTAATGAAAAATCACGGACTACGCCCAACTGGTTCCACAGTATTGCCTGAAGCAAATACAGTATTATATCATGAACATGGACGCGGACACAGACGTGGACGTGGACGTGGATATGAATATGGTCCTGGACATGGAAATGGACGTGGATATGGTTCTGGACATGGAAATGGACGTGGTCGCTATCGTGGACAAGGTGATAAGCAACACTATCAGCAACAAAATAGCAACTTTAAGAAACTTATCACATTCAAAAAGCAGCACGAAGAAAGTTACTATAGATGTGGAATGAAAGAGCATTGGTATCGTACCTGTCGTACGGCAAAACATCTTGTAGATCTTTACCAACAATCAATCAAAGGAAAAGGTACAATTGAGACAAATTTTGTTGATTATTCAACTGATGTAACTCACTTAGATATCTCTGATTTTGTCACTAATGACATTACTGATCATGTTGAGAATATTATTGATTAGTTTATCACATAGTCTTGTTTTAGCAAGTTTATGTTACAATTTATTTTGTTGTTTTCTTTAATTTTGAGACTTGTATTAGTGATCTATTTCATGGTTAATCAAAGTATTTTTTTATGTTTTAATTTTTTTTTCATTCGTTGTAAACTTTATTTCTAAAATGACCTATTTGATTATAAATTCAGGATGAATTATCGAGATATTTGTTTAGCCGACAGTGCATCTTCGCATACCATTCTTCAGGACAAAAAGTATTTTCTAGACTTAATGCTCGTAAAAAATAAAATTATCCTGATAGCAGGTGAATCGAATATCATTGAAGGCTCTGAAAGAGCTTGTATTATTTTATCAAATAATACAAAATTATATATTGATGATGCACTTTATTCTAGTCAATCTCAAAGAAATTTGATCTGTTTCAGAGATATCCGCTGTAATGGATACTACATTGACACAATGGAAGAAAACGGTGTTGAATATCTTTGCATAACTTCTTTTGTATCTGGCCAGAAACGGATACATGAAAAACTCCCAGCACTATCTTTTGGGATATATTATACAGTTATGAAAACAATTGAAATAAATACTATTGTGAAAACAATTGAAATAAATACTATTGTGAACCAGAAGTACATTGATCCCAAAAGTTTAATACTTTGGCATGATAGACTTGGAGATCCGGGAGCTACAATGATCCGACGAATAATTAACAATTCACATGGACATCCTTTAAAGAACCAGAAGATTCTTTTACCTGATAATTATCCATGTGTTGCTTGTTCGCAAGGCAAGTTAGTCATTAGACCTTCATCTATAAATGTTAATTTTGAATCTCCCACTTTCTTGAAAAGAATTCATGGATATATATGTAGGCCGATACACCCACCATGTGGACCATTTCGATATTTTATGGTTTTGATCGATGCATCAACAAGATGGTCCCATGTTTGTTTGCTTTCAACAAGAAATGCCGCTTTTGCTAGACTACTTGCTCAAATCATAAAATTGCGAGCTCAATTTCCTGAATACTCAATCAAGAAAATTCGTTTTGATAATGCTAGTGAATTTAGATCCCAAGCATTTGATGATTACTGTATGTCAATTAGAATTGACATTGAACACTCAGTTGCGCACACAAAATGGCTTAGCAGAATCATTTATTAAACATATGCAGTTTATTGCTAGGCCATTGCTTATGAGGACAAAACTCCCAACTTCTGTTTGGGGTCATGCTATATTACATGCTACATCATTGGTTCGTATAAGACCAACTGCTTATCATCAGTATTCACCTTTACAACTTGCACTTGGTCAAGAACCTAATATTTCTCAATTACGAGTATTCGGTTGGGCAGTCCACGTACCAATCTCACCACCACAACGTACTAAAATGGGTCTCCAACGAAGACTTGGAATTTATGTGGGATTTGACTCACCCTCCATCATTAGGTATCTTGAACCTTTAACAGGTGATCTATTTACTACACGATTTACAGATTGTCATTTTGATGAAACAAAATTTTCAACTTTGGGAGTAGCAAAGCTACATCCTCAAGAACAATGTAAAATTTGTTGGAATGAACCAACATTATCTCACTTTGATTCCCGAAGTAATCAATGTGAGCAAGAGGTTGAAAAGATCATTCACCTGCAAAATTTTGCAACTCAATTGCCTGATGCATTTGTTTATACAAAAAAAGTAACAAAGTCATATATCGTAGCAGCAAATACTCCAGCAAAAATAGAAGTTCTTGTAAGACAATCTGTGATAGCAAGTGACCCACAAATATACCAAAAATGTGGCCGACATGTTGGTGCTAAAGACTTGGTACCTCGAAAAAGAAAGGTACAAGAGAAAAACCAACCTAAAGAGGTTGGTCAATCAAATCCTGAAAATATGGTTCCTGAAGAACCACAAGTGTCCGAAAAGCATGAGATTTCAATAAATTATTTGTTATCTCATAAATTATGGGAACGAAATGATATTGTTATGGACAATATTTTTGCTTTTAACATAGCTTTTGATATTGTGCAAAGTGAAGAGCCTGAACCACAGTTCGTACGAGACTGTCAAAATAGAAATGATTGGCTAAAATAGAAAGAAGCTATACAGACGGAATTAAATTCTTTGGAGAAACGCAAAGTATTTGGACCTGTAGTCCGAACCCCTGAAAATGTTATCCCTATAAGATACAAGTGGATATTTGTAAGAAAGCGAAATGAAAACAATGAAATTACTTGGTACAAAGCCCGACTTGTAGCACAACGTTTCTCACAAAGATCTGGAATCGATTATGATGAAACATATTCTCCTGTAATTGACACAATAACATTTAGATTTTTAATCAATTTAGCTGTATCACAAAGGCTTGATATACGCCTCATGGATGTAGTAACTGCCTATCTGTATGGTTCACTTGATAGTGACATATACATGAAAGTTTCTGAAGGACTGAAAGTGCCAGAAACACATAATTCATACAAAAGGGATATGTTTTCGATCAAATTGCAAAGATCATTGTATGGATTAAAATAATCAGGACGTATGTGGTATAATCGTCTTAGTGGATATTTATTGAAAGAAGGTTATAAAAATGATGATATCTGCCCATGTGTTTTCATAAAGAAAACAAATATTGGATTTGCAATTGTAGCAGTTTATGTTGATAACTTAAACATTGTAGACACTCCTGAAGAGATCTATAAAATCGCTGAGTATTTGAAAAATGAATTTGAGATGAAAGATTTGGGAAAAACCAAATTCTGTCTTGGTTTGCAAATTAAACATTTCCAAGAAGGATTATTTGTTCATTAATCATCATATACAGAAAAAGTATTGAAACGCTTTAATATTGATAAAGCGCATCCACTAGCATCTCTTATGGTCGTTCGCTTACTTGATGTGAAAAAGGATATCTTTCGCCCACTCGAAGATGGGAAAAATATTCTTAGTCCTGGAGTACCATACCTTAGTGCAATTGGAGCATTGTCTTATCTTGCAAATTGCACTCGACCAGACATAGCTTTTTCTGTAAATTTACTTGCAAGATATAATTCTGAGCCAATTCAAAGACATTGGAATGGTGTTAAACATATCCTTCGTTACCTGAAAGGTACTATAGATATGGGATTATTTTACTCACAAAAATCTGAGTGTTCTTTAGTGGGATATGCACAGGTTATCTCCCTGATCCACACAAAGGAAGATCACAAACAAGATATGTATTTACATGTGGAGGAACATCTATATCTTGGTGATCTGTAAAGCAAACCCTAACAGCAACATCCTCAAATCATTCTGAAATTATTGCAATCCATGAACCAAGTAGAGAATGTGTGTGGCTGCGAAATATGACCCATCATATACAAGCATCTTGCGGATTACCTTCAACAAAAGAGAGTCCAGCAATACTGTATGAAGATAATGCAGCTTGTACTGCACAACTCAAAGGAGGCTACATCAAAGGGGATAGAACAAAACATATTTCTTTAAAAAATTTCTATACCCACGAACTTCAGAAAAATGGTGATATAGATATTCAACAAATTCGCTCAAATGATAATATGGCAGACTTATTTACCAAGGCATTACCGACATCTACATTCAAGAAATTGGTATATGAAATTGGGATGCGTCGACTCATAGATCTTCAGTGATCAATATCAGGGAAAGAAGCTGTACTCTTTTTCCTTCGTCCAGTTTTTATCCCACTGGATTTTTCTGATAAGGTTTTAACGAGGCAGCATCACAATACTCCAAGTTAACCGTACACTTTTTGTAATTGTTGAACGGATAGTCATTTAAGGAGGATAATATTATAACATATTATATAATATAAATATAAATGACTATTATGCCCTTAGAAACCTCTATAAATAGATGACTCTGGTTATTAATGAAATTCATTCTTTTCAACGCATTCTCTTTGTCTCTAGCCTCTCTTTGTTTCTCTTTAGATTTATAACAGATACAGTATTATTAATTTAGTATTAGTTCATAATAATTTGGAAACGTCTTCATATTTTTTTACAGTATATTTTTGGATTAAAATCTAACAAAACTTGGTTGTAGAATTATCTTATTTTGATTTGTTAGGTACAAGTACCTTGAGTTGAGTTTCGAGAATTTTTGTTTCTAAATAAGTTTTGACAATTTGATTTGTCTTATATTTAAGTAAAAGAGTTTACTTGGCTTACTTATTTTCAATTTTAATCAATTGAAAAAATATTTGTTTCAAAAGTATTTATTTATTATAAGGAAACCTTTTAAGCTCAGCCAAACATGTGGGTGGGTCTAGTTATATAAGTAGGCTTTTTACCAATTAGAAAATTATATATAAATATATAAAAACTATTAATTAGCTATAGATATATTCAAAACATTAATACTTATAACTAAAATAAAAACACTTTGAATTTAATAGCTTAAAAACTATCGTCCAAGCAGTAGTGGCTTTACCATAAAAGATATAAAATAAACAAAATTGTTAATAATAAAATCCTTAAATATGGTTAACGAGCTTGCAGCAAACGAGTAAACAATCTGGTCAAAGTCTGAACTCTATGGTCTATGAGGAATAAACAACCTGTTGCACGCTAGTTGCATATCAATTGCACATAATAAGCAACCACTACATGTCTGCAATTGATGAAAACTTCCTACAAGGACATTGATAAATATTATTGGTTCGGATTTGGCGATTTATACGATAATGAGATATGACTTATTAGTTATTAGATGCACCTGCACATGGATAGACATGATATTTAGTAGATAAGTGTAATCTATTCCATTAATTGACTAAATGAATGCAATCTGATAGTTCATATCGATATGCATCAAACGATATACCCATATAAAAGCTATAACATTGAAAAATCAACGAATTCATATTTTTTTGTTTGATTTGGTTTTAAAAAACGCAATGTACATCACCCTACTTGTATTATATTGCACTATCTAATTGTGTTGTCAAGTTTGAACAATGTGAAGACACGTTTAGTTAAATTTTATACGTTGATTGAGGACAGTGTAGTGTTACTATGATTCTGGTAAAAAAATGTTGAATTTATGAGACAATACATAATTTTTTTATTAGAACATGCATCATGGCATAGGTAAAAGGGAACGAGGAGGCAAACACCCCCCCCCCCCACCACCACCCACCCCAAAAAAAAACAAAAAACAAAAAAACAAAAAACAAAAATTCTTCCGCATATCTTGCTCATCCAACATAGCCTGAATCATCGAAGTTGCACTCAGGAATAGTAATGCTTTGAAAAATGTGTGATTCATTAAGTGAAAGATGCTAACAATTAGGAACATAATTTGACAATAAATAAAAGTTAGAGACCTTAATACAATTACAATTGCGCAATTTTAAAAAAATGTGGTTTGAATATAACAATACTATTTCAAAATCTAATCATCATTACTCTCGCATGGGAAAACTTTGAATGTGACCAATTCTACACCTCAGTCCTATCGTGCAAAATTAGCTTGTATCGTGTGCATGTTGAGAAGTGCATATCAATGGAGATCAATTAAAAGGTATTTCTTGCCAATTGTCATGTTCACAAATAAAAGAAGATACAATGTTATTAATTTAGTATTAGTTCATAATAATTTGAAAACACCTACAATTTTTTTACAGTCTATTTTTGGATTAAAATCTAATATATTTAAGTTGTAGAATTATCTTATTTTAATTTATTATGTAGAATCATCGTGAGTTTCGATAATTTTTGTTTCTAAATATGTTTTGACAATTTGATTTGTCTAAGCACATGTTTGGAGCTGCTTAAATTATAATTTCAGCTGGTTAGACTGGTCAAACATACTTGTTGGGTGATTTTGTGTAAAGTGACTTCAAAGAACAGATTTATAGCAAGGAAATAAAAGTAATGACAAAGTCGAAGCAAGTGTTGAACACTTTGTCCTTAAGTCGAATTTTTCCCGCAACGGTGCCTACGGATTATGGCAATCAACTCCCAAGATACAACGACATTCATTTGTGTTTGCAATACTTCAAAACACCATAAAATGGTTTTGTACTCCAACGAATGAATATGAAATGAAAAAACCAGAATTTATGCAATAAAATGCAAGAATTTTGGTTCAAGAGAATAAGATATGATTATAATGTGTTTGCATATCATTGCTGTATGAAAAGGACGTCCCTAAGATCCTTTTTATAGATGAAGAAGAGTTGGGAACGAAGTGGTGTAGAGCCAAATCGTGCAACAGTTCAGAAGGACGCTCTTGCTCGTTAGGCCATGCGATCACATGGGTTTGTCCCTTGCGATCGCATGGAAGGACCTAAAAACATTTTGCTGGAAAATTCAGCAAGTTGCGATCGCATGGTCAAAAAAAAAATTGACCCAATTTTTCCTTCTACATAATTTCTCATTCATCCGATATTGGTTCCGAGATGCCAAATATACCTTTCAACACATTGCAGACCATGTCGATCCCCGTTTCGACGCCCCGAAGCGGCGAAGTGACAAACTATTTTGCCTAAACAGATTGGGTCGAGTCTGAATATTTTGGCCGAAGTTGATACGAAGTCACTTTAGTTGGTTTTCAACACTTAACTAATTTCTCGAATTCTTAAACCAATTTCCAACAATCCTCCACATAAATGGAAATTCCTTGATATGCAAAACACGATGCAAATGAAATGCAGACTCTGACAAATGGAGTACATGCGACAAGTCATAGCATCAAGATAGGTGGCTTGTGGCTTTGAACCTTCTTTAGTTGAGTACAATCGGATTTACTAGGCTAGTTGGTGAACGCGATGTCTTTGAACCATCCAGCCGTTCGTGTAAACCCAAACAATTGTACCAACACCATAACTTATCTAACCAATTTGGTTCTCATGGTTGTGTCCATTTTGGCCCTTGACAACTCTTGGTTTCATAAGTCGTAGAAGCGGCCCCACTTCACACTTATATAGGTGATCTCTTACCTTTCTATTTCAAGGTTTTGAATCATTAAAAGTATATATGTATACTTATCCTTATACATATTTGACATAGCACTTCAAATTTTGAGAATGGGAATACGTGCTTTATTCCGAATCTTTTATAACTTAATTGTCCTATTGAACCAAGATTTTGAGATTTCCAATCTACAAGGTTGGGTTTCTGTCATAATAATTCTATTCAATAGGCTTTAGGCCAATTTTCCTTGAGAGATGGCATACTTGAGCTCTTGCAAGTCCTTTCGTCAAAGGATCAGCCAAGTTTTCTTTTGACTTCACATAGTTAATAGAGATTATACCATTCGATATTAACTGTTTAATGGTAATATATCTCCGACGGATATGTCGAGACTTACCATTATACATACTGTTTTGTGCCTTTGCTATTGCCGACTGATTATCGCAATGTATGTTAATTGTAGAAACCGGCTTTTCCCAACATGGAATTTCTTCAAGGAAATTACGAAGCCATTCTGCTTCTTCTCTGGCTTTGTCTAAGGCAATAAACTCATATTCCATTGTGGATCAAGCTATACATGTTTGCTTAGAAGACTTCCAAGACACAGCTCCACATCCAATGGTAAATACATAACCACTTGTAGATTTTGAATCCTTAGTGTCAGATATCCAATTTGCATTGGTATATCCTTCTAACATTGCAGAATATCTTGAGTAGTGTAATCCATATTCAACCGTGTGTCTTAAATATCTTGGATTACTAGTGAATCTAGTCAACTTGTTGACTATGTATGCTATATTTGATCTTGTGCAGTTGGTAATGTATATCAAACTGCCTATGACACGTGAATATTCCAATTGAGATACGGGCTCACCAATATTCTTGGCTAAATGTATACCTAAGTCAATTGGTGACTTAACTAGTTTGTCATCATACGTCCTAAACTTCTTAAGTATAGTCTTAACATAATGTGATTGAGATAATGACAAACCATCGGATGTCTTAGAGATTTTAATCCCTAATATTACATCCGCCACTCCCATATCCTTCATGTTAAAATGTTTTGTTAACATTTACTTAGTCGAGGAAATGACTTTTGAGTTATTTTCCATAATTAACATATTGTCAACGTATAGGCATACGATTACATATTCGTTATGCGTGTTTTTAATGTAGACACACTTGTTACATTAATTGATTTTGAATCCATTTGACAACATAGTTTTATCAAATTTTTCATGCCATTGCTTTGGTGCTTGTTTTAATCCATACAATGATTTTACAAGTTTACACACATTCTTTTCATTTCTTAGTGCAACAAACCCTTCGGATTGTTCCATGTAGATTTCTTCTTCTAATTCACCGTTTAGAAATACAGTTTTAACATCCATTTGATGTATTTCAAGATTATGCAATGTCGCGATTGCAATCAAGACCCGTATAGATGTGATTCTTGTCAGTGGTGAATAAGTATCAAAGAAATCGAATCATTCCTTTTGTCTATACCCTTTGGCTACTAATCTAGCATTGTATTTTTCTATTGATCCATTCGACTTCAATTTCTTTTTGAATATCCATTTGTAGCCTAGAGCTTTGTTTTTCTCCCTTTTCGGAGGGAGTTCAACCAATTCCCAAGTATGGTTACTCATGATAGATTCAATTTCGTTACGTACAATTTCTTTCCAAAAAGGAGCTTCGGGAGAGGACATTGCTTCATCAAATTTCCTTGGATCATTTTCAATTAATTTGGTTACGAATTCTGCACCGAATGTCTTATGAATTCGTTGTCTTTTATTGCGTCTCGGTTCTTCATTTATTTGAAGATTGTTGTCATTTCTATGTAAGTTATCATAAGTTTGTTTAATTGAACTTACTTCTTTTTCTTTACAAGAAAATTTGTCTTCAAAGAAGACCGCATTTCTTGATTCAACAATCGTACCTTCATGTACATCAAGTACTTCGAATTTATGAACCAAGAATCGATATGCACTACTATTGATTGCATATCTAATAAAGACACAATCAATTGTCTTTGGTCCAATCCTAACTTGTTTAGGTTTGAGTATTTGTACTTTTGCTAAGCACCCCCACACTTTGAGATATTTGTATGAAGATTTCCAGCCTTTCCATAATTCGTAAGGTGATTCAACCTTATTCTTGTGTAGTATTTTATTTAGGATATGATTTGCAGAAAGTAAGGCTCTCCCCCTCCTCCAAACAAGTTTTGTAGTAAGCCCGAATTGATTAGCATTGCATTCATCATTTTCTTTAGTGTTCGATTATTTCATTTAGCAATCCCATTTGATTGAGGTGAATATGGTGCAGTAGTTTGATGAATGATTCCAGATTCTGCACAAAATTCTTCAAATGGTGCAGCATATTCTCCACCTCTATCACTATGAATTATTTTTATTCGTTTTCCAAGTTGATTTTCAACTTCAATTTTGTAGTGTTTGAATACTTCCAAAGCTTCATATTTGCTTTTCAACAAATATACGTAGCACTACCTTGTACAATCATCTATGAATGTGATGAAATACTTTTTACCACCTCTTGTTTGTACGAACTTTAAATCACACACATCCGTGTGAATTAGTTCTGAAGGTGTTGTGGTTCGTTCAACCGAATGAAAAGGTGTTTTGGCCGTTTTTACCTCTACACATGTTTCGCATTTTTCATTATTAAAATGCATATTCGGAAGTAAACTTAAATTCATTAACTTGCGTATTGAATTGAAGTTTGCATGTCCTAATCTATAATGCCATAAATTAGATGACTCAAGAATATAAACGGAAGATGACGTTTTATTCCTTATATTTTTTGGTACAATAGTTAGGACATTAATTTTGAATAGTCCATCTTTTACATAGCCTTTGCCTACATACATGTTATTCTTGGTAAGTACAAACTTATCCGAAACAAAGACTAACTTAAAACCATTCTTGCTTAACAAAGAACATGACACAAGGTTCTTGCGAATATCCAGTACGTGAAGAACATTGTTGAGGTAAGTTCCTTTCCCGATGTCATCTTCAATATCACTTTGCCTCGGTTGGAGTGTATGATGTGAACATTTTTTTATCAACACATGTGTGACAGGTTACACCCGTATCAACCCACCATTCCATGGGATTTCCAACGTTGTTGCATTCTGAAACAACCGCTGATAAGTTCATATTAGATATGTCATTTGATATGGCATCAGATTCGGCTATGTTCGCTTGGACTTACTTCTTTGGTTTGCGACAATTGACGGAGCTATGTCCAGCCTTTCCACAATTATAACAGTTGCCCTTGAACTTCTTTGCATTCTTCTTTGTAGGTTCAACGTAATGCTTTCTCTTCTTTCCTTTGTTGATATTGGATTCCACCACATTTACCTTTGATTGTGGTATGCTATTTTCAACACGCTTGTCCGAGCTTCGGTTGTCTTCTTCAATCCTTAGTCGAACCACAAGTTCTTCGATGTTCATCTCCTTGCGCTTATACTTGAGATAGTTCTTGAAGTCCCTCTACATGGGTAGAAGTTTCTCGATGATTACAGCCACTTGAAATAATTCAATTAGAGACATATTCTCTGTGTGAATATCATGGAGTATAATCTGCAACTCTTGCACTTGACTGATGACCGTCTTTGAATCTACCATCTTGTAGTCCAAGAACTTTTTCACTATGAACTTCTTTGTTCCAGTATCTTCAGTTTTGTATTTCATTTCCAAGGATTCCCATAAATCTTTTGCAGATTTCTTGGAACAATACACGTTGTATAAGGTGTTTGTCCAATCCATTCAGAATGTAATTCTTACATAGAAAATCTGAATGTTTCCAGGCATCCAAAGCAATCAATGATGCCCAATTGTTTTCTCCTTCTTGTATGGCAGGAGGATCTTCGTTCAAGAATTTTGGCAAGTTGAGGGTCGTGAAATAGAGTAGCATTTTCTGATGCCATCTTTTGAATTCAACCCCAATAAATTTCTCCAGTTTTCTTCCATGTGGAACAGAATTTGAATGTACAGTAGTAGAGAGAGCCACAACCGGAGGAATCATACTGGTAGGAATACTTCATTCAGAAGTTCCCACATTCGAAGTATCATTCGAATTAGTATCAGTATTAACAACTGTTGTATTCATTTCTGTTTGTGTAAAACAGAAAATCAACCAAATTACTAAGTAGAAACTGGATGTCACTTGCAAAAAAATATACGAAATTCGACTTAAGATTGTTGAGTGATTTTGTGTAAAGTGACTTCAAAGAAAAGATTTATAGCAAGGAAATAAGAGTAACGGTAAAGTCGAGGCAAGTGTTGAACACTTTGTCCTTAAGTCGAATTTACCCCGCAACAGTGCTTACAGATTATGGCAATCAACTCCCAAGATACAACGACCTTCACTTGTATTTGCAGCAATTCAAAACACAAGCACAACGAACCAGAAAATGGTTTTGTACTCCAAAGAATGAATATGAAATGAAAAAACCAGAATTTATGCAACAAAATGCAAGAATTTTGGTTCAAGAGAAGAAGATATGATTATAATGTGTTTGCATATCATTGCTGTATGAAAAGGACGTCTCTAAGATCCTTTTTATAGATGAAGAAGAGTTGGAAACGAAGTGGTGTGGAGCTAAATCGTGCAACAGTTCAGAAGGACGCGCCTGTTCGTTAGGCCATGCGTCCCCTGCGATCGCATGGTAGGACCTAAAAATATTCTGCTGGAAAATTCAGCAAGTTGCGATCGCATGATAAAAGACCCATGCGATCGCATGGTAAAAAAAAAATTGACCCGATTTTTCCTTTTCCGTAATTTTTCATTCATCCGATATTGGTTTCGAGATGTCAAATATATCCTTCAACACATGCAGATCAGGTCAATCCCCGTTTCGACGCCCCGAAACGGTGAAGTGGCAAACTATTTTGCCTAAACGGATTGGGTCGGGTCTGAATATTTTGGCCAAAGCTGATACGAAGTCACTTTAGTTGGTTTTCAACACTTAACCAATTTCTCGAATTCTTAAACCAATTTCCAACAATACTTTCTACCTACACATTTCGTTGGACACACTGTTTACAATCCACTTTTTATCCACATATTTACTAACTTAAAACTTCAGCACTTAAAAAATAATTTCAGCACTACCAAATATGCACTTACTTTAAGTAAAATAATTTACTTAGCTTACTTATTTTCAACTTTGATCAATGGAAAAAATTATTTTTTTCAAAAGTACTTATATATTATGAGAAAACCTTATAAGCTCAGCCAAACATGAGGGTCTAGTTATGTCTTTACCAAAAAAAAAAAAAAAATGTTAGTAATAAAATCCTTAAATTCGGTTAACGAGGTCACATCTAACGAGTAAACAATCAGGTCTGAATTTGAACTTTAACCTGCTAGTTTTTCTCACTTAATACTTAACACTATTGTCGAGGAGGAATAAAGAGCGAGTTGCACACGAGTTGCACATAATCGGCAACCACTACATTTCTGCAATTGATGGAAAATTATCTGTCCTACAAGACATTGAGAAATATTATTGGTTAAGATTTGTAGAGTTACACGATAATGAGTTACGACTTATTAGATGAGCTGCACATGGATTGACACAATATTAAGTAGATGAGTTTAATCTACTCCATTAATTTACTAAATAAAAGGCAATGTACATCGCCCTAGTTGTATTATGTTACACGATTTACATATGTTATTCAAATTTGAACATGGTGAAAAAACGTTCAATTAAATTTTATACGTCGATTAAGGACATTGTAGTGTTACTATGGTTCTCCTAAAAAGTGTTGAATTAATTAGACAATGAATATATTACATGTTAGAACCACTAGAAGTACAAATCATGCCTCAGTTATTTATATTATATACACAATTCACTTTTCTTTTTCTATTTTTCTATTTCTACTTTATATACTTAATTTCAATTGGTTTCGGATTCTTAAGCTCAATTTATTTCTCACATAGTACATTCAAGACATCCAAAAATGTAAATTTATCTTATTTTATCAATTTGAAAACAAGATACTAAAAATTCAAGTAATCTTAAAATGTTTTTTTTTTTTTTTATTAACGCGAAAACAAGATACTAGAAAAGATAACTAATAATATCAACCAATTAGTCGGAGTGGTTAAAGCATCAACGCCATTCTACTCAACATCGGCCATATAAGAATTTATTGAAGGTCCTCCATGCTCCAATTCCTGTTGGCAAGTAAGTCGATGAGCCACTTTTTTCTTGAGCTTTTCCATCATGTTTTCATCCCCATGAGTTGTTGTAGATTGACGCTCTTTAACAACTCTCCAGAAGTTTGACATGGAGAAGTGTCCAAAGCCTATTGAATTTCATATCCTTTTTTCTTCTAAGGGTCCGTTTGATTGCAAGAAATTTTCTATGGAAAAAGCTTTTTTCCCACCTATTTGCTAACTAACTGTGTTTGATAGCGACATTTTTCATAGAAAAATGTCTTTTCCCACCTATTTTCCAACTACGCGTTTGGTTGATTTGTATTTTTTTTCCAGGTAAAACGTTTTCTCATTTACTTTAAAAAATCAACATTTTCCTTGAAAACAATGAAAATATTTTCTTGGAGGGGGAGGGGGGATGATGTTTTATTTTTTATGGAAAATTTGTCTTTATTTTCCAATTAACAATTTCTTGGCAATTCAATTCCATGGAATTCATTTTCTTTCCACCTAAATTTCTTAAATTTCTTGCTTGCAATCAAACACACCCTAACTCTCAAGTTGTTCACTCATCTCATCACATTGTTGTTTAAGCGGTTGGAAAATGGCCTCTTGGTGTCGCGCCTTATCGCATTCAACACGGAATCGTGCACATTTGAATTGGAATTGAATTACACAAGTATGTTCATGTCAGATTTAACACTTGGATGACCAAATGAATAGGCCTTTCCACCAAGAAAAAACACAATTGTACCAACATTTGCACGACACAAAGTTGATAACTGTCTTTTTCTTAAAAAGCCCACTTCGACGTTTCGGGATTGTACCAGTCCGGGTGTTTACATTTGGAATCGATTTCATTTATATCTCTTTTCAATCCTGTGTCTTCTTTCTCTGTGATGGACCTGGACCTTACAAGTGACTCGCGATTAGTGTGTCGTCTATTATTCAAAGGAGAAATAATAATGTAACATTTAGGTGCATTTAATACAAAGTTGCATTCATGTAAATAAATCGAAACCCAGTGCCTTAGATTGCTTTAATATAATATAGATGTTAGAAAGATCTGTGGAGACTTATTGCGTAACTTTTAACTAATAGTTAGTAGCACGTGCATTGCACGTGGTTTCTTTATTTTGTTTAAATTTAAATATTCTTAGTTCAAGTGAAAGTTGGGAGTAAGATAAAACAATATGGTGCTTGATGACACGCAATATTTTACCTTTTGATGTTGTTACGAAGAATGTTGAGAGTTTATATATACTCATAGAAATAACTAAAGTTAATTATATTCGTCTAGTTAATTTGAATTGCAAATGCAATTAGAGATTAATTTTTTATTACGCTGATACTGATAGTAATTTAAACTCAATGAATACTTTTTGATGATTGACGAACCTTGATGTCGAATATTTTGGATATGGTGAAGTTTTAATAGAGGTCTCTTGTGCTGCATTGTCACGAAGAAGAAACTCAACGATAACCAATTTTAATATAAGAGCATGTAAAGATTGTATATTATCTAATTCATAATATTGTACCTTTATGGTTATTGGTGGAAACCACATATACGGTACGGTGTGGTTAGGTGTTGGTAAGGAAAAGAAAAGAGGACAATATATACAAACAAAAACCTCAAATATAAAAGATATAATGTAGTCTAATTGTTTATTTGTCTTTATTTGAATAATTTCTAGTAGATTTATTTAAAGAGAATTGGGAGGGGATGTGTGATACCTTATTTGAATGATGAGGTCTTACATGGGAGTCAATTGCACTGCGTATTACAAGGAAAGGGAGAGACCGAGAGACTATCAATGCTTGGATAACTTGAAGAGCCAATGAAAAGCCCAGGCTACTTCGTTTTTCACATAGATTTTTCTCTTGCGGTGCTTGAATTTTATGACAATGAAATTGTGTGAAAATCGATTGGATAAAATGACGATAAAGAAATGAATTTAAGATTACGGGAGTTACATTATATAGAAATTTTCTAATGTTCACAGTGGGCAATGTTATAGTGCCCACTTAGACACTTGTCCAATGGACATTGGACAAGTGAAAAAGTGCTTTTTCACTTGTCCAATGCCCACTGGACAAGTATCTAAGTGGGCACCATAACATTGCCCACTGTGGGCATTAGAAAGGTGTTGTTACATTACAACTATAGATTGCATTTTGCATACTACATTTTACTTATTGGAGACCCAAAAAAAAACATTTTCCAAAAGGAAAAGAAAAATAGAAATTGATGATGTAAATAATGACAGTTGTTGTATGTTATTTAGCTATGGTGGCACGCCCGCCTCAACGACTCGCTTGCTTCATCGGCTTGCTCACCTCGTGGGTCTCATGAGTACACTTCTGACAGATAGACTGCAATAACCCAACTATCATCAGATTAGCCAGGCAAACGACCTATGAAATGACAGTTACCACCAGTTATCGGGAATACGAAACATCCCTTATTAACTCATAATAATGAGGGAGATGAAAAGACACCCGTTATCAAACGAGGAAGATGAAAAGATACCCTTATCAAATGAGGGAGATGAAGGGACACCTATCATCAATAACTGCAGGCCATCCCTATAAATAGAGGCCAACCCTCCAGGTAAAAACAGAACACACAACTCTTATACACTCTATATTATTATTTAGCACAAATACTTTAATCATTTACTGATTATCACACCGGAGTGGCCAAGGGAGAAAAAAGTCCCGCCACCTTTTGCAGGTCTCCACCACTGTCGCTGCCGTGCTCGAAGGAGGAAAAATAATTTATCATCAATTGGCGTCATCTGTGGGAAACGCACAAAGAGTTATGGCTCGAACCAGAAGAGCTAGGAGTGTAACCGCCCCACCAGCCCCTGTCGGGGATGTAGGCACCGAGTCCAACGCCGCCACTAATCACCCATAACCAGAATTTGCCTCTGTCGCTCAACTTGCAGCACTGCAAGCTCAGGTGGTGGCCTTAACGGCTCTATTCCAAGATCAGAACGCTGCAGTTTCTCAGCCACCACAGGGTCCTAACCCTCTGCTGATAGGATCTTCACTACTAGGGGCTCTGCCCCAGGGTCCTAGCCCTCTACTGATAGGGCCATCACCGCCAGGGGCTCCTCCCCAGATTTCTAACTTTTCAACAATGGAAACACCTCCAACGGCAGCTCCACTACAGGTTTCAGTTTCTTTAGCTCCACCTTCCGCACCCCACTTCTATTCATTGACATCTGGCCCAAATCCATACAGAGGGCAACCATCATGGATGCCCACGCCTACGCTGGTTGAGACACCAGTGTTAAGCCTGGAACAGAGATTAGAAGAAATGATGGGTCGCAAAATAGCTGAGGCTATGTATAATAAAAGTAGTAGGCAACAATCCATGGTGTTAGAAGAAGACCCTTTTTTCCTAGAAATGATGGCATTCCCTTTGCCACGAGACTTCAAACAACCAAAGATAGAGAAGTACGAAGGATCTTCTGATCCTGTTGATCACCTCAGGTCTTTTGTTGACTTGATAAGGTTACAAGCCACCCCTGATGCAATTATGTGCAGAGCTTTTCTACCAACGCTTAGGCAGGAGGCCAGGAACTGGATAGCCACCCTTCTCCCAAAATCGATCCATACATTTGACGAGTTTTCCAAAAGTTTTGCTACACACTTTGCCAGCAGCAAACGTGTTAAGAAAATTGCTATCAGTCTGATACAATTGACACAGGACAAGAACAAACTGCTGAAAGATTTTATTGTCCGGTTCAATAGAGCAATGCTGGGAATCAAAGATCTACAGATGTCTGCTATAGTCACTGCCATGATGAGTGGAACTAGAAGTCATCCTTTCAAGATGTCACTCTCCAAAAACCCGCCTCATACGATGCATGAGTTACTCAATAGAGGGGATAAGTATGTGAACGCTGAAGAAGCGTATCTCATTACCAAAAGTATGAAATATCGAAATGAACTTGAGTCTAACAAAAGGAAGATTAAGGACGAGCCCGAACCTCGAAATAATAGAGGCAAGCTCACCCAAAACGAGGCGACCTCGCCCAAGCCGAGGCGAGTCAACCAGGCGAGCTCACCCAGAGAGCCAAGCTAGCTTACCAAAAAAAAAAATCCAAGGCGAGCTCACTCTAGGCGAGACGACCTTGCCTAGGCGGGCAACCTCGGAAAAAAAAAAGCGAGCTCACACGAAAAAAAAAAATCCCAATGCGAGCTCACTCCAGGCGCGACCTCGCCGAGGCGAGGCGAGCTCACCAAAAAAAAAAAAAAAAAAAAAAGTGCGTCAAATTACTTATACTTCTCATTAAAGATAGTATATGAAAAGTATAGGGACTTATAAGACTAGGTCAGTTGTTACTATCTGAAATACAAGGCAAAAAATAATGACAGCTGCCACTATGTGAAAAACAAGGTCAACTACCACTGTCTGAAAAACAAGGCCAATGAGCCTCTATCTAAAAATCAAGGCCAATGAGCCTATATCTAAAAATCAAGGTCAATGAGCCTATGTTTAAAAATCAAGGCAATAGCCACTATTTAAAAATCAAGGTGATAGCCACCATTGAAAAATAAGGCGATGAGCCTATATTTAAAAATCAAGGCAATAGCCACTATTTAAAAATCAAGGTGATAGTCACAATTGAAAAATAAGGCGATGAGCCTTTCTTTAAAAATCAAGGCGATAAGCCTTTGTCTGAAAATCAAGGCGACAAGCCTCTGTCTGAAAAACAAGGCGATGAGCCTCTGATTAAAAATCAAGGCGGTGAGCTTCTGCCCGATAAACAAGGCGATGAGCCTCTGTCAGAAAAACAAGACGATGAGCCTCTGTTAGAAAAATAAGGCGATGAGCCTATGTTTAAAAATCAAGGCGATGAACCTCTGTCAGAAAAACAAGGCGATGAACTTCTGTCTGAAGAAGTTAGAGAATAGCAGGTGCAGTAGATTATTTCTATTTTCCATTGATAACAGTATATGAAAAGTGGTCTATGGGAAGTAGAGGGGCTTATGATGATATAAATAATGACAGTTGCTGTATGTTATTTAGCTATGGTGGCACGCCCGCCTCAACGACTCGCTTACTTCATCGGCTTGCCCACCTCGTGGGTCTCATGAGCACGCTTCTAACAGATAGACTGCAATAACCCAACTATCATCAGATTAGCCAGGTAAACGACCAATGGAATGACAGTTACCACCAGTTATCGGGAATACGAAACATCCCTCATTAATTCATAATAATGAGGGAGATAAAAGAACACCCGTTATCAAACAAGGAAAATGAAAGGATACCCTTATCAAATGAGGAAGATGAAGGGACACCCATCATCAATAACTGCAGGCAATCCCTATAAATAGAGGCCAACCCCCAGGTAAAAACAGAACACACAACTCTTATACACTCTATATTGCTATTTAGCACAAATACTTTAATCATATACTGATTATCACACCGGAATGCCCACGGGGGAAAAAAGTCTCGCCACCTTTTGCAGATCTCCACCACTGTCGCCGCCGTACTCAGATGAGGAGAAAATAATTTACAATCAGAAATATTGACAAATTTGCTATTATAAATAGCTAAGTGACAAAAATACCCATAATCATAATAACAAATAATGCCCCATAAGTTACATTATATACCACTTTATATACTATTTTATTATTATTCATGATTTCAATTTCAATTTCTATTACTCTTTCATCCAAATAATTATTATTTTTCTCTCTTACATCCATATTTTTCATAAATTAATTTTCTATCAATTCAATTATCTTGACTACGCTAACATGACATTTTTTTGTATTTTTGTTTTTACACAAAATTATATATTTTTATCAACAATATATTTGTCTTCTCTTCTTAAAGTTTTCATGGACAAAAAGGAAAAGAACATCAAAAAAAGAAACCAAAAAACTTATGTATTAATTTCTAAAAATTTATTAAAATGCAAAAATGTATAAAGTTATAACCTCGTCTTAACGTAAATAAGAAATTTATTTTAATCTACAAAAAAATAAATAATATCATATATTATTTTACTTTTATTGTTTAAAAATTTTATTCGTTGAACATAACTTAGTTATTAGATGATAACAACTAATAATTTCCATTTGTACATTTCATAATGGTGGAAAAAATTCAAATGCAATTTCTTTTATATTTCCCAACACATTATTAGTTAATTAAAATTTTATTTTCTATTGTTTCAAGTTGTAGTTTAAAGAAATGTACATCATTAATTTTGTAAACCTTATACTTAAAAAAGACCATCCTTTAAAGAGAAAAACAATTAATAAATTATCATAAGCTACTAGTTGAATTTTGAATAATAAAAAAATAGTGAATTAAAGGGTACGCTAAAGTGTGACATAATTTGATATATTAGGTGTGATTTTTTTCTTTTGATTAAAGTCATTTTTGAATGTTAAGCTATATATAATGGCAAATTTGTAATTTTTTAAAACAATATACAAAATGTAAATACATTCTACATACAAAGGTCCCTAGCATTTACTCATTATCACACTTATGTTTTTAATTTTTCCATCGCATTCTCATCTTTATCTTTCCATTAATTAGCACATCTTGTTCTTAATAACGGTTTTTATGAGAGAGTAAAAAAAGACTTATTTGCCTCTCGTATTTTCAAATAAAAAAAAACTACAAATTTGTAATTAAATATTTGTCCCTCATTTTAATGCACGTCAATAGAATTTGTGGACAAAAACAGTTGATAAAATGTGCTAATTAATAGAAGGCTAAAGATAAGAATGTGATAATAAAATATTCAAGAACATAAATGTAACAAGAATAACAATTAAAGATCTTTAATGCAATTAAAATGTGGTGCTTCTATAAAAAAAAAATGTAATGTAAATATAACATCCTTTATTTCAAAACCAAATCATCATTAATCTCACATAGGAAAACTTTACATGGTACCAATTCTACCCCTCAAAGTCATGATATTTGTGCAAATTAGCTTGTATGATGTTCATGTTGAGAAGTGCTAATCAATGGAGCTCAATTAAAAGGCATTTCTTTCTAATTGTCATGTTTGCAAATGAAAGAAGATACATTATTATTAATTTAGTATTAGTTCATAATAATTTGGAAATGTCTTCAATTTTTTTATAGTATATTTTTGGATTAAAATCTAATAAGCACCCTGTTCCAAGCCTCTGGTCCCCCATTTCTTCATATGCCCCTTGTCCCCCAAACCTTGCATTAACTTTCAACTCTGAGTTACGATAATTTTTGTACAAGTATGCGCCTTGAGTTTCAAGAATTTTTGTTTCTAAATACGTTTAGACAATTTGATTTTTAAGCGAAATAATTTATTTTGCTTACTTATTTTCAACTTTGATCAATGAAAGAAATTCTTTATTTCAAAAGTACTTATTTATTATAAGAAAACCTTGTAAAGGTAGCCTAACATGTGGGTTTAGTGATATAAGTAAGTTTTTTACAATATAGACCATTTACCTTGACAAATAATTATGACTCTTAAGTTCAACTAATGATGTATTAAAATATTTATTGGAATGTGTTTGGATGTGGGTATAAAAATTTTGAAGGTTCTAATAGATATAGACTATTAGAATAACTTAAATTAAGAGTTATGATTATTTATCAAATTTATTGATAGAAAGAACGGTCTCCTATATATATTAGGTAATTAGATATAGATATTCAAAACATTAATACTTATAACTAAAATAAACACTTTGAATTTAATAGCTTAAATACTATCGTCTGGCTTAGAGTGGCTTTAGGGGAAAAAAAAAGAATTCTTAAACAAACAAAATTGTTAAAAATAAAATTCTTAAAATTCGATTAACGAGGTCTCATCAAATGAGTAAACAATCAGGTTTGAGTTTGAACTTTAACCCACCACTCTACCTTAGTTAACTTAATTCTTAATACTATGGTCTATGACAAAGGACTAGACGCGAGTTACACAACAATTGCACATTATCAGCAACCACTACAAGTCAGCAATTGATAAAAAATTAACCGTCCTACAAGTCGTGCACGATAATGAGTTATGACTTATTAGAATCGCATGCACGTGGATGGACGTGAATCTAGTCCATTAATTGACTAAGTGAGTGCAATTCGATAGCTCATAATAATATGCGTCAAGCTATATATGTGTCAATATAAATGATATAACATTGAAAAATCTTCGAATTCACATTTTTCTATGTGATTTGGTTTTATAATAGGCAATGTACATCACCCTACTTGTATAGTATTGCACTATCTATTTCTGCAGGGACGGAGCCATGTGTAGCCGAGCAGTGGCGACCGCCTGCACTGAATTTTAAGAAATATGTTGAAGAACAAAAATTCGCCTGCACTAAATTTTGGAAAAATAAAGAAGAAATGGAGGAAAACGGAAGATGAGTATGAGAAGAAAGCTTTCTGCGTGTAGTTGTGTGTGTGTGTGTGTGTGTGTGTGTACATATATATAACTTTATGAGGATTTGAGTGAAGGTGAAAGAGAGAAAGTGGTATTTTAAATTCAAAATTTCACTTTTGGTCTCTGAACTTTGAGAAATTAAGAAATAACATGAATGCACGACTATCTGACCTACACTGAATAACATAATTTCAGTTTTGGTCCGTGAACTATCGTTTTTGTGCTAACATCTCGCCTACACTGAATAAAAATCATGGTTCCACTCTGTTGTTCAAGTATAAACACGGTGAAGAACTGTTCAATTAAATTTTACACATTGATTAAGGTCAGTGTAGTGTTACTATAGTTCTTGTAAAGAGTGTAGAATTTTTGAGAATGAATATTTGACATGTTAGAACTAGTACAAGGACAAATTATGCTTTAGTTATATTTACTTCATACACAATTCACATTTTCCTAGAGCTTTCCATCATCTATTTCATCCCCACGAGTCGTTGCAAATTGAGGCTAATTAAAAACTCTCCAGCGAAAGTTTGACATGGAGAAGTGTAAGCCTATTGAATATCATTTCCTTTTTTTCCCCTAACT
This sequence comes from Forsythia viridissima, assembly GCA_030279155.1. Classification (NCBI taxonomy): domain Eukaryota; kingdom Viridiplantae; phylum Streptophyta; class Magnoliopsida; order Lamiales; family Oleaceae; genus Forsythia; species Forsythia viridissima. Next base: position 35,136,105 of record CM059036.1, on the reverse strand, counting down.
CTCAAGTTGTTCACTCATCTCATCACATTATTCTTTAAGATGTTGGGACACGGTCTCTTGGTGTCGCAATTGCACAACACGAAATCATGTACATTTGAATTGGAATTAAATTCCATAAGTGTGTTTATGACAAATTCAACACTTAGGTCACCAAATGATAGGCATTTCCACCAAGGGAAAACACAATTATGCCAGCATTTGCACGTCACAAAGTTGACAACTCCATCGTTTTCTTGAAAAGCCCACTTTTACACTTTGAGATTTTAGTAGTCCGGACATCTTCATTTGTAATCAATTTCATTTCTATCTCTTTTCGACCCTATGTCTTCTTCCTCTGTCATGGACCTACAATATACTTGGTGAATAATATGACAATTAGTGTGTCGCTAGTACTTAAAAGTGAGCTAAAAAGCCTCAAATATATAACCTTTAGGTGCATTTAATATAAAATTGCATTCATGGAAATAAATCTAAACCCAATGTCTTGGATTACCTTAATATTAAATATGATCAGCAATCACTACAGGTCCGCAATTGATGAAAACTTAATCGTCCTACAAAGACATGATAAATATTATTAGTTGGGATTTGGTGAGTTATATGATAATGAGATATGACTTATTAGATGCGCCTGCACATGGATGGACATGTTATTTAGTAGATAAGTGTAATCTATTCCATTAATTGACTAAATGAATGCAATCTAATAGCTCATTTCGATATGCATCAAACGATATGCCCATACAAAAGATATAACATTGAAAAATCAACGAATTCATATTTATGTTGCACTATCTATCTGTGTTGTCGAGTTTGAACAATGTGAAGAAACGTTCAGTTAAATTTTATATGTTGATTGAGGACAGTGTAGTGTTACTATGATTCTGGTAAAAAAAATGTTGAATTTATGAGATAACAAATAATTTTAATGTTAGAACATGCATCATGGCATGGGTAAAAGGGAACGAGGAGGCAATTCCCCCATCTTCCGCATATCTTGCTCATCCAACATGGCATGAATCATCGAAGCTGCACTCAAGAATAGTTATGTTTTGAAAAATGCATGAGTCATTAAGTGAAAGACGCTAACTGAATAGTTAGAGATACTGCAAGCAATAATCATATAGCCTAATTAATTACAAGTTCAATAAGCTATGACCCTCTTTAGATCGTTCTATAATATTCTAGTGGTTGCCGCAAGGAATAACGTCATAGCTCCTGCAAAATAATAACAATCAAAGCCATATGTGGGTATTCAAATAAAGGGGAGCACCTTGCTATCATGAACACGCCAGTTGTTACCATAATAGGTGCATGAATCGAAGCAGATACTGGAGTGGGGCCTTCCATAGCATCAGGTGACCAAGTATTCGATCCTATCTATGCAGATTTCCCAATAGCACCAATAAGAAGTAAAATACAAATAAGAGTTATGACATTCAAACTCAAATGGCAAGAAATCCAAAAATTTATGAGGGCACTAGTACAAGCAAAAATGATTAAAAAGACTATTGTTTGAAAGGGAGTAAAACAACCCGAAATCCCAAGACCTAATGCAAAATCACCTACTCGATTATTTACTTTATACACAATTCACTTTTGTGTGTATGTTTTTGTATTTTTACTTTATATGTTTAATTTCAATTAGTTTCGGATTGTTACACTCAATTTATTTCTCACACGCTTATATCCAAGACATCCGAAACTGCAAAGTTTATCTTATTCTATCAATTTGGAAACGAAATACTAAAAATTCAAGCCATCTTAAATGTAATTTTTTAATTTTCTTTTATTAAAAGTAAAACAAGATACAATAAAATATAACTCATAATTTAAATCAATTAGTCGGAATGGGTGAAGTGTCAACTTCATTTTTCTCAACATCGGTCATATAAGATTTCTTAAAGGTCCTCTTTGCTCTAATTCTGGTTGACAAGTAAGTCGATGAACCACATTTTCCTTTAGCTTTTCCATCATCCTTTTCATCCTTATGAGTTGTCGCAGATTGAGGCTGTTTACAAATACTCAAGAAGTTTGGCATGGAAAAAGTGTCCAAAGCCTAAAGAATTTCATTTCCTTTTTCTAACTCTCAAGTTCTTCACTCATCTCATCACACTGTTCTTTAAGATGTTGGGACACAATCGCTTGGTGACGCAACCTGATCACATTCAACATAGAATCATGCACATTTGAATTGGAATTGAATTATATAAGCCTTTTCATGCCAGATTCAACACTTGGATGACCAAATGAATAGGCCTTTCCACAAGAGAAAACACAATTATGCCAAAATTTGCACGATACAAAGTTGATAACTCTGTTGTTTTTTTGAAAAGTTTGCTTCGACGCTTCGAAAACGTCGCAGTTCCAGTGTTTTTATTTGGAATCAATTTTGTTTATATCTCTTTTTGACCCTGCATGTTCTTCCTTTATGATGCACCTGCGTTGGACATGGTGACAGATGCGGCAATTAATGTGTCATCTAGTAGTGAAAGGAGAGCTAACAAGCCTCGAATATATAACCTTTATGCGCATTTTAATATAAACTTGCATTCATGAAAATAAATCTAAACCCAATGTCTTGGATTACCTTAATATAATGTAGTTGTTAGAAAGGTCTATGGAGATTTATTGCTTAACTTTTTAAAGTATAAGTTAGTAGCACGTGCATTGCACGTCGGTTTTTTTTTGTTTTTTGTTTTTTTTATAATGTTTAATTTTGAATAGTTTTAGTTCAAGTGAAATTTGTGAGTAACATAATAGAATGTGGAGCTTTATAACATGCAATATTGTACTTTTTGGTGTTGTTATGAAGAATTTCAAGAGTTTACCTATATTCATAGAAATAACTAAAGTTAATTATATTGGGAAGTGCTAATCAATGGAGCTCAATTAAAAGGCATTTCTTTCTAATTGTCATGTTTGCAAATTAAAGAAGATACATTATTATTAATTTAGTATTAGTTCATAATAATGTGGAAATGCCTTCAATTTTTTTTATAGTATATTTTTGGATTAAAATCTAATAAGCACCCCGTTCCAAGCCTCAGTCCCCCATTTCTTCATATGCCCCGTTGTGCCCCAAATCTTGCATTAACTTTCAACTCTGAGTTTCGATAATTTTTGTACAAGTACGTGTCTTGAGTTACAAGAATTTTTGTTTCTAAATACGTATAGACAATTTGATTTTTAAGCGAAATAATTTACTTAGCTTACTTATTTTCAACTTTGATCAATAAAAGAAATTTTTTATTTCAAAAGTACTTATTTATTATAAGAAAACCTTGTAAACGTAGCCAAACATGTGGATTTAGTGATATAAGTAAGTTTTTTACAATATAGACCATTTACCTACCAATGTATTTGACAAATAATCATGGCTCTTAATTTCAACTAATGATGTATTAAAATATTTATTGGAATGTATTTAGATGTGGGTATAAAAATTTTAAAAGTTCTAAGAGATATAGACTATTAGAATAACTTAAATTAAGAGATGTGGTTGTTTGTCAAATTTATTAGTAGAAGAATATTCAAAACATTAATACTTATAACTAAAATAAACACTTTGAATTTAATAGCTTAAATACTATCGTCTAGCTTAGAGTGGCTTTAGGGGAAAAAAAAGAATTCTTAAACAAACAAAATTGTTAAAAATAAAATCCTTAAAATTCGATTAACGAGGTCTCATCAAACAAGTAAACAATTGGGTTTGAGTTTGAACTTTAACCCACCACTCTACCTTAGTTAACTTAATTCTTAATACTATGGTCTATGACAAAGAACTAGACGCGAGTTGCACAACAATTGCACATCAGCAACCACTACAAGTCAGCAATTGATGAAAAATTAACCGTCCTACAAGTCAGCAATTGATGAAAAATTAACCGTCCTACAAGTCGTGCACGATAATGAGATATGACTTATTAGAATCGCATGCACATGGTCCATTAATTGACTAAGTGAGTGTAATTCGATAGCTCATATTAATATGCGTCAAGCTATATATGTGCCAATATAAATGATATAACATTGAAAAATCTTCGAATTCACATTTTTCTATGTGATTTGGTTTTAAAATAGGCAATGTACATCACCATACTTGTATTGTACATCACCCTACTTGTATAGTATAGCACTATCTATTTCTGCACGAACAGAGCCATGTGTAGCCGAGCGCCGGCGGCCGCCTGCACTAAATTTTAACAAATCTGTAGAAGAACAAAAATTCGCCTGCACTAAATTATGGAGAAATGGAAGAAAACGGAAGAGGAGTAGGAGAAGAAAGCTTTCTACGTGTAGTTATGTGTGTGTGTGTGTGTGCGTGTGTAACTTTATGAGGATTTGAGTGAAGGTGGAAGAGAAAAAGTGGTATTTTAAATTCAAAATTTTACTTTTGGTCCATGAACTTTGAGAAATTAAGAAATAATATGATTGCATGATTATCTGGCCTACACTGAATAACATAATTTCACTTTTGGTCCCCGAACTGTCGTTTTTGTGATAACATCTCGCCTACACTGAATAAAAATCCTGGCTTTGCCCCTGTATTTCTGTTGTTCAAGTTTAAACACGATGAAGAAATGTTCAATTAAATTTTATACATTGATTAAGGTCAATGTAGTGTTACTATAGTTCTTGTAAAAAGTGTAGAATGTTTGAGAATGAATATTTGACATGTTAGAACTAGTACAAGAACAAATTATGCTCTAGTTATATTTACTTCATACACAATTCACATTTTCCTAGAGCTTTCCATCATCTATTTCATCCCCATGAGTCATTGCAAATTGAGGTTGATTAAAAACTCTCCAGCATAAGTTTGACATGGAGAAGTGTAAGCCTATTGAATATCATTTCCTTTTTTTCCCCCTAACTCTCAAGTTGTTCACCATCTCATCACATTATTCTTTAAGATGTTGGGACACGGTCTCTTGATGTCGCAACCTGATTGCACAACATGAAATCATGTACATTTGAATTGGAATGAAATTCCATAAGTGTGTTTATGACAAATTCAACACCTGGATCACCAAATGATAGGCATTTCCACCAAGGGAAAACACAATTATGCTAGCATTTGCACGTCACAAAGTTGACAACTCCATCGTTTTCTTGAAAAGCCCACTTTTACGCTTTGAGATTTTAGTAGTACGAACATCGTCATTTGTAATCAATTTCATTTCTATCTCTTTTCGACCGTGTCTTCTTCCTCTGTCATGGACCTACAATATACTTGGTGAATAATATGACAATTAGTGTGTCACTAGTACTTAAAAGTGAGTTAAAAAGCCTCAAATATATAACCTTTAGGTGCATTTAATATAAAATTGCATTCATGGAAATAAATATAAACCCAACGTCTTGGATTACCTTAATATTAATATGATCAGCAACCCCTACAGGTGTGCAATTGATGAAAACTTAATCGCCCTACAAGGACATTGATAAATATTATTACTTGGAGATTTGATGAGTTATATGATAATGAGATATGACTTATTAGATGCGCCTGCGCATGGATGGACGTGTTATTTAGTAGATAAGTGTAATCTATTCCATTAATTGACTAATTGAATGCAATCTAATAGCTCATTTCGATATGCATCAAACGATATGCCCATACAAAAGATATAACATTGAAAAATCAACGAATTCATATTTTTCTTTTTGATTTGGTTTAAAAAAAAGCAACGTACATCACCCTACTTGTATTATATTGCACTATCTATTTGTGTTGTCAAGTTTGAACAATGTGAACAAACATTCACTTAAATTTTATATGTTAATTGAGGACAGTGCAGTGTTACTATGATTCTGGTACAAAAATGTTGAATTTATGAGACAACAAATAATTTTAATGTTAGAACATGCATCATGGCATAGGTGAAAGGGAACGAAGAGGCAATCCCCCCATCTTCCGCATATCTTGCTCATCCAACATGGCATGAATCACCAAAGCTGCACTCAAGAATAGTAATGCTTTGAAAAATGTATGATTCATTAAGTGAAAGACGCTAACTGAATAGTTAGAGATACCACAAGCAATAATCATATAGCCTAAATAATTGCAAGTTGAATAAGCTATGACCCTCTTTAGATCGTTTTGTAATATTCTAGTGGTTGCCACAAGGAATAACGTCATAGCTCCTGCAACATAATAACAATCAAAGCCATAGGTGGGTATTCAAATAAAGGGGAGCACCTTGCTATCATGAACACGCCAGTTGTTACCATAGTAGGTGCATGAATCGAAGCAGATACTGGAGTGGGGCCTTCCATAGCATCAGGTGACCAAGTATTCGATCCTACCTGTACAGATTTCCCAATAGCACTAATAAGAATAAAAATACAAATAAGAGTTGTGACATTCAAACTCAAATGGCAAGAAATCCAAAAATTTCTGAGGGCACTAGCACAAGCAAAAATGATTAAAAAGTCTATTGTTTGAAAGGGAGTAAAACAACCCGAAATCCCAAGAGCTAATGCAAAATCACCTACTCGATTATTTACTTTATACACAATTCATTTTTGTGTGTATGTTTCTGTATTTTTACTTTATATGTTTAATTTCAATTCGTTTCGAATTGTTACACTCAATTTATTTCTCACACGCTTATATCCAAGACATCCAAAACTGTAAAGTTTATCTTATTCTATCAATTTGGAAACGAAATACTAAAAATGCAAGCCATATTAAATGTAAATTTTTTATTTTATTTAATTAAAGGGGAAACAAGATACAATAAATTATAACTCATAATTGAAATCAAATAGTCGGAATGGGTGAAGCGTTAACTTCATTCTTCTCAACATCTGTCATATAAGATTTCTTGAAGGTCCTCCTTACTTTAATTCTGGTTGGCAAGTAAGTCGATGAACCACATTTTCCTTTAGCTTTTCCATCATCCTTTTCATCCTCATAAGTTGTCGCAGATTGAGGCTGTTTAAAAATACTCAAGAAGTTTGGCGTGGAAAAGTGTCCAAAGCCTAATGAATTTCATTTCCTTTTTCTAACTCTCAAGTTCTTCACTCATCTCATCACACTGTTCTTTAAGATGTTGGGACACAATCGCTTGGTGACGCAACCTGATCACATTCAACATAGAATCATGCACATTTGAATTGGAATTGAATTATATAAGCCTTTTCATGCCAGATTCAACACTTGGATGACCAAATGAATAGGCCTTTCCACAAAGGGAAAACACAATTATGCCAAAATTTGCACGATACAAATTTGATAACTCTGTTGTTTCTTGAAAAGTCTGCTTCGACGCTTCAAGAACGTCGCAATTCGGGCATTTTCATTTGGCATCAATTTTGTTTATATATCTCTTTTTGACCCTGCATGTTCTTCCTCTATGATGGACCTGCGTTGGACATGGTGACTGATGCGGCAATTAATGTGTCATCTAGTAGTGAAAGGAGAGCTAACAAGCCTCGAATATATAACCTTTATGTGTATTTTAATATAAACTTGCATTCATGGAAATAAATCTAAACCCAATGTCTTGGATTACCTTAATATAATGTAGATTTTAGAAAGATCTATGGGGATTTATTGCTTCACTTTTTAAAGTATAAGTTAGTAGCACGTGCATTGCACGTGGTTTTTTTATAATGTTTAATTTTGAATATTCTTAGTTCAAGTGAAAGTTGTGAGTAACATAATAGAATGTGGAGTTTTATAACACGCAATATTGTACTTTTTGGTGTTGTTATGAAGAATTTCAAGAGTTCACCTATATTCATCGAAATAACTAAAGTTAATTATATTCGTCTAGTTAATTTGAACTGCAAATGCAATTAAAGATGACTTTTTAATTACAACTTTAAATTCAGTGAATGTCTTTTGATGATTGTTTTGATGACTGACTCTGACGTCAAATATTGTGGATATTGTAAAGTTTTTTAACACAAGTGTCTTGTTTTGCATTTTTATGAAGAGGAAAATCAACGATAACCAATATTAATATAAGAGCATATAAAATTTTATAGTTATTATCTATTCATAATATTGTACCATTGTTGTTGGTGGTGGAAACCACATAAATGGTACGGTGTGGTTAGGTGGTGATAAGGAAAAGAAAACAAATATATACAAACAAAAACCACAAAAATAAAAGACATAATGTAGTCTAATTGTTTATTTGTTGTTTTTTTTTAATAGTGTACTGGATTTATCTAAATCTCATTTCTTTTCGATAATATAAGTCAAACAAATTAATATTATTTTCAACGTATGTTCGCGCTCTTAGTTTAAGATAATACATTTTCAAAACAAATATAATTGATCTTGAATTATCATATTAGTTGCCCAATCATTAATTGTGTTTAATTATTTAATATAAGACGGGAATTTATGGTTCTGACATTGAGTATTACTTATCTAGCTGTCTAGCTATAGCATTCGTATCATTGCAACAAGCGTGTGTAAGTTTTGAAAGTCTAAGTTGGCTTCTCATAGCAATAGACATAGTATTTTGATTTTCATTTGCTTCTGAACAGTACATAAAATAATTTTGCTAAACTCCAACATTCTCAAATAGTTATTCATGCCTTACACTGCTTGACAATTACATTTTATTAAGTTTTGAAAACTACAATTGTTCAACAAAGCAGATCAACATGTTTTGCTAAGCATAATAGTAATGTGTCTTACGCTACTTATAAGCAAAAAGAGTAAACTTTTTTATTTTAACTTTGATTAATTAAAAAATTAGTTATTTTAAAATCTGCATATTTATTTATAAGTAAACTTACATAGTAAAAATATCTAGGCTAACCAAACATGCACCAAATGGTAAAGGAAAAAATTACAATTGTTCAATAGAGAAAAATCTGGATGAATAATTTACAGAATTTAATCTTATTTGTACGGATTTTTAAATTGATCTTCCTTATTTAAAAATTTCATTTTCCATAAAATAGCTCTTTAGACGGATAAATTCGAATTTCAAATATTTGGTTAAGGAAGGTATTTATGTCTATAACTGTCAATAATTTGTTTATTTTTGGTAACTTCTCTGCACACGTCTCAATTTAATCGTTCCCTCTTTGTGCAATTTTACAAAATTTCCTCTTTTTAAACCACAACCTAGGGTTTGTTCTTCATTCTTCATTTGTGTTCAAGAACCAGAACTCACTTGATTTTGAAGTTGTGTTGAGTTTTTTCTTTCAGATTCATACAATGGTGAAAACTAAGATGCCAAAATCAAAGAAAAAACCCGAAAGTTCATCCAAGGACATTGTTGTTCTAGTGTCTGCTGCTGAAACTGAGATAGGGCCACAAATATCGCCGGTAAGGAGTCTCCGGTGAAGTGCACAAAGACTGGAACCCTCCAATTCAGACACTGACACTCCTTCAGCTGTGGTTGGCCTCCGGTTGAACCATCGACGGACATTGTTGCCTTTTAGCGGCCGGTCAACCACTCTAAATTACACTCTTGTCAAATATCTAAAGATCCAATTACTTTTCTAAGTAAAAAAGTTTTCTTAAGTACTCAAGAGTTTGGTAAAGAAGGATATGGCAGTGATGGATCTGTAACTGGTAATAATGGGTCTAAAAATCATGAAAGTGAAGAACACGGTCGTGAGGATGAAGGGGCTGGAGGTGAGGAGTCTGAACGTCCTCCCCCAGTCGTTGAAGGTTTAAGTATGCCCTCTTATCAAAAATCAAATTCTGATTTTGATGCTAATTCTGAGGAATCTTCAGAGTCTACTCCTACCCATCATCCACCAAGAAGAGCCACGAGGGTTGAAAAAGAAAAATGTAAAATTGGAGAGGCTGCTGAAGAGCCCACACCTTGCTGGTCAGAATAGGCTACCCACTGCCTACCCCCAGTTCAGACCCGCAGATGTTCAAACTTGAAACATTAACCAGACGTAAACACTCTATTAACCCCCTCAATTACTGGTTTCACAAGTTTATCGTTGAGTGCAAAGTGGCAATTTATAAATTTAGTTCGTTTGATTAGGTTGATATTGTTGATTTTCATAACCAGCATAATATGTTAAGTTTTTCTAGTCCGTTTAATGAGACTCTTGTCAATGAATTTATGGCAAATGTTCCAAAAAATTTGGGTAAGGCTGGCAATGAATTTATGTAGCAAGTATATGTCAGAGGAAGACATGTTACTTTCAGTCCTAACTCGCTAAGGAAATGGCTTAGGTTGAATATTGTGACTGTCATGAGTGATGAGGAATTGACAAAGGACAGCATTGCACAAGAGATGACTGGCGCTGCCTGGCCAGAAACAGGCAAACTGATTGCTTTCCAACTACTGCCCAAATACAAAGTTCTCCACCGGATATTAATACAATATTGATCTATTGACTCATAGATCAGACATTACACGAGACATGACTGTTATACCATACAAGTTGGGGATGAGGTTGACATTTGATTGGATCAAAATGATTTTTGACAAAATTGTATATGAAAGGCCAAGTAGTACAGGCAACCACATTCAGCTCTCATCCATCACTTTCTTGTTCACCAAAGAGTGCCTGTAATGGATTCAGACAGGTTTTCTGATGATATTCCAGCATTAGGTATCCATGAATTTATAAATTTGGGTGGAGCACCATATCCAACTCCCAGAGTTCATAATCACGTTCTGTTTTCATTGACCAGTCTGGGCATTTGGATGCACTAGAGACTTAGCTAGAGCTAGTCAGAACTTAGGTAGAACAACTTTTTACCTTAACCAAAAAAAATTCTGATGAGTTTAATTTCATGTGTATGGTGTTGGCTAAAATTGAATGTCTGGGAGATGAACATATTAGGTCTGCATACCTCATAGTTACTCCGAAATTCTCTGCACACCCTGAAGGTCAGGTGGAGATTCCGGGTACTCATCCAGTGGTTAGGACATCTGCTCCTCCACCTGATGCACCTATGCCAGATGCTCCTCCATTTGTTGCTCCATTCGATACCCTTACTCGCAAGAGAGACAGAAAAACGTCTGTATTCGGTGCAAAGAAGTCCAGACCCTCCCAGAACTGACTGTTTCTGGTTCTGACTTCTAACTCTCCAATTATTTGGTTATGAATGATCATGGATGACTATATTAACACTTAGACTCTGCTTTGTTTCTATTTTCTCTCCCATCTGCTCTTTCTTTTGGCTGGTTTATTAAAAAAAATGGACTAGTTAGTAGTATTTTTTTGTGATGGTTTACCTTTGTTTAAGTTTGTGATGGTTTGTGATGGTTAAGCTTTGTTGATATTTTGCTAATTTTGCTAAGGGGGAGCAATATTATATTTATGTCTAATGTGTGTGGTGTTTGCAAATATTGTTTACTCATATGATGTGTGAGCTTAACTTCTTTACACTCTAAAGAGGGGCAATAACCCTTATAATGTTGATTCTTATGTTGTCTTTAATTGTTCACATGCCATAACACACACCATACATACATTAAAAATTTGACAGTTATAATTTTAGTAATTAAGCAACGCCAAAAGGAGAGATTGTTGAAAAAATATGTGTCTTATTTTTTCGTCTTTTTATATTTGCTCACTTAATTAATATTACTAATTTTTAATGTCAAAAGAGGAAGTTAACGTTTTCGTTTGGATTGGTCACGTTGCTATTAATTCTAACTAACTGAGATAATAAGCAGATTGTTTTTTAGAATAGTGGGCTACATTTTTATTCTGTTTATATATATATGAAGGAAATATTTAAAGATAATCTTGACTTTTCTAAATTCATTCCTTCTATCTAGAATATCTTTTTATATATTATTTCCTACTAATTGTCCTTTTTTTTGTCAACATACCATCACATTTCTAGTGTGGTTGTCAGGCCTCTATCAGGAAAAGATTGGAGGTTCGGATATCCCAACCATATATAAATAACTCATAAAAAATATATGGAATATGGGCATAAAATCTGACGGACCAAAAATCGAGAACAAAATGAGGCAACCAGTGAGTTAATCAAAACTGTCTAGACCCTTCCAAACCCTCCTATTTGTCCACGTGTACTGACTGCCAGAATACCCTGCATATGTCAAACTACAATCCATATGAAGTACCCCTATCACAAATATTCTTACTGGTACGCTCACCATTGTGAGCGATCACATTAAAATCTCCCCCAACTAGCCACGACCCATCGACAAAAAGGGATAATTGGTGAAGACCCATCCATAAATCCCTACGCCCAACTGGGGAGCAAGAAGCATAGACCAGAATAATGAACAACGGTCTGGCTAATCTAGGGTCCTCAACTTTAATGTGAAGGAATTGGGAATGATCAACAATCGAAGTAATAGTAATCCCCAATTTTCAAAAACACCAAATCTTATATGACTCATTCCGTAAGCCCACATCAAAAGAGAGAAATCGTCAGATAAAGTCAAAGTTCTTCCTCAAAACAAACGACTCCAGCACCACCAAAAAACACACTTGATGAAGCCGAACCAATTTCTTAAGTCATCTACGAGTGGCAATACTACCCACACCTCTTATATTCCAGATGATAACACTCATCAAAGAGACTGGCTACGTGACAAAGTACATGTCTGACTATGAGTCACCCGTTTGACTGGGCATGGGATATCAGTAACTTTTGAATTTTTCATCCACTGCATTGCAATAAAACCATCAGCCTCCTGTCGCTCTTCCAAACCAACCAAGTCATCAGAAGAATTCATGCGAAAGTGCCCCTGTTGATGAACCACAGAAAATGAGTTATTATCTGAAATAATCAAAGTCTCAACATTCTCATGGCAGCTGAGGCATGGACTAACATGCGTATTGGTATCAAATGGCTCAATAGCCTGATCAGGTGATAGAATCTGAACAGGTATTAAAGAAATCACTGGCTCAACTGGTACTGACAAACTAGATATCTCTCGAGAACTGACATCATGTGATTTAACACGGGATCATAAACAGCTGGATGTGCTGGCTTTGAAGCCCCAACAGTAGGAATAATAGGAGGAAGCTGATGCATAAGTCATACATGCACAACAGGATGTGGTATGATAATTGAGGGCTGAGCTGAAGAAGAACCAACAACTTGGACCTACTACCTAGGATCCTCATCAACAACCTTATTCTCCTTACCCTTTCTCGCCCTATCAACAATAGTAGCCTGAACAACAGGCTTAGGAGCTGGAGCAACAACAGGTTTATAAGTCGGAGCAACAAAAGGCTTAGTAGTTGGAATAACAATAGAATCTACTGGTGGGGCACCCATCCTGCATTGATCAATAATATGACCCATATGACGAAGCTTGGTACAAAAATGTGGCAACCTCTCATACACAATAGGCTGCCAAAACTACGGGATTCACCCCGATCAATCCAAATCCTATTTGGGAGCTTATGTTCTATATTCACCTCAACACAAACCCTGGCTTCACTATGCCTTAACAAATCAGCAGTAGCCTCATCAATCCTCAACGGCACCCCCAACAATTTAAGATAAAGAAAATAAAATTTACTTTGCAATCAAATGAACACGCAATAAAGGAAAAGATATCCATATAGGGACAATGGGGATCTCAACATCGGGATGAAAATCACAAGTCCACTTAAGCACACGCATAGGATAACCTTCAATAAACAAAAGTGGTTTAAAAAACAAACAAATATAACCATCCTCGTGTGTCATTTGAATTAATATGTGCTTGTAATCAATAAGCCCAAGTTTAAAATTACCACAATAGCCAAAATTTTGAAAACTATTGTGTACCTCCACCATTTTGGGTTAACGATGAGAAAAATTGCCAACAAGTGTGAACTTGAATGGCTTAACGAGAGAAACCTCCTCGTCAGAAGAAATAACCAAGGCTGGCTCACCATGATGCAAATAAGGCTCCTTAGCCACAAACTGGTGGCAGGTAGAATCAGGAGAAGCCTGAAGGACTGAAGCAAAGGACTTCCTAACACTCTATTCAGCCGGAGAAATATTCTGTCTATCAGTGATAGCAGCAGCATAAGTCTTTCTACCCATATTCAACTCAGATTGAGCTTCTTGAGAAAAAAGATGTGGGCCTAGAGCAACTGGAGCTGAAAAATTAGGCAAATGGTTTGGGCCTGAAAAAACAACCAGAGGCGCGCACACAAGATGTGCATTGTGTGCTGACAATGGCGCACGCGATGCTCACGCGTTGACTTTGGCGCGACTCCTTGGACAGAGGAGAGTCTAGCAATGGTGGGCAAGGTTGGAGGAATTGAAGGGGCCTTCCTGGCTAGGGCTTCTTTGGCGGCTGGCATGGGTCTGCGCATTTTGCCCAAAGGTGGAGGATCGTGCACCACCTCTGGTGAGAAATTGTTGGGCACGACCGATGAAGGCAAGTGGATGGGCGCGGATGGATGGGCCTGAGCGTCGCCGATGGTTGGGCGCAGAACCCTAGGCGATAGGTGTGCTGGTACCACCTCAGCCATTCCAGATACATGAAATTGGTCACCCAAGGGTGGCGTGTCCAGGGAAGAAGTCGCCATGGTGGCGCGACCAAAAGATTGGGCGGAGGAGCTAAGGTTTAGCACTAGGTCCGCTGCGGGCACCACTTTCAGGTGGCGTGAGACATGTGGTTGTAAGGGGTATGGCCGGTGAATGATGACTACCATATCCGACGGTTTACGTGGTGGGTCGGACACATTGGGGTGCGTGGAAAAGTTTCTTGGCATCATTTTTTTTCATGCAATAATAACTATGGTGATTTTCCTCCTACTAATTGTCTTACCATTCTTGTTGCAGATTTTTAGGTAAGAAATAATTCATAATTTGATTACTATTTTACCTATAAGTAAGAGTACAAATCAATGAGAAATAATGCTTTGAAAAATATTTTTTGTACTCTTGTTCTCCAAGCTAATAGCTGACCGATTTTCATGCAAGAACAAGACATCAAACTTCATTGATTTAGTTTAAAAGCGAAAAAGTTTTCTTCAAATTCATTGAAGAATAAAAAACAAATTGGTACTCAAGGAATAATTCTATATCTTGATTAATCTACTTGGCGTGAAGTTAAGAACAGGAGTTCTTAATCCAAGTAGTGGTTGCAGTCAAGTACAATAGGGAAGTGGCGATAAAGTCAAGACCAATAAGTTTGATTCCATTTCATCAACAAGTCAAAAGAAGAAGTATAAGAGTGTTGATCTATATTCTTTTGATTGTTATTTTGTTAATTTTGCGAAGTTCAAAAACTGGATACTATTGTATTTTTAATCAAGATTATTAGTGGATTGTTTTACCTATGGCAAGGGGGCCAATGGATGTTTCCCTTCGGGGTTTACTATGTTACATCTTGTGTTCATATTTAATTCTTTAAATTCTGCGCTAAACAAATTATGTAAATGAACACTACTTTGATCTTCCAGTACGCGTCAGAACTGTTTCTCAATACAACGTGCATGTTCTGACTACATTCTGTCCACTACTCAATTAATTAAGATTAAATTATTTTTAATTTAATTAATATACGTTTTATAACTTTTAGATGCTATCAAGCTCGTGTAAGTTCCTGAATAATAACATTACTAACCTCAAAACTCAAAATAACAAACCATTATATAATCATTAAATATTATAGTTTAAATTGATAAGACTTACAATAGCCTCATCATAAAATACATATTTAATAAAATATTAGTAAACAATAATACCGGATTGCTTCCAACATACAAAAACCACATTGATAGAACTAAGCAAAATGTCCCAACACAAATTACAGCTTGTTAATAATAATCCCTCCATTCAATTTTTTTCCTCCTTCACAATTCTTCGGATCTTATTCCTCGACATCTGAGTACATAAGTTGATATCCAGCCTTGTCTTAACAAAGCTGCTTTTTTGAACTTTGTTTGAAGTACATTGTTTGGTTGGCATCTTGTTCGGGATACTAAACTCATTCTCGGGCGTAGAATCCTACAAACCATCATATCACATTAAAAAAAAAAATTTTAAAAAATTAACACTATAAAATTAATTATACAAAATTAAAAAATTAAAATTATAAGTACCTTCAATTCTTCAACACAAGTCTTATCAAGTTGTTGTCCATAGTCAACCTCATGACAGTAAATACATCACTATGCTCTTTAACATTTTGGAGCTTAATTTGAATTTTGAACATAATTTTTCTACCGACCAGAGCTTCAATCTCACTTGGGTAACCCACTTCAGCAAAATTCTGTATGTTGTTAAAATATCGAATAGTGAGATCGTTGTTGAGATTGAATTATTATAATAATAATTTTGCTAAAAAAAACTTACTTTAATCATTTCATCTTTCAAATTATTTGCATTTTTACCAATCAATTGTATGCAATCACGATCCCACATCAACAACGAAGCACTCCCATTCCCGTCAATGACTCTCACCTGAATATTAAACCTAACAATAAGAATTTTAGAAAAAAATTACCATCAATTATCGATAACTTATATAAAGGATGAATAATAATAAATGGTCGAGTTAAATGAAGAAAGATTTTTTTACCTAGAATTTTCAGTGATGTCAAAACGGTCGCACTTTTCACAGTAAAATCTTGTACCTACAACATTGACTTTTTTTTTTGGACACTTCTTAAACGATAGATACCACCAATCTTGATTACTTTCGTTAGCTATAATAGTAGCAAAAATCCAACAACTGCCCATCTAACAAAAAAAAAAAAAAAAACAAACAAACAAAGTGTACGACAAAGTCTTCAACTAACTAAATCAATCACATAATAACTTGATTCTCATGCGAATAACATATTTACCTCTAAAGAGTTAAATAACTGCTCAATAGTCTTCACCTCACTGGCCCCACTTGCAAGGTCGTTAGAAATAGAGTAAATAAAAGCGGAAGATATATGACTTATCCTTTGAGAGATACATTCTTTTCCAGTTAATAGCCTTACAATAAATTTATAAGGAATCATTTGAAAAATATTAATGAAAATGGTGAAAAAACAAAAAAATAAATATGGATATTACAAAAATATTATTAGTCGTACTTGTCACAAAATTCTTTAACTTCATCAATTTGAGCATTGACTATAACTTTCGAAATATAGTATGTATTATATATTTTGACTTCCCCTGCAATTCATGAAACTATATATTAACCAACTACGTCGAAATAATCATTTATTACCTAAAACAAATAGCACCTCATACCAACCTCTGAATTTTTTTGCATAACACATCTGGAGTAACATAATTATTGGTTCTGGATTATCATATTTCAAAATATTATTAACTTCATCAGCATAATCACCCCCACAAAGTGCAAGACGATTTTCTTAGTTCAAATTATGCATATAAAAAAATTTGAACTATCATGTTTTAATAAATATACGCTAATAAATCACATTTTAATTCCACACATAATAAATATTATAATTAATTTGCAAGGTCGTACTCCAAATCCTCGAGCACAAAGTCAATCAGTTTGGTAGTTTTTTCGGACATGTCTTTAGACCGGGCGCTGTCCTTGGCAACGACCTCACCAATTATATCTGAACAAAAATTTAAAAAAAAAAAAGGCAGAAAACATGGATAACAATTGTACGTTATCAATTATTTGATAAATAAAAAAAAAAGTAAACACGAAATATTATTCAATTGTTACCAAACAACTCGGTCTCATCAACGTCTGATGCCGACAATAATTCATCAAAAGGCCTGAATACATAAATTTACGATGGAAAACTATCATCTCCAACTTCTATAACTTGCGTCTTCAGCATAAAATTGAGCTTATACTTGTGAGTTGTGGCTTGAACTTAATAATGTTGTACTCAATCACAAAATTTCTCATCACATATGGGAATCATTCGCGGATCAATGGCTTAAATGTCTTAACTAAACTGCGTTTCACATTTGTATGAATTCTTCCACCCTAGTAAAGATTTTAAAAGTATTTTGTGTAAGAAGTTGTTATTACTACTCCACAAAGAAAGTGTTTTTACAATAAATTTAAATGCTAATTAGTAGATATGATAAAAACACACACACACAAAAATGTCTATCAATGTAAAACACAAAGTCACAATCGATTTTAAACTTCTTTCTGATTTTAAAAGTTGTAGTAATATTGAGCGTACAAAATAAAGGTGTTAAAATACACGATGTCCTATTTTACATAAACTGCATGAATCGAGCAATTAAATAATGATGCAAATTGTCCTATTTTACAACTAATGCATGAACCGAGTAGTTAATATACCGCATGAATCGAGCTCAATTTTTTTTTCTTTTTTTGCGAATAATCTAGATGTTTTAATTTTTTTGTTATATTCAATTCTTTATTTATATCATAATAACTTCACACACCTTTTGCCCTCGTTTTTAAACACACAATATTTAGGTAAAAATTATAATCTAGTATTCACACTCACAAGGCTAGAACTATAACTAAAACCTCTTCATTCAAATCACATGATGTCGTATTTGCAATCTTAATAGAATATTAATCACTTCGAATGATACGCACAGTATTAAAAGAGCTTAAAATAGGAAAAAATATCTCTATATCAACGAATACTATCTTAAGACTGTACATCTCTTCATTGTTTTCGTAACTGGGTATCTCCCAAATGCGCACAATTCGAACATTTACATCCCATTGTGTTTTCGTTGGATTAATTTCTTCGACTAAATTAAAAATCCCTGACATTCCTTTAGATGAGGTTACTGCCAAAGTAAATGAAAGCAAAAATTAGAGGCAAAAATTAAAATTTTCTTTTATACACAATTTTGAAACACAAATGGAGACTTTTATATGAACACAAACATATCTGCAATCAAATCACAGACTTTGTTGTAGTTTCTTCAAATTTGACAATGGTATTTGAAAGTCGTTTAGAAGAATGAGCATCTTTATAAACAGTTGGAATGCTGGTTTCAAATTTGCTGGCATCAACAGATTTCGAAGGGCCATATTGAAATACAATGTAATCATAAAAATTAAATTGAAAGACCTATATGTTTCAAATAAATCAACTGAAACGGGTTCTTAGTAGAAGGTTACTGTATTTGTAAATAATCTACATTCATGAATTTGTTAAAGATTAAGATATTGTAAATTATAAATTATTTAAATTTGATATTATTATCATACAAAAATGATAATATAAATTTTATTGCAAATTTAAGGAAACTTTTGAAGGGTGATAAGTAATTTGGCAGCTGTAAATAATAATATATTAATACATAATTTAAGAATACATTGGAAGTTTAAACTTATTGAATCACGCATTGAAATTATTTTGACTTATATATATTAATTATTACATTATCTCACGAATTGATGCATGTTTTGGAGGTAGTAACAATTGGTGCAAGTAACTTGACGACTGTAAACAATAATATATTAATACATGATTTAAGAATACATTGGAAGTTTAAATTCAAAAGCAATGAATCACACATTTCTATTTTTTTTACTTATATATATTATTTATTATATTATTTCACAAATTGATGAAAATTTTGGAGGCAATAACAATTGAGACAACTTTTGGAGAGAATTTTGGTGGGAAAAGTCTTGCAAATGCTTTGACGGTTATCCTTCTTTAATATATTAATAAGATTAATTGTTAATAAGTTGTTACTAGTTGTTAGGATGATCACATTTCAATTTGGGCAGTTTTTTATATATTTTTGAGTCAAATTATTTAAAACGATTTGAAAAAAATTCCAAACCAAACCAAATTAAATTTTTGCAATTTAGTTCGGTTTTAAACTACCATTTATCTATTGACATAATAATAATGCATTTAAAATGAGTTAAAGTATAAGTAAATTTTTCTAAAATTCTCCATACAAGTTTAAACGTAAACTTTTTAAATATAAATATTATATCATATTCATATTTGTCTTAATATTTACATTACGCTAACATTTATCGACGGGAAGAAATTGATAGAAATTAGTAAATAATTGGGCCCAATAATGAATTTGTGATTTATGGGCCATTAATCCAGTAGTTTGGCAAAAATTAAATTGAGTTTTTTCAGAAATAACCACAATAAATAAAATATTTCTTAAAATATTGTCATATTTTTTTATTCAAAAAATACTATTTTTTTATTTTTATAACATTTGTTGTTATATTTGTTACATTTGTTATTTTAATTATAATAAATGTGTTATATTTGGTATTAACAAACATAACAAATGTAACAACAAGTGTTACAAAAATAAAAAATAAAAATAATATTTTTAGAATAAAAAAAGTTAAATAGTATTTTTTAAATTATTTTATATTTTGTAGTATATGGTGAAATTATCACAAAATTAAATACATCAGTCCAATAAATCTAGTATTGCATTGCACTTTGCTCATTTTGTAACAGTGTTCTAAAAAACTTGACCGCACCTTTTAGAACACTGCTTTGTAAATGTGTAAAGTAAGTATAATTAATAAATTTTTAATTATAAAAAATAAAAACGATTCAATTCGGTTGAAGTGGTTTTTTAAATATTGAAACCTAAACCGAATTATTTTTAAATGGTTCGGTTTGAATCAAAATCAAAACGTTGACGGATCCACGTGTACTCGAACCAACAGTTTCAAACCAACGTATTCGATTCGATTGCAGTTTGACAATTTTTTTGTGTAGCCCTGCTAGTTATTATGGGGAAAGTTGGCGTTTTTGTACTGTGGCATATTTATAATTTAATTAAAAATGTCTAAAATGACATGTGAAAAGTCTAGTTTGCCCTTTTGCATAAATGTTCACATTATTGTGTGATCGATATGTTATCTACCTCGGAGGTAGGAACGCTATCACGCTTTCAATATTTCATGTACTGTGATAGTAGGTGCACGTAGTTCAAAGCCCGTATGTAACGTATCTCACACCACTTCATAAACTCTAATTCCTAAAGAATACTCGTCTTTTTCACGCCATAAAAACGACATTCCTGCTAATCTGCAAACTCCTTCCTCTTGCAATTCACAGAACAAGACATTTGAAGCTTATCGATTTTCTAGGTAACTTAATTTTTGCACTTACACCTCTAATCAAAAAGTAAAACAAGAAAAAACTTTACGTTGGTAGTAAATATTTTTGTGTGCGAGTTTCACATTGAATGATATGATTATCATAGTGCATTGCATCGCATTTAATGAGCTATAATTGAAAATAGTTGAAGATTTATAAATTCGTCCATCAAATCAACAATGTCATTTTTGAATTAAACATTTACAGGAATCAAAATGCTCGAATTTTTTCCTATATCAAAATTTGTAGAATCCAATTACTGGACATAAACAAAATTCACATAATTTACACCCCTATTTCGTCTTTTTATCTATACATATCTATATATCTTTTAATTGATTGCACTTTCCAAATACTTTTAGACAGAAAAAGTTAATTACATGTTTGCTCAAATATCATTTTTATCCACAATATTCTGTATGGTCCACAATTTGTATTCACATATTTTATAAGATCTACTATTTATAATCAAAAAAATAAAAAATAAAAAACTTTAACAAACCAGCACATTTTTGTAAGTAACTTTCGCTGATTCCACTTTCCCAATATGTTAGACAAGAAAATATATTGGACATAAAAAAAAAAAAAAAAAAATTAACATTGTCTAATATAATTGTAAAAGATTTAATTTTTTTTTTCCAGATTTCAATATGTTTGGCACTCAAAGGACAAAAGATCAATACAAAATAATTTATGCAATTCAATCCAAATTTATTTAAAATAAAACTTATCTTATTGTTGTATGAATTTAGTGGTAAATCTTTCTACCACAGTAAAATCTAAGGACATGCATATACAGTATACATAAACTCTGTATATAGCACTGTTGTGTATGAGCAAAATATTTTTGGGTGCTAAGGATGTTTGGAAAAGCTTAAAAAGTTTATTTATAAGTAACTTTTTGATATATCAAAATTGAAAATACAGAAATAAGAGTTACTTTAAAAAATATGTTTAAAAGTAAAAAATTATTTAAAAGTAACATAACTTATTTTTAAGCTTAGCCAAACATACACAAATGGATGTAAGCACATGTATAAATAAGCTCTCCACACATAATTGAAAACGAAAATTTATTAAAAATAAATTTATCTTACTCTTAAAATTAGCCAAACATGTATGCATCAACCGTTGTACCATAAGAATCATGTCAAGGGAGGAGGTGAACGCCCACAAGGGTCAAATTCTAGGGGCTCCAACTAAAAGGAATTGAGGTATACATGCACAGCGGAAATTAAATGCTCAATTCCTATAAGCCTGGATCAACCTTGTACTTAGAGAGAATTCGTGATAGGATTTTACCTTGATGAACACCGTGTAATCTGATTCTCTGATTAGTTGGAGGTGTGATCTTCAATACCACAGCTGTCCAGATGTCCAGCCTCCAATGGTGATCCACACAGCAAGAACCGTTCTGGACTTCCACAATCAAGAACAGATGAAAGCAGAATCTTTTGGGAGTGATTGTATTTTGGTTGTCTTTTACAAGTGCTAGCAAGTAATGGAAAAACAACTCTTAATCCTAATATGTTGCGCCTTTGTATTTATAGGCGGGGCTAACCCTAGCCCTAGTTCTAGTCCAACTAGAACCCATTAACAATCAGGCCCGATTAAATAATCTTATTAATTAATTTAGCCCAATAAGTAATTAAGTCCGACCCAACAAATTGGACCTTGGACAATTCTTACAATCTCTCACTTGGACAAGGTCCAACTCCAGATGCTCAATTCTCGCTTTATGTGTGTGACCCATTAGGTTCCCATTCACGATGGCAAACGCAGTGATATTCTCATCGATTCACCGAGATCGATCAATTCACATCGTCGTCCAAGATTGACATCTAGCAATGTGTCAAGGCAATCCATGTAAAGAAAAATGCCATGTGGTATGACAGAACCAATATATGTGCGGTTACCATGGAAATATAATCCCTTCATCAATATAACCCAATTGGTTAAGAGATATGGATCAGCGTCAATCTCATTTCAACCAATCATATTATTCACCTCAACTCTTTGTTGATCTAATCTAGTTATGATTGAAACATTTTCAACTCATAACTTCACCCCGGCCGAGGAAATTTATATCAACTTAAGTAGGTAAAATGCAGGTTATAATCTCCTACTTTCCAAGAGTGACGAATTCTCATATTGGACATTCACAACCTTCATATGATTCCCACTATACCCGTACGACGTCTTCCTGGTGACTCAAATCTTCGAGCCCCATCAAACGCTCGCCAAAGTATAGTGGTCCTCACATAAGATTCTATGATGTCCTCAAGTCAAAGGACCAAATCCACAACCGCGCATTAGAGATTTACCACTGACGTTTGGATAGTTATCCATGTGGAATCTCTAGGCGGATCATCCAATGCCATGTTCTCATAACAATGCATTCATGTGTTCATTCAGATGTCCCTCTACATCTTAGCTTGTGAGATCAACTACTTTCTTCAAAAGAAATGCAACACATGCTAGTCTATCCGCAATAATGATATTCGTATCTCATTATTACTATGACTAGGGATATTTTAAGAATAAGTTATTTATAACTTGTATCTCACAATCACAACACCTTGTGATTAACAAGTTACTATAAACTTTTCTTCGGACTCTATTATTTTAAATAATAAAATTTTAAAAATAACAGATCTGCCATTAAAATGTAGACAAGCATTTAATTAATCAATTTGTTCATATACTTCAATGTCTAACAAAGAATATATCACAAAATGTCCCATACAAACTAGATCCAATCACTAAGGTATCTTAATACCATCAAATTTAGCATGACCATCATGCTTGTGCTGGGACAACAACTTTGTCAAAGGATCTGCTACATTATCGTATGTTAGGACATATTCTATCTTTATATAATTTCTTAAGATTATCTCTCTGATGAGATGATACTGCCTCAATATATATCTGGATCATTGATGAGACCTTGGTTCCTTCGCTTATGCGATGGCTCCATTGTTATCACAATACAAGTTATTGGATCAACAATGCTAGGAACTATTCCAAGTTCAATAATGAACTTATTGATCCAGACCGTTTTCTTTGCTACTTCTGAAGTAGCTATATATTCGGCTTCTATAGTTGAATCAGCAGTCGTTTCTTGTTTGAAACTTTTCCAACTGACTGTACCACCATTTTGAGTAAATACATATCCAAATTTGGGATTTGCTATCGTCTTTATCAGACTGAAAGTTGGCATCGGCATAATCTTGAACTCTAAGTTCATTTCTTCCATATATCAAGAACATGTCTTTAGTTCTTCCTAAGAACTTAAGGATGTTCTTGACTGCGATCCAATGTTTCTCGCCAGGGTTCGCTTGGAACCTGTTTGTGATACTCAAAGCATATGAAACATTCAATCGAGTACATAATATTGCATGCATGATAGATCTTATTGCTGATGCATAAGGAATTCTATCCATGCAATCTCTTTCAATTTGTATCTTTGGACACATCTATTTTGAGATATTGATCCCATGCCAGATGGGATAAAGTCCTCTCTTGGACTCTTCTATGCTAAATCTTCTTAAGATTTTATCTATGTATATATCTTGAGATAGGCCAAGCATTCTCTTAGATCTATCTCTATAGATCTTTATATTGAGAATGTACGTTGCCTCTCCCATATCCTTCATGGAGAAATTTTGGATAACCACAATTTTACTGATTTTTGGCATCGGAGACATCGTTTCCTAAAGTATGTCATCTACATACAAAATTAGAAACAAGACTTTGCTTCCACTAACCTTTTATACACATAGTTCGTCTTCATTCTTGATAAAATCAAACATTTTGATTGTCTTATCAAAATGAAGATTCCAGCTCCAAAAGGCTTGCGTTAATCCATATATGGATTTCTGTAGTTTGCATACCTTGTTTGGCTATGTGGATTCAAAGCCTTCAAGTTGTGTCATGTACACATCCTCGCTAAGATTCCCATTAAAGAATGCAATCTTGACATCCATTTGCCATATCTCATAGTTATGGTATGCTACTATCACAAGCAGAATCTGAATTAACTTAGACAAGACTACTGGTGAGAAGGTTTTGTCAAAGTCAATCCATTGTCTTTACTTGAAACCCTTCGCAACCAATCTTGCCTTGTAAGTATGAACATTACTATCCATATCAACCATTTTAATGTAAACCAATTTACAGCCTATAGGTTTTACCCCTTCAGGCAGTCAAGCAAGGTCCAAACCTTGTTTTCGTACATGGAGTTCATTTCAGATTCCATGACTTCCTGCCATCTCTGTTAGTCAACACTTGACTTCGATTCTGCGCAAGTAATATGTTCATCTTCCTCGATTAGTAATACATTACTAGTAACCAAGAGATCGTATCTCAGAGGAAAATGAATGACTCTTTTTGACTTACGCTGAGCTGGTGTGTCCTTGGGAACTGGCGGTTCCTACTTTCTCAATCTGTGCTTCATCAAATGCAAGCTCAGTTATTGGAACATCTAATTGGTCAATTTTATTTGTGGTTTCTTGAACCTCTTCAAGATCTACATTGCTCCCACTGTCTTCTCTAAGAATACAGCAAGTCTCGATATGATGACCTTCATCTCGATGGAATTGTAGAAAAAATATCCAACACTTTCTTTTGGATACTCCACAAATAAACAATTATCAGATTTAGCTCATAGCTTACTAATTCAACGTATTTCACATAAGTGTCGCATCCCCAAACCTTCATGTATGAAAGATTAGGTATTTATTCCTTTCTATAACTCGTATAGAGTTTTATTGACCGATTTAGATAGGACACAGTTTAGTGTATAACATGCAGTGTTAAGCGCATATCTCCAAAATAATTTTGGAATAACTGCGCGACTCACCATTGATCGCACCATATCAAATAAAATGCGGTTTTGTCTTTCAGATACACTATTTTGTATTGATGTATAAGGTAGAGTCCACTGCGAGAGAATCTCATTCTCTTTTAGATAGTCTAAAAACTTACCCTTCAAATATTCTTCACCTCGATCAAATCTAAGTGTTAGAATATTTTCTCGGTTTGCCTTTCTACTTCTTGCTTGAATTCCTTGAACTTTTCAAAGGCTTCACTCTTGAATTCCATCAATCATATAAAATCATATCTAGAATGGTCATATGTAAATATGATTAAGTAAGAAAAACCACCTTTAGCATCTTTAGACATTTGTCCATATACATCAGTATGTACAAGACCCAAAATGTCTGCAACTGTGTCTCCCTTTCCAAAAAAGAGGGTCTAGATCATTTTGCCCAACGGGCATGATTCACACTTATCAAATGATTCATAATCATTTGAATCCAAGTATTCATCTTTATGTAACTTGGTGATGTGTTTTCATTTATATGACCGAGTATGTAATGCCAAAGATATGAGTATTTTAGTTTTATCTCTTTTATGCCTTGCAATTCCTCTTCTAATGTCCTTTTATTTTCACAGTGAAAACACGGATCATCAGACTTGAATTTGTCTTTGCTTAACTGTTTTCCAACAGATTCGGCCTTCTTGGATCCTTTCTAAAAGGTCCCTTTAGACTTCTTCTTAGTGCCTTTAGAGGTATCAATGGCCGTTCCTTTGGGTTTAACAGTTTTCAGCATATTTAGCAGCTCGAGTAAGGTACACTGAATCTTATTCACATTGAAGTTCATAATGAACTGGGAAAAGTTATTAGGTGGGGACTGCATAACTAAGTCAACACTTAGCTCGTGGTCCATGGTAAAACTTAATTGATTTTATTTTTCAATATAATCAATCATCTTCAATACATGAGCACTAACTGAAGATCTTTTTACCATCATACATTTTCATAATCTTTTGGATGTCTCATATTGTTCAGTCCGTGACTGTACATCATTCAACTCTTTGAAATAATATATTTTGGTATAGACATCCATACCCTCGTGCTGCTTTTTTAACTTAAGTGAATTACTGCAAGCATCACATGTTGCAGTGTTATTATAATCATTGTGTTTTTGTAAGCCTGCACGTTCTCCGGCGTAGCCTCCTCAATAGGAGCTTCCGACATTGGCTACTTATTGACATATCCATTTTTTTCTTTTTCATGCTTGAGAACAATTCTCAGAATGCGGTGCCAGTCCAAAAAATTTAGTCTGATATGTATGTTGGCATCCAATATGCCTTTCAAACTCATATAGTTACTCATGATTCAACAATTAAATAATAAGATAGAACAATTAATTAAATGCATAAAATTAATTTAACATGGACTTATATTAAATTAATTATACTCTCACTGTTTAAATTGAATTAATGACCCTCAAACATTAATCAATAGAACCGATTAGATTTCCAGTGGGCTAGGATCCCTTTTGTTTTATTAGAACCTTGAGTGACTCAACAAATCCTAATAAAACATCCAGGTAGATACTTCTATCAATCACATTTCTATGTGACTCCTAAATCAAGTAGACAACTTATTGTCGCACACATCTTATGTGTTTATTTGATTGTGCCCCTAAAATTCTATTTCCTTGAGTGACTCAACAAAAAATAAAATTTTAGTTAAATTCTACCCATTGTTCAGAAACATCGAATGTTCATAGTGATAAACATATCTACGAGCGCGCAGCCTTGAGTGACTCAACAAACTGACATCGATAATAGACTCTAGTTTTTCACTATAACAATAGAAGGCACGTTGTATTAACCATTTAATACGAATTTAATATTTTGATAAAGAGGGGTTTGTCTCATCACATTTATGTATATTAACTAACATTCAACATGCAATTAATCATACATAATTATAAGCGTGGATGATTATGGACTTTATCTATCTAATCTTCTTGAGCAAAAAAGAAGATTAGTTGGTCAATTCCTAAGGGACGTTGCATTCGTTCATCGAATGCTTAATGCAATCATCTCCATCTCCTGCTGCAACCTATATCATATACTAGTTGCTTCCTTGTGGCCCAATTGCAACATGTATCCTATACTAGTTGGCACGCAGGCCCAAATAAATGAACACGCAGGTCCATATTAAATAAAGATTTCAAAACTCAATTAAATAAAGTGGAAATTAGGCCCCTTACTTTATTTTTCAAAAAAAATTGAAAAATACGGTTATTTTTAAAAAATTTGAAAAGTGGACTTCTTTAATATATCAGAATGGAGGGGTAAAAATGGAAAATTAATTACTACAGTGCCTTAAACCCTTCCTCACGTTTTTTCTCTGCGATTTCTGGCGAAATTCCTCAAATTCAATCACTAATTCATAGTTTCTGTTCGTTTCTTCTATATTTTAACACTATATTGTTCAACATGGTTGGAGAAGGCGAAATCATCGTTGCAGAATCTTCAGGGATGAAGAGAAAGTGCAGTTCAGCGGAAGGATCTTCAAAAAAGATGAAAAATATTGTTCGTTTATTCTGTATTTCTATATTTTTTTCGATTGCTTTGTTAATTCGAATTTATGTTTTCCATTATTATTCAATTTATGATAATGCCTTTAGGAAAATCAGTGACAATGGTTGATGATTGAAATTTTTACATTTTGAGGGATTTTGTTCTGTGAAATTGCATGTCTGTTTTCAATGATTAACTGGTTTGTTTTCAATGATTAACTGGTTGATGGTGCGTTTAGGAATCCAATAACACATTGAAACCATTGCCAAATCAATGATATACCAAATGCAATAAGTTTGATATGTCCCTTCTCGTTTGATATGTTAGTTCATATTCCAAATGCAATAAGTTTAAACATGCAAACTAAAAAATTAATGCAATAAGTTTGAACATCCAACTAACATATGATTTTTGAACATTCCACTATTTTTTAAGATTTATATCACTTTTAAAGAAATCCATGTCACTTTTTGAAGATGTTTGTCACTTTTTGGTGATGTTTGTCACTTTTTACTTAAAAAGTGACAGATCATGTCACTTTTATGTAATAAATAAATACAATAAGTATGAATATCCAAACTAAGAAATAGATTGTATGATCATTGTTTTTTGAGATTTATGTCACTTTTAAAGAAATCTACGTCACTTTTAAGAGATATTTGTCAATTTTTCCTTATATAGGTACAATAATTTTGAATGTGCAAACTAGTAAATAGACTTTATGATCACTTTTGTTGTATATATATGTCACTTTTAAAGAGATTTACTGTCACATTTTTAGAATATATCATTTTGAAGGGATGTATGCCACTTTTTGAAGATGTTTGTCACTTTTTACTTCAAAAGTGACATGGTATGTCACTTTTTAAGTAAAAAGTGACAGATCATGTCACTTTTATGTAATACATAAAACCAATGAGTATGATCATCCAAACTAACAAATAGATTGTAAGGTCACTGTGTTTTTGAGATGTATGTCACTTTTAAAGAGATCTACTGTCACATTTTTAGAATATATCATTTTGAAGAGATGTATGCCACTTTTTGAAGATGTTTGTCACTTTTTACTTCAAAAGTGACATGGTATGTCACTTTTTAAGTAAAAAGTGACAGATCATGTCACTTTTATGTAATATATAAAAACAATAAGTATGAACATCCAAACTAACAAATAGATTGTATGATCACTGTGTTTTTTAGATGTATGTCACTTTTAAAGAGTTGAATGTCACATATTTGGATATATATCATTTTGCAGAGATGTATGACACTTTTTGAAGATGTTTGTCACTTTTTAAATAAAAAGTGACAGAGCATGTCACTTTTTAAGTAAAAAGTGACATATCATGTCACTTTTATGTAATATATAAATACAATAAGTATGAACATCCAAACTAACAAATAGATTGTATGATCACTATTTTTTGAGATGTATGTCACTTTTAAATAGAGCTACTGTCACATTTTTAGACATATATTAGTTTTTGAAGATGTTTGTCACTTTTTGGACATGTATGTCACTTTTTACTTAAAAAGTGACAGAGCATGTCACTTTTTAAGTAAAAAGTGACATATCATGTCACTTTTATGTAATATATAAATACAATAAGTATGAACATCCAAACTAACAAATAGATTGTATGATCACTGTGTTTTTTAGATGTATGTCACTTTTAAAGAGTTGAATGTCACATATTTGGATATATATCATTTTGCAGAGATGTATGACACTTTTTGAAGATGTTTGTCACTTTTTATTTAAAAAGTGACAGAGCATGTCACTTATTAAGTAAAAAGTGACATATCATGTTACTTTTATGTAATATATAAATACAATAAGTATGAACATCCAAACTAACAAATAGATTGTATGATCACTATTTTTTGAGATGTATGTCACTTTTAAATAGAGCTACTGTCACATTTTTAGACATATATCAATTTTTGAAGATGTTTGTC
The DNA here is from genome assembly GCA_030279155.1 of Forsythia viridissima. NCBI lineage: Eukaryota > Viridiplantae > Streptophyta > Magnoliopsida > Lamiales > Oleaceae > Forsythia > Forsythia viridissima. Next base: position 35,105,796 of record CM059036.1, on the reverse strand, counting down.
ACTTTTTGGACATGTATGTCACTTTTTACTTAAAAAGTGACAGAGCATGTCACTTTTTAAGTAAAAAGTGACATATCATGTCACTTTTATGTAATATATAAATACAATAAGTATGAACATCCAAACTAACAAATAGATTGTATGATCACTGTTTTTTGAGATGTATGTCACTTTTAAATAGAGCTACTGTCACATTTTTAGACATATATCAGTTTTTGAAGATGTTTGTCACTTTTTGGACATGTATGTCACTTTTTACTTAAAAAGTTACTTAAAAAGTGACAGAGCATGTCACTTGTTGAATATGTTTCTCACTTTTATTTAATATATGTTCATTCTATTTATATGTCACTTATATAGTAACTAACCATCTTTGTTATTTATTTTTTGTAGGACTGGGAGCTATTGATTCCCTAGACCTATTGGTTTCCTGGGAAAGTCACATTCTACTCTCCCCATGTAGTCATCAAAACTTTAAACAACAAGCTTACAGAAACACAAAAGCAAATGTTTAAGAAAACCTGCTTTGGACCGTATCTTGATTTAAAAGAAACGGTTATTCAGGCTCAGTTGATTCACCAGTTGTTATTAAGGCAGGTGAAGCAACCAAATGTAAATGAATTATGGTTCAACATCGATGACAAAGTGGTCAGATTTTCTATTGAAGAATTTTGTCTAATGTCTGGACTTCGGTGCGTGGGTAATGGTGATTTTACCAAGTACAGAATGCGTAGTAGTACGATTAAGGACAAGTATTTCAAGAAATATGATAACATTTCAACAGAGTGTGTTGAAAATGTATTTAAAGAGTTGCCATCTGATACTGTTGACAAGGACATGGTGGATGTTGGTATTATATATCTTATTTCATCATTCTTATTTGCCACATCATACCATAAAAGTGTTGATGATTCAATATTTGTACTTGTTGAATCGGGTGAAATGGAATCTTTTCCATGGGGAAAGGAGTTGTATAGTTTGACGTTAATGTCTCTGAAGGGTGCATTCAGCAAGAGGATCATGAAGTTAGATCCTTCAAAAAAAATTTTGGAGTATAGGCTTAATGGTTTTCTTCTTGCTTTCCAAGTTTGGATATACGAGTCTATTCCTGCAATAGCTGAGAAAAAATTTTGTGTGAAGTACAATCCATCGCTTCCTCGGATCTTGAGCTGGAGTCCTAATGTGCATTTGACATCTTTACAATTGCACAAACGTATTTTTGACTTGATAAAAGTAAGCTCTATTTATTATTTATGCGATTTTTCTTTACATTTTTCATTACTGTTTGTTATTTTAAATATATGAATATGTGTTTTTGCAGATAGAAGTTAATGATGTTAAGATCACTGATGCAGAGAAGGAAGTGTCATATACTGATGGGTTGTTTGAGAATTTAATATCTCAAGGGCAGAACACTAAAGACGATGACAACTTTGAGCATCCTGTTATTCATCAGTCAAAGCTGATGATTACAGCCGGCGATGAAAGTTCTTCAAAGTTGAAGAAAAAAAAGATAGTTGAGTTTTATGAGCATTTATTTACCTTTTTATGCTTTTTATACCTTTTTTATTTATTGTTTCTTATGATTATGTGTTTTTCTCTGATTTTTGTATTTTCAGAGACATTCTGAATCAAATGAAGTAATATTGAAACGTTTAGCAGAGATTGAAGTGAAACTTCAATCAAATGAAGAAATTTTGAAACGGTTGGCAGAAATAGAGGCGAAAGTGGAATCACATGACGATATTTTGAAACGGTTGACAGATATAGAGTCGAAAATACAATCAAATGAAGAAATTCAGAATCGACTAGCTGAGCTTGAAATCAAAGTTCAATCGAATATTCAAATTGAAGAGAAAGTAAAACAACTTGAAGAGAAAATAAAATTGAATGAAGAAATTCTAGAACGGGTGGCAAATGTTGAAAGCAAAGTGAATGACTTGCAAATGTTGAAGGTATGTCACATTTTTTGATCTATGTCACTTTTTGGACACAGTTTGTCACTTTTTGCTAAGACACACTTATAGCAAAAAGTGACACACATTGTCACTTTCTTATTAGAAAGTGACACAGTTTGTCACTTTTTGATAAGAAAGTGACACAGTGTGTCACTTTCTAATAAGAAAGTGACAATGTGTGTCACTTTTTGCTATAAGTGTGTCACTTTTTGCTATGTCACTTTTTACTCCAAGTATGTCACTTTTTACTATGAGTATGTCACTTTTAAGAGATTTATGTCACTTTTTTATATAGATATGTATGATACTTTTTATTTATTCTTATGTCTAGAATGCTGCGGAAAATGTTGCTAATGATACAATGGGCATGAAAAAGAATGCAACTGATGTTCCTAGCTTTTCATTGGGTATTGAGTTTGATTCGACTGGAAAAAGTATTGAGATGCCAGCTGAAACTAATGTGGAAAATGTATTATTCAATTCCAAATAAATTGTATTTTTAATTTGATATTTAATTTTTTGTTATTGTGTACTATATAATGTGACTTATTTATTTTTATTCAGTCTATTGATGAAGATATAATAAATTTTAATGAAGAGGACTGGAAGATTGTTGATGATGTTACTGATCATAGTTTAGCCAAAAAAATGCATCAAGATGTATTTTTTTCACATTTGATTTTGTATTTTTACTTTGTTAAATCTGTTTTTTGCACTGCAAAAAGTAATCTTTTTGTACGTTTTTATTCAGACTGTTGATGTAAATGATGATGATGTTGAATTGAAAGATGAGGATTGGCAAAAAATTGATGAGATTGCAGCAGCTGTTTTAGCTAAACATAAACATGAAGAGGCAATTGTTTGTTTGATTATTTTTCATTTGAAAGACTTATTTTTGTGTGTTCTGCACAATATAACTTGACACTTTTTTAATTATTTTGCGACATTTTAGACGGATGATGAAGTCACTCCGGATGCGCCCCTGAAGAGGCAAAAGAAACCTGCCGCACTTCTTCAGTCCCCATGGGTAAATCAATATGATTCTACGGTGGGTACTTCTACGGTGGGTACTTCTACAGCGGGAACTTCTACTGCAAAGCGTGTGGTGAAGGGTACGTTCGCATTCAAAGTTGGGTTGTGCCCCCCATTTGCTCCAGATGTGGAAGCATTCGAGAGTTGGTACAAAGAAGGGTTGGTGACGAAAAACAAGTAAGTATGTGACATAATGTCACTTTTTAATACGAAAGTGACACATTATTTTTATCCAAATGTTTTTGTGTAAAAATTAAATCAACCATAGAAAAGATTTGTTATTCAAATGTGTTTGTGTAACTTGCATACATTGTTCTGTCACTTTTGAGCAAAAAGTGACAGAGCATGTCACTTTTTAGGCAAAAAGTGACAGAATATGTCACTTTTCAATCCCAAGTCACAATTCATATTCAAGATAAAAATTTGATGCATTAATGGTTGTTCATGCTTAATAATTCATGTCACTGTAAATCCTGCATTCAAATCAACCACATAGATGATTTTGATTCAAATTTCTTTCTCTAACTTGTGTACATTGTTCTGTCACTTTTTGAGCAATAAGTGACAGACATAAAAAGTGACATAGCATGTCACTTTTCTATCCACAAGCCTCAATTTATATTCAAGACGAAATAACGATACATTAATGTTTGTCTAAGGTTCATACAATGTTCTGTCATTTTTTAAGCAACAAGTGACATAGCATGTCACTTTTTAAGCAAAAAGTGACAGAGCATGTCACTTTTCTAACTCCAAGCCTCAATTCATATTCAAGGAAAAATAACGATACATTAATGTTTGATCATGCTCAATAATTCATGTCACTCCATGATGCAGAACAAATAACAAGTTAGACCTTGCATTTAAATCAACCATAGAGAAGATTTGTTATTCAAATGTGTTTGAGTAACTTGTATACATTGTTCTGTCATTTATGAGCAAAAAGTGACAGAGCTTGTCACTTTTTAGGCAAAAAGTGACAGAGTATGTCACTTTTCAATCCCCAAGCCACAATTCATATTCAATATAAAAAATTGATGCATTAATGATTGTTCATGCTCAATAATTCATGTCACTATATAATGCACAATAAATATCAAGTTAAATCCTGTATTCAAATCAACCACATAGATGATTTTGATTCAAATTTGTTTCTCTAACTTATATATATTGTTCTGTCACTTTTTGAGCAATAAGTGACAGACCAAGTCATATTTTAGACAAAAAGTGACATGGCATGTCACTTTTCTATCCCCAAGTCTCAATTCATATTCAAGACAAAATAACGATACATTAATATTTGGCTAACATTGTTCTGTCACTTTTTGAGCAAAAAGTGACAGACTATGTCACTTTTTAAACAAAAAGTGACATAGCATGTCACTTTTCTAACTCCAAGCCTCAATTCATATTCAAGACAAAAAAACGATACATTAATGTTTGATCATGCTTAATAATTCATGTCACTTCATAATACACAACAAATATTAAGTTAGACTTGCATTTAAATCAACCGCATAGATGATTATGATTCAAAGCAAAAAGTGACAGACCATGTCACTTTTTAAACAAAAAGTGACATAGCATGTCACTTTTCTAACTCCAAGCCTCAATTCATATTCAAGACAAAAAAAAGATACATTAATGTTTCATCATGCTCAATAATTCATGTCACTTCATAATACACAACAAATATTAAGTTAGATCTTGTATTTAAATCAACCGCATAGATGATTATGATTCAAATTTGCTTGTCTAAGTTGCATACATTGTTCTGTCACTTTTTGAACAAAAAGTGACAGACCATATCACTTTTTAGACAAAAAGTGACATAGCATGTCACTTTTAGGAAAAAAGTGACAGAGCGTGTCACTTTTCTATCCGAAGCCTCAATTCATGGTATCACTGCATGTTACAGAATTTGTACCAGTGTAATTATATGTGACATTTCTTTTTTGTAATGCAGAGTTAATCATTTCAATGATGAGAATGTTAAGATTAGCCCTAGCTTCTACTTCAGCGATGTTTCAATCTCTTCTAAACTGTGGTGGTATGAATTAGTGACAAGCAATGAGGCTTTGGATGACACAGTAAGTTTTTGTTTGTTAGTTGTTTGGTTTAAGATTTATATATAAAATTTATTAATACATTGCTGATTCTTTTTTATACACTTGTTTTGTAGCATATGGATGTGTGTTTTTATTATTTGCGAAAGATGTTGAGGTATGAACAGGGTATAAAATTCAATGGTACAACAACGGACTTTGCCTTTGACAGCCAAGTTAGGGTGTTGTATGATGATTTTTTGAAGGATCCAGTAGTCCTTGTTCAGCAAACTTCTCTACTGTCGTATCCAATTGGATTGTACATGCCTTGCAACACCAGTTGAGTTGGCGAGAAGTTGACCATATCCTTATGCCTTTGAGGATGTATAACTCGGCTCATTGGCTTCTTTGTCATTTTGACATCAAGGAGATGTGCTTGAATATTTATAATTCCTACACTAAGGTGGTCAAGAAGCCTCTTGTACTTGAAGCTGTTAAACTATTTTCAGTTATTATTCCTCATCTTTTGTATAACACCGGATTCTTTGACGGCAAAAATATTACAGAACAAGAGGCGCTAAAACCACTTGGTGTAAAGTTGGTTCCAAAACTACCACAGCAAAAGAACGAGTTAGTTTGCTTTTTAAAAGTTTGAATTTTTATATGTTGAATAGATAGAAATGTATGGTTTGCCTTTAATTATTGGTTAATGTTTCATTTTTTTTCTTTGCAGTGGTGATTGTGGAATCTATGTGATTAAATATGCTGAGTATTTAATCAATGGAATGTTGAATGAGATGCCAAAGACATTCAATATTGCACAGGTTCGGAAATACTTGGCCACTCAATTGTACGTGTATGCGAAGAAGAAGCAAGCGGAGAATTATGATACTGATAATGATTGGGTGGGAAAGGATATTTGACAAGACAGAGAAGGCTGCAATTTTTTTGTAAATAATATTTTTGTAGTAGGAGTACATATGACATGTAAATGTAGTGTATATGGTGAATGTAGTTTCATGTAAATGAGATTAAAAATGTAAGTTTTGAATGTTTCTTTGCAAAAAATGTAAGTACAAAATATTTTTTTATACAGGTGACATGCTATTCGTGTTGACAGCTAAGTTATGGGTTTTAATAACGAACGGGTGACATAGTAGGTCACTTTTCGTTGTAAAAGTGACATGGTGTGTCACTTTTTATTATAAAAGTGACAGCGTGTGTCACTTTTTGTTCTAAAAGTGACATAGTGTGTCACTTTTTGTTCTAAAATTATGGAAATTATGTATACACTTAGACAGCCATGTGATGGAGCTGAATTGTTTGAATGCAGATAAACAGCCAATTGCAGCAAGAAGACAGCCAACTTATGTAATTGAGATTCAAATTTGTAATAGAAGATAGTATTTATTTATTGATTCAGTGATTGGAACATGTACAGAACAATGTAAACTGCTGTTGTCACTTACGGAATGAAATGAAATGATACACAGAGGCTTCGAGAGCTCTGTCCTCTCCCAACAAAACAATACTCAATAATGCCTATTATTACAGAAAGAAAGTATTACAATTGAATAATGAAAGTAAACATCCATACGACTATTTTATTACAATTTCCTACTACGTTGCTGTGTCGACTTCCTTGGCTTCACAACTAGTCCGCTCCCTTGTTTGCGTCTGGTTCCACTCCCTTGCTTGCATCTGGTCCAGCTCCTCTCTTGCGTCTAGAATACACCAAATGAATTGGTGGTCTTGGTGTCATCCTATCACCATGTTAGTGGTTTTAATAACGAACAAAAAGTGACATAGTGTGTCACTTTTAGAACAAAAAGTGACATAGTGTGTCACTTTTCATTATAAAAGTGACCATGTGTGTCACTTTTTATTCTTAAATTATGGAAATTATGTATACACTTGACAGCCATGTTAGTGGTTTTAATAACGAACAAACAACATAGTGTGTCACTTTTAAAACAAAAAGTGACATAGTGTGTCACTTTTCATTATAAAAGTGACAGTGTGAGTCATTTTTTGTTCTAAAAGTGACATAGTTTGTCACTTTTTGTTCTTAAATTATAGAAATTATGTATACACTTTGACAGTCATGTTAGTGGTTTTAATAACGAATAAACAACATAGTGTGTCACTTTTAGAACAAAAAGTGACATAGTGTGTCACTTTTCATTATAAAAGTGACCATGTTTGTCACTTTTTATTCTTAAATTATGGAAATTATGTATACACTTTGACAACCATGTTAGGAGTTTTAATAATGAACAAAAGACATAGTGTGTCACTTTTCATTATAAAAGTGACAATGTGCGTCACTTTTTGTTCTAACGAACAAATATGTGCGTTACACGAATTTGAAAAGGAAAACTAATATGCAAAAGTGACACAAATGTCACTTTTTGTTCAAAAAGTGACATAGTGTGTCACTTTTTGTTCTAAAAGTTACAATTTCGGTATTCATGAAATTCCTTTAATAGTTGAACTATTATGTATACAATTTAGTGTTAAATGATAAATTTTACATTCCACTATAATGTCATGACCTATAAAAAAGCAAAGTACATGAATGTTAACACTATTTTGAATAGAAAACCCAATAAGAATGAATAAGTGATACTTTTCCAAACAAAAAATAAAAAACTTATAAATCTTGTAACTTTCTTTTCTTTTGTGGCTTCTTCTTCAAAGGTGCTGGAGTTTGACACGATCTTCGATTGTGGCCATACTTTCCACATCTACCACATTTTGTACTTTGCTTTTTTTCTCCTTTTGATGGTATTCTTTTCTCTTTAGGTCGTCCAGATTTTCTTTTTGGATCAGGAGCCAAGACTATTCTTGCTTTTACATCATCTGGTATATTCCAATCATTGCGATCTCCAAGTGGGTAAACTGTACCACTGTATGTTTGGACGTACATCTCTGTTGTGTAATATTTTGAACAATACAAATATGAATCTTCCTTTATCTTTGCAATAACTGCCAATGCGTGTGCACATGGGATTTTGTCCACTTGGAATTGATTGCATGTACATGTCTTTACTTCAATATTCACCACATATGAGGCACAAATATCATTGACTTGGTATATTATTGAACTTGAAGCCGATGCCTGTGCAAATAATGCAAGAAAATAATGTATTAATAAACTACGACAATTAAATCATGCTTTCATAACATTTAACTCCAACTTACTGAAAAATTGCACACTATGTCACTTTTTACTCAGAAAGTGACACACTCTGTCACTTTTTATTCAGAAAGTGACAACCTATGTCACTTTTTTTAGATAAGCATATTTTCATCACAATAACAATCAGATATAATAAGATTTCAAAATCATATACCTTCTACTAATATTTAATTATAAATAGAGCCATAGATGATATGAAATCCAAGTCATGCCACTTTATACTAAGAAAGTGCCACACTCTGTCACTTTTTATTCAAAAAGTGACAACCTATGTCACTTTTTTTGGATAAGGAAATTTTCATTCAAATAATAATCAGATATAATAAGATTTCAAAATCATAAACCTTCTACTGATATGTAATTATAAATAGAGACATAGACGATCTGAAATCCAAGTCATGCCACTCTATAATAAGAAGGTGACACACTATGTCACTTTTTACTCAGAAAGTGACACACTCTGTCACTTTTTATTCAGAAAGTGACAACCTATGTCACTTTTTTTAGATAAGCATATTGTGATGCCACTTTATACTAAGAAAGTGACACACTATGTCACTTTTTATTCAGAAAGTGACACACTATGTCACTTTTTTTAGATAAGCATATTTTCATTACAATAACAATCAGATATAATAAGATTTCAAAATCATAAACCTTCTACTGATATGTAATTATAATTAGAGTCATAGACGATATGAAATCCAAGTCATGCCACTTTATAGTAAGAAAGTGACACACTATGTCACTTTTTACTCAGAAAATGACACACTCTGTCACTTTTCAAAAATACACTATATCCTTTGTTGGTACATGCATGTTTTCATTACAATAACATTCTAGCATATAAATGATATTTAGTTCATACAATTTATAGCCTTTTACCTTCAATTTCTTTGATTCCATGGATTTCTCTCTCAATATTTTTTCTTGTTTGTTTGCAAGTTTTGTGAAGGTTGCCCGCGCATCGTTTAAGTGCTTCACAAACTATTCTTGCAACAAATATCTTAAGGATTCCAATAAAAGTTCTATAGGACAACCTTTTGTTGTTTTTGTTATCGAATTTACTGATTCAACTATATTTGAAGTCATTGTGGAAAACCTGTTATTTGTCATGTATGCCCTTGACCACTTGTGATAACCAATTTCTTCATGCATAAAGAATAACCAAAATATTAATCATTTCTTGCATATAATGTTATTATGCATCCAAACTAATAAATATTTTTGAACATACCAGATGTGATCGAATCCCTTTGTGGATTTCATCGAGTTGTTTCATATGGAACTCAAAATCATTTTTCGTGTAGGCTCTAGCAGCTCTATTGAATGGTTGTGTAATGTTCTTTCCATTTCTTTTGCCAAATGTTGACTTTAGATTTTGTAGCAAGTGGTAGGAACATAGACAATGCATTGAATTCTTATACACCTTCTGGATTGCATTTTTTATACTTTTATGACCATCTGAGATTATACACAATCCTTCTCGCTCACCATAAGCTTCTTTTAACATAAGTAAGAACCACTCCCATGAATCATTAGTTTCTAAGTCACCAACTCCAAATCCTAATATGAAAATGTTGTTGTTTGCATCTTGTGTACATGCTGTAAATAATGTTCCACCATAATTTCCCTTTAAGAACGTACCATCAATTACTATTATAGGTCTGCAATACTCCCACCCCTGAATAGATGCTCCTAATGCCATGAAGAGGTATTTAAATTTGTTGTTGTCATAAGTCTCAATTCTTGTAATTGATCCAGGATTTGTTTGTTCTATCATGTACAAGTACTTTGGAACATTTTCATAAGACTCTGTCGGATCTCCTCTCACCAATTCCAAAGCTTTCTCCTTAGATCTCCAAGCTTTCTCGTAACTCATCGACACTCCGTATGTATTCATCATGTCACTTATTATGTCTGCAGGAGTGTATGTTGTTTTTGTTGAGACATACTTGTACTTGATGCATTCTCCTACTATTGAGCTTGTTGCTTGACGGTGATCTGCCAAGATGATGTTATTTGAGCATGTGTGATCGTTTCTCATATCTCTTATTTTGAACATTTCTGTTCCTCCAAGTCTTGAAGCTTTAAAACTCCATTTGCAATTATCATCTATGCATTTCAGCACATATTCTTTCTTGTCCGACTTACTTACCTTGAACTGAAAGTTTTTATGTATCGCATACACCGAAATACTTTTCTTAACCAATGTCTTGTTCCTAAAAACCTTTTTCTCTGCAATTTCATTCATACTAACAAATGAAATAATTTCACTACCTGTTTCATTACTCATTTCTTCAACCTCCGGTATGCATGAAGAAACATCAACAGCTAAGTCTTCAATACTTGGTAGACTTTGAACTGAGGTTGTTGCCGAACCATGAGTTTGAAAAACTTGTAATTGCATCATGTCATTTTCTTCACCAGTAGCAGCTTCTGAAAGTTGTATGTCTTCAAAACTTTCAATTCTTTGACATAATGAAACCGGTGTGACATCTATGCACAAAGGAAAGTTTGCAAGATGTTTCTCCCTTCTTTTGAGCTCCAAATAAAATGTGAGGGAATTATTGTCTAAAATCTTCATCAGAGGCAGGTTTTTCTTCACCTTATATTGTATTGTTATTGAGTGTGTTGCTGGACTTACGTTTGTAACTGAATATATCATGCCATTGAGTTCGCAGTATGTGCATTCTATTGGAACGACAATTCCAGACATTTTAAAATTTATATATTGTTTACCTTGTTCCCATTTTCCTCCATAATGGATGAATACATTGATTTTATCCATATCTGCAAAAAAAACACCGATATATGATACATTAATGTTTGATCATCCTCAATAGATGTATCATTAAGTAAAAAGTGACAGAGCATATCACTTTTCTATCCCCCAAGCCTCAATTCATGTTCAAAACAAAATAACGACAAATTAATGTTTGGTCATGCTCAATAATTGATGTTACTTCATAATGCACAACAAATATCAAGTTAAATCATGCATTTAAATCAACCACATAGATGATTTTGATTCAAATTTGTTTCTCTATCTTGCAAACATTGTTCTGTCACTTTTTGCCTAAAAAGTGACATGCTTTGTCACTTTTTAGGCAAAAAGTGACATAGCATGTCACTTTTCTATCCCCCAAGCCTCAATTCATCTTCAAAGCAAAATAACGATACATTAATGTTTGGCAATGCTAACTAATTGATGTCACTTCATAATGCACAACAAAATCAAGTTAAATCTTGCATTTAAATAAACCACATAGATGATTTTTTATTCAAATTTGTTTCTCTATCTTGCAAACATTGTTCTGTCACTTTTTGAGCAAAAAGTGACAGAGCATGTCACTTTTTAGGCAAAAAGTGACATAGCATGTCACTTTTCTATCCCCCAAGCCTCAATTCATTTTCAAAGCAAAATAACGATACATTAATATTTGGTCATGCTCAATAATTGATGTCACTTCATAATGCACAACAAAATCAAGTTAAATCTTGCATTTAAATAAACCACATAGATGATTTTTTATTCAAATTTGTTTCTCTATCTTGCAAACATTGTTCTGTCACTTTTTGCCTAAAAAGTGACATGCTCTGTCACTTTTTAGGCAAAAAGTGATATAGCATGTCACTTTTCAATCCCCCAAGCCTCAATTCATTTTCAAAATTAAATCATGCATTTAAATCAACCACATATATGATTTTGATTCAAATTTATTTCTCTATCTTGTAAACATTGTTTTGTCACTTTTTGAGCAAAAAGTGACATGCTCTGTCACTTTTTAGGCAAAAAGTGACATAGCATGTCACTTTTCTATCCCTCAAGCCTCAATTCATTTTTAAAGCAAAATAACGATACATTAATGTTTGGCCATGCTCAATAATTGATGTCACTTCATAATGCACAACAAATATCAAGTTAAATCATGCATTTAAATCAACCACATATATGATTTTGATTCAAATTTATTTCTCTATCTTGCTAACATTGTTTTGTCACTTTTTGAGCAAAAAGTGACAGACCATGTCACTTTTTAGACAAAAAGTGACATAGCATGTCACTTTTCTATCCCCCAAGCCTCAATTCATTTACAAAGCAAAATAACGATACATTAATATTTGGTCATGCTCAATAATTGATGTCACTTCATAATGCACAACAAAATCAAGTTAAATCTTGCATTTAAATAAACCACATAGATGATTTTTTATTCAAATTTGTTTTTCTAACTTGCATACATTGTTCTGTCACTTTTTGAGCTAAAAGTGACAGACCATGTCACTTTTTAGACAAAAAGTGACAGAACATGTCACTATTTTATTCACAAGCTTCAATTCATATTTAAGACAAAATGACAATACATTAATGTTTGGTCAATCTCAATAATTCATGTCACTTCATAATGCACAATAAAATCAAGTTAAATCTTGTATTTAAATCAACTACATAGATGATTTTTTATTCAAATTTGTTTTTCTAACTTGCAAACATTGTTCTGTCACTTTTAAACAAAAAGTGACAGAGCATGTCACTTTTTAGGCAAAAAGTGACAGAACATGTCAATTTTCTATCCCCCAAGCCTCAATTAATATTCAAGATAAAATAACGATACATTAATGTTTTGTCATGCTCAATAATTCATGTCACTTCATAATGCACAACAAATATCAAGTTAATTCTTGCATTTAAATCAACCACGGAGATGATTTTGATTCAAATTTGTTCGTATAACTGCATATAATGTTCTGTCACTTTTTAGACAAAAAGTGACATAGCATGTCACTTTTCTATCCCCCTAGCCTCAATTCATATTCAAAGCAAAATAACAATACATTAATGTTTGTCTAAGTTACAAAAAATGTTCTGTCATTTTTTAAGCAAAAAGTGACATAATATGTCACTTTTCTATCCCCCAAGCCTCAATTCATATTCAAGACAAAAAAATGATACATTAATATTTGATCATGCTCAATAATTCATGTCACTTCATAATGCACAACAAAATCAAGTTAATTGCATATAATGTTCTTTTCCTGAATTTAAATCAACCATGGAGATGATTATGATTCAAATATGTTCGTATAACTTGCATATAATGTTCTGTTACTTTTTAAGCAAAAAGTGACAGAGCATGTCACTTTTTGAACAAAAAGCCATATTCTTATTGACATTTTTACAAACACATTGTATGCACCCCTGCATTAGCAAATATGTTTACAAACACATTGGTAACTGATATTCTTATTGACATTTTTACAAACACATTGGTAACTGATAATAGCAAATATGTTTAAAAGACTTTACTCAATACTAATGATTTATAACGAAGTGAATAAAGAAGGATTTGTCTACATTGAAATCGGAATATGATATAATTTAAATCAAAATCATTTGTATGCATTTACTAAGCATGTTATTGAATATCTCCAATCAAAATTCAGAAAGTTATCTAATTCAAATAGAAAGTATGAAGAAGAAGTAAAATCAACAAATTACCTGAGATTTTTGAATTTGAATTCTGATTTTGTGTTGAATTGGAGAAGAAACAACGAGAAATCCTTAATAATGAGATCGGTTTTGAATTTTAATTCTGATAACGTGAAAGAGATCGGTTTTATTATGAATTTTGGTTTGTAGAGAATTTGGATATGTTTTGGGGTTGATTATGGAATGGAATTGGAATTGGAAATAATATTTACCGTATTAGTTACTGTTATAATTATTTAGGATGATTTTCCAAAAAACACTCAATTTTATGGGTATTTGTGTAATTTGCCCATAAATAAATTATAGGCACGCAGGCTCATTTAATTAAATAATAAGCTCGCAGGCCCAATCAACAATGAACTGGAATAATGAACCGTACAACCAATCACATGGGTCGAGTCCATAATCATCCACTAAACATCAATTTTAATATCTAATATTAAAAATATATTAATTTCTAAATTTGCAGTTTTGACAGTATAAGTCTAAACCATTTAGACATTTTGGAACGGACTAGACAGAATTAAATAATTAATCTAATTAATTAATTAATTCTTCAACAATAAAATTAATCAATTAATCTAATTAATCAATTAATTTTATTCATAAAAGGGATTTTCAAAATTTATTTTATCTTCCAATTTAAAGTCATATTCTAATTGAAGATAAAATTTATATAGGGTCAAAATTACAATTTTATAAAGTAATAATTTAAAGTTTAATCTGGTCAGAAATTCAAAATATAGTTTAAAAATAATTTTAATTTAATTTTAAATATTTGACCAACATTAAATAAATTAATAATTACAATTTTTCTAAAAAAATTAAAATTGTATTTAAGACCTTTAATTTTCTTTAAAATTTGAGGACTTAATGTGCAATTTCTAAAATTGCAAAATCATTCCCATAAAATTTTAAAACAGTAGGTCTTTAAATGCAATTTCTAAAACTGCACATAAGACCCCGCTTTTATTTTAAAACAGTTGGCCTTCTCGTGCAATTTTTGAAATTGCACAGAAGGTCCCTTTTTAATTTTAAAACACTTGTCCTTCCTATGCAATTTCTGAAATTGCATAAGAGGCCCATTTAAAATATTTTGAAATAAGGAGCTTCTCATGCAATTTTCAAAATTGCAATGAGGCCTCCGTCCCCAATATGAAAACGCAGAAAATTTTAAAACCCTTTAGGATTTCAGCCGATTTCTTCAAGCGACGGCGGCGACTGCTTGCTATCTCCTGGGGTTAGCCACATTGCTAGATGTTTGGGTGGTGGTCGCACGGTGTCCAACACCGGCGACCACCACCTGGAGCCGGAGAACAGCTGCTGTTCGCAGTGGCCGCGCGCCACTGCTACCTCTAGCAGTGGCGCGGGGTGTTTTCCTCCGCGTCTGAGTTCACTGTCTTCAAAAGGCAGTGGACTCGCCGCTGGTGGCTTCTTCCACCGGCGGCTGCGCTGTCGTCTCCAACCCACCCCCTTTTTTTTTTATTAATCCGTTCCGATTAAATCCAAAACAATTTCAGATCGTAGTTTTAAAATTCACAATTTTATTTTACTGTCAAAACTCAAATCAAATTAATATGCCAATAACGATTATTGTTCAATTCATTAAAGCACTCTAACGAACTCTAACAAGTAACAAGGTAGGCTCTGATACCACTGAAAAGAATTGATGTATACATGCACAGCAGAAATTAAATGCTCAATTCCTATAAGCCCGAATCAATCTTGTACTTAGAGAGAATTCGTAATAGAATTTTACCTTGATGAACACCGTGTAATCTGATTCTCTGATTAGTTGGAGGTGCGATCTTCAATACCACAGCTGTCTAGATGTCCAGCCTCCAATGGTGATCCACATAGCAAGAACAGTTCTGGACTTCCACAATCAAGAACAGATGAAAGCAGAATCTTTTGGGAGTGATTGTATTTTGGTTGTTTTTTACAAGTAATGGAAAAACAACTCTTAACCCTAATATGTTGCGCCTTTGTATTTATAGGCGGGGCTAACCCTAGCCCTAGTTCTAGTCCAACTAGAACCCATTAACAATCAGGCCCGATTAAATAATCTTATTAATTAATTTGGTCCAATAAGTAATTAAGTCCGACCCAACAAATTGGACCTTGGACAATTCTTACACCAACCCATGAAAATTATATGCAACGATTAATCTGTCTTGCATTAATATATTTTAAGGTGGTTATATGGTTATTGTTAATAAATATTGTTTTATTTATTTATTAAGGGTAGAATAGTCTTTTCAGCTTAGCCTATATATAATTTATTTGTAATTAAGTTTCATTAAGACTTTGTATTATTTTTCATTATGCGTAAGAAACCCTAGCCTCTTTTTCTCTTTGATTCTTCTTGTTCTTTGTTTTATCTATATTCTTTAACAGTTATAACAATTTTTTTTTACTATATTTTAATTGCATTAAAAGTTTTAACATTTATTATTATCGTATTTATATCTTCATTTTTTTTATTGCATTCTTATCATCAATCTTCCATTAATTAGAATATATAGTCTAGATGATGGTTTGTATAAATATTCTTTTAGCATGCTTTAAAATGAGGGTAAATAATTTGTTGAACTTCTGTATTTGTTGTTGTTTTTGTTTATTTGAAAACACAAGAGACAAATAAATATTTTTACGCCCTCCTAACAGACTTTTCAATAGAAATCTCTTCAGGATAATATGGGCTAATTAAAAAAAACTTGAGAATCACGGACTTTTTCAATAGAAATCTCATCAGGACGATATGGGCTAATTAATAATAAATTGAGAATCAGAATGCGACTAAAAAATGATGAGACAAAATCGTGACAATAAGCAAAGTTTGAAGATTTTTAGTACAATTCAATGAAAATTTTGTTGATTATAAGTAGTGAGTCTTATTAAAATACTAGTGAAATTCACGTGCTTTGCACGTATTGTATTTTAATTAAGTATATAATAGTGTGGTAATTGTTAGTGATTTTTTTAATTATTTTTTCACTTATGAAAGATTGAGTAAAACATATATTAAAACATATTGAGAAAATTATGTATTATTTAAAAGTGGGCGATATAGTTTCAATTGATCTTTAACAAGAACGTTTTCATTTTTAAATGATGCAATGAATGGTGTGTAGTTCACTAACATAATTGATTAATACAAATTGTAGAACTAAATACTTCAATTATGATCTTATAAGATTATTCTGTTGCTTTAAATTTTAAACTTATTCCACATTTTTCTTCATTATGACCCGACTTTTTAAATTATTTCAAATTTTCAATTTAATTTTATTCATTCTAATGTATCAAACATTAAAAAAAGTTTAAATCACACGAGTTTCGTGAGATATGCATAAGATTTCTTGTGAACTTGGGTAATAAGTAGTAAAATACCTATTATAGATTAGCATAAGTTGTTAATTAGTGATTTTATTTTCTTAGTATATTAGATAGGATTATACTCGTGGATATATTTTCTTTTTTTACTCTTGGAACTTTCTATCTTGAGAGTAGTATTCTTTTTCTCTTTTTTCTTGCATAGTGCAAGATTTTGTGCTTGTGGGTAAATTTTCTTGGACTTAATTGTAATTTAATTCAGTAATTGACAGAAAAAATGAATTAAAACTATGTATTTCGTGTAATCTTGATCACTGTGTTGCTAACTTAATATAAGTAATTAATTGAAAGAATTTCGATTGCAAATGATTTTGAAGTTCAAAGTGGGTTGCTTGATATATGTTACTATGTCTCGACCTAAGAGGCTGAACCTAGAGCCTAATATATATGTGTGGAGCTGAATTTTGTTTCAATAGTTTAAGTTATTAGGAATTTGGATAGTTTATATTTGGAGAAAAATAAAAATAATATTTAATTGGGTATTCAAAATAATAAAAATATCTACAAAAAATTTGGGCGATTTTTCGAAAGACACGATTAAAATTGGAAGGATGACGAGAAAAATAGCGAAATATTGAGAAAAAAAATTAAGATTGAAAAATCTACAATTGAAAAAAAAAATGAAAAGAAAAGAAATGATGGAAAATAGAGAAAAGTAAAAAAAAAAAAAAAAATTAATAATAATAGTTGGGCACACATTCCTATGAATAGTGCCCAACTCACTTCACTCTTAAGAATTTGGATAGTTTATATTTGGAGAAAAACAAAAATAATATTTAATTGGGTATTCAAAATAATAAAAATATCTACAAAAAATTTGGGCGATTTTTCGAAAGACACGACTAAAATTGGAAGGATGACGAGAAAAATAACGAAATATTGGAAAAAAAAAATTAAGGTTGAAAAATCTACAATTGAAAAAAAAATGAAAAGAAAAGAAATGATGGAAAATAGAGAAAAGTAAAGAAAAAAAAAAGAATAATAGTTGGGCACACATTCCTATGAATAGTGCCCAACTCACTTCACTCTTTTAATATATAGGGATGAAATGTGTGAATAAAAAATAAATAAAAATTTTCACTTTTACAAAATATATAAATAAAAATAATATTTGATGAAGTTAAAATATTTATATACACTCTGAATCAAGTCAGTCCCCTAACATTCAATTCAGTCCCATCCCCAGCCACAAGTCGCATATGTTTAGGTTTGATTTGACCAGGCACACATTAAATTAGGACCATGTCATGCCCGAGATAAAAGCCCGCCTATGCTGAAGAAACAATGGGGCCCATTTATACATCTACTTACTACTGAAGACACACTTTGATCAATCACAACTACATGTAGAGAGAAAAATAAATAAATAAATAAAAGTTATGAGAAACCAATTATCAAACAAACTTTATATATACTCAAATATATTGTTTTATGTGCACATTAGTATACATTCACAAATCAACAGTAATCATATTATTCAACTTCTAAAATCCATGACTCTAAACAAAAACCATAAATCAAAGTAAGACATTTTCACTGCTTGAAGCAGAAGTTATTCCATTAACAACACATAATTCAGTGAGGAACTCGAAGATAGAGGGGAATGGGATTGTGTGGTTCTGGTGCAGAATCCCAAACTGAAAATGCACTGCTTGAGTTCATCCATTTCTTCGTCATCTCAGGGTAATGTCGATCTAACACGTCTTTCAGGCTTTCAGTTGTGTTTACCCATTCCATCCCTTTCTTTGTGTATGCCTCTTCAGTATAATCAGTCGTGAAAAATCTATCTGCTTCTAACCTCCTGCAGTAATTATCTATTTTATATATACATGTATAAACCACAACAATTAAAGATATCAATTTTCAAAGAAAAACTATTACCTTGATGCCATAAGGAGGAAAATTATAAAAGCCGTCTCGCTAATAGCAAATCCCTTGATCTTTTTCTCTGCCATCATGCCAACGAGCAGGTCAAGCTCCTCCACATCGTCACCATACACTTCTTTAAGGGTTTTGACAGCTTCATCATCGTCCGTGAGATCATCCCATTTGGAAATCGGAATCAAAAGGAGGGCCCTTCGGAAATCATTGTATCTGGCAACACTCCTTTCTCTGTCCCTGTAAACTGCACCCAATTATTTGCATTAGCTTTGAACTTAGCCTCAATCATTGTTAACCTAACTTCCAACAATCAAGACTTATTAATTAATTCACTATTACATGGTTGGTATGTGTCCAACAACTAATTTTCTAGTTGTTGGATTGAAAGGGGCCCTTTGAGGGGATATTCGGGTTTTTCCTCAATTTCATCAAGAAGATATTTGCCAAGGCCAGCATGACACTGCTTGTCATAATTGGTTGGGGTTGTGGGACATGTGTTGGGCTATGAAATTTATTTAGGTGCAAAGCCTAGCACGACACACATAAAACTTGGGTTGTGCCAAGTCGAGCACAAATTAAGAACACAGGTTATGTCAACTCTGTAAGACTCGTTTACTCCCTAGTTTGAATTTAAGCAATGCTAGGGGTACTCAAAGTCACTAAAATTGTGCATCAAACATGTTTGTGTAATATGTGTGAACTTACTTGGTGCTTGTTTGGTATGAATCTTAATGGGTTTTTAGTTTTTCATTTTTTGATCAAATAAGTGAAATGACCAAAATGACCTTGTTGCTTGAAAAAAGAGCCGCAATTTTTTACCCAAAAAAACCCATTAAAATAGATATCAAACAAGCACTAATTAGTTAAGTCAAAATGTATAAATAAATGTTTATGCATTGCAGGTATTCATGAGATACGTACTTTCGAGAGCCGGTAAGTCGATAGGGTTGGGCCGATCAATACCATCTACATCTTGGGGAATGAGGTCCCTAAACCAGTTGGGATAATTCCAAAGCTCAAGGGCACCACATGCTTGGTGTCCCATTGACACCATTTGCTTGGTGAAGCCAATATTTTGCAAAGCCTCTTCTCCTTTGTTACCAATCAGCTCACGCATATCCATTCTGTAATTTTGCTCAAGTATTAGACAGCTTATAGAAGCAGCAAGGATCAAAATTTTGCACATTGAAATTTAGTTGAGGCGAGGTTTTCCCTTGACGTCTCCCAACCTAAGGCTTTAATGGTATTGAGTGAAAAGTGACATACTCTTTAGCCAAAGGAGGAGATTTGTTTGGTCCTGGTGCTGCATCGACGTTTCTAAGGAGAAGCTCATCTGGTAAGAGGGAATGCATCCTATAAACACTCACAAATTCCTCAGTCAACGAATATGGGACGCCATGATTGTTGGGTTTCTTCAATCCAACAAGGCCGCCCAATATGACTCCTCCAACGTGTCCAAATGTATCTTTAAACTTCTTTCCCAGCAATCCATACCTTCATGAAATCCAAAGCCACAGAATTAAATATGATCCATTAGAATTCTTGATAAAAAAGTTCATTTCACAACTTGGATTTATATTTGAAACGTGTTTTAAAACACCCCTTAACTCCCATGTCAATTGTCGTGCTACATAAAAATTATGCATAGTTTAGAAGTAGATTTGAGAAATTAAGCTAGTTGCGTCAACTCGATTTATGGCCTTACACGTACGATGGAACAAGCTTTGTAGTAACATATATCATTTTGTGTATATAAACTGTCTGTTTGTATTATTTATTGTCAAGTATATATTCGTATTTCTGCATTATATTAGGAAGTTCATTTACCAATTTCCACGCATTCCAGCACGCAACATGTCAGTCTTTAGAAGCTCAACCGTCCAATCAATTGTGTGGACTTTTGCAATTACAGCTGAAGTCACCAGCCTTGCATGCCGATACAGGTCCTCGTCGTTCAAATCACGGTATTCCTTCTGTAATTTCACAACCCATAAGAGATAAAATTCAGTAACTATAAATTATAATCTTCTGAGAATAAACAAATATTGGCTGGATTTATTTATCATGAAAAACAAATAGACATTGTGAAGAGTCAAATTGTCTATCACCTTCAAGGCATCACAGACTGCGTTGTGTTCCTGGACAAATAGGGCTTGCAATGTGGAGAGTCCAGCCCATATATTACGAACATCACCAGAAATAACTTGACCGTCTTCGTGAGGAAGAAGGCCATTTTTTGAAATCTTGAGCTTTCCATCCTTGAAAGTTCTTACTTTCTGCAAGGTTTCTGCATTGCTACCATAGATAGCACTCCCATCCCTGTATGAAACATATTGATTATGATTTGAGAATACAAAAATTGGTTTCGAATTCACTAATATGGGTGGCCAATTTTTGGCATATTATATATCCCTCCTTAGTCCGGCATACAGGTGATGGCAACGGGGCGGATTCGGATCGGATCGGCCTGATTCGTATCCGCTACGGATCAATTTTAGAAGATCCAAATCCGCGAATTGATCTATCATTTTTCGGAGCGGATCGGATCCAGATCGGGGGGATCACTGCTCTGATCCGTGTATAAATTTTTTTTTTTGGTCAATTGTCATTCAAAAAATTAAACAAATATTGAAACAAACTTTACTAATTTAATACTTTTTTCTATTTTTTTTCTTTATTTTTCAAATGGGGTGGATCGGATCGGATCGGATCACACATGATCCGATCTGCCTCGCGATCGCCCCGCTGATCCGCGGATCGAAATTTTTTAGCTCCATTCTGATCGAATATCCATCGGATTTGGGGCGGATCGAATATTTTTGTCATCCCTAGGCATATATACTATCCAATTGTTGGCATATCATCCCTCCTTAGTAATTGTGTAGAAATTATTATTTAAATATTTATTGATATAATATATTTCTTATTTAATAAAGTTTTTTAGATTATAAAGTTAAATCAGATTAAATTATGATTTAAGCTTAATCAAACAAACCGTTTTACAATCTATTCTTATGAGCCGATTCTAAGTACAAATATAGTTGTAACAAGTTGACTAGAATTTTATAAAAAAATCAAATATTATTATCTAAAAAAATTAAAAGAAACAAAAATCTCACCACCACGGTGTTCGGCGGTTTACATAGCCGGTCTTGATACCGTAATAACCGTGATCGGTTGAAACCTCTTTTGACTTGTAGAACTTGAAAGATTTGAGAGGACATTGACTCGCTACTTCTTTTGGTGCAACAAGTTCGACCTACAAGTATATATGCACACCAATAATGATTAATAAAAAGTAAAAACAAAGAATAAATAAATCGTCAAGATTATTTGCAATTAATCAAATTAAATTAAAATTAAAATGATTTTGCAAACCTGTTGATCAGTGTTCTCTAAGTGATCAATCCAGTCATGAATCATAAATTGTATCCAAGAAGCAGCAATTACATTGAATTGCTTTCCTGTATCAATATATTTTCTACGTGCCAGCAGCTTTGTAGCCACAACTATAGGGTCCGGCCTCATTAGCTGCAATATATTGAAGAAAACAAATTATTTGTGGTCAATTCTTGGCAAAGTTAGGTTATGAAAATAATCCACACATTAAGTTTTAACAATTTAATTTTGTACATAAAGTAGTAGTTTACGATAATTTCATAACAATTAAAATAAGATTCTCTGTTTAACTTTCACAGACATTTATATATTTTAAAAAAGAAAAATTAGAGTTTATTTGATTTCAATTAAATTTTGTTATAAGTTGATGTCAAAATCAATAATTAATTTTAACTAGACATTTTACGGGATCCGCAATTTTTTACAATTTTCCAACCATGGATTTCATCAAATTTTATCAACTTTCACAAAAAATTTGATTTTAATCAAAATCAAACACACTCTTAATGGATCAACATTTAGTAAAAAATGAATCACACTTACGTAAATAAATTCTTTAATTTTTGACGTTGTTCAATAGTACATAATATTTACAATTTTAGTTTATTTTAAGTTTATTATATCCACAAATTGTATGTTTACTACATGGTACCTAATATAATCCAATAGAAAAAAAATTATTTTCTTTTCAGAAAATTATAAGCAACACAAAATGGAAATAGAAAGAGTAACATAAACTTAGCTATTTTTGACAAAAATATAGTTAAATACAACACATAATTGAGGTCTTGCTTAGGAGTTTTGGGTATCGGTTATGAAGGTATTTTAAAATATGTGTTTTTAAAACAGTGAAACTTATGTGTTGAAAGTTGTTTCTGAATTTTTTTTAAAAAAATTAAAATTATATATATAACCATATTTTTTTTAAAAAGTATGTATCTGTAAACAATATAAAGTATGTAAAAATTTAAATATAAATATATATTCGACTGCAAAAAATTTTAAAAATAATTCAATAACACATACAAGAATTATTGTTTGAAGATAAGAGACAAAATGTACGTTTGGAGAGAAGATGAAGATGAAGAAGAAAGTATGTATTATAGGTTTTATAGTAGATTTGAAAATAATTATTTTAGAGATAATAAAATTGGAAGATAATTTTAAAGACGGCAAAAAACTGCCGATTTGGGGTGAGAAATACACCTCAAATTACAATACACTTGTATTGGATAGTTTTTAAATCACCCAAAATCAGTGTCCTGAAAAACTAACAAATACCAATTTTTCCAACTTCTCATAAACTTAAAACCGGTCAAAACCGATAAAGAAGGGGGGAAAAAATCCCAAGCAGGGGCATAGAGGCAAATCATTGGTTATTTTGTGAAAATTTGATTGATTCATAATAGATAAATAGGTTAACAAAAAATTGGAGTAAAATAATTAATTGAATAATATAATTAAAAGAAACTTATTTAACTTTAATTGAATATTATAAATAAAACTTGTAACAGTCAAATCAATCGTATGGACTTGTTCGGTTCTCATTTTCCCCCCAAAAAAACCCCGTTTTTGCCTCTCTTTTTTTACTGTTCAAACTTTTTACACAATAAAAAAAATTTGAGTTTCATTCTCAAATTATATTAATACAATAAATTAAGAATTTGTTTAAGTCTGTAAGTTTAAATTATAATTTAAGCTGATTAAATATTTCATAAAATTCAAAATTTATAAATAGTTAAAAAATAATTTTAGCATTGTCAAACATACTATAAAAGTCTCGTACGACTTCTTAAATTTTCAAAAGAAACACGATAAGATATTTAATATTGAATTACAATTGGAATAAAAAATAATAATTCTCTCCACTGTCCATACTTAAAAAACAGTATTGAAAATTATCACGTTCCTACCTAATTCTTAGAAAATATTTATTTTATTAATTTCTTGATAAAATAATGAAATTCAAGATTTATCTTGGTTAAATGATAAAAATTAACATAAAAAATAACCTTCTTTTTTTGATCAACAGGAAGGACGTTTCTGCCAAAGAATGAATCCTCACTGCCAGCTCCTTCATTGAAGGGATCATTGAATTTTCCATCGGCTGTTCTGAAAGCAAAATCAGCCGGATTATATCGTACTCCGACCGGCGATTTTCCAACGTTGAACAAGTTGTACTCTTGGTGAAGATGTCGTCGCAAGGCCAAGTATATCAGACCTAAGAACACAGGTAACCGGTGCCATATACCTAACTTGTCAATGAAGTGAATAATCTGCATGCAAAATTAACAACTTGCATTATATCACAAAATAATCTTGTTTATTCTTAAATATTGTAATATATAACAAACAAACAAAAATCGAATGTTGACGAAGAATAAGGTGCATGTTCATTGTACTCCCATCTCAAAACATGGAAATAAAATTTTATGTTTATTTTATTGTATTATGCCACTTTGAATAATTTAAAAAAGAAAAAAAAAAGAAAATTCTTAATTTTCATAGTTTAAAACAAAAAATCTCTCAAATGCTCAAAAACAAAAGAAATGCAATAGCAAAGACCAAAATCTTAAGTTTTGCTGCTCTTAATCTCAAGACGAGCTAATTTTAATTGTAAAGTCTCAAAAGCTCGAAGCCGAGATCAAGATAAGTAAAAACAACGACCAAAATCCCAAACCTTGTTGTTCTTAATCTCGAGACAAGATAGTTTTACTTGTAAAGTTTCAAAAGCTCAAAGTTGAGATAGAGATGAGTAAAATCAACGACCAAATCTTAAATCTTGTTGTTTTTAATCTCGAGAAGATCAAACTAGTTATACTTGTAAAGTCTCAAAAGCTCGAAATTGAGATCGAGATGAGTAAAAACAACGACCAAAATTCCAAATATTGTTGTTCTTAATCTCAAGAAGAGTTGAAAGAAACAAGTTGAGCATAATAAGAAACTTACGAGAAAGATTAATTTATCCATAAGGGTCATTCTAGCTACAACTTCATGAAAATCTTTATGGATAAAATTGTGGAAAGGTTTAAGAAGAAAGGCTTTGAGGGCTTCCATATTGATTCAAGAAATGAGGAGCTGATGAATCCAAACACTTTGATGCCCACTTATATTTATACATAAAGATACATAATGATAATTATTTATTTATTTAATTAATAGGACAATTTGCAATGAAAATTATTTTCGTTTTTTGTCGACTAGTCATAGCCTGCAGCTGCGGTCAAAGAACTTGCACTTGACCAGAAGAAGTACATGTTGAGCTAAACTTAAGAAGGACTCCTCTTCATGTACAGAAAAATTGCACAGAATAGTTGACAGAATGGACAAAAAAACAGGGGTAAAATAGTCTTTACACTATTCACTTTCTCTCATTTGTCATCCTTTCTGTAAAATGCTTCTGTACAAGAAGCATTTTCCACTTAAGAATAGTACTCATCAGGAAAATCAATTTTTTGGTGCAACTTCGTGGGCCTCTTAAAAAATAATTTAAATTTGATTGGCAGAGAAATAATTAGACTTTTGACTTTTTGACTTCTATCTCATTAAATAATTTTCATCCCAATGACCGAATTACTCCCAACATAGCAATGTCTACTCCTAAAATAGTTATCCACTCTTCCAAGACAAGGGCAAATCTGGAAATGAAAAAATGTGTTTTCAGGCGTGTCAAAGGAAGTAATTGAATTTGCCATTTGCCTAATTGAATATGCCATTTGCCTAAATATATTGAATGCAGTTCCCAACTTCAACTTATCAAATTCGATTAAAAAATAAATTTTAATTAGCATCAAATAGCAGGGGCTGAGGTAGGGGCATAACCGATATGTAGTCCAATCCCGCTTTTAAAATAAATTAATTTGTGTAGTACAAAAATTCCGTCATATTTTAAAAAATAAGATTAAAGAGATGGCTTTGAATTGCAAATTTTTTGGAGGGGTTTCTTTAAGTAGTAGTCACCCCTCCAAAAAATTCTGAATCCGCTAAAAAGGTACTTTTTGTTGCCTCGTTAAGTGTGATCCTCAGCTCTACCATCCATTTGCAGACACTATTCTTAATATATTAGAGTATATTTGTGTGTGCTTATAAGTATTTGTTGACATATGAAATAACAAGGGCCTAAAAAGAGATTTAAGAAAATTGTACATATAGGCCCATAATAAATGCCCGGATGCCCAAGTATATAGGTTTAGAAAATATGTCGGCCAGGCCCAACGGATGCCCAAATAAATTCGTATATAGGCCCAATAGAAATTGTCCAAGCCAGGAAGGGCCCAAAATGGACATCGCCCAGATCAAAAACGCTCAGGGCGTTGGGCGATTAGAATGGTCAATCACGGCATAAGAGTAACTGTTCATAAGTAGTTTTTCTCATTTTTCTTATCATTGTTCCCACGTTGTCAGGAGTTACAAACTTGAATTATCATAAAGGAGTTACAAGAAGTTGGATCATCATGGGAAGTTACAAACAGTTGGGATCATCATGGGAGAAATGGGCGGTTATTGAGCGACGAAGTGATTGCTTCATGAAGGAGTTACAAGAAGTTAAATCATCATGTTAAATCATCATGGGGAAGTTACAAACAGTTGAAATCATTATGGAAGAAATGGGCAGTTATTGGGCGACGAGGTGGTTGCTGGGCGATAAGGAAGAAACTGGGCGATGAGAAGTTTTTATGCAAGACTGAAGGAAAACGTGTGATAAAACCGTTTGACAAGGTATAAAAGAAAGGAGATTGATTGAAGTAGAGGAAAAAAGAAGGAACTCTCAAAAAACAGAGAAATGTAATTTCATTCCATTTAGTCTTAAATATTTCTTTACAGTGAATTCTAGTGTGCTTGTGCCCTTTGGAGGCATTTCGTTTTGCTCTTTTCATCCTTTGTCATTATTGTAGTCTTCTAAATCAAACACCCCTTGTTGGGACTTTGTCTCATAAGGTTTGGCGTCCCTTACACATCGTCTGAATCCTTTAATTGTTAGCGAAAGATACACATTCCGCGCGAAACAATTTGGCACGCCCAGTGGGACCTTTTGGTGTTAGAAGATACAAGAGGGTAGAACAATATGCCTCACAAGAACTCAGATAAGGAACCAGCCAGCCAGCGAATTCAATCCGTGATCGAGCGATATGAAGAACAGCAAAATACACCAGCAACGGAGGGACAAAATCAAAGCCGTTATGAGCCAATGACGGAATTGAGTCCACGAACCATGCGCGCATTACTTGGCGAACTCACGCAAGATGTCGTGGGACAGGTAAGCTTGCAAAATGTTCATGATATGGAAAAATTTGTTCAAACTGGAAATGTGCATTACGACAACATGGCCAAACAATTAAGTACTTTAAATGAACTTATAACTAGGTTAGTAGGCCAGACATGTCAACCAAATTTGCCAAATATAGGGAATCATTTCCAAGCTAGGACGGTTGTAGGGCACAATTCACCGACAATGAACCCTATAAATCCTAGTCAAGGAATAGAAATGCCTTTTATACCATCGACGTCAAATGTGGGTGGAGGCAACGTGGCCAATTTGAGTGGTCATAATGTGGGATCGTCCAACTTGGGGGGTAGCCCGAATGCAAGAGAAAATATGCCAAATATAGGACAAAACGCAACACGTGTTAACGAAGGGGCAAATGTCCAAGTAAATGGCAATAATACCATGAGTAATGGTAATTTGGCCACAAATCCAGGTTTAAACAATAGACCTCAAATGATTCCACCTGTGAATCAACCAATAGGAGTCCCGTATGATCCAAACATGGCTTTAAGAAACCAAATCACCGAGATAATGCAAGATCAGATAGCTTTTGGAATGCGTCCTTTCATTAGGCCAACCTATAAAAAGCCATATCCCGATTGGATAGACCAAGCCTATCCGTGGCCTAGGGGATATAAAGTGCCGGAATTTTCACTATTCACAGGTTTAGGGGAGGTCTCAACATTGGAACATGTAGGGCGATTTACACTGCAATGCGGTGAAGTAAGTGATTACCATAAAATAAGGTTGTTTCCTAGTTCGCTAACAGGAGTAGCTTTTTCATGGTTCATTAATTTGCCAGCAAACTCTGTTCAGACATGGCAACAATTAGAACAGTTGTTCCACGCCCAATTCTATAAAACTGAATCTGAAGTCACCTTGGCTGATTTGGCGAATTTACGTCAAATGCCAACTGAATGGGCGGAAGTTTTTCTTCAAAGGTTTAAGACTGCTAGGAGTAAATGCTTTGTGCCCTTACCCGAAAAAGAGTTTGTTAAGATCGCTCAAAGTTGTTTAAGTTTCGACTTGAAAAAGAAATTTCAGGATAGGGAGTTTCATGATCTCTTCCAATTAACGGCCAATGTGATTAGGTATGAGCGTTTGATAAGGGAAGAGGAACAAATGAAAAATTCCAGCAAAGGGACTTATTATAGAGACCCAAACTTCGACGTTCACGTTGTGGATGAATATTATGATCAAACTGAAATATGTTTGGCCGAATTGATTAAGGGAGATGCTTATGAATGTCCGTTAATAATTAATTCAGGGATGACGGCGAAAAACGAGCCTCTAAGAGATACAAGCAAGAAGGCTAGACCGTTTTCGTTCGATGTAACCAAAGCAGATACTATATTTGATAGATTGTATAAAGACAAGCAAATAAAACTGAGCGATAAACACAAATTGCCAAATCCTGAGCAAATTAAGGATAAAAAATATTGTAAGTGGCATAATGCATGGTCTCATACAACTAATAATTGTTTGGTTTTTCGTCATGTATTACAGGATGCCATCGAATCAGGGCGAATTACTTTTGAAGCTAAAAAGAAGATGGCAGTGGATGAGAATCCTTTTCCGCGGCCACTAGGAGTCAATATGTTGTCAGCAGGTTTCAAAAGTGGTTTACCTAAATTCAAATTGGTGGTCGATAATGGGGACGAAGATCTTGAACCGCATCCCAGCGTGTTCGAACGTCTCAAAGGTAAAGAAGTTGAAAGGAATAAAAAAGTGTTGTGTGCTAGATGTAGCAGAGAAATAGATGAAGAGGAGAAAATGGAAGTATGGGAGTATCACAATCATCCAAACACAACCCAAAATTTCCAACCTGTTCAAGGACGAAAGGTATCACGGCCTCCTTTTGAAAGACAGGTCAGGCCAATGTATGATGGCAGGCCGGTGTACAACGGCAAGCCGATGCTCAACAATAGAACGTTCAGGCCACAGCCCCATCGATCGAATGTATGGCACTCATTCCAATACAGTGCAGGAAGGGTGATACCCTTTGATCAAATGACTAGGACACAGCAGAGACGTCATCAGAGAAATTATGGACGAATGATGAGGCAGCAACAAGAAGTGATACGTCCCAAATCGCCCAATTTCTCCAACACGGTTGCTAAAGAAAATCTCGAAGATGAGAAGGAACATAATGTGAATGATTCAACAGGAGAATTGCCAGAAGATTCTTCTGGTAGGTCGAAGTTTGAAAGACACAGCAAGGACGAAGATGAAGATGATCCTGGACAATCCATCACCATTCAGTTTGGTTCTTTACCCCCAATATTGGCTAATAATTATCTGCTTGCCAATGAATTTAAAAGCAAAGGGGATGAGGGGCCACAAGACGATGAGAGTGAAGAAGCATGCACATTGGAATGCGAGGGAGAAATCGGGCAAACCTCCGGAGATATCTATGGAGGAGAAGAAGAAGATGATGGCTTGACAGATGTGGAAGAAGAGATTGACTTAGAATCAGAGAGAAGAAAAAGAGGAGTTTCATATAACAAATTGCTAAAACAGCTGTATCAAGAAGGTGTCCGAGAAGTAGATTTGTTGGGCGAACCATCTGGGCGATCTTTTGATTATTACGTGTTATACGGGACGCCCAAGAGGAAAATGAGGGTACCGCGCTCTGAAAAGTATGGATCACCTCCAACGATATTACCATCCCCTACGGGTTGGGAGGAAGTGAGCGACAAAGAAGCTCAAGAGCCCGGCACAGAAGATCAGTGCAAAATGTTGCACGTAAACCTGACACAGCATTTCGATCCAAAGGATGACGGGAAACAAGAAGTGGAGATAGAGGCGACTGATAAGGTCATCTTTAAGAAGCCAACGGCCAATTTAACCAAACATTTGAGGCCATTATATGTAAAGGCTCTAGTCAATGGCATCCTTGTAGCCAAAGTTCTCATAGATAATGGGGCCGCTATTAATACCATTCCATCTAGAATGATAAAGAAATTTGCAAAGACGGAGAGTGACTTGATCCCTACTGAAGTTATCCTTACGAGCTTCAATGGCGGGGTGACTTCGGCCTAATGCCTTTGGACGTAACGGTAGGAACTATCACCAAAACCACAGTATTCTTTGTAATAGACGGGCCGACTAGCTACAATGTGTTGTTAGGAAGAGATTGGATTCATGGAAATCGTTGTATACCTTCGTCACTCCATCAGTGTCTAATTTTTTGGAACGATAAAGGTGAGGCCGAAGTGGTGCAAGCAGATCATAGACCTTTTGTTACAGAAGCGAACTCGATCGAGAAGTTTATGTATGAAGGAAATTATGGGCCTGTGAGAGTAGTCCAAGATGGTGAAGAAACTCAGATCATCGCGCAGAGCGAGGAGCCATTATCAATAGATGCATTTACTGAAATGTTCGATCAAATGAGGCCAAACATAGTGGCCCTTGAAGAGCCAATGATTGGCAAAAAAGATATTCAATAAATGTTGAAGAAGGTACCTAACCTTCAGGATGTCAAAGCCAAGTCAATGGCTTTCGAGAAAAGGTGCGAAGGAGAAATAAGAAAGAAAACGGCTTTAAAGATTTTAAGGGATAAATTAGCCGTGTTCAAGTTAGAACAGAATATTGGCCGAGAAGTGAATAAGGTGGATTGTTTAGATGCAGAAGACATCAATACAAGGAGCTTGGACGACGATGTGATAGGAGTCATGAAGACAGGGCACGCCCAAGCACAAGACCCTTTGGTGAAAGTAAATATTGGAGAGGAACAAGAAGATCGCCCAACATTTGTCAGTCAGATGCTTAGCAAAGAGGTAAGTGACCAGTTAATTGCTTTGTTAAAAGAGTATAGAGATTGTTTTGCTTGGGAATATGAACACATGCCTGGTTTAGATAAAAATTTGGTAGAACATAGGCTACCAACTAAGCCACACTTTAAACCACATAAGCAACCCCCCAGACGTTTTGCTCCTAATGTATTGCCCGAAGTAAAGAAAGAAATAGAACGGTTGTTAAAGGCAGGTTTTATAAGGACGGCCAGATACGTTGAATGGTTGTCTAATATTGTGCCTGTATCAAAGAAAAATGGTAGTATTAGGGTTTGCATAGATTTCAGAAATTTGAACTTAGCAACGCCCAAAGATGAATATCCAATGCCAACGGTAGATTCCTTAGTAGATTCAACTGCTGGACATGTGATGTACTCTTTTATGGATGGATATTCAGGATACAACCAAATTTATATAGCTGAAGAAGATATACATAAAACTGCATTCAGATGCCCAGGTGCTTTAGGATGTTTTGAATGGGTGGTCATGCCTTTTGGTTTAAAAAATGCAGGAGCCACTTATCAAAGGGCAATGAATCTAATTTTTCATGACATGATAGGAGAATTCGTTGAAGTTTATGTTGATGATATAGTGGTTAAATCATTGAAAGAAGAAAACCATCTCCAACAATTGAAACGTTCATTCGAACGGATGAGACAGTATAAATTAAAATTGAATCCGTTGAAGTGTGCATTTGGTGTTAATGCAGGAAATTTCCTAGGATTCCTAGTGCATGAAAGAGGAATTGAACTTGATAAAAATAAAGCAAAAGCCATTTTAGAGGCTAAACCACCTAAGAACAAAAAGGAATTACAAAGATTCCTTGGGCAAGTGAACTTCTTACGACGTTTCATATCTAATTGTGCAGGGCGAACGAAAGCTTTCTCGCCTCTTCTAAAGTTGAAAAATCAGGACGACTTCGTCTGGAAGGAGGAGCATCAAGAGGCTTTCCATAGCCTGAAGACATATTTGTCAAATCCACCAGTATTAGTTTCACCTATCCAAGGTCGGCCAATGAAAGTTTATATATCGGCCGAGCAGGAGTCAATAGCCGGACTAGTCGCCCAGGACGATCAGTTTGGAGAAGAAAGGGCGATATATTATCTCAGTAGACGACTTACTGTGTGTGAATGTAATTATTCTGCTATTGAAAAATTATGTCTTGCTTTGTATTTTACATGTACTAAATTAAGGGCTTACTTACGGCCTGTAACTATTTATTTAATTTCTAAAGTAAATTTAGTTAAGTACATGTTCTCTCGTCCTGTTTTGCATCAAAGGATTGGTCTTTGGACTTTAGCACTATCAGAATTTGAAATACAGTTCATACCACAAAAGACGGTAAAAAATCAAGCATTGGCTAACTTTTTGGCCGATCATCCGTGCTTGGACGTACCTAAGGAAATCGAATTAGAAGTCAATTCACTCGAGCTAAAACCCTGGATTTTATATTTTGACGGTTCAAAAACTGCTAGAGGTGCAGGAGTAGGGGTAGTGCTAATAAACCCACTAGGGGTTTGTTACAAGTTTGCGTTCGCCCTAACTGAAATGTGTACTAATAATCAAGCCGAATACGAAGCGTTGATTGTCGGTTTAGAATTATTATTGGATTTGGGGACGAAAAACGTGCTTATCCGAGGTGATTCTCAACTAATAATTTATCAATTGAATGGCGATTTTAAATGCCAAAGTGATTCTGTCATAAATCAATATGGCATCGCTCAAGAGCTCTTGGACGAATTTGACTAAGTAGAGCTTCAATACGTTAATAGAATGTACAACGATCTGGCAAATGAGTTGGCCCAAATGGCATCAGGTTATTCAAAAATGTTGAATAACGATTCTGCGTGCGAGTACGGAACGATATTGCCTGTACTTCAACGAAGGGCGAAGGGGTTTAATGTGCATTGTATACAAAATGGAGACGCATTGGATTGGAGAGAAGAAATACAAAAATTCCTGGAAGAACCCAATAAGAAGAGCGACAGGAAGTTAAAATTACGTTCACTGAACTATTTGCTGGTTGAAGGAGAATTATATAAGAAACGCTCAGATGGTGTACTTTTGAAGTGCATAAATTTGCAAGAAGCTAAAGTGGTTATGGCCGAAGCACATGAAGGAGTGTGCAGAGCACATCAAGCTGGCCAAAAGATGAGGTGGTTGATCATCAGGAATGGGTATTATTGGCCTAAAATGGGCGAGGTATGCGTTCAGTATGCCAAAAGTTGCTTGGAGTGTCAAAAACATGGCCCAATCCAAAGAGTGCCAGCCAGGGAAATGGTACCTATTATTAAACCATGGCCTTTCAAGTGTTGGGCGATAGACCTGATAGGAAAGATTTACCCACCATCGTCCAAGCAACACACTTTTATAATAGTCGCTACAGATTTTTTCACTAAATGGGTAGAAGCGGTACCCTTAAAAGAAATTTCCCAAGGAAATGTCATTGAGTTCATTCGTGATCATATCGTATATAGATTTGGGATACCTCAAACTGTATTGATGGACCATGGAACTTCTTTGAACGGGAATCAAGTGAAAGAATTTCTGAGCGAGTTTGGAATCAAGTTGGCAAACTCTACGCCTTATTACGCCCAATCCAACGGCCAAGTAGAATCGTCAAATAAGGTTTTAAAGAGTATCATAAGGAAAATGATAGGCGAAAATGCTAGAAATTGGCATGAATGCTTGAATAGGGCGTTATGGGCCTACAGAACTTCGCCGCGATCTAGTACTAAAGTGACTCCTTTCCAGTTGACATATGGGCAAGAAGCAATGCTGCCTATGGAAATTAATGTGCAATCGATCAGAGTACGTTTGCAAAATAATATAGATGAAAATGAGCATACTGAACTACTTGTTCAAAATTTATTAGAATTGGACGAACTAAAGTTGAGCGTTTTAGATAGATTGCAAATTCAGAAAAGACAAGTGGCTTCATATTATAATAAAAGGGTTATAGCCAAATGTTTTAGCACGAAAGATTTGGTATAGAAAACAATACTCCCATTGGATAGTAGTAATCCAAAGTTTGGGAAATGGTCACCAAATTGGGAAGGACCATACAGAATTAAAGAGGTGTTGCCAAATGGGGCATATCATTTAGAAAATTTGGATGGTATGAGGCACATGAGATCTATTAATGGCAAATATTTAAAGAAGTATATTCCGTCAGTTTGGGATTTTGAACGATTAGAGGTTTAAACATTAAGGGATGCAATTCTATAAACGAATAGAGCCTTTCATTTCATCAGATAATTTGGTTGCCATAAGTGGCTGCCATTACAAAAGGAAACTGGATAAAACAAAAGCTGTCCTTAAAACTTTAAAATCCTAACTACATCCTTCCCCAAATAGAGCGCATTTGCTCTCTAAGTTTTTCCCACTCATCGCGCTGTTGAACAGAAGCGACGGATAGTTCATCCATAAACCCATCGTCCACTTCTAAACTTGAATAACGCTCAAGTAAAGATTTAGCCCGTTCAACTTCCTGTGAAGCATTGCGCTTCTTGGCTGCCAGCCTGGCCTTACAGTCATCCATCTTTTCTTGGATTTCTTTCATCTGAGCAGCCAAACTCATCATCAAGGAGTCTTCAACCATGACTTCGGAAGAAATCTCGTTCAAATTGTTTTTGGCTTGATCGATTTCTTGGTGAAGGGATTCCTTTTCGGTTATGGCTGCGACATATTGAGTCTTCTTGACTTTGAGCTCCACATTCTTGGCCAGCAATGCACTTATCTCTTGATGAATGACTTTCAACGATAACTTGAGATCGGTGGGGAGTTTGAGCGAAGGAAGCTCAAGTGCTTGAGCCATTTGGTGGCTTAAATGCTCAAATTTGTCCCGATGGTTGGCCGCACTAGCATGTGAGATATCCTTGTCCATGAAGGAAGTATATTCAAGTACTGCCTGCTTTAGGATGTTCATGTTTTCCATGGAGAAAGCACCAGAGGCAGAAGAAGGACGACTGGCCGAAGACGAACGAGCGGCCTGACTAGCCTTCACTTGTTCCCATGATGTAAACAAGTCCTGAATAGAGCGCAAGATGGTATCAGCATCCTGTAAAGATGAAACAATTACTTAGTGTTTCTTTGGAAGTAAGCAAGGTAAGGGAAATCGAAAGAAAAATTACCTCATCAGTGGTCTTAGAGGAAGAAGGGGGAAGTGTGCCACTGGGCGATTTTACCGCCTGTGAAGAGTCACCCCTATCCGAACGTGATGGCTCAGATGCAACCGGACGTATTGGTTCAGGTACAACCGGCAAGTCAATTGGTCTTTCTGCAAAAGGATAAATGATGATAAGTGCTTCAAGAGTAAAGCCATGTCAAATGGTAGAATTCGAAAAATGATTACAACTATAAGCACATATTACCACCCGGTTCTACATCTGGAGGGGAAACGCCCTGAAATGATGACGATTCTTCAACTGCCTGGGTGATTGAAGCAGCCGGGTCTCCAAATCCCTTCTCAGGCAAATCCACATCTATGGTCGGCTCGGACAATTGAAGAATTGAAGGGTCGGGCGATGGGGATTTTTTCAAAGGAGAAGTAACTCCCCTCTGGTTTAGAATACAAAGAGAATGTCAATATTCATGCTAAAGAGTTCTTTAAATGAAGAAAAATCAGGTTACCTTTCTTCTGCTCAGAGGAGGAGTAGCACCATCATCATCACTCTCATCGTCAGCTTGATCTGATGGGTCCGATGCAGGCCGTTTACGGCTGGATGTACCTCTTGCAACTCCAGTATGAGCAGGAGGAGAACTGGATTGAATGGTAAGTGCAGTAGAACGTCTAGTACGCACCGTCGAAGGCTTTGTAGGGGAAGACGAAGGAGCAGGTTGTTTGACGGATATGGGCACAGCAGGGATAGGAATCGAATGAGAAGAAATGGAAGTCCTCGAAGACCCTGACCCCTCAAGTATGTGGAATGCTTGGCTGACATTAGTAGAGAAGAGCCTACGCTTCACCGAAGGCCAAAACTGTTCAAAAAGAGGATGAACGGCCAAAGTGGGATTGAAAGGAGCCAAAGAAAACCCGTTCATTAAGGAAGCATTACGCTCATCTATAGCTTGGGCCTCCACTTTGGTGATGGTATGAAAACGTTCTTGAAAACTCTTTGAGTAACAAGGAGGAAGGGGCCAAGTTTGGCCAAAACCAAGCTGTCGGGCAAAGAACTGGGGAGCATAGACTTCGACTCCAGCCTTGGCATTAGTGCCCGTGAGAATGTCATGAAACAATTCTCGTCCAGTCAAGTATTGGACCCAAACGGGCAAGACATTACTCACCTCATTCAAACTAAGAGGAGGTTGGACGTAGGCTGGAACTTGATGAATGGAGA
This sequence comes from Forsythia viridissima, assembly GCA_030279155.1. Classification (NCBI taxonomy): domain Eukaryota; kingdom Viridiplantae; phylum Streptophyta; class Magnoliopsida; order Lamiales; family Oleaceae; genus Forsythia; species Forsythia viridissima. The sequence goes on along the minus strand of CM059036.1, from coordinate 35,068,990 downwards.
AAGGAAAGAACGAGGGAATTGAATTTAAATTATAAAAGAATGTAAAGATGTCCCGGTTAGACATATCCACGGGAGCTAATTGGTTAATAATTAGCCCGTAACAACTCACGGACCTGGGGGGAATTGAAGGAACACCAAGTTGTGGAAAGTATGCTCTCAACCATAATTGAGCGAGCCAAAGAGGCCCACTTCCAGTAGGAGAAGCATTGGTCCTAAGCTGATGTTGAAGGTAAGCCATGCCTCTATAGAAGGCGGCCAGAAACAGAGAACAAAGGTTTAAAGACCTACCAAGAGCTAACTCATGGGTGATAGGCAAATAGGCCATGGAAGGTTTAAGACTAGGAACACAAAGAATGTACCTACATAGCCAAACTTGGAGGAAAGCCACACGCTCTGCATGTGTGGGATCTTTGCCCGTGTTATCATAGAGCTCTTGCATGCCTGAATAGGAGTCCGTAAACTTCTTATCAAACTTTGGAGCGAGGGAGGATATCAATATAGCAGGAGAGATGGTATCGCCCAGAGGAGGAAGATTAACCAAAGCACCAACATCCCGTAGAGTAATCGACATTGGGCCAAGGGGGAAAACGAAGGTATTGTACTCAGAAGACCAGAAGCTTAGGGCGATGGGGAAAAGAACTGGATCATATAAAGGGGGACGTGTGGCAATTTCCAAAAGATCAGAAATCCTAGCACGATCAAAAAGCGCCTTCGTAGGAGCATGCTTCATCATACGCGCATGCCAGAGGCGGAAGGTGGTATCAGATTTGGGCCATGTGCGAATGCTTTTCTCGCGGATTGGCTTCAATGAGAATGGGTCCAAGAAAGGAGGTCCTTGGGTACAAGGAAAAAACTGGGCTGTGGCCAGTCGCCCAATAGAGTCTGCGTCCCTGAACGACGGGCCCAAATAGAACTCGTTCATATCCGGCCTAGAAGGTAGAAGATTTGATGGGTTTACGTAGGGTTTGGTCAGGAGGTCTTGGAAATCTTCGAAAGTAATGCTGTTATTGGAGGAAGCTCTGGACGTCGACATGGTTTCAGAAAATGGACAAGAAGATTGCAAGTGAGACGATCAGTTTGGAAGGATGAGTGGGAGGTAAAGAAAAGATGAATGAATAGTGTCTTTTTTATAGAGGGAGAAAAGGGACGATGATGAGGGCTGGACGTGGGCATTGGTAATGGCGCCTTTTTGGGGTTTATGTAAATCGTGCTTTTAGGATTTAGGACTTAAGGCGCCAAAAAACTTTCAGAAGATGAAACGCCACCGAGTGAATATGGCTAATTAAATAAGCAATTATGTTAATTAAGCCATATTGGGGGGTAATTGTTGACATATGAAATAACAAGGGCCTAAAAAGAGACTTAAGAAAATTGTACATATAGGCCCATAATAAATGCCCGGATGCCCAAGTATATAGGTTTAGAAAATATGTCGGCCAGGCCCAACGGATGCCCAAATAAATTCGTATATAGGCCCAATAGAAATTGTCCAAGCCAGGAAGGGCCCAAAATGGACATCGCCCAGATCAAAAACGCTCAGGGCGTTGGGCGATTAGAATGGTCAATCACGGCATAAGAGTAACTGTTCATAAGTAGTTTTTCTCATTTTTCTTATCATTGTTCCCACGTTGTCAGGAGTTACAAACTTGAATTATCATAAAGGAGTTACAAGAAGTTGGATCATCATGGGAAGTTACAAACAGTTGGGATCATCATGGGAGAAATGGGCGGTTATTGAGCGACGAAGTGATTGCTTCATGAAGGAGTTACAAGAAGTTAAATCATCATGTTAAATCATCATGGGGAAGTTACAAACAGTTGAAATCATTATGGAAGAAATGGGCAGTTATTGGGCGACGAGGTGGTTGCTGGGCGATAAGGAAGAAACTGGGCGATGAGAAGTTTTTATGCAAGACTGAAGGAAAACGTGTGATAAAACCGTTTGACAAGGTATAAAAGAAAGGAGATTGATTGAAGTAGAGGAAAAAAGAAGGAACTCTCAAAAAACAGAGAAATGTAATTTCATTCCATTTAGTCTTAAATATTTCTTTACAGTGAATTCTAGTGTGCTTGTGCCCTTTGGAGGCATTTCGTTTTGCTCTTTTCATCCTTTGTCATTATTGTAGTCTTCTAAATCAAACACCCCTTGTTGGGACTTTGTCTCATAAGATTTGGCGTCCCTTACACATCGTCTGAATCCTTTAATTGTTAGCGAAAGATACACATTCCGCGCGAAACAGTATTTATAAGATGGTTAAACATAATTTTTATCCACACATATCGTTGGATCCTCAACTTCTGTCTACTTTTTATCCACACATTTCGTAGGACTCATTGCTTATAATTTACAAAAAAATTTACCAAATATACACTTAATCTCTATATCAAAATGTTGAATATGGATATCGAAAAGAGTGAATCCTATGACATATTACTTATATATTATTAAAATACTTTTTTGTTTATTGAAAAATTTATAAAACATGAAGAGAAAAATTGTATTTTAATAATATAATTTTTATAGCTCGTAAACTTGCCCCTTTCTTAAGGCATGGGTTACTGATTGAATATATCTTTTTTCGAGATAATTACTAACTAGAAAAGTTTTATTTTAGGTACTTATTTAATTTTATTAGTCTTTTTCTCAAGAGTCAAGAGTTTGTATAAAGAAATCTTGTTGGAGGACATTGCCCTTGATGAAGTGTGCGACTTATTTTTAGACTTGGCCAAATATGTGATTTTTATTTCTTCAAGTCATCCAATAATTGTCTTACGATGAACTTGTTTGGTGTAATTTATAGACTAATTTTTCAATCAAAAATAATTTATTATATATCATGCTATAAAAACAAATTTTTTAGTCAAATAAATTAGTTTATAAACTAAGCTCGATATTTGGTACAACTTTGTCGGCACCAAAATTGTTTCTGAATTATTGAGGATACAATTTGAACAACTTTAATTTTTATATCCACACATGCAATTAAAAAGTATTTTTAATATTTTTAACGTGCACCCTTTGGAAGATTTTGTATTTAAGAACAAAATATTTATTATTAATTAATCATAGAGGAATGGTTGTAACAAATATGATAGATCAACTTTATAATTTTTTACTCATATAATTAGTCAGAAGATGTCAAAGTAATGTTTACAAAACATAATATTTTCTTATTTAAATATAATGAATTTGTCGCGTCGTATAATCTCTATAAATTTTTGAATACTATATATTTAATGGACACATATTCGTGTAGATTAAGCTGTAACATGTTTGTTATTTGAAATTAAAAAATAAACTTAGTTTTAAGTAAAGTTTTATTTTAAATATATTCAAATAACTTATGTTTTACTTCTAATTAGTAAAAACGTTATGTCTTTTTAGAGTAACATAAAATGGCAAGTCAACTATATAATTTTTGTGCCTGGTGGGATTTCTATAGATCTTTCATTATTTTAAGAAGTAGGTTTGGATTAGGTCATAACACTTTTGTCATTAAAAAAATAAAATATATTTAATTTTAAGTAACATTTATTTTAAATATATTCGAATAACTTATTATTTACGTTTAAGAAAAAACGCTATTTTTTTGATAGTACAACTTTCACGATAAATAACTTGCATTTTTAATTTTCATCAATAAAATTAAAAACTGATTTTATAACTTATTTTATTTACCTATATGTAAACTTTTAAACTTAGCCATACATTCTCGTTATATCATAATATTTCACCATATAAACAAAAAAAAATCAATAAATAATAAAAAACAAGTTTCCAATGAATTTCTAAAAAAGATAATTTGTTTATAAACAAAATAATTTCACTTCAATTTATCAATTAATTGCACGCCATCGATAATTAATTTACCAAAAAAAAAAATGTGATTGACTTATTAAACGATAGAATTGTCCTAGGAGAGTAGGAGGAGCTCAAGGTTTTGGACTTTGAATTACAGGAGAGTAGGAGCTCAAGGTTTTGGACCATGAATTACCATATTTTTCTTCATGTTAAGTTGTAGTATCGATTGGTCCCTCTTTGAACAATCAACTACACGTACGTGTAAACGTGTAAACGATGTTAAATAATTTTTCACAATTGGACATCAATAAGATATTTATGTAGTTGTGTCGGTTTTGATTGCATATTAAGAACTCGTTGGAGAAATTTTTTTAACAGATTTTGATAAAAATTTGATAAAATATGTCTTTGAAAAATTAATATAAATTAAAATATATTATTAAAATTAATTGTTAATTTTGACTGCAAATTTTTAATCTTAACCAAACAATACACATATATGTTTGTGCAGGGGCAGAACTAGGATATTTTTTTAATCCGGCTGCTACTGAAAAAAAAAATCACACTCTAAGACCGGGCTATTACTAAAAAAAAGAATTTAAAAAAAAATTTACACTATAAAAAACGATTTTTTTCAAGTTGGGCCGGACTGCAGTCCGATCCCCGCCCACCTAAATCCACCCATGTGTTTGTGCACAGCACATGTAAAGACAATCATGAATATATGCATATGCGTATGCACCACCACATGCAAAATATATGAGCAAAAAGTTTGATTTTGGAAAGTTAAATATAGGCCACATATTTGACAGAAGAAAAATACAATTTGTGTTTGTGAATAATACAACCATACAATTATACAAATGAATTAAATTTCCACGCGTATAATATAAGAAAAATTCAAATGACTTTTAATATTGGAATTTAGTGCAACGTGTAGAAATGATCTCTAACAAATTTATTTTTTTGACACGAACATTCTTAATATATATGTTTCGATACGCCATTAGTCTTATTTAATTAAAAAGAGTAACATGTCCTCAATTTTAATTAGAAAAAATTACAGTTAGTTTTCTCTCTTTTGTAAAATGTACAAATGAGTCCGGTATTTTTTTTTTAATAATATTTAATTTAGCGAACTAAATATATCTTTATAGTCGTTACTTTGAGTATATATAATTTCTATGTGATAAAAAAATTAAATAAATAACAAAACGACATATATAATTTTATGACTTGAACCAACCAATGTTATTATGTTTTTATTTAAAATAAAAATACTATTAAATATTAATTTATGCATTATTTGTTCTTTATTTTCAAATGATAATAAGACGATAAATTAAAATATGAAGAATACAGTTGGAGTTTTAATATTTATAGTAGATAAACGAATACTTCAATTAAATAAAAATATTTGAAGATCAAATTTGTGATAAAATTATTTTTTTTCTTTGTTATAACCATAAAATAAAATTTTAAATTTTAAATAATAAAACTAATAACTTTATTAACACGTTTGTTGATAATTATTAGCTTAAAGCTTAGTTATTTTATAATAGTTCGTAAAAATATAAAAATAATTTACGTATAATATAAATTTAGTCTTTAAAGTCTTAATTCGAACCAAGAAAAATGAACTCTATAGTTTTCTTTAATTTTTTTTTTATATAAAAAATAAAAGTACAGGACACATTTGTACCTTTTGCAAAGGTTAGGAATCTAACTACAATTTTTTCTTATTAAAATTAAAAGCATATTGATCTTCTTCTTTTCTTTTCTTTTCAATAAGGACCAATTACGCACTAAAACACATAAATTAGAAGTTCGTGCCAAAAAAATAAACGATAGAAATCATTTGCACACTGAAAACGAAGGTTATGGACCATTTTTCCCAAATTCCCTTTAATCTTTCTCGTGAAGAATATGGGAAATTTTCAATAAATTAAAAATTAACAAAATCAATCTATTGAACAGCTCACAAGTTGTCTAAAGGTTCTAGACATTTTGGTGGGATCAAATGAAATTACACACTAAAAACAAAGGCTAAAATTTTTAATATAAAATAAAAAATGGGAAAAAATCTGCAGTTTTGAAATGGAATTTTTAATTTAAAATAGCATTATATATGAAATTTCTGACCAAAATTTTAGTTGACCATTTTGATTTTAAATAGTAAACTAAGAGGACTTATGTGCTGCCATCCCTCCTGTGAGAGTTGGGCACTGTCCGATTTCGGGCAACAGAAAGTTTCTAAGTAAAATAATAAAACTAATTTTTAAAACCTTGTTATTCTCTCTCTCCTTTCCATTTCTCCACTTTCTCTTCCTACCATATTTGGGCTCTGACATAATAATACTAATTATGGCCATGCCCTAATATTCTCCCTGTCCATTAGATTATAAACTTATTTGCCTGATCAACTTCTTCTTCTTCACCCAACTCATAGACAAATAAAGCATATGAATTGTGACAGATAATTAATATGATTATTTGAATAAATTGTTTTTATTTGGATGTGAAAGCGCTTAAAGATATTGACACAAAATGTAAAATTTAGATTACGAACTTGAAGTAAAGGGAGTATGGTAATTCGAATGTTTGGAAGTAAAAGTTCTTTCGAATTATTTTATATTTTTCTTTTCATTTTAATAAGTCAAGTTTGATTAATAAAAAAATAAAGTCAATGAAAACTTTGCTCAATCCATTTTGTTTTTATTTATTAATTTATCATTTCTCATTGACCTCTGGTTGCTAAATTTGGTTACTCCCTAGGTATTGAGATCTCACTTTTCATTCATAGAAATTTTCCATGGAAAGTTAAATTCATTTTTATAGGTCGAGCTTTTTATTGATTGCAGTTTTCCAATATTTTAGCAATAAATAAATTAAATATAACATAAACAAAATTAATTGTTTAACGTAGTTGGAAAATATTTGATATTCTTAAATCCCTACTATGATATAAAAGTCTTAAATTATTTTACTGTAGTTTTTTCGTCCAATACGCCGTCTTTTGATTGCATTGTTAATTATTTTACCTTTATATTACCTATTTCCTTATCTTTATATTACCTACTACTTGCTGACACCAACATTTCTTTTAAAATATTCAATATCTAATTTCTTAAATTGGATAATTGCTAATTAAGAATTCAAGTCTAACCCAATTTATGTGTAAGTTTATAGATTATATTACACAAATTTCTCATTATTGGATGCAATTGGCATGTGTTTTCCCCATCTTACAATTAGGGTGTGTTTGATTGCACAAGTAAAAAAAAAATGAATTCCAACTTTCATGGAAAATAACCCCACCCCACCCCACCTCACCCCACCCCACCCCACCCCACCCCACCGAGAATTCATTTTTCTTGTTTTTGAAGAAAACAAGACCATCTTTAAATAAAAATATTAACAATCAAACAGTTGGATCTAGAAAATATTCATTTTCTATAGAAAAAGGTGCAATCAAACACACCTTAGGTACTAATATAAAAAGGCCCTATAATTGAGACCTTTAATAAAATATTTAGTACATTTGAACTAGACAATTGAGTAAGTAAAATTTTATTTTCTTCCCACATTAATACCCCCACCAAACAAATATAGGTTTAAATTCATTAATTGATATTTCTCTTTCTCTGTCCTTTCACACTTGGACGCTCTCTTCCTATCATATGTCCATGCCCTAATATTCTTCTTGTTAATTAGAGTAAAGTAAAACTGGTTTCATCAGCTCCTTCTTCACCTAACTCATAAGCAAATGAAGCAATTCACACTTGTGAATTGTGATATGCTCTATCCGTTTGTTATTGCACTAGACATTATATATATAGTAGAGCTAATAATTAAAGGTAATTATATTATCACAACATTATTTGTTAAGTAAACCACATTCTAATTGCAATGAAAGTCTTCAACAATTAGTCACTTTTACATTTATAACTCTGACCTTATTTAGCAAATTTTTATCATCAATCTATTAATTTGTATATCTTATATTTGTATTATTTTTGTCCAAAAAATTAATTAGGAGGGCGTAATTTTTTTTTTTTTTGCCTCTAATATTTTTACATAATTAAAATAAATAACAAATACGTAAGTTTGACAAATATTTTTCTCCCATTTCAAAGCACATTCGCAGAATATTTAGACAAAAATCTTCATTGAAGACAAGATATGAAAACTAAATAAAAGTTAATGAAAAAAATACGAAGAAAAAAATTAGAGACTTAAGTGTCTAAATATCAAATATTGAGGGACCTTTATTGTAATTAAAACGTTGTGTGAATAATAAAAATTATAGTGGGAATATAATTGTCCAATAATTAATCATACGATATGTGGACAATTCCCATTTATTTTATACCTACTAAACCCCTCTTTGCCTCTAGGAAGTTGTTTATTCTTATTTGTTTATTAATTAATTGTTAATAAGTTGTTACTAGTTGTTAGGATGAACACATTTTATTTTTTTGGGCAGTTTTTTATATATTTTAAGCCAAACCATTTAAAACGATTTGAAAAAAAATTCTAAACCAAACCAAATTAATTTTTTACTGTTCAGTTCAGTTTTAAACTACAGTTTACCTATCAATATAATAATAATGCATTAAAAACGAGTTAAAACATAAGTAAATTAGTCTAAAATTTCTAATACAAGCTTTGACGTGAACTTTTTAAATATAAATGTTATATCATATTCATATTCATATTTGTTTTAATTTTTACATTACATTAACATTTTTCGACGAGAAGAAATTGATAGAAATTAGTAAATAACTGGGCACAATAATGAACTTGTGATTTATGGGCCAGTGATACAGTAATTTGGCAAAATTAAATACGCCAGTCCAATAAATTTAGTATTGTATTGCAATTTCTTACCTTGTAACAGTATTCTAAAAAGCGTGACCGCAATTAACACCTATGCGAGCTTTTTAGAATATTGCTTTGTAAATGTGTAAATTAAGTAGAATTAATAAATTTTTAATTATAAAAAATAAAAACGATTCAATTCGGTTAAAGCGGTTTTTTAAATATTGAAACATAAATCATAGTATTTTCAAACGATTTGGTTTGGTTCAAAATCAAAACCCAATAGTTTCAAACCAACGCATTTGATTCAATTTGCGGTTTGACAGTTTTTGTGTAGTCTTACTAGTTATTATCTTATGGGGAAAGTTGAAGTTTTTGTACCGTGGCACATTTATAATTTAATAAAAAAAAATGTCCAAAATGACATGTTAAAAGTCTAGTTTTCCTTTTGCATAAATGTCCGCATTATTGTGTGGTCGAGATGTCATCTACCAAGAAGGTAAGGACGCTATAATACGATAAATATTTCATGTAATGTAATGGTAGGTGCGCGTAGTTCAAAGCCCATTCGTAACTTAACTCACGCCACATCAGCAACTCTGATTCTTAAAGAATACCCGTCTTCGTCACGCCACAAAAAGACCTTCATGCCAATCTGCAAACTCCTTCCTCTTGCAATTCACAAATCAAGACATTTGAAACTCATCAATTGTCGAGGTAACTTAATTTTTGCAGTTACACCACTTATTAAAAAGTAAAACAAGAAAGAAATTTTAAGTTGTTAGTAAATATATTTGTGTGCGAGTTTCACATCGAATGAGGCAATCTAGACATGTTCCATCAAACCGAATCAACATAGTTATTGGCAACACTAAAGTAGAAACACTGAAATAAAATCTCGAGAAAACAGTCAAAAGTCAAAAGGATATATATAAAGTTATGTAAACCACGGGATCTCACACAACGAGGAAGCAAAGATCATTCACTCATTTACCCCCATACTGGTAGTAAAAGCACATGTGGTATGAAACACGTGATATGGTGTTTTTTCCATTTTCAGGGCGCATGTCATATTCTAAAAATTAAAACACGTACCTAAATTGAATTCTCCTTATATTCATTCATTAAAGCGAACTCAATCGAGAACTCGATCTAGCTACTAAACAGGTCTAACGGGTAGTGAAATTCATTTTGATTACTTATAGTAATCTCATATTGATATCTCATCAAGGCGACCAGATCATGTACAGAATATGATCACTTTTTCGCATCCCAACACAACCTAAAATTTTTTGAGGCAATTACTCGTGTAAGTGAGTCAATCTCAACTTGTTCAATATACTTTCTGTGTGCATAAAAATCAATCATCTATTAATCACAATAATAGATTACACATAATATATATATAAAATCAAAGTATTGTTCATTAATTGACATTCAAGAGTTTATAATATACATAACTAAATTTTATGCAATCCTAGAGATTTAACATAAGTTATAAAGACATATCTAGGTATCAGTTGGTAAATGGATCAACTACCATATTATACGTATAAATGTACTACAAAGCCACTTCTTTCTTTGCTATGATGTCTCTTATAAAATTATATTTTTTTATCAATATATTTAGTTCTTTTGTGATACTTTGGATCATTCGTATATGCAATAGCAGCCTGACTATCACAATAAATCAACGTAGGTCCCATATCACCACTAAAGACTCTTAGATGCTGAAACAATCTTTTTAATCAAACAGCTTCTTGTACTGCTGAAGCACAAGCCACAAATTATGTCTCTATTGTATTTAAGAAAATGCATGTTTGTCTCTTGCTACTCCAAGAGATGGCGCCATTATTAAGCAAGAATGCATATTCAGAAGATGACTTGCGCTCATCTAGGTCTCCACCCCAGTTAGCATCTGTGTATCCTTTTAAGAACAGACCATTTCCTTGATAACATAAGGAATAATTAGCAGTACCTTTCAAGTATTTCAATATCCTCTTGATTTCTTTCCAGTGTCATCTTCCAGGATTAGACTGATATCTTCTGACCAAACCAACGGCATAACAAATATCTAAGCGAGTACACATCATAGGGCACATGTGTAAACTTAGAGTTTCACCTTTAGATATAGGAGTATCAATTGGGTTACAATTTTCCATTTTGAAATGTTTAAGAATCTTCCTTATACATGACTTTTGTGACAAAGAAAAAAGTCTCGTAGAACGTTCTCTATAGATTTTAACACCAAGTATGTAATCTGCTTTACCCATGTCTTTCATTTCAAAATTTAAAGAAAATCATTTCTTAACGGTCAATATACTCCTTAATATTCCCAGCCAATAAGATATCATCTACGTAAAGAAATATAATTACAAATTTTCCATTGGAACTTTTCACATAAATATGGTGATCTTCGTCCATCATAACAAAATTATATGAGATTACAGCTTTGTCAAATCTTAAGTATCACTGTCTTAAAGACTGTTTTAGGCCATATATTAATCTTTGTAATTTACAAACTTTATCCTCTTGACCTTTTTGATAAAACCTACTGGATATTGCATATAGATTTCTTCATCCAATTTTCTATTGAGAAAAATAGTCTTTATGTCCATTTGATGTAATTCTAAATCTAAACACGCCACCATGACTAAGAGTAGGCGAACATAAGTAAATCTCACTACTGGTGAAAATTTTCTTCATAATATATACCCTATTATTGGGTATACCTTTTTGCCACCAAGCGAGCCATGTACCTCTCTATGGACCCATCAACTATTCTCTTTATCTTGAGAACATATTTGTTCCCAATAGCTTTCCGACTAGACAGAAGATCAACCAAGTCTCATACTTGATTAGATTTCATAAATTCCATCTTCTCTTCCATTGCTTCCACTTTCAATTTGCAGGGCTTGATAAAGCTTCATAAGCAAATTTAAGCTCTTCATTGTCTTCTGGAGGTACTAGAAAAGCCTGCCCATCAATTTTGAAATGACGTTTAGACATACTTTTTCTAGTACTCTTACGAAGTGGAAGCTCCATAGTGACATTGTCACTTGGAGACAATTTGCTCTCATTTGGATTAGAAGGTGATAGTGCCTCTTCATGCACCTCAACTGATTTATCGAAGACATCCCTATCTAATTCAAATAAAGGTTCTTCCTTTTTAATATCTCCTCTACTAGAAAAATCATTTTCAAAGAATGTCACATCGCGTGACTCTATCTCAATTATAATCCCATCCTAATTTTTATCGAGAAATACATATCTTTTGGGCTGGTCTGAGTATCTTATAAAGATACATTTCTTACCTCTTGCACCCAACTTTCCAAATTTTCTTAAGGAGTCATGGATGCATCCAGTTGATCCCTAGGATATAAGATAACTTAAATCGGGTGATCTACCTGTCCAAAGCTAACATGGTGTTATAGGTACAAATTTTGAGGAAACTCCATTAAGGATGTAAGTCACAATTAGCAAAGCATCTCCCCAAAAAGAAATGAGTAAGTTATTTTGAAAGAACTAAGGATATAAGTCACATTTAACAAAGCATCTACCCAAAAGGAAATGGGTAAGTTAGCTTGCGCCATTATAGAACTCACTATTTTGAGCAATGTCCTATTTTTTCTCTCAGCAACACCATTTTGTTGTGGTGTATTAGAAATAGTTAGTTGTCTAATAATTATTTTATCATTACATAATTCTTTGAACTCACTAGATAGATATTTACGCCCTCGATCAATTCTTAAAGCTTTCGCCTTTCTATTTATTTGATTTTCTACATTTAAAAATTGTGTAAAGCATTATAATGCCTCCGACTTATGAAAAATCAAATAGATATAATCATACCGCGTGAAATCATCTATAATGAAATAAGAGGCTCCATGTATTCCACTCATATTCATAGAACTACATATATCTGAATGGACTAATTGCAATGGAAGTTAGGTTCTCAAAGCCTTATCGAATAGTTTTCATGTTGTTTTTCCTACATAAACAATACTCACAAGTAGGCAATGAAACCTTAGAGATTGAACCTAGTAAGCCCTTTTTAGCCAACTTATCCATTCTTTCTTGTCCAATATGCCCTAATCTAGCATGCCATACACATATTTCAACATTCACATCTTTAGAAAAAGATACATTCATAGAAAAACAACGATTAACATAATAGTTATTAGTGTTTGGTTCACAATCCAACACTAGAAAATCACCAGACAAATATCCAAATTTATAATATACATCACTATTACTAATGCGAACAAAAGTACTACTAAAATTCAAAATGAAACCTAATCTTAAAAAAATAGTAACTGAAATTAAGTTCTATCATATTCCTGGGGCAAACAGGACATCATGAAGGATAATAGTATAGCCACCACGCAAATGTAACTTGCATGTACCGTTTCCTTTCACCACTTCTCTATCATCGTTGTCGACATATATAATCTTGTGTATTCTCAAATATTGTAATATATAACGAACAAAAGAAAATCGAATGTTGACGAGGAATAAGGTGCATGTTCATTGCACTCCTCGTCATAGAACATGGAAATAAATTTTTATGTTTCTTTTATTGTATTGTGCCACTTTGAATAATTTAGAAAAGAAAAAAAAAAGAAGATTCTTAATTTTCATAGATTAAAACAAAACAAAAAACTCTCAAATGCTCAAAAACAAAAGAAATGCAATCGTAAAGACCAAAATCTTAAGTCTTGCTGCTCTTAATCTCGCGATGAGATAGTTTTACTTGTAAAGTCTCAAAAGCTTGACGCTGAGATCGAGATGCGTAAAAACAACGACCAAAATCTCAAATCTTGTTGTTCTTAATCTCGAGACTATCGAGCTAGTTATACTTGTAAAGTCTCAAAAGCTTGAAACCGAGATCAAGATAGGTAAAAACAACGACCAAAATCCTGTTGTTCTTAATCTCAAGATGAGCTGAAAGAAACAAGTTGAGCATAATAAGAACCTTACGAGAAAGATTAATATATCCATACGGGTCATTCTTGCTACAACTTCATGAAAATCTTTAAGGATAAAATTGTGGAAAGGTTTAAAAAGAAAGGTTTTGATGGCTTCCATATGTTGGAAATTGAGACCAATTCCTTTATTGTCCACAAGATCTTTGTTTGGAGAAAAATAACGAAACAGAAAAATATAAAAGATAGAGAAAAATTTACGGACTGTCAAAACTTTCACTATATGAAAAATTGTTACAAACATATGAATTTCACTCACCCAAATTCTCAAGTCTCTCAAGAAAATAATATCCTAAGCTTTACCACACCCACCAATTTCTACTCTTTGTACAACCCACAAAGAAAACAAGAAAGACAATTAGGATACTAGACTTGCAATTTTTCTCTCAAAAACCCTCATGCCACACCTACAAAAGAGAATAAACTACGTTAATTTATAGTTAACGAATGACCTAATTTTCTTATGAGTTTAAACTGTCAAGGAGTCCAAAATTTGAAAACTAGTTCAATTTTAGTTGACCTAGATGTCTTCCAAGTTTCGACTACCAAAGTGTCCAAGATTAGAAAACTTGTAATTTTAGTCGACTTAAATGTTTTCCCTTTAAACAATTGATACATTTTTTTTTTTATTTTGGCAAGTTTTGAGAAAATATCCCAATAATCTCCACCTTGACGAAAAACGAGTCAAAAATCAATCAGCTCTTTTGCAGCTCTTCATCTTGATAATTAAACAAAACGGTAAACTTTGACAATCCCAATTCTCAAAACAGAGAATTAACATACTCAACCATATGAGTATAATCACTTAGAATTAATGAATTCTAAGAATTTCATCGGCTCATGTCGAATAAATTTGCTAAAATATTATGGTGCAACTCCATTGCTTGACTTACTTGAAAGTTTATTAGTCATCGATATAATTTCCACCACACATCTTGCATTAATATCAAGTCAATGCCCATATGCAAATGTGGACCCGTAAGTCGTAACACATCCTCTATCATGGCAACTAGCACATACCACGGGGATGTAAATATTTAGTCAAGCGACGTCATCGTCTCCCATAAAGAGAGACATATTGTTCGTATCTAATGTCGAGCAGTTAGCCGAGTCTGCTCTACCTTTTGGACAATTTTTCCTCACGTGACCATGTAGTCCCAATTCCAACAAAATACTTTCTTTCTCATAGAGTTATTCTTCTTCCATTTTTCAGCAACAAGTAATGATTTTTCAGATAAAATAATACTTCCACCACTCAACCTTCTTTCTTCATAAATTAATTTACTTGTAACTTCTTCAAAACTTACAGTTTCTTTTCCATACATCAAAACTGGTTTGATGTGTTCATAGGAGGGTGGAAGAGACCATATGAATCTTAACGTTTTGTCCTAATCGTCAATTTTAAATCCAATAGTCTCCAGTTCAGAAACGATCTTATTAAGAACACTTAGGTGGTCTGAAATTTTTGTACATGCATTCATTCATAGAGAATAAAACTGTTCTTCCAAGTACAACCGATTTGAAAGACTCTTTATTTGATACAACTGTTCAAATTTTTTCCAAAGTTCCTTTGCAGCAGATATTCCATGAATATTTGCAAGAACATTTTTTTGCTAAACATAGACGTATCACACTTGTAGCTTTCAAATTCAAATCATTCCAAACCTCATCGCTCATACTGGATTTTTCAATATCTTTGTCAGAAACAGAGGTTGGTTTCCCTTTCAAAGTCTTGTGCAGTCCAGATTGAATCAAAATATCATTAACTTGTACTTGCCACAAGCCAAAATTAATTCTTCTGTGAAATTTCTCCACGTTATATTTAATAGACATATCTTCTCTGTGCATCGACACTTTGAACGACATGATGCTCTGATACCATTGTTGGGAATTGAGACCAATTCTTTTATTGCCCAGAAGATCCTTGTTCAGAGAAAAATAACGAAATAGAAAAATATAAAAGATAGAGAAAATTTACAGACTGTCAAAGCTTTCACTCTATGAAAAATTGTTACAATCATATAGATTTCACTCACCCAAATTCTCAAGTATCTCAAGAAAAATAATATCCTATGTTTTACCACACCCACCAATTTCTACTCTTTGTACCCACAAAGAAACAAGAAAAGCAACTAGGATGCTAAGTTTACAATTTTTCTCTGAAAAACCGTCATGCTACACCTACAAAAGAGAATAAACCACATTAATTTATAGTTAACCAATGACATAATTTTCTTATAAGTATAAACTGTCAAGGAGTCCAAGATTTAGAAACTTGTTCAATTTTAGTTGACCTTGATGTCTTCCAAGTTTCGATTACCAAAATGTCCAAGATTAGAAAACTTGTAATTTTAGTCGACTTAAATGTCTTCCCTTTCAACAACTGATACATCTTTTGATTTTGACAAATTTTGAAAAAATAATCCAACACCATATTGATTCAAGAAATGAGGAGCTCATGAATCCAAACCCTTTGGTGCCCACTTATATTTATGCACAAAGATACATAACAATAATTATTTATTTTGATTAAAGAAATGAGGAGCTGATTAATCTTTTTCGTTTTTGGTCGACTAGTTATAGCCTGCAGCTGCGGTCAAAGAACTTGCACTTGACCAGAAGAATTACATGTTGAGCCAAACTTAATTAAAGTACTCATAAATTAGTGAAAATTAAAAATATGTTTTTACTTTTATAACTAATCCATGCTTTAGCACATGTTTGATGTTGATTTTTTAGTAGGAAAATCAATTTTTTGGTACAATTTGACGGGCCTTATAAAAAATAATTGAAATTTGATTGACTGAAAAATAATGAGACTTTGGATTTTTTTACTTCTATCTCATTAAGTAATTTTCATCTGAACGACCGAATTATTCCCAACATATCAATGTTACCCCTAAAATAGTTATCCACTCTTCCAAGTCAAGGGCAAATTTGGAAATGAAAAAATGTGTTTTCGTGTAAAGGGAATTAATTGAATTTGCCATTTGCTTGAATATTTTAATGCAATTCCCCCTATCACATTTGATTAAAAAATAAATTTTAATCAACATCAAACAGCCGGGGCTGAGGTAGGGGACAAAACTGAACTGTAGTCGAGTCTCGCTTTGAAAAAAAATTAATTTTTGTAGTGCAAAAATTCTATTATATTTTTAAAAATAAGACTAAGGAAATGGTTTTGAAGTGCAATTTTTTTTTTTAATAGTAGTCTCTCCATCAAAAAATTGTGAACCCGCCTGTCAAAAAGGTACTTAATTTTTAAGTATTTTTGTTGCCTCGTTAAGTGTGATCCCTCAGCTCTGCCATCCATTTGCAGACACTATTTCTTTCTAATAAATTATAGTATATTTGTGTGTGTTTATAAGTACTTATAAGTTGGTTAAATATCATTTTTATCCACATATATCCTAAGATCCTCAACTTTTGTCCACTTTTTATCTACACATTTCGTAAAACCCACTACTTATAATCTATTAAAAAAAAAAACTTTACCAAATATACACTTAATCTCTATATCAAATTAATGTTGAATATGGATATAGAAAAGAGTGAATCCCATGACATATTACTTATATATTATTAAAATACTTTTTTGTTTATTAAAAAAATTATAAAACATGAAGGGAAAATTTGTATTTTAATAATACAATTTTTATAGCTCTAGATATAGCTCGTAAACTCGTCCATTTCTTAAGGCATGGTTTACTGATTGAATACATCTTATTTCGAGATAATTACTAACTAGAAAAGTTTTATTTTACGTACTTATTTAATTTTATTAGTCTTTTTTTCTCAAGAGTCAAGAGTTTATATAAAGAAATCTTGTTGGAGGACATTGCCCTTGATGAAGTGTGCGACTTATTTTTAGACTTGGCCAAATATGTGTTTTTTATTTCTTCAAGCTGTCTCATAATTAGCTTACGATAAACTTGTTTGATATAGTTTATAAATCAATAAGCTCGATATTTGCTACAACTTTGTTGACACCAAAATTGGATCTGAATTATTGAGGATACAATTTGAACAACTTTAGTTTTTATATCCACACATGCAATTAAAAAGTATTTTTAATATTTTTAAGGTGCACCCTTTGGAAGATTTTGTATTTAAGAATAAAATATTTATTATTAATTAATCATAGAGGAATGGTTGTAACAAATATGACAGATCAACTTTAAATTTTTTTTACTCATGTAATTAGTCAGAAGATGTCAAAGTAACGTTTACAAAACATAATATTTTCTTATTAAAATATATTATATTTGTCACATCGTGTAATCTCCATAAATCTTCGACTAATATATATTAAATAAACACGTACATACGTGTAAATTAAACTATAACATATTTGTCAATTAAAATAAAAAATAAACTTAGTTTTAAGTAAAGTTTTATTTTAAATATATTAAAATAACTTATGTTTTACTTCTAATTAGTAAAAACGTTACTTCTTTTTAGAGTAACAATGCTCACTTACAAATTAATTTAAAAGTAAATTAATTATTATATTTTCAAAAGCAATAAAATGTCTACCCTTTTCAAAAGCAGTAAAATGTCATTTTAAGAATAAAATATTTATTTATCCGATCAAAAAAAAAAAGAATAAAATATTTATTATTAATTCTTCATAGATGAATCGCTGAAACAAAAATGGCAAGTCAACTATATAATTCTTGTGCCACGTGGTGGGATTTCTATAGATCTTTGATAAGTTTAACAAGTACGTTTGGATTAGGTCATAACTCTACTTGTACATGTACTTGATGTAAGGAATTGAGGTATACATGCACAGTGGAAATTAAATGCTCAATTTCTATAAGTTCGGATCAACCTCGTACTTAGATAGGATTCGTGATAGAATATTACCTTTGATGAATGTCTTGAATCTGATTATCTGATTGGCTGGAGGTGCGATCTTCAATACCACAGCTGTCCAATTGTCCAGCCTCCAATGGTGATCCACACAGCAAGAACAGATCTGAACTCCACAATCAAGAACAGATGAAAGCGGAATTTTGGGAGAAATTGATTGGGTTGTCTTTTGCTTGTGCTAGCAAGTAATTAAAGATCAACTCTTATGATTAATCTGTTGTGGCCTTGTATATATAGGTAGGGCTAACCCTAGCCCTAGTTCTAGTCTAACTAGAACTCATCAACAAACGGGCCCAATTAATTAATCTAATTAATTAATTTGGTCCAATAAATAATTAAGTCCAACCCAACTATTTGGACCTTGGACATTAATTCTTACAATCTCCCACTTGGACAAGGTCCAATTCCAGATGCTCAATTCTCACTCTATGTGTGTGATCCATTAGGTTCCCTTTCACGATGGCAAACGCAGTGATATTCTCATCGATTCACCAAGATCGATCAATTCACGTCGCCGTCCAAGATTGACATCTAGCAATGTGTCAAGGTAATCCATGTGAAGGAAAATGTCATGTGGTATGACAGAACCAATATATGTGCGGTTACCGTGGAAATATAATTCCTTCATCAATATAACCCAATTGGTTAAGAGATATGGATCAGCGTCAATCTCATTTCAACAAATTATGTTATTCACCTCAACTCTTCGTTGATCTAATCTAGTTATGATTGAAACATTTTCAACTCATAACTCCACCCCGGCTGAGGAAATTTATATCAACTTAAGTGGGCAAAAATTAAGTTATAATCTCCTACTTTCCAGGAGTGACAAATCCTCATATTAGACATTCACAATATTCATACGATTCTCACTGTACCCGTACGACGTCTTCCTGGTGACTCAAATCTTCGAGCCCCATCAAACGCTCGCCAAAGTACAGTGGTCCTCATATAAGATTCTATGATGTCCTCAAGTCAAAAGACCAAATCCACAACCGCGCATTAGAGATTTACCACTGACGCTTGGATAATTATCCATGTGGAATCTCTAGGCGGATCATCCAATGTCATGTTCTCATAACAATGCATTCATGTGTTCATTCAAATGTCCCTCTATATCTTAGCTCGTGAGATCAGCTACTTTCTTTCAAAAGAAATGCAACACATACTAGTCTATCCGCAATAATGATATCCGTATCTCATTATTACTATGACTAGGGATATTTCAAGAATAAGTTATTTATAACTTGTATCTCACAATCACAACACCTTGTGATTAACAAGTTACTGTGAACTTTTCTTCGGACTCTATTATTTTAAATAATAAAATTTAAAAATAACAGATCTGCCATTAAAATGTAGACAAGTATTTAATTAATCAATTTGTTCATATACTTCAATGTCTAACAAAAAGTATATCACAAAATATCCCATACAAACTAGATCCAATCACTCAGGTATCTTAATACCATCAAATTTAGCATGACCATCATGCTTGTGCTGGGACAACAACTTTGTCAAAGGATCTGCTACATTATCGTATGTTAGGACTCGTTCTATCTTTATATAATTTTTTAAGATTATCTCCCTGATGAGATGATACTGCCTCAATATATATCTGGATCATCGATGAGACCTCGGTTCCTTCGCTTGTGTGATGGCTCCATTGTTATCACAATACAAGTTATTGGATCAACAATGCTAGGAATTATTCCAAGTTCAGTAATGAACTTCTTGATCCAGACTGTTTTCTTTGCTGCTTCTGAAGCAGCTATATATTCGGCTTCTGTAGTTGAATTAGCAGTCGTTTCTTGTTTAGAACTTTTCCAACTAACTGCACCACCATTTTGAGTAAATACATATCCAGAACATGTCTTTAGTTCCATACACCAAGAACATGTCTTTATCAGATTGAAAGCTGACATCGGCATAACCTTGAACTCTAAGTTCATTTCCTCCATATACCAAGAACATGTCTTTAGTTCTTCCCAAGAACTTAAGGATGTTCTTGACTGCGATCCAATGTTTCTCGCCAGGGTTCGCTTGGAACCTGCTTGTGACACTCAAAGCATATGAAACATCCAATCGAGTACATATCATTGCATGCATGATAGATCCTATTGCTAATGCATAAGGAATTCTATCCATGCGATCTCTTTCAATTTGTGTCTTTGGACACATCTCTTTTGAGAGATAGATCTCATGCCAGATGGGACAGAGTCCTCTCTTGGACTCTTCTATGCTAAATCTTCTTAAGATTTTATCTATGTACATATCTTGAGATAGGCCAAGCATTCTCTTAGATCTATCTCTATAGATCTTTATACCGAGAATGTACGTTGCCTCTCCCATATCCTTCGTGGAGAAATTTTTGGATAACCACAATTTTACTGATTTTAGCATTGGGATATCGTTTTCTAATAATAGTATGTCATCCACATACAAAATTAGAAATACGACTTTACTCCCACTAACCTTTTTATACACACATGGTTCATCTTCATTTTTGATAAAATCAAACATTTTGATTGTCTCATCAAAACGAAGATTCCAGCTCCGAAAGGCTTGCTTTAATCCATATATGGATTTCTGTAGTTTACATACCTTGTTTGACTCTGTGGATTCAAAACATTCAGGTTGTGTCATGTACACATCCTTGCTAAGATTTCCGTTAAGGAATGCAATCTTGACATCTATTTGCCAGATATCATAGTTATGGTATGCTACTATCGCAAGCGGAATCCAAATTAACTTAAACAAAGCTACTGGTGAGAAGGTTTCGTCAAAGTCAACCTCTTGTCTTTACTTGTAACCCTTCGCAACCAATCTTGTCTTGTAAGTATGAACATTACCATCCATGTCGACCCATTTTAACGTAAACCAATTTATAGCCTATAGGTTTTACCTCTTCAGGCGGGTCAAGCAAGGTCCAAACCTTGTTTTCTTACATGGAGTTCATCTCAGATTCCATGGCTTCCTGCCATCTCTTTGAGTCAACACTTGACTTCGATTCTGCGTAAGTAGTAGGTTCATCTTCCTCGATTAGTAATACATTACTAGTAATTAGGAGATCGTATCTCAGAGGAAAATGAATGACTCTGCTCGACTTACGCGAAGCTGGTGTGTCCTTGGGAATTGGTGGTTCCCACTTTCTCAATCTGTGCTTCATCAGATGCAAGCTCAGCTATTGGAATATCTAATTGGTCAATTTTATTTGTAGTTTCTTAAATATCTTCAAGATCTACATTGCTCCCACTGTCTTCTCTAAGAATACAGCAAGTCTCGATATGATGACCTTCATCTCGATAGAATTTTAGAAATAATATCCAACACTTTCTTTTGGATACCCCACAAATAAACAATTATCAGATTTAGCTCATAGCTTATCTGATTCAACGCGCTTCACATAAGCATCGCATCCCTAAACCTTCATGTATGAAAGATTAGGTATTTTTCCCTTTCCATAACTCGTATGGAGTTTTATTGACCGATTTAGATAGGACACGGTTTAGTGTATAACATGGAGTGTTAATCGCATACCTCCAAAACGATTTTGGAATAACTACGCAACTCACCATTGATCGCACCATATTAAGTAAGGTGCAATTTCTCCTTTCAGATACACCATTTTGTCATGGTGTATACGGTGGAGTCCACTGCGAGAGAATCTCATTCTCTTTTAGATAGTCTAAAAATCCACCCTTCAAATATTCTCCACCTTGATCAAATCTAAGTGTTAGAATATTTTTCTCGATTTGCCTTTCTACTTCTTGCTTGAATTCCTTGAACTTTTCAAGGACTTCACTCTTGAATTCCATCAAGAATATAAAACCACATCTAGAATAATCATATGTAAATATGATAAAGTAAGAAAAGCCACCTTTAGCATCCTTAGACATTTGTCCATATACATCAGTATGTACAAGACCCAAAATGTCTGCAACTGTGTCTCCCTTTCCAGAAAAGAGGGTCTAGGTCATTTTGCCCCAACGGGCATGATTCACACTTATCAAATGATTCATAATCATTTGAATCTAAGTATTCATCTTTATGTAACTTGGTGATGCGTTTTCATTTATATGACCGAATATGCAATGCCAAAGATATGAGTATTTTAGTTTTATCTCTTTTATGCCTTGTGGTTCTACTTCTAATGCCATTTGTTTCCACATTGAAAACACGGATCATCAGATTTGGATTCGTCTTTACTTAACTGTTTTCCAACAGATTCGGCCTTCTTAGATCCTTTATAAAAGGTCCATTTAGATTTCCTCTCAGTGCCCTTAGAGGTATCAATAGCCAAAATTTGTCCATTCCCTTTGTTTATATTGGGCTCAACAGTCTTTAGCATGTTCAGCAACTCAAACAGGGTACATTGAATCTTATTCATGTTGAAGTTCATGATGAACTGCGAAAAGCTATCAGGCAGGGACTGTAGAACCAAGTCAATACTCAGCTCGTGGTCCATGGCATAACCCAATTGGTTTATTTTTTCAATATAACCAATCATTTTCAGTACATGAGCACTGACTGAAGATCCTTCTGCCATCATACATCTGTATAACTTTTTGAATGTCTCATACCGTTTAGTGCGTGACTGTTCATCATACAACTCTTTGAGATGAATTATAATGGTATAAGCATCCATACTCTCGTGCTGTTTTTGTAACTCAAGTGACATAGCTGCAAGTATCACACATGTTGCAGTATTTTCATCATCACTGTGTTTATTATAAGCCCGCACTTCCTCCGGCGTAGCCTCCTCAGTAGGAGCTTCCGGCATAGGTTGCTCAACGACATATCCAATTTTTTCATGCTTGAGAACAATTCTCAAATTGCGGTGCCAATCCAAAAAATTTGGCCCGGTAAGTTTGTTGGCATCCAATATGCCTCTCAAATTTATGTGGTTACTCATGATTCAATACTGAAATAACAAGACAGAAAATTAATTAAATATAGAAAATTAATTTAATTATGGACTTGTATTAAATTAATTGTACTCCCACTGTTTAAATTGAATTAATGACCCTCAAACATTAATCAATAGAACCGGTCAGATTCCCAGTGGGCTAGGATCTCTTTTGTTTTATTAGAACCTTGAGCGATTCAACAAGCCCTAATAAAACATCCAGGTAGATACTCTGTCAATCACATCTCCATGTGACTCCTAGATCATCAAGTAGACAACTTATTGTCGTACACATCTTATATGTTTTACTTGATTGTGCCCCTAAAATTTTATTTTCTTGAGCGACTCAACAAAAAATAAAATTCTAGTTAAATTCGACCCATTGTTCAGAAATATCGAATGTTTCATAGTGATAAACATATCTACGAGCGCGCAGCCTTGAGCGACTCAACAAACTGACATCAATAATAGACTCTGATTTTTCACTATAACAATGGAAGGCACGTTGTATTAACCATTTAATACGAATTTAATATTTTGATAAAGAGGGGTTTGTCTCATCACATTTATGTATATTAACTAACATCCAACATGCAATCAATCATACATAAAATAATAACTGTGGATGATTATGGACTTTATCTATCTAATCTTCATGAGCCAAAAGGAAGATTAGTCGGTCAATTCCTAAGGGACGTTGCATTCCTTCATCGAATGCTAAATACAATTATCTCCATCTCCTGCTGCAACATGTATCCTATACTAGTTGCTTCATTGTGGCCCCATCTGTAACAAGTATCCTATACTAGTTGGCACGCAGGCCGTGATAAATGGACACGCAGGCCCATAATAAATAAATAGCTCGAAAATTTAATTAAATAAATAATAGGCATGCAGACCCATTTAATTAAATAATAGGCTCGCAGGCCCAACCAACAAATAACAAGAATAATTAACCATACGACCAATCACATGGGTCGAGTCCATAATCATCCACTAAACATCCATTTTAATATCTAATATTAAAAATATATTAATTTTTAAATTTGCAGCTTTGACAGTATAAGTCTAAACCTTTTAGACATTTTAGAACAGACTAGACGGAATTAAATAATTAATCTAATTAATTAATTTTTCAACAATAAAATTAATTAATTAATCCAATTAATCAATTAATTTTATTCATAAAGGAGATTTTTCAAAATTTATTTTATCTCCCAATTTAAAGTCATACTCTAATTGAAGATAAAATTTGTATAGGGTCAAAATTACAATTTTATAAAGTAATAAGTTAAAGTTTAATCTGGTCAGAAATTCAAAACATAGTTTAAAAACGATTTTATTTAATTTTGAATATTTGACCAACATTAAATAAATTAATAATTACAAATTTTCCAAAAAATTAAAATTGCATTTGAGACCCTATTTTTCTTTTAAAGTTTGAGGACTTAATGTGCAATTTCTAAAATTGCATAGTCAGCCTTTCAAAATTTTAAAACAGTGGGTCCTTCAATGCAATTTCAAAAATTGCACAGAAGACCCTTTTCTTACTTTAAAACAATGAGCCCTTTCTTTGCAATTTTCAAAATTGCAAGAAAGCCCAACTCTATTTTAATTCCTTTTTTTTTGAAATTAGGGAGTTTCCTTTGCAATTTTGAAAATTGCAAAGGAAGCCCCCGTCCCCAAAATACCAAAGCAGAAACCTATTCTGTGCAACAATGCAATTGACGTTTTCTTCAAGGCGACGCCCGCACAACTCGACGTCGCAAACATCTGCAATGGCACGCCAGTGTCTAACACCGGCGTGCAGTGCCACTGCGCGTCGAACAGCAGCGCTGTTCGACGCTGCATGTGAAGGCAGCGCCACTGCTAGCAGCAGCGGCGCTGTGGTTCGCCGTGGGTCGCCGTCGCGAGAATCAGTTCGACGCTGCATGTGAAGGCAGCGCCACTGCTGCTGTGGTTCGCCGTGGGTCACCGCCGCGAGAATCTGATTCTCGCGACGGTGACCAATACTTTCCCAAAGTAACGGACCAGCTACCTTCAAATTCCAGCCCATTGTTGTCTCGTTCCGTACAATCCAAAACCATTTCAGATTTTAATTTTAAAATAAATTCACAATTTTATTTTAACTATCAAATCTCAAATCAAATTAATATCTCAATAATAATTATTGTTTAATTCATCAAAGCAATCTAACAAACTCTAACAAGTAACAAGGTAGTCTCTGATACCACTGTAAGGAATTGAGGTATACATGCACATCGAAAATTAAATGCTCAATTCCTATAAGTCCGGATCAACCTCGTACTTAGATAGGATTCGTGATAGAATATTACCTTTGATGAATGTCTTGAATCTGATTATCTGATTGGCTGGAGGTGCGATCTTCAATACCACAGCTGTCCAATTGTCCAGTCTCCAATGATGATCCACACAACAAGAACAGATCTGAACTCCACAATCAAGAACAGATGAAAGCGGAATTTTGGGAGAAATTGATTGGGTTGTCTTTTGCTTGTGCTAGCAAGTAATTAAAGATCAACTCTTATGATTAATCTATTGTGGCCTTGTATATATAGGTAGGACTAACCCTAGCCCTAGTTCTAGTCTAACTAGAACCCATCAACAAACGGGCCCAATTATTAATCTAATTAATTAATTTGGTCCAATAAGAAATTAAGTCTGATCAAATTATTTGGACCTTGGACATTAATTCTTACACCTGAGCTAAACTTAAGAATAGTACTCATAAATTAGTGAAAATTAAAATAAGTTATTTACTTTTAAAACTAATCCATGCTTTAGCGCATGTTTTATATTGATTTTTTATCAGGAAAATTGATTTTTTGGTGCAACTCAGTGGACTTTATAAAAAATAATTTAAATTTGATTGACAGAGTAATAATGAGACTTTTGACCTTTTGACTTCCATCTCATTAAGTAATTTTAAGCAACGTTTATTTTAAATATATTCGAATAACTTATTATTTACATTTAAGGAAAAGTGTTACTTCTTTGAGAGCGTAATTTTCACAATAAATAACTTACATTTTCAAATTTAATCAATAAATAATTATTTATTTTATAACTTATTTTTTTTTACCTATATGTAAACTTTTAAACTTAGCCATGCATTCTCATTATATCATAATATTTCATCATATAAACAAAAAAAAAAATCAATAAATAATTAAAAAAAAAGTTTCCAATGAATTTCTAAAAAAGATAATTTGTTTATAAACAAAATAATTTCACTTCAATTTATCAATTAATTGCACGCCATCGATAATTAATTTACCAAAAAAAAAAATGTGATTGACTTATTAAACGATAGAATTGTCCTAGGAGAGTAGGAGCTCAA
The DNA here is from genome assembly GCA_030279155.1 of Forsythia viridissima. Taxonomy (NCBI): domain Eukaryota; kingdom Viridiplantae; phylum Streptophyta; class Magnoliopsida; order Lamiales; family Oleaceae; genus Forsythia; species Forsythia viridissima. The sequence continues at coordinate 35,042,237 of CM059036.1, read as the reverse complement.
GGTTTTGTACTATGAATTGCCATATTTTTCTTCATCTTAAGTTGTAGTGTCGATTGATTTTTCTTTGAACAATCAACTACACGTGTGTGTGAATGATGTTAGATAATTTTTCAAAATTGGACATCAATAAGATATTTATGTAGTTGTGTCGATTTTGATAGCAGACTTGTTCGAGAGTTTTTTAGCAAATTTTGATAAAAATTTTGATAAAATATGTCGTTAAAAAATTAATATAAATTAAAATTAATTGTTGATTTTAACCACAAATTTTTTATTTCAACCAAACAATACACATGTGTTTGTGCACACGTAAACACAATCATGTATATATGAGCAAAAATTTTGATTTTGGAAAGTTAAATATAGGCCACATATTTGACAGAAGAAAAATACAATTTGTGAATTTTAATATTCAACAAGAGAATGATACAACCATACAAGTGACTTAAATTTCCACACGTATAATATAAGAAAAATTCAATGATTTAAAATCCAGACCTATGAAATTTATCGCAAATGGTATTTAATCTTTGCACTCGATGTAAAAATAGTCTCTAACGTTTATTTTTTGACACAAACGTTCTTAATATATGTGTTTTGGTAAGTCATTGGTCTTATCTAAACTAAATCTAAAAGACCCTAAAAGGAAAAAACATTTTTAGATCAAAATATCCACACTCATACTTTAGATTTTCTGATTTACTCTTGATTAATTTAAAAAGCATTTCAAATTGGTTCAATTAAATCTTAATTAATTAAAGTTTTTAAAATTCTTCACCTATACATCTATATCTAACAATTAAATCTTAATTAATTAACGCATTTAAAATTCTTCACCTATACATCTATATTTAACAATTAAATCTTAATTAATTAACATTTTTAATTTTCTTCACATATACATCTATCTACTACATCTAAAAGGCCCTAGAAGGAAGAAACATTTTTAGACCAAAATATCTTCAATCATATTTTAGATTTTTCAATTCACCCTCTATTAATTTAAAAATTCTTTAAAATTGGTTCAATTAAATCTTAATTAATTAAGGCTTTTAAAATTCTTCACCTATACATCTATATCTAATAATTAAATCTTAATTAATTAAGGCCTTTAAAAATTTTCACCTATACATCTATCTACATCTAAAAGGTCCTAAAAGGGAGAAATATTTTTGGACTAAAATATCATCACTCATATTTTAGATTTTCCAATTTAACCTTGATTAATTTAAAAAGCCTTTAAAATGGTTCATTTAAATTTTAATTGATGATAAATATTTTCTCCTCCTCCGAGCACGACGGCGATAGTGATGGAGACCTGCAAAAGGTAGCGGGGCTTCATTCTCCCGAATCCACTCTGGTGTAATAATCAGTACTTGATAACCTCAAATATGCAGAATAACAATATTGAATATGTATACTGTGTTTTTACCTAGGGGGTTGGCCTCTATTTTTACCTAGGGGGTTGGCCCTTAATGGCATGTGTCATTTCATTTCCCTCATTATTAGGAGTTAATGAGTGATGCTTCATCTTTCCAATTGCTGGTGGTAATTGGCAGTCTTTGGGTTGTCTGTCTGGCTAACCTAACGATAGTTGGGTTATTGATATATACTGTAGGAGGCGAGCTTATAAGACCAACGAGGCGGACGAACCGTTGAGGCGAGCGAATCGTTGAGGCGGGTAATGCCAGGACGTGCCACTATTGACATACAACATATATCAGCTGTCATTATTTCTATCATCATTAATTAATTAAGGCCTTTAAAATTATTCACATATACATTTATACACACCCCCTTATGAATTGAATATAATTAATTGGAAACATTAGCCTCCAACTCTGATCATCGCACATCATTCAAATTCACTATTGTATCAATTTATTCATGGATCGAATGCTTTTCACAACAGTAGATTTAAGATCGTAAACAAACTTGTAAATGGACCATGGACCATGAAAACTATAGTGGGAAATTACTCTGCGAGCCTATTAGATAAAGCTTTGAATTGTTATTACCACAAAAGGGCATAATTATTTTGAAATAGATGTTGATATTGGTAACTCAGTAATCGCTACAATAATTTTGCGCTTGGCTTCAGGGTGCATTACGACATTGACGGTGGACATGAGTTTCTTGGTGGAGATGCAATCGGAGGAAGAATTACTGGAGAGATTGTTTGGTACTATCAGAATTTGTGAAATAGATGTGGATTATGCGACATTTGTTGCTAATGCCATGCCATCAAGGAAAGTTTTGCCCTGTAAAGATGAATGTGAAAATGAAGATGAATAATGAATTTTATTGTAGATTTTATCATCGATAAGTTTATGATTTTTCTCCATCATGGTGAAAATGGAAGGTAAAATTGAAAACTTTTGTACACATTGCATATCTGCAATTTTGTATACCTTACATTGAAAACACATAGTCCTAATAGATACATAATCTTTAGAGTGAAGGAATTTTAAAAAACCAACATCACCACAAAGTGACAGTGGAGCACCAAGTTAATAAAATTGTAAATTGAACTTTTACTTATGTCTGAACTTTTATACACGAAAGATAGATGTATAAAACATAGATATTACCAATTATTCTTGGCTTATCAACGCATCCCTTATGTGTAAATGCCAATTTTAATTTCTTTATGCTTGAAATTTCGTTATAAAAGTCTAAAATAATATGTTTTGACTATTATTTTTAAATTGAAATGATTTCCTTACAATATGTTAATTTTAAAATGTGATTATACTTGAAGTTTTTAAGGTTTTTACAAGAATTTTATATAAAAACGACATCTAATATATCGTGTGTACTCATATTAACAAAAATCAACTTCTAGCATAAAAAAATGTAACTAAAGAGTGATTTCAAGTTCAAATTGCTGGCAATCAGATGGAATATAAACCCAAAAGTTTTAATTCTTGAAAAACTATAATTTACTTGCTTGTTGCTATCTCGTGCTTTTTTTCAGAAGTTCATGATCAATCATGTTCAGCACTCCATTGTTTTTTTTTTGTTTTTTTGAATTTCCAAACAAATTGTATCTGTAAATTTTTAATCCAAGTGACCCAAGTTACTAATTGAGGGTTGGATAGATAAAATAAAAAAAAATAGCTATCGAACTATTATTATTTAAAAATTTCAATAAACAAAAATAAATTAACACTGTTATTACAAAATCACGTGCTAAGCGCGCGTTCTTAACTAGTTTGATTAAAAAGACCAACATGCCTTTAATTTTAATTAGAAAAATGTGTAATTAGTTTCCTAATCTTTGCAAAATGTACAAATGAGTCCTGTATTTTTATTTAATAATATTTAATTTAGCAAACTAAATATATCATTATAGTCGTGTCAATTAAATTTTCTATAAGAGGAAAAATATCAAATTATTGTTCTTTGAGTATATGTAATTGCTATATGATGAAAAACTTGAATAAAAATTAAGATAAGTAGATAACAAAATGACGTATATAATTTTATGACTTGAACCAATATTATTATGTTTTTATTTAAAATAAAAATAATGGTAAAAATTAATTTATACATTATTTGTTCTTTATTTTCAAATGATAATAAAACGATAAATTAAAATATAAAGAATATAGTTGGAGCTCTAATATTTGTACGTAGTTAATAAACGAATATCTCAATTAAATAAAAATATTTGAGGATCAAATTTGTGACAAAGTTAATATTATTTTTTTGTTATAAAAATAAAATAAAATTTTAAATTTTAAATAATAAAACCACTAATTTTATTAATACGTTTGTTGATAATTATGAGCTTAAAATCTAGATATTTTATAATAGTTCGTAAAAATATATAAAATAATTTACGTATAATATAAATTTGGTGAATAAAGTCTTAATTCAAACCAAGAAAAAAGAACTCTATAGTTTTCCTTAATTATTTTTATAAAAAAAATAAAGGTATTGGACTCGTTTGCACCTTTTACAACGGTTACGAATCCAACTGTAATTTTTTCTTATTAAAATTAAGAACATGTTGATCTTTTTTGTCAATAAAGACCGATTGTGCACCACAAAGATTAGAACCATTTTTCCCAAAATCTCTATAATCTTTCTTGTGGAAAATATGGGAAATTTTCAATAAATTAAAAATTAACAAAATCAATCTATTGAACAGCTCATGAGAAGTCTAAAGGTTCTAGACATTTTGGTGGGATCACATGAAACTACACACTAAAAACAAAGGCTAACATCCCGGGGGGGGGGGGGGGGGGGGGGACTGCAGTTTGCAATGGAATTTTTAATTTAAAATAGCATTATATATGAAATTTTCAACCAAAATTAAAGCCTTCATATTTCTGATTGGTAGGAGCATATTTGCTTCTAGGTGCGATTTTCATATTCTACATGTATTTTATCTTTTGATTTCAACACAATTCATAAACAACCCATGAACTGATCAAGAACATAATTACCACACCTAAAATTTAGCACAAACTCAAATTTAAAGTCAAAATGTGATAATTAAAATTAAATCATCCAAACTATGCTACATCAATTATTCTAACTAAGAGAATTAGCCCCTCATCATTTGACAAAAACACAAATAAAAGATTGAGTACATCATTGGGTTTTAGAATTAAAATAAAAGAAAACAATATTAGTGATGAATCCGAAGTTGAAACTTCAAAGTCGAGCATGCCCTTCTTCTTCTTCACCCCTTTTTTTCTTCTAAACTCTAGGTTGAGTTTTGCGATTTTTATCTCCTTCAAAGAAAATTTGTGGAACCCTTTTTTAAGTTTGAGAATTTAGGTATTTATAGTTTCCCGTTTCACCTTGAAAATTGTGCATCAATAAGCCCCAAAATTGTCCTTGAAAATACATCAGCAAGTCCCAGTCGGACTTTGATTCCGCATGTCTTGCGACCAATAGATAATAGCGTTGGGAGCTTTGTAACAAATGAAAATATAAAGAAATCAACAGAAAATCAAGCTAAATCACTAACATCTAAGACAGTTTATTCAGTTTGTAACATTGAATTTGATAACATATGTAAAAAAATTGGGATAACTAGGCATAAGACAGTTTCTTACACTCTCCAATAGAATGGGGTAGCAGAAATGATGAACAAAACTTACTTGATAAAGTAAGACGTATGATGTTGAGTTCTAGTGTGCCAAAATCTTTTTAGGATAAAGTTGTTATGACTGTTTGTTATTTGGTTAATTTGACTCATTCTATTACTTTAAATGGTGATACTTTTCATGAAAAATAGTTTGGTAAGCTTGCTAATTATTCTGTGCTCAAAACTTTTGGTTGTGCTACATTTTCTTATCAGATTGATGGAAAGTTAGAATTTAGAGCTAGAAAATATTTTTTTCTAGGCTACTCTGATGGAGTTAAAGGGTATAAGTTGTGGGATAAAAGCCAAAAGGGGGTTAAGATCATTTTGAGTCGTGGTATCATATTTGAGGTTGAAATGCCTTGTTTAGAGGTTGATTATGAGCTTTTGAGTGAAAAACAACAAGAGAAATAGAGAAATCAACTTGAACTTTTGAGCGAAAAACAACAAGAGAAATAGAGAAATAAAGAAATGAGCTTGAACTTTTGAGTGAAAAACAACAAGAGAAAGAGATAAATCAGCTTGATGTGGATTTAGATAAAGTTAGTACACATCTCCCCCATCACCTCTAGCAAGGTGGAGAATCAAATTCAACAACCTGAGGAGGAGAATGAGGAAGTAGGGATAGAAGAGCACCCTACCCAAGAAAATCTTTTAATGGACTATCAATTAGCTAGAGATAGAGAGAGAAGACAAGCGAGAGAACCTAGAAGATTTGGATATGAGTCCAAGTTAGTCTTTGCCTATGCTAGCTATGAAGAGCTAGTTGATAGAAAGCCAAATACTTATGAGGAGGTGATGAAAAGTGAACAATCTAAAGAGTGGTTAAAAGCTAAGTAAATGAGTTCCAAAGCGAAGAATCAAACTTGGGAATTAGTACCTAGACCTAAAAACAAATATAAATAGTTGATTGTAAGTAAGTTTTTAAGGTTAAGGTGGGTACTAGTACAGCTGAACCTTTAAGGTTTAAGGCTAGATTGATTAGAAAGAGAGAGTTGATTATAATGAGATTTTTTCACAAGTTGTTAAGTACACTACGATTAAGGCTACGTTTGCATTAGTTGCATACTTTGACTGGAAACTTGAACAACTTGATGTTAAAACTGCTTTCTTGTATAGTGAACTTGATGAACAAATCTTCATGAATTAACCTAAAGGTTACAGACAAAAATTAGATTATGTGTGTTTCTTTAAAAGATCCTTATATGGTTTGAAACAATCACCTAGACAGCGGTACAAAAGATTTGACTCTTTGTTACTATCTATGGGGTTTCAAATAAGTAAGTTTGATCATTGCTTCTATTAACCACATAATGAAGCTAGTAATGATTATGTGTTTCTACTACTCTATGTTGATGATATGCTCTTAATTGGTTCATCTTCTAAATAGATGTGCAAGATAAAAATAACTTTGAATGGTGAATTTGACATGAAAGATATAGGAAAAGCTAAACGAATCCTAGGTATGGAAATTGAAAGAGATTGGTCAAACTATATGTTTTTTTTTTTTTGCATCAAACTCCTTACATCTTGAAAGTGTTAAGAAGATTTAGTATACATGAATGTAAACTAGTTGCATTGCCTTTAGCTAATCACTGTGTTAACTAAAAATCGAGCTCTTTGTAATGAGGAAGAAGTTGAATACATGAGTAGGATTCTATATTCTAATGTGATTGGATCTAATATGTATTTGATAGTGTGTACTAAACCGAATTTAGCTTTTTCAGTGAGTACCCTTAGTAGGTTTATGTCTAATCCGGGTCCTAGTCATTAAAGTGGCTTCTTATATATTTGAGAGAGACGAGTGATGTAGGTTCAATGTTTAAACTTTGTAAGGAATGAATGAAATTGAAGAGTTTTGTAGATGCGGACTATGCGGGGGATGGGGATGGGGATAATAGGAAGTCTACGTCCTCTAATGTGTTTACTTTGTCTAATTCTTACATTAGTTGAAAGACACGATTACAACACATAGTTGCATTATCTATTATCGAATCGGAATATATAGCTATCACCAAAGCAATTAAAGAAGCTTCATGGCTTAGAGGATTGTTAAATGAATTTTGTGATTTGAATGATGACGTGGTAGTATATTCGGATAGTCAATCTTCTATACATTTGTGTAAAAATCCCATTTTTCATGAGTGTACCAAACATATTGACATTAGATTACATTTCATTACAGATAGTATGCCATAAGAAGTAATAAAGCTTGATAAAGTGCTTTCACAATATAATCCATCGGATATGGGCACTAATGTGTTGCCCTTGATGAAGTTTAGAAGTTGTTTGGATCTTCTAAACATCGGTGGAGGTAAATAATTTCTAATTTTTATTGGGTTTCCTTTTGAAATTTTCACTAATGAGTGTATATATATATATTTGGTAGGTGAAGATGATAATGAAGGGAGACAAGAAAGTGTTACTTCATTGTATAAGGGCTCTATGACACCAAGGTGGAGGTTTGTTGGATATTTATTGCCAAACAACCTCAAACGGGGCAATGATAATTAAGACTATTTTTCATAGACTTTGACCGAGGATTGAAAGAAAAGAAAAATACCACCACTTAGCGAATTCCTATTAAAGCTTGATCTAAAATTCAGTGGGCCATTTGGAGTAACATTTCTTATATGGTTGCTCAATGGCCTACTCTATATTTTAGGGCACAAATTGAGTGTTTATTGTGTTGTTTGCCCATTTGGGCTTATGGCCAAATGTGGGCATACCTAATTCATTTAGAATATGTTTGTGTGTACTTATGAGTACTTATAAGTCGGTCAAACATTATTTTCATCTACACATTTCGTAAGATCCACAACTTTTATTCACTTTCTATTCACACATTTCGTAGGACCCACTACTTATAATCTACAAAAATCTTTACCAAACATACTCTTAGTTGCTGCTCTTTTGTTTTCTTTATTCCAACAACAGAAGCCTTGAGTTTTCCTTTGCGTGAGAAAAACGGTAGCAGTTTTCTTCTTCCTTTTATGGTGGTCGATTCTCCATTGTTGTTGGTTTATCTCTTTTGTTAGATTATTAGTTTTAAGTGAGCTACACTTTATTGGGTCGATAGAGGTGCTTTGGGTTGAGCTAATATTGGAGTTTCTAGTGGTGTCTAAGTTTTAAACTGAGCCTTAAATGCTTGTGACTTGTGGTGATTTATTCTGGACAATTGTGTATGGTGGTCCCGATTTCTTTGGAAAAGAAAAAGATCGACGATGTTTTAATTAAATTGTTCATACAATTTTGTGAAAGATCATTGAAAGTTCTAAAACCTAGATTAATTAAATTAAAACAAATTTTAATTTTAATTAAACAAGCAGTGGACAGAACGTAGTCAGAATTGGCAAGATATAGAGATAACAGTTCTGACTCGCACAACTGTGTTCGTTTACCTAATCTTGTTAAGTGCAGAAATTAAAAGATTAAATACGAACACAAGATGTAACGTGGTAAACCCTTAAGGGAAACATCCACAGGCCTTCATGCTATGGATAAAAACAATCTATTAATAATCTTGTTCAAAAATACAATAGTATAGATTTTTGCAATTTCGCAAAATTAACAAAATAACAATCAAAAGAAAACATGAACAAAAATTATATTTCAAAGCTATAATTCCTTATTGATTTCCACTCTTACTTATAGTTAAAGTAGAAATCAAATTAGGAATTATTTCTTACCTAAAAATATGCAACAAGAATGGTAAGAATATTAGTAGAAAAGAATATATAAAGATATTCTTAGATTTGTAGAAGGAAATAATTTAGGAAACTAAATATTTCCTTCCTAAACAAATATAAGAGAATAAGAAAAGATTCTTTAACCTACAAAGGAGCTGTAAATAATATTCATCAGATCAGAATATATCAAGTATAAAAATAGAATAAAATCGCAGCTTTACTGATCTGAAAAAATAATCCGCTTATCAGCCCAGTCAGTTAGAACTGACGTTAACCAAACCAGTCAAAAACGCAAACGTTGACATGCTCTTTTACCATTAAAAATCAGTTATATTCATTAAGTGAGCCAAGATATAAAAAGTAAAAAATATGACACACATTTTTCCAACAATCATTATTGACAATATTACATACTGATATTGCCATGATCAACAAAATTTATAATGTGCTGCTTCTTCTAAAAATGGTCTTCGTTTTTTTAACATTTTCCAATTTTTAGGTGCACTGATAACAGCAGGACTGATTAGCTTTAAGCAAGGAAATTCTCATTTAGGTCAAAAGCTAATGAGAGCTCGTGTGGTCATCAAAGGCGCGACCATTGACCTAATGGTCAGGACTGCGTATTACTATGGGGTGAAATTTTAACTTGTACTGCAGTATGAAGCCTGTATGACTGCTGCTGATTACCTTGTTAATTTCTCATGTAGAGTTCTAGTGGAGCCGTGGAGGGATAATTGTATGGGTCGTACATAAAAATCTATATGTTAAAAAATTAATTTTTAGCAAAATCAAATAGATAGTAAATCTTTGATTGTCAATCAATATATGGATTTGCCAGATTTGCTCATAAGTTTTTTTCTAATCCCTGTATCAAAATTGTTGGCTGATAAATACAGTTGAATCAAATATACATTTTGGTAGACGTAGAAATATTCATCGTTCAAAAAAAAATTTCATGAAATTCTAGGGTACAAAATTACATTACAATTACCCCCCTAGAAGAAAAAAGAAAAATAACATGCACTAGAGTACAAAAATTCCACCAAATTTACCCTAAAAAAATAGTATTAAATTCTATAAAAAATTAATGAACAAAATATAAATAATGTAGAACATTAGGATCCGAATCATTAATTATCCGACCAATTTCAAAAGAGTCAAACCACCTAATCAGTTTACAACACAGCACGTCCGCAGATTCCCATTCTCCCGCCGTCCTCACCCGTCAATTCCCCGCCGAGTTGACCCACTATCATTCTTCAAATCGCCCCTGCCTCTCATTTGAGCGGCGGCGCGTCCTTCTCCGCTTTAACTGATACCGAAATCGCAGCCGCATACCTCGATGAGAAATTCCGGTAAATCCGATCCTCTTCTAATTGACCGTTTTGTCCTTGTCCCTCGTCGAAATTCAAAGCGTAACTCAATGGATCGTACTGGAATTTCCTCGGCTTGGACCCGGTCTTGTTGAACCGGCGAATGAATGTCTTCCACTTTGGACCGGCCACAAGCTCCGACCATTCCCTCGTTTTCTTGAACGCTTTTATACATTTCCTCCACCAACTACTCGCCTGCGCTGCCTCTCTTTCTCTCTCCGCCTTCGGAAGTCGCTCCCATACGGAGGCGACCTCGGAAGGGCGGCGGCAGAAACACGGTATGTTCCATAAAGAACAGCAAATTCTGCTGGGGAATGCAGGTTCTTGTAAATCATCGTTTAACTCCGTTTCTTTAGAGGAGAATTTGTGGGAAGTTTGTGATTGTAACGCGGTGATTGAATCTTGATTGATCAGAAACATGTTTGCACAACAACTTCTAAAATGCTAGCGTCAGAGACGTTATCAAAATTACCCGGTTCTGCTTTATATGTGTATGTATAAATCTAACTATTGTTTAACTCTCTCTCTCTCTCTCTCTCTCACACACACATATAGTCCCTATATACATATAATTGTGTTTTCACTCTCACAGTATAAGAAGGAAGATCAACCCCTTAAGAAGGAATGGTGATGACTCATGATTGTAACGGATATATTGCTGGCCTAGGAGTTACCGGAACCGCTAAATGCCGGTATCATGGAGAATTGGCTTAGGAATGTTTTTAACCGTCAACAACTAGACAGTACAGCTGGAGCCATCAAGTACCCAGTGGGCCAAATTAAAAAGGTTTAGGTTAGCCATGTGGCGAGTTGTTATTAGTTGAAGGATTTGTAAAGGTTTTGTAGACTTGTAGTTGATTACGAGTTTGTCCGGCAATGGGAGTTGACCCAAATGAGTTCATTCATGAAGAATTGATCTACTCTAAGTTCTTATAAACCAACCCAACCCAACCCTACCCTACCCTACCCTACCCTACCCTACCCTACCCTACCCTCCTCTCGCGAAGTGGGAATTAGACAATCAAATTCCCACGAAACACTTGTCCAATAGAGATTTATAAGAACTCTCCATAATAGAGAGTAGATTAGGATTGTTCATTCTATTTCTATTTTCATTGCTTGATAGCGTCAAAAAAGCCACTTATCTTCATGTCTTCTCGTGGAGTTTTTAAGAGTGTATTCAATTAAAAATTTTAAAGACTTTTATAAATTAATGACTTTTGTAAAAATTTTAGATTTTTAAGTGACTTATTTAGATTTGTTGAAAATTAATAAAAACCTTCCTTAAATTTCTCTAGACTTGCATTAAAGATTTCTATAAACTTTATAATTAAAGACTTTTTTTTTTAAATACTAAGCTAAGTTTTAAATTTTTATATAATACAATATTATTTTGATTAACTTTTCGCATGTCCAAATCATCCACAACATATATATAATTAAGAATTCAAAGTAATAAATCATATTCCTCATGTCAATAATTTATTAAAAAATTAAAAAAAAATTAAGTCAACTCAATTAAATTAGCAAATACATAAATTCCAAAAAAAATTAATGAAATTTTAGTAATATTCAATAAAAAATATCAAATATTCCCAATACTTAGGGTAAACAGAAGAGATACGAGAAAATCCTAAAAGTAAAAGAAAATATGCGTTATTCATTTTGGAGCTCTGGAGTCATCACAAATCTAAGGGTAGGCGGAAGAATTTTTTTTTTTTTTTATTTGTTATTTATACTTTCCATCAAAAAGTCTCTAGATGTTTCCAAAAGTTTAGTAAATAAACAATCCCTAAAAGTCTTTCTCAATTTGAATATCTCATGACTTATGGAAACTCCTAAAAAATTTTAATTAAATACTCTGTAATTTTTAAAGACTTTTTAAAACTTTCTAAAAGTCTCTATTGAATACACCAATACTTTTAGAGGGTCTTAAAAATACTACATTGAATGCCCCAAACTTTTAAATCTTTAAAAGTCTTTGAAATTTTCAATTCGAATACGCCCCCCTAAAAGTCATTTTAGAAAATTTTGATAAAAATTAATGAATTGAATGGTTAAAATTTTGATAAAAGTTGTGAATTCCATGAAATATGTGATTAAAAATAGATTTAGAAAAAAAATTAAAATAAACTCTACCAAACATATTTTTAAAGACATATTCTACGTCAATTAATGTAGAATTTCATATCATAACATATCACAAATTCTTGGAGGAATTGTACATAAAAAACATTGAAGAAATTAAAGACTAAGGTTTGTATCAGTTTTTATTCTAAATTATCTAGATTATGTATTCATTTTTTATCTTGTATTTTTTGTAATTAAAACATGATAGGCTAAACCCTTGTGGTTAAGATTTTGATGAAATATTGTTCACTCTTTAATTTAATAAATTGTTAGTTTTTATGGGTTAATTGTTTATTAGTTTCTTATTCCATTTTTATGATTAGCTACTATTGGAGTGCGTTATTGATTTATATTTCTTTCGAGAGATTGTGTATAAATTAGGACATGATAATAAACAACACATATAATTGATGATCTATGTTATTATGCTCTATGAAATTATTATGTGATGATCACAAACATATTTATATGTTTGTGTTTAATTAGAGATAATTTGATTCACATATAAGTATAGAGTTGGTTGACCATCGAAAAATAATATTGATTAAAATTGGACGACAGAATTTTAACCTAGTCATTTAAGTTATTGCTTTTGTCGACTGTTTATTATTGATTCAATTGTCATCTTATAATTTGATAAATTTTAGGATAATTCTTGGGATGTGTGTTGATGCCTAGATATGCTAAATGTTTCTTGATCAAATAACAAACGACATTAAGTGCGATAGGAGATAGAGATATACTTCTATGCTTAGTACAATTTTGGTGGTATTCTAGCTTTGTATTGTGTTCTTTATCTATTCGCATCCATCATATAAATATAATTGATCATAGATACGAATTTGTTTAATATGTATAGAAAGAGTAAATTAACATTTAAGGAATATCGATTGTCAACATAAAGCGAGAATTGATTGTAACCAAGCAATTGGAGATTAAGGTAGGTTAATGAGAGTAAAATATGTAAAAAAAAATTATTCCTCATAAGTTCAACACTCTACTTATTATTATATTACTTGTTAACGATTCGTCAGCTTACAGGATTAAAATCGACAAACATATATCATATTACTTAAAATTAATTTATTTAAATCAAACATATTATGTTTAATTTGTATTATATTATTTAAAATGCTAACATATATATTTCACTTTATATGAATATATGAGTTGGGTTAGATAGAAAGTTTTTATTTTTATTTTTTAATGTATTAATGGTAAATTTTTTTATTTTGAAGTTTTATTAAATGTTAATTGCAACTACTCGTAAAAGTTTAATTATAACTTTTTAAAGAAGCTGAAAATTTGGATTTCTCTAAAACAGTTTTTAAAGCTGTTTTTTCAATTAAAAAATATTTATTGACTTTAGCCAAACAACATTTATGGGAAACTACAAGAACCATACATTATGTAAAAAAGTTGAAAAATAGATTAAAAAATCAAAAACACCTCATTTTCATGATTTATTTTTAAAAAATAACTCATTTTCATTAAAATCAATATTTTATAATTTATTTAAAAATACATTATTTTTCATATAAAATCAATATTTCAATTTATCATTTGAAAACAATATTTTTACATGGGTAATATATGTGTTACCATTACTTCATCATTTTCATTAAAATTAATATTTTAAAATTTATCTTCTTTTATAATTTTTTTTAAAAATACATTATTTTCATTTAATATCAAAATCTCAATTTTTTTTTTAAAAAATATATTTTTACACGCTTAGCATATGTTTTACAATATGATATTTTCTCATTTTCACTAAAATCAATATTTTAAAATTTATCTCCATTTACAATTTTTTAAAAATACATTAAATCCATTTAAAATTTTCAATTGAAACAACATTTTTTCACGGGTAACATATATATTATTATATGTATTACCATATGTTACTTCCTCATTTTTATTAAATATATATTTTAAAATTAATCTCATTTTGTAATTTTTAAAAAAATACATTTAAAATTAGTATTTCAATTTTTTATTTGAAAATAATATTTTTACACGAGTGATATATTGTTACTTCATCATTTTCATTAAAATCAATATTGTACAATTTATCTCATTTTACAAATTAAAAAAAATATTATTTTCATTTAAAATTAAAATTTCAATTTTTTTATTTGAAAACAACATTTTTACACAAGTAACACATGTGTTATTATATGTTATTTTCTCGTATTTATTAAAATCTTTTTTTCATTTAAAAATAATATTTCAATTTTTTATTTGAAAACAATATTTTAGTAACATTTGTGTTACCCTATATTACTTCCAATTTTTATTAAAATCAATATTTTATAATTTATCTTTTTTTACAAATTTTTTAAAAATACATTATTTTAATTTGAAATCAATATTATAATTTTTCAATTGAAAAAAAAAATTTACATTAAAGAACATATATATTACCCTGTGTTACTTCATCATTTACATTAAAATTAATTATTTATAATTTATCTCCCTTTATAATTTTTTAAAACATATTATTTTAATTTAAAATCAATAGTTTTAATTTTTCATTTGAAAACAACATGTTTATATGTGTTAACGTGTGTTACCATATGTTACTTCTTCATTTTCATTAAAATTAAATATTTTATAATTTATCTCATTTTATAAACTTTTTAAAAATACATTATTTTAATTTAAAATCAATATTTCAAATTTTAATTTGACAACAACATTTTCACCCGGGTTATATATGTGTTATCATATGCGTTCTATATGTTACTTCCTCATTTTTATTAAAATCAATATTTTATAATTTATCTCATTTCATAATATTTTTAATAATATATTATTTTAATTTAAAATAAATATTTCAACTTTCATTTAATTTTTTTTTTGCACTATTACCATATGTGTTACCTTATGTTACTTCCTTATTCTTATTAAAATCAATATTTTACAATGTATCTCTTTTTATAAATTTTTAAAAAATACATTATTTTAAATTAAAATCAAATTTTCATTTCAAAGCAATATTTTACATTGTTGCTTTATCCGAGTCCCGGATTTTCTCCCATTCCATTTTGTGAGCAGCATTGGTTGCAAAATATTTCTCAATCTCTCTCTCAATTTATCACTACATGAACTTTTTGAATTTCCAAAGCTAGAGGGCATGGAGGTTTAAACGATTCATTTGCTATGACACTTACATGGACATCAATTTTTACAAGAGTATTTTCTGCTCGTATATATGACTTTGTCACTTTCCTTGTATCAACAAATACATCAGGTAATTAGCTTACAACTCTTTGCAAGTAAATGATTTTCTCAACTTCTTACTCATTACTGTTGGAATCAAAATGATATAAATTTGTTTCATTCCAAGAAATTTTACTTTGTTTCTTAGGATGTAGTTTTCCTCTCCCAAAGTTGAGAAAGCCATTTCATCAAAATGGTAATCTGCAAAACGTGTAGTAAATAAATAATATGTTAAAGGTTCAAGATACCTAATAATGGATGATGAATCAAACCCAACAAAAATTACAAATCTTCGTTGGAGACCTATTTTTGTACATTGTGGAAGTGAAATTGAGACTTGGACAGCAGAATCAAAAATTTGTAAATGAGAAATATTAGGTTCGTGGCCAAATATAAGTTGTAAAGGTGAGTATTCATAATAAGCAGTTATTCTTATACGAACTAATAATGCAACATGTAATATAGCATGACCCAAAACAAAAGTTGGGAGTTTTTTTTCATAAGTAAAGGCCTAGTAATCAATTTAAGACGTTTGATAAACGATCTGCTAAACTATTTTTGCATATGGACTTGAGCAACTGAATGTTTAATGACAATCCCGATTGATATACAATAATCATTGAATGCTTGTAATCTAAATTTACTAGGATTATTAAGACGGATTGTCTTAATTGAGTAATCGGAGAATTGAACTCGTAGTTTTATGATTTGAGCAAATAGTCTAGCAAAAACTGCATTTTCAGTAGAAAATAAGCATACATGTGACCATCTAGTAGAAAAATCAATTAATACCATAATATAATGAAATGGTCCACATGGTGGGTGTATCGCCCCACATATATCTCTATGAATTATTTCCAAGAAAGTTAGATATTCAACAAGTACCTTCGTAATAGAAGGTCTAATGATTGTGAACAAGCAACACATGAATAATCATTAGGTAAAAGAATTTTTTTTGTTTTTTAGAGGATGTCCATGTGAGTTATTAATTATTTAGCGCATCATTATTGCTCCTAGGTATCCAAGTCGATTATTATTTAGCGCATCATAAAGCTTTTTGGTTTAACGAACTTCGGGTTCGAAATATTGTTTGATTCAATTGTTTTTATGAATGTATAATATATGCCAGATGGAAGTGCCGTGAGTTTTTCTTTTATTTGATTCTGACCAAATAAAAAAGAAGTTATGCAAATATATTCATTATTATTTTCTTGCATCGTCTCAATGTAGTATCCATTGTGGCAGATATCTTTAAAATTGAGCAAATTTCTTCTGGATTTACTAGAATAAAGTGCATTGTTTATATGTAATTTTGTATTATTTGGTAAGATAATACTATTTCTTTCGGAACCTTCAACGATATTCAATATACCAGATTTCGTATTAATATTATTTTCTACTAATGTTAAATCCAAAATATATTTTTTGTCTTTGAATAATTGTATGAGTAGTTGCACTATTAGCTAAACATGAACCTATAAACATAAATCTATAAACATGGCAATTCATCGTGAATCTATAAACACGACCAAATAGATATTTAAAAATGAGTTTATAACTAAAAAGTAGTTAAACATTAAATAATTCTTTAATGAACTATGAAATAGTTTAGCGACCGATCAATGAGTCACAATAATCAATGTCCAAATGACATGAGTCGTATACTTTCATGTCGCCTTTTAAACAAGGAAAGGCAATGATGATAAGCATTAGTTTATAAATTACGCATATATATCACACTTCTTTTTCATTTAATTAT
Organism: Forsythia viridissima; assembly: GCA_030279155.1. Lineage (NCBI taxonomy): Eukaryota > Viridiplantae > Streptophyta > Magnoliopsida > Lamiales > Oleaceae > Forsythia > Forsythia viridissima. The sequence continues at coordinate 35,024,960 of CM059036.1, read as the reverse complement.
GTGATATGATATTCTTCAAGACATGTGCTTCTTCTAGAGCACAATAAAATATTATTTAAACTACTGCTCAATATTCTTTTAAAATATTAAAATTATAATGTCATACTCTTTAGGAGCAAGTAATAATCTTTTGGAATATTAATTTGATGTTGTGCTATTTCGGGAGCAACATATTACTATTTATAAATATTAAATTATGTAAAAATGTACTCATTAAATATTAGATATTATACAATTATGCCCTTCGAGAGCAAGTGATATTCTGCCATAGTATTAATATAACGATGTACTTCTTCAGGAGCGACAACACATTATTTTAAAATATTAAGCTTTATAAAAAAATTCTTCAGAAAAAATGGTTTAATATTAAATCTTATAAATTACCTTCTTCGAACAAATAATATTCTGTCAGAATATTAATATAATATTGTGTTTTTTCTAGAGCAACAACAAATTATTGTAAAATATTAAACTTTATTTTAAAGTAAATATTTGTTCTTCAAGAATAATATTATAATATTCTTATAGAATATTCATAAAATTAGGCTCTTCGGGAACAATTAATATTTTACTGAAATATTAATATAATATAAATTTGTACTATTTTTAGAACAAGAAAATATTCTTCTAGAATATTTATATGTTAGATTGTGAAATATAACACAATATTCTTCTGAAATATTGATAGAATTATAAAATTGTGTTTGTTCAGAAAAATAAAAAAATAAACAAATCTTGTTCAAGAATATTTTAGAACAATAAACACACTGATTTGTTGTCATTTGCCGTTGAATAAAAGTTAAAGCATTGTTATATCCAATTAAAAATATACAGATGGCATCCTAACCTTCTACCGGATAAGTTGTGTCTTGCATGAATATTTTGCTTAATTGCTCCTCATAAAAATGTCATAACAAAAAATATAATATGAGTTGGACTCATAAATCAAAGCGTATGATAGAGATATGAACACTAGTTAGTTGGTGCAGTTTGAATATCTTTTGGGATATTGACGCTTGAGAAATTAGACTTTGGGTCACTAAGCTTTTGTTTGTTCTTTATGGTTTCTTGATATCACAACTCGACTGCCAAATTTTGCTTTTTTTTTTTTTTTTTATCTAATTGCTAACGCAGTTGCTAGAATCTCGTGTTGATAACGTGTTATGAAATTAAATGAAAACGAAAGAAAAATATTAAGAAATGCAAAGTGAATTGTGTAATTTTATTATAACTATGGACTCATATTTATAAAGTTTAAAGAGAGTTACAAACTGATTTGGATACAAGCAAATAAGGTTTATCTAAGTATCCTGATAAGGCTAAGGAGTCATCAATAATTATTCTATAATTTTACAACATTTTTTAACTTTTTACAAAATGTAGAATTTTTGTCAAATTTCTCCTAAATATTAATATTTTAAAAATGAGGATGTATTTCAATGTTTTTCAAAAAAAGGCATTGGGTCTAATTTTCTTAGTGATAATTTTACCATATACTACAAAATATAAAATAATTTAAAAAAATACTGTTTCACTTTTTTTATTCCAAAAATACAGTTTTTTATTTTTGTAACACTTGTTGTTACATTTGTTATGTTTGTTAATAACAAATTTAACATATTTATTATAACTAAAATAACAAATGTAACAAATGTAATAACAAGTTTTAAAAAAATAAAAAAATAGTATTTTTAGAATTAAAAAAATGACAGTATTTTAAGAAATATTTTATTTATTGTGGTTATTTCTGAAAAAATTCAATTTTCTTATATATTAATGGATCATAAAATAATTAAGTGGGCCAAGTAGGCTTAAAGTCTTATCTATTAGTACATTATCTTGGATCTTGGAGTCAAATTTATTAAAGTTTTATTCAAATAGAGTAAATATTAATATTTTAATAATGAGGATATATTTCAACATTTTTTTGATAAAAAAAAAAAAAAAAAGAGGAATTGGGGTTAATTTTCCCATTTTTCTTCCATCAAATATAAAGGCAAAATATAGCATATGCAGTAACTTATCTAACACATTATCAAGATATTAAGTTTGAAAAGTGAAAATCATAGAATGCGATAGGTTACCTGTCCAGGAACAATGGTCCATCAGTATGGTCCATTTTCTTGAGCTCCTAGTGGGCTTTTAGAAGTTTTGATCAATCCAATATTCACCAAAATATTTGAAAAGAAAATGATTTAGTTTTTTATTTTATTATTATTATTATTATTATCTTTCATCATATTGAATATATAACTTTTATGGGTATTTTACATATATGGTTAAGATAAAATATTAATTATCAATATTACTTGACGGAAATAAAATAGTATATATATATATATATATACATTTTTCCATTTGAAAAAAATTCTGTTTTACTGGATAATGAAACAAGATGTCAATAACTCTATTTACTCAGTTACAAATGGATGGGAACAAATCCACCAAATCTTCTCCTAAATTTCAAATTAAAACAAACTGAATGATTTCTAGACAACATCAATGGGTCAAATGCCATTTACCAAAATTATCCATTTCAATGTTGATGTAAAAAATTGTATCTATCATTTGGTTTCACGAAGACGAAGGTAGAAAAATCTGGAATCATATATCAAGAACAATCAATATTTTGGTAAAATATAAACCTTGCCCACCGTTTTTGTTGAAGACGAAAAAGAAGCAGAATCTAGAATCTGAGCTTGGGTAAGTAATCCTAACTTGAAATTTAATACAAATAGAATCATTTTTCTTCAACAAGGAGTATCAACAGCCATATATCACATTATCCAGTTTTCTGAAAAATGTACACATTTTGTTCCTTGTTTGACTCATGTTAAGACGAATTAGTATATTCTGGAAGCACATAGCAAATACCAAATTTCTGGTAAATAAGAAATCTCAGCCAAGCTTTTTCTCGAAGAAGAAGAAGAAACAGTGACATGATCTGTGACTTGGTAAGTAATAAATAATTCCAAACAATAACCGAAATCTGTGACTTGGGTGATGTGTATTTCAATACTGATTTATACATGGTTAATTTGTTATAGATGGTTTATTCAGTCTGTTTTGATTAACAATGATTATATTATCACAAATGTTGTAATCCTTTAATTTTATGAACAATTGGATTGATGTTGTATGTATTATAGCATTGTAAATGGCTGGGATTGATGTGATGTGGGAACGTGAACATATAACTTGGTAATTTGCAACATATGTTTAATTTATTGTAAAAGTTTGATGTAGGTTATGGGATCAATAAATATTTTGGTACATTACGATGGTCGATGGGATCAATCACGGAGTTACAATGATTACTCGATTATTGGAATAGTCACACCATTGGATTGTAGATATATTAAGTTAGGAATTGAAAAGAGACCATTCACAATATGTCGTATCCGTTCACTATCAAGTTTTAGGAAATGGTCCTCTGATAAAAATATGCAATGATAGTTTATTGTATTTTTATATACAGATCAAGAAGAGTGAAATTGATTTGACAAAATTCTCATTGTGTGTAGACTTTGAAATGGTAGAATCTAATGAAGATAGGATAAACAACTTGGGGGTTCAAGTTTCAAGTGATGATAACTGCATGATTAGATACGATAATAGGTCTCAACAAGCTATTTATGGGTGTTTAGAGAATTCATTTGTGCCAAGGTTGCCAACAATCGAAGAGATGGGTAATGATATCTGCGAAAAGTGCAGCATGTGCCAAGCAACTTACTGAGGAGATTGATGTCAATATAATCTCCCGTCCAAGTATAGAGAATGTTAAGACAAATGCAATTTTCAGGAATAATGAGTTGTTAACAACAAGTGTAGCTTTGCATGCAATTCATTACAGATTTCAATTAAAAGTATACAAATTAGATAAGAATGAGTACGTGCTAAAGTGCTTGGACGATAACTGTCAATGGGGTCTTAGAGCATCGATACTTGGCTGTACGACAATGTTCAAAATTAGAAAACTTAAGAATGGACACACGTGCTCATTGGATGTATCATTAGGAGATCATAGACAAGCAACATGTTCAGTTATCGCAAATTGCATCAAGTACAAGTTTGTGTTTGCACAGACAATTTACACCCCAAATGATATTGTGAGGGATATGATAAAAAGTTACGAAGTATCAATTAGTTATGAGAAAGCTTGGAGAGCTCGTGAGCGTGCATTGGAGATGATAGTGGGAGATCCTCAGATTTCATATGGGAGGCATCAGCATACCTACATATTCTTAAGCAAACAAATCCAGGTTCGTATACAAAAATAGAAACAAACGAAACTAACAAATTCATGTTTGTTTTGTTGCATTTGGAGCTTTTATAGAAGGATGGAAATATTGCAAGCCCATCATTGTGGTTGATGGTTTGTTTTTAACGGGAAGTTATGGAGGGATGTTATTCATAGCCTGTATACAAAATGAAAACGACAACATATTCATACTTGCATTTGGTGTGGGAGATTCGAAAAATAATAATTTATGGGATTGGTTTCTACTAAGACTGAAAGAAGCGTACGAAGAGCATGACAGTTTAGTTATCACCTCTGATAGGCATGGTAGTATCAAAAATGCTGCTGAGAACGTTTACCTAATGGCGATGCACGGGGTATGCTGTTATCAATTTTGAAGATGCAATTTGGTAAGAAAGGCAAGTTCATTAGGCACCCATTCAACGCAGCGGCCAGAGCTTACACGGAGGCTGAATTTGAAACACAAATTAGGCTCTTGGACATCATTGACAATCGTATACGGGGATACCTTGTAAGTTATACAATAAATGAAAAATTAAACTTATTCCTATGCAATTCATTTGTGTTAAGTGTTCAAATAAATTTGTATTGCTACAGTACGATTTAGGGTACCAGAAGTGGTCCAGGGCTTACATGACCACAAATAGGTACTCGACAATGATGTCAAACATTGTAGAGTCGGTTAATTCAGTCACCAAATCGGCAAAAAACTTTCCTATAGAGGCTTTGTTGGAGTTTATGCGATGTACAATGCAAAGGTGGTTTTTCAAGAATTCAAATGACGCAAAGGCTACTTTCACAAGACTTGGGACTATGTATGAGACTATGATGAGAGACAGGTCAATGCAATAAGTAACTATGGAGGTATTGGATAATATTTTACTTTTGAACAATGAACTTTATAATTTCATTATTAATGATTGTGTTGTAAAAGTAAAATAGATAATATTTGTATACATTAGAACTAAGAATATCCTTGTAATTTATGAATTGATTCCCAACAGGTGTTACCATCGAACGATAATATGTATCAAGCGAACGACAAAACAACGTCATACATTGTGAGGATCGATGAGAGGTCTTGTTCATGCAAACATTTTCAAATTGATGAAATATCATGTCCATATGCAATAGCAGTATTCGGTAAAAAAAACTTGTCTATTTACGACTATTGCTCACCTTATTTTAGCAAGGAATCATATCTTGGAGCCTATAGCGGTACAATTTATCCTCTTGAGAATAAATCTGATTGGAATGTACCAGATGTTGTTGAGAAAATGGTAGTGTTGGCACCTACATCAAAGAAAAGATCTGGGAGACCACATGAAAAAAGATTCCGTTCAGTATCCGAGGTGAAGAGATCATCAAGATATAATCATTGTTCAGAATACGGTCACAACAGAACAAGATGCAAAAATTTAATACCGTTAAACAATATTAAGGAAAGGAAACGGATGGCAACCACTCGTAATATTATGGAGGTAACAATTCTACATATTCCTAGCTATTAGTTAAATATAATTTAATCTATTGATTTATATTGAATTTTATCTATGCAGGCAAGAGGCGATAAACGCGTTGCTACAAAAGAATGTATTTGTATAAATTCTATTAAATAATAGAAATGATAATGTAATATTATTTTTACATTATTTTGACATATTATTTTATTTATTTGATTAATTTCCATCTGTGTCTTGTGAGTAAACAACTTTTTCTCAATAAGTCTGGATGTTATCATATTCATGTTTGATAATGAATGAAATTTCTAGTGAATTTGAAAAATTGTTACCCATGTAATTTGTGAATATCACATTCTGTTAATGTGATGAGTACGCTGCATTATGGAACAGGGAATAAATGTGTTTTAATGGCATTGCAATTTGTATGTACTATGTCTGTTTAATTTTGAGCAATTTGGTTGCATACCAATTATTGATGACCTGATTGATTTACAAATTGTTAATGAATTTACAATTGTACTCATGGATGTGAAAGAATCAAAGGAAAATGCTACCAATATGAATCCAGATCAATTCAGGTGACATTGAAAATTTTGACTTGAATGTGGAAAAACAAAAATTCATACTTCAAATTCGTCTAAAAAACGATATTCACCAACATAATGAATCATGCATGCAAAATGGACATTTTATCAGATAATCTTGAAGAAAATGTTAGCATTTTCTTTTCACAATTACCATTCTTCTCCTTCAGCTATACATGACAATAGATATGTTATAATTCAACGTTCTCCAACCAAGATGCAAAATGGACATTTTACTAGATAATCTTCAAGAAAATGTTACCACTTACTTTACACAATTATCAATATTCTCCTTCAGCTTTACATGTCTATGGATCTGTTAAAATTCAAATGTTCTCTAAACAAGATTGATATTGACTTGTTTGAAATAAGACAGTGACTGAACTGGTTCTCATCCATAACAATACATGATTTAATATTTATCACATAAAATCGAAGTAACATGAGATACCTTATACAAAAAACTTAAAAGTAACATGAAGATCCAAAATATTCATTAATGGAATGATATTGCGCAAATATTAACAGTAACACGTTTCTCCAGAAACGGTTAGGCAAAAAGGTAACACCATTGCCCGGCTAGTGCTACTTGGAAATTCCAGGCAACCTTAAGTCGGGTTTCTCTATCGAATACTTGAACAGTTGCACAACCATGTTGTGCCGTGCCACTCCGGTATCAAAATCATTCAGCATTTCGTTAATCTTCTTTAAGAATATGTACTCAGCGTACTTGATGACAAAAATTCCACAATCGTCCATACAGGTATAATAAATATATATTAATCAGCAACTACGATTTGATTACTGTTTAAACAAAAATCAGTATTTAGTATTGCCTGATAAAATATATAAGAAATATATAATCATTATCCATTAGCTTGGTGTGGAATATATCTACGCAGCCTGCATGACAATGGAGATTTAGGTGCTATGAAATTTAGAACCTTCGATTGATGTAGCAGATGAGGAATTATGTTTTGCAGATGAGCTATAGCATCAAACATGGCAGCGTCCCTGATTGTCTTGAACGAAGAATTATACACATCCAAGTGCCAGTTGTTAATGTCAAAATGAGTTAGAATCCAGTGCTCACAATTATGCATAAAAACTGGAATGAAGAAATGATCAACCTGACCCCAATTGGTGCTAAACCAAATCTTGTGACCGGTCAAATATGAGAGTAACAAACTGTGCTTGTCAATATATTTAGGGTCCTTCTTGAAGTTATCAAACATGCCTCTGATCTTGGTGTCGAAAAAACAGTCAGTTGTTGTGGCCCTCGTTTCTTTCTCGCTTCTGTACTTGAACCTCATTCTCATAAAATAAAACATCGCGTCAATGTGCTGCACCAATTTCAAACAAAATCTAATAAGTGAAGAATTGTTAAAATGAAAAATATACATGAATCCCGTTACTCATAAAAGTTACCCTGTCGTTTAGTAGTACTTCGACCTGTTTCAAGTCGTACCACCACATCTTAGAAACAATGTGAACCGGAGCAATATCCATCACATGTGAAATTCTGGCCTCGTCTTTGAGAAATTTCTTGAACCTAATTAAATTTGATCGAATAAGACATGAGATAAAATAATTTTAATAATTGTATTAATTGTGTTAAGTCTTACTCACTTGTTACCAGGGCGTAGCCCTTTGCTATACCAATTGTTGAATGCAGCATTATCATAGCTATCAGGTGTATCCAAATAGAAAATGTACTGGAACGAACTATTACGCACAACGGGACAAGCATCGCCCTGTGAATGGAAGCTTCTCACATACGTGGACTGGAGACAAGCAGCAGGTCTGGAAATACACTTAGGAGGAGGTTTATGGTTAATTCCTTCCTCGACAACAAACAGAATAGGTGTAATTGTCTGCCAAAGTAATACGATGAACATGGCATTATATATTAGAATTATCACTTAATACAAAAGGAATGTTAATTATTTAGTGAGAACTACATTCCTAATAAAATTACAACTCGTGTGTCAATTTTTGGGAGAGAATTGTAGACCTTCTGAATAGATTCATCAATATTCCTGAATTCATCTTCACTAAATACCATGTCATCATCAAGAATGTTAATTGGTGAACCATAATCCGGCTCACTTGGACTAGTCTCGGTGCATACTTGATCTTGAGTTCTAGATCGACGTTTGTTGCTAATGGGAGTCACTTCCTTATCAGTTTCATGGTCATTTGATCCCAGTTCCACAATCTTGCATCAAGACACAAATGTCAATGTACTAACTACATATTCATAAGTCGAGTAAGGAAACAAACCGTCAACTGTTCAAGCAGGCATATGCATTCAATAATTTGAAAGATTTGAAAAATGACATAATGAATCAATTAAACTAAAAACTGACAATCCAACCTTCAATTCAACCGTAGCGTCGATCGTCTTGATATCTTCCTTCAACACTAGACCATCGTCTAGTAGAATACACTGAATATTAGACTATGAATCAATTTCTAGATCAAATGAAGAAAGGTCTTTCGCACCAATTGTTTTGACGCCGTGTGATCTCATTACTCTGTCTTGGGAGACAGCTCGATAACTACGCACATTTGTCTTGCGCCCCTGTTACAACACATTTTAATTAAAGACCAGGACATGTTATCTGTTCGTGCATCATAAAACATGAAACTTGAAATTTGCAGTTAGATATAGATGTAATAGATGTAACTTTCAAAATGTGTTGGCCTGTTGGGATGTCCTTCAACTTTTGATGTATTATCTGCGATTGTTGAGTCGTTTTACCAAAATCGCTCACAGCTTCCATATCAACAATTATAGACTTGCCTAAGTCAGATAAGATGTTTAGAGTGTGAAACTTGAGAATGAAATGTTTGACTACTAATTTTTCATGAGTAATTTGTATCATGTTGATACGCCTCACAATAGAATCCTTCATGTAGCAACATGGCTGCACATTGAATTACACAATCCATACGAATTTGAGTTGGAATATTATAAAATATTTTATTAAGTAGAAAGGATGATATACAATACCTTAATATTGGTCGTTTCGGAAAGGCCTTCTTGATTAGATGCCGGTTCAGTAGAGGGCTAATGCGTATTCGTCCGACAAGATTCGATATTCTGAAAATATGATGGTCCATCAACATTTGCATCAACATCCCCACTTTGATGAGCTCTTGATAAAGAGTGTATTGGATTTTTTGGATGGGTTGTACAGCTACTTGAAGCGACATCATTTTGAAAATTTTTAAGTTAAGGTGAACGTTGTAATATTGGAGTAACAGATGAAGCGTGCTGGTCTTTGATGTTCAACGTGGATGGTGTAACATCACCGCTCACGTCAAGACTTTGATTTTTGTTTGGAACAATGATGATGCCTTTTCCTTTGGATCTGTCATGTTCTCTTGCACTAGGGCTATTAACAAATGTCGTTGACATATTCGATGTGAAGAAAAAATTAATTATCAAATAATATCTCAACACAGATATCATTCATCAAGATATATCAAAGTTTTTATAAAGAAATCATCATCTATGTTTACCTATTTGGTCGACACATCATCCAAATTTATGTGGCTACTGGAAGATCCTTGCTTATGACCAATTTTCAACCGTTAAGACCGTATATTGCGATTAGACAAGAAGTCTTCATCGCTATCCTCGACCCGTTGAGCATCTCCATCGCCGTATAACTCAACGGTATAAGACATACTTTTCTCAATATCAGTTAATTTTATAGAAGAAGTGTTTAACTACACGAATAAAAAATAAATTTGAAAACTTGTTCTCAATTAACATAATTTCTTAACTACATACTAAATTGATGTAATGGATACTATATTACAAAATATAATATAAAATTGAAAATACTTACATCCGGTCGGCTGAAAATATCTTTCGCCAAGTTGAGCTTAGTGTATGGGTTCCCTTCTACTCTAGATGTCCAATTGAGAATGCATGGACATAGATTTTCAACATTGTTACAAATTTTACCTTCTAAGACTGGTAGAGTTTCATAAATCCAGATTTGGAACGCGACGAGAAAATCGCTGATTCTATACGCAATGTACGGTCTAATGTCGCCTTCAATTATTAATGACTTGTTCTTAAGACACGATTTGAGAGATGAGAGAGTAAATTTGAATAACTCCTTGTCCCATGCAAACGTGTTCATTTCTTCAGAGTCTACTATGACCATCAACCATTCTTCGACAGATCTCTTATACGTGGTAGTAAACATGATAGATGTGAGAAGCAACAGGCAGCCAAGCCTCACTACATCCTGATCAGATAGACTTGGCTTGTTTAGGAAAACGTCACACATATCTGATGCGATATACTGGCTAAATGACTGAAGTACTCATTTTTAATCATACAGTATCGGTCATCGAACTTAGAACGTTCATCGTCTCCACTGCTTCGTAACCCAGTGATGATGCAAAAGTTCTCCAGTGTGAAACTTACCAGTCTACTCCTAATATTGAACCACATTTCATCAGCATTTGACTGCTTGACTTCTCTAAGCAAAACTTGGTGTATAAGCTGATGATTTAAAACCAATTCATTGGCCTGAAGGACATGTCCAAAGTATGTATCCGATAATAACCTCTTTTGACTATCAGCCATTCTTCCAGATAAAATGCTGAAAATCTTGCCATTAGAGGATGTATTGACTTTTCTGAGACACCACTGACTGTGTTTGATTAGGTAATCCTATGTTTGTATCATAAGAGTATAAAGAACAATGCGTTAATTATGGATTAATGTCTAATTTGTTAGAAATAACTTTACAACAAATAAAAGAAAATATTAACAAATGTGCAAACTTAAAGCCTACTTATGTAGTTAAGAAACGCACAGAAATACTAAGTTTTATTTAAAATTGTACTATGAAACATCCATTCATATCCATTGGTACAAAAATATCACTTTAAATTATCATCAAAATAATAATAATTTGACATCGTACATATTGGTTAACACAAAGTCTGATCAAATGACAGGATCTCGTTGACGTGATAACAAATAGTATTAATGATAGCAGCAACTACACATTTACGGTTACATTTAAAAGTACCACAATCATATATCGATCTTATGGTAACATTTAAAAGTAACATAGCGGATAATCATAAAAGTTACCAACAAAAGAATAAAAAATATTAACATGAAAAAGTATTCTCATGCAAGTATCAAACATTCTTAATGGTTGACTTAGAATTATTTTTCACGAAAATCTCATATATCAGTATGTATGATGATCGCAACTATACATTAACATTAACAATTAAAAGAACCATAAATATGTATCGAGCGAATGGTAACATCTAAAAGTAACCTAGAGGATAACTATCAATGATACCAACAAAAAATCGACACCATTAACATGTAAAGGTATTTCCATGGAAGAGTAGCACATGAATGTATCAATATTTTCAAAATTAAACATGCACACATATGATAAATTGGTGCATAATATACAAACCATCACAACTATGCGTGACCTTATGTGTTTTGAAAAATTCAAAAATACGTAACACCAAATTAATATAAACAAATATTACGGAATAGCATATAGAATGTAAACCCATATCATTATAATTATAAGTTAAGCTCATAATACTCATAATCTTGAATATTAGCACATGCATGTAACTAATACAGTAGAAAAAATTTCCTGAAAATAAAATATATTTATTTTCCACAAATATAATAAATCTCCCAAAATCTTATATAGTAAAATGTTCAGCAAAAAAAAAATAATAATAATCTTGCAAAAAATGTGTTCAGCTAACGTACGAATCATTATAGACACGCAAACTACTGAAATTTTTTATTTCTTTAAATGAATCAAAAAAATGTATGAAATAAATGAAAATACAAAAAGAAAAATACCTTATTTCCTTGTTTCACAGGGAGGTTGTACTTCTTCTTCTTCTGCGTCTTTTTCCGCACTTCATAGCCACGGTTAACTTTTTTAATTTAGGATATCTCTGTTTCCTTTCAGAGATACTATGCTTGTACCGAGGAGAGATGAAATGAAAGATTAGGAAGAAATTGGAAGAAGAAACATTGAAAGACGTGACACTGTGGGGGTAATTTTGGAAATTCACGTTAATTGCAAAATCTCATTAATTGTTGATAAGAAGATATGCCATAAATTCAGCAATTCAGTTATAAATTTAGTTTGAATTAACGTTAACTGAATTTATTTATATACAGCAATATTAAATGAAAAATGATAATAATGAAAAATTACTAAAATTGGAAAAAAAATATAGGTATGTTTCCTAATTTTCTCAACTTTTATTGCATAAAAGAATGTTTCTATCCATCACGGTCACAAACAACACCACTATCAAAGTAACTCTCATTCTTAATAAATTTAGAGTCGACTATATTAATATAATTTGTTATCTAGTTTGATACATTACTAGACCTACTGAAAGATCTGGTACAATTAGGTTCATGTTGACATACGAAATAACAAGGGCCTAAAAAGAGACTTAAGAAAAATTGTACATATAGGCCCATAAAAAGTACCCAAGCATGTAGGCCTAGAAATATATGTCGTCCAGACCCAATGGATGCTCAGGTAAATTTGTATATAGGCCCAATGGAAATTATCCAGGTCAGATAGGGCCCAAAATGGATATCGCCCAGACCAGAGACGCCCAGGGCGTTGGGCGATTAGAACGGTCAATCACTGCATAAGAGTAACCGTTCTTAAAGAGTTTTTCCTTCTTCTCTTATCATTTCTTCCACGTTTCAGGAGTTACAAACAGATGAATCATCATGAAGGAGTTACAAACAGTTGAATCATCATGGAGGAGTTACAAATAGTTGAATCATCATGATGGGAGAGTTACAAACAGTTGAATCATTATGAAGGAAATGGGTAGTTATTGGGCGACAAAGTAGTTATTGGGCGATGAGGTAGCTACTGGGCGACGAGAAGTTTTTACGCAAGATTGAAGGAAAACGTGTGGTAAAACCGTTTGGTAAAGTATAAAAGAAAGAAGATTGAATGAAAAGAAAAAGAAGACAACTCTCAAAAAACAGAGAAATGTAATTTCATTTCATTTTAGTCTTAAATATTTTTTTACAGCGAATTCTAGTGTGCTTGTGCCCCTTAGAGGCCTTTTGTTTTGCTCTTTCATCCTTTGTCACTATTGTAATCTTCGTAAATCAAACACCCCTTGTTGGGACTTTGTCTCAAGAGGTTTGGCGTCCCTTACACATCGTCTGAATCTTTTAATTGTTAGCGAAGGACACACTTTCTGCGCGAAACAATTTGGCACGCCCAGTGGGACCCTTTTGGTGTTAGAAGATACAAGGAAGTGGAACAATATGCCTCACAAGAACTCAGATAAGGAACCAGCAAGCCAGCGAATTCAATCCGTGATCGAGCGATATGAAGAATAGCAAAATACGCCCGCAACGGAGGGACAAAATCAAAGCCGTTATGACCCGATGACGGAATTGAGTCCACGCACCATGCGCGCGTTACTTGGCGAACTCACACAAGATGTCGTGGGACAGGTAAGCCTGCAAAATGTTCATGATATGGAAAAATTTGTTCAAACTGAAAATGTGCATTATGACAACATGGCCAAACAATTAAGTACTTTAAATGAACTTATGAATAGGTTAGTAGGCCAAACATGTCAACCAAATGTGCCAAATATAGGGAATCGTTTCCAAGCCAGGACGGTTGTGGGGCACAATTCACCAACGATGAACCCTATGAATCCTAGTCAGGGAATAGAAACGCCTTTTATACCATCGACGTCAAATGTGGGTGGAGGCGGCATGGCCAATTTGAGTGGTCATAATGTGGGATCATCCAACTTGGGGGTAGCCCAAACGCAAGAGAAAATATACCAAATATAGGACAAAACGCAACACGCGTTATCGAAGGGGCAAATGTCCAAATAAATGGCAATAATACCTTGAATAATGGTAATCTGGCCACAAACCCAGGGTTAAACAATAGACCTCAGATGATCCCACCTGTGAATCAACCTATAGGAGGCCCATATGATCCTAACATGGCCTTAAGAAACCAAATCACCGAGATAATGCAAGATCAGATGGCTTTTGGAATGCGTCCTTTCATTAGGCCGACCTATAGGAAGCCATATCCCGATTGGATAGACCAAGCGTATCCGTGGCCTAGAGGATATAAAGTGCCGAAATTTTCACTATTCACAGGTTTGGGAGAAGTCTCAACATTGGAACATGTAGGGCGATTTACACTGCAATGTGGTGAAGTAAGTGATTATCATAAAATAAGGTTGTTTCCTAGCTCGCTAACAGGGGTAGCCTTTTCATGGTTCATTAATTTACCAGCGAACTCTGTTCAGACATGGCAACAATTAGAGCAGTTGTTCCATGCTCAATTCTATAAAACCGAATCTGAAGTTACCTTGGCTGATTTGGTGAATTTACGTCAAATGCCAACTGAATGGGCAGAAGTTTTCCTTCAAAGATTTAAAACTGCTAGGAGTAAATACTTCGTGCCTTTACCCGAAAAAGAATTTGTTAAGATCGCTCAGAGTTGTTTAAGTTTCGATTTGAAAAAGAAATTTCAGGATAGGGAGTTTCCTGATCTCTTTCAATTAACGGCCAATGTGATTAGGTATGAACGCTTGATAAGAGAAGAAGAACAAATGAAAAATTCTAGCAAAGGGACTTACTATAGAGACCCAAACTTCGACGTTCATATTGTAGATGAATATTATGATCAAACCGAAATATGTCTGGTCGAATTGGTTAAAGGAGATGCTTATGCATGCCCGTTAGTGATTAACTCGGGGACAACGGCGAAAAATGAGCCTCTAAGAGATACAAGCAAAAAGGCTAGAGCGTTTTCGTTCGATATAACTAAAGCAGATACTATATTTGATAGATTGTATAAAGACAAGCAAATAAAACTGAACGATAAGCACAAATTGCCAAATCCTGATCAAGTTAAGGATAAAAAATATTGTAAGTGGCATAATGCATGGTCTCATACGACTAATAATTGTTTGGTTTTTCGTCATGTATTACATGATGCCATTGAATCAGGGCGAATTACTTTTGAAGCTAAAAAGAAGATGGCAGTGGATGAGAATCCTTTTCCGCAGCCACTAGGAGTGAATATGTTATCAGGTTTCAAAAGTGGTTTACCTAAATTCAAATTGGTAGTTGATAATGGAGACGAGGATGAACAGCATCCTAGTGTGTTCGAACGTCTCAAAGGTAAAGAAGTCGAAAGGAACAAAAAAATGTTGTGTGCCAGATGTAGTAGAGAAATAAATGAAGATGAGGAGAAAATGGAAGTATGGGGGCGTTGCAATCATCTAAATGTGACCCCAAATTTCCAGCCTATTCAAGAGCGAAAGGTATCAAGGTCTCCTTTTGAAAGACAGGTCAGGTCGATGCATGATGGCAGGCCAATGTACAACAGCAGGCCGATGCTCAACAGCAGAACGTTCAGGCCACAGCCCCATCGATCGAATGTATGGCATTCATTCCAATACAATGCAGGAAGGGTGATACCCTTTGATCAAATGACCAGGACGCAGCAAAGACGTCATCAGAGAAATTATGGACGAATGATGAGGCAACAACAGGAGACGATACGTCCCAAATTGCCCAATTTCTCCAACGCCGTCGCTAAGGAAAATCTCGAAGATAAGAAAGAACATGATGTGAACGATTCAACAGAAGAATTACCGGAAGATTCTTCTGGTAGGTCGAGATTTGAAAGACGCAGCAAAGACGAAGATGAAGATGATCCAGGACAATCCATCACTATTCAATTTGGTTCTTTGCCCCTAGTCTTGGCTAATAATTATCTGCTTGCCAATGAGTTTAAAAGTAAAGGAGATGTGGAGACACAAGACGACGGGGGAGAAGAAGCATGCACGTTGGAATGTGAGGGAGAAATCAGGCAAACCTCTGGAGGTATATGTGAAGAAGAAGAAGAAGATGATGGCTTGACCGATGTTGAAGAAGAGATTGACCTAGAATCAGAAAGAAGAAAAAGAGGAGTTTCATATAACAATCTGCTAAAGCAGCTATATCATGAAGGCGTCCGAGAAGTAGATTTGTTGGGCGAACCATCTGGTCGATCTTTTGATTATTACGTATTATACAGAACGCCTAAGAGAAAAATGAGGGTACCACGCTCTGAAAAGTATGGACCACCTCCAATGATATTGCCACCCCCTACAGGTTGGCAAGAAGTGAGCGACATAGAAACTCAGAAGCCCGGTGCGGAAGATCAGTGCGAAATGTTGCACGTGAACTTGACACAGCAATTTGATCCAAAAGATGATGGGAAGCAGCAATTTGATCTAAAAGATGATGGGAAACAAGAGGTAGAGATAGAGGCAACTGAAAAGGTCATCTTTAAGAAGCCGACGACCAATTTAACCAAACATTTGAGACCATTATATGTAAAAGCTTTAGTTAATGGCATCCCAGTAGCCAAAGTTCTCATCGACAATGGGGCCGCTATTAATACCATTCCATCCAGAATGATAAAGAAATTTACAAAGACGGAGAGCGATTTGATCCCTACTGAAGTTATTCTTACGAGCTTCAATGGAGGGGCGACTTCGGCCAAAGGAGTAATACCGTTAGACGTGACGGTAGGAACTATCACCAAAACCACCGTATTCTTTGTAATAGATGGGCCGACTAGCTACAATGTGTTGTTGGGAAGAGCTTGGATTCATGGAAATCGTTGTATACCTTCGTCGCTCCATCAATATCTAGTTTTTTGGAACGATAAAGGTGAGACAGAGGTGGTGCAAGCAGATCACAGGCCTTTTATTACAGAGGCGAACTCGATCGAGAAGTTCATGTATGAGGAGAATTATGGACCTGTGAGAGTGGTCCAAGATGGCGAAGAAACTCGAATCATCGCGCACAGCGAGGAGTCATTATCAGTAGATGCATTTACTGAAATGTTTGATCAAATGAGGCCAAACATAGTGGCCCTTGAAGAGCCAATGATTGGCAAAAAAGATATTCAATAAATGTTGAAGAAGGTGTTTAGCTTTCAGGGTGTCAAAGCCAAGTCAGTGGCTTTCAGGAAGAAGTGCGAAGAAGAAATAAAAAAGGAAACGGCTTTAAAAATTTTGAAGAACAAGTTAGCAGTGTTCGAATTAGAACAGAATATTGGCCGAGAAGTTTATAAGGTAGATTGTTTGGATGCAGAAGACATCACCACAAGGAACCTGGACGATGATGTGATAGGAGTTATGAAGACCGGGCACGCTCAAGCACAAGATCCTTTGGTAAAAGTGAATATTGGGGATGAACGAGAAGATTACCCAACGTTTGTCAGTCAGATGCTTAGCAAAGAGGTAAGTAACCATTTAATCGCTTTGTTAAAAGAGTACAATGATTGTTTTGTTTGGGAATATGAACACATGCCGGGGTTAGACAAAGATTTGGTAGAACATAGGCTGCCAACCAAGCCACATTTTAAACCTCATAAGCAGCCCCCCAGACGCTTTGCTCCCAATGTATTGCCCGAAGTAAAGAAAGAAATAGAACGATTGTTAAAGGCGGATTTTATTAGGACGGCCAGATATGTTGAATTGTTATCCAATATTGTGCTTGTATCAAAGAAAAACGGTAGTATTAGGGTTTGCATAGATTTCAGAAATTTGAATTTAGCAACGCCCAAAGATGAGTATCCAATGCCGACGGTAGATTCCTTGGTAGATTCAACTGCCGGACATGTGATGTACTCCTTTATGGATGGATATTTAAGATACAACCAAATTTATATAGCTGAAGAAGATGTACATAAAACTGCATTCAGATGCCCGGGTGCTCTAGGATATTTTGAATGGGTGGTCATGCCTTTTGGTTTAAAAAATGCAGGAGCCACTTATCAAATGGCAATGAATTTAATTTTTCATGATATGATAGGAGAATTCGTTGAAGTTTATGTTGATGATATAGTGGTTAATCGATGAAAGAAGAAGACCATTTCCAACAATTGAAACGTTCATTTGAACGGATGAGACAGTATAAATTGAAATTGAACCCGTTGAAGTGTGCATTTGGTGTTAATGTAGGAAATTTTCTAGGGTTCTTAGTACATGAAAGAGGAATTGAACTTGATAAAAACAAAGCAAAAACCATTTTAGAGGCTAAACCACCTAAGAACAAAAAGAAATTGCAAAGATTCCTGGGACAAGTGAATTTCTTACGACGTTTCATCTCTAATTGTGCAGGGCGAATGAAAGCTTTTTCGCCTCTTTTGAAGTTGAAAAATCAGGACGACTTCGTCTGGAAGGAAGAGCATCAAGAGGCTTTTCATAGCCTGAAGACATATCTGTCAAACCCGTCAGTGTTAGTTTCACCTATCCAAGGACGGCCAATGAAAGTTTACATATCGGCCGAGTAGGAATCAATAGCTGGACTAGTCGCCCAAGACGATCAGTTTAGAGAAGAAAGGGCGATATATTACCTTAGTAGATGATTAACTGCATGTGAATGTAATTATTCTGCTATTGAAAAATTATGCCTTGCTTTGTATTTTACATGTACTAAATTAAGGGCCTACTTGCGGCCTGTAACTATTTACTTAATTTCTAAAGTAAATTTAGTCAAGTACATGTTCTCTCGTCCTGTTTTGCATCAAAGGATTGGTCTTTGGACTTTAGCACTATCAGAATTTGAAATACAGTTCATACCCCAAAAGGCTGTGGCGTTGGCTAACTTTTTGGCCGATCATCCATGTTTAGACGTGCCTAAAGAAATTGAATTAGAAGTCAATTTGCTCGAGCTGAAACCTTGGATTTTATACTTTGACGGCTCAAAGACTGCTGGGGGTGCAGGAGTAGGAGTAGTATTAATAAATCCACTAGGGGTTTGTTACAAGTTTGCTTTCCCCCTGACTGAAATGTGTACTAATAATCAAGCCGAATACGAAGCATTGATTGTCGGTTTAGAGTTATTATTAGATTTAAGGACGAAAAATGTGCTTATCAGGGGTGATTCTCAATTAGTAATTTATCAATTGAATGGCGATTTCAAATGCCAAAGTGATTCTGTCATAAGTCAATATGGCATCGCTCAAGAGCTCTTGGACGAATTCGACCAAGTGGAGCTTCAATACGTTAATAGGATGTATAACGATTTGGCAAATGAGTTGGCCCAAATGGCATCGGGTTATTTGAAAATGTTAAATAACGATTCTGCTTGTGAGTATGGAACGATATTGCCTGTAGTTCAACGAAGGGCGAAGGAGTTTAATGTGCATTGTATACAAAATAGAGACCCAATGGATTGGAGAGAAGAAATACAAAAATTCTTGGAAAAACCCGATAAGAAGAGCGATAGGAAGGTAAAATTACGCTCATTGAACTATTTGCTGGTTGAGGGAGAATTATATAAGAAACGCTCGGATGGTGTACTTTTGAAATGCATAAATTTCCAAAAAGCTAAAGTGGTTATGGCCGAAGTGCATGAAGGAGTGTGCGGAGCACATCAAGCTGGCCAAAAGATGAGGTGGTTGATCATCAGGAGTGGGTATTACTGGCCTAAAATGGGCGAGTTATGCGTTCAGTATGCTAAAAGTTGTTTGGAGTGTCAAAAACATGGCCCAATCCAAAGAGTGCCAGCAAGGGAAATGGTACCTATTATTAAACCATGGCCATTCAAGTGTTGGGCGATAGACTTGATAGGAAAGATTTACCCACCATCGTCCAAACAGCACACCTTTGTAATAGTCGCTACGGATTTTTTTACTAAATGGGTAGAAGCGATACCTTTAAAAGAAATCTCTCAAAGAAGTGTCATAGAGTTCATTCGTGATCACATCGTATATAGATTTGGGATACCTCAAACTGTAGTAATGGATCATGGAACTTCTTTAAATGGGAGTCAAGTGAAAGAATTTCTGGGCGAGTTTGGAATCAAGTTGGCGAACTCTACACCTTATTACGCCCAATCCAACGGTCAAGCGGAGTCGTCAAACAAGGTTTTAAAGAGTATCATAAGGAAAATGATAGGCAAAAATGCCAGAAGTTGGCATGAGTGTTTGAATAAAGCGTTATGGGCTTATAGAACTTCTCCGCGATCTAGTACTAAAGTAACTCCTTTCCAGTTAACTTATGGGCAAGAAGCGGTGCTGCCTATGGAAATTAATGTGCAATCGATCAGAGTACGGTTGCAAAATAGTATAGATGAAAATGAGCATACTGAGCTACTCGTTCAGAATTTATTAAAATTAGACGAATTAAAGTTGAGCGTCTTAGATAGATTGCAAATTCAAAAAAGACAAGTGGCTTCGTATTATAATAAAAGGGTTATAGCCAAATGTTTTAGCACGAAGGATTTGGTCTGGAAAACAATACTCCCATTGGATAGTAGTAATCCAAAGTTTGGGAAATGGTCGCCAAATTGGGAAGGACCATACAGAGTTAAAGAGGTGTTACCAAATGGGGCATATCATTTAGAAAATTTGGATGGTATGAGGCACATGAGGTCTATTAATGGCAAATATTTAAAGAAGTACGTTCCGTCAGTTTGGGATTTTGAACGATTAGAGGTTTAACATTAAAGGACACAATTATATAAACGAATAAAACTATTCATTTCATCGGATGATTTGGTTGCCATGATTGGGTACCATTACAAAAGGGAAATTGAATAAAACAAAAGAAAAGTTGTCCTTAAAATGTTAGAATCTTAATTACAGCCTTCCCCAAATAGAGCGCATCTGCTCTCTAAGTTTCTCCCACTCATCGCGCTGTTCAACAGAAGCGGTGGATAGTTCAGCCATAATTCCTTCGTCCACTTCTAGACCTGAATAACGCTCAAGCAAGGATCTAGCCCGTTCAACTTTCTGAGAAGCATTGCGCTTCTTGGCGGCCAGCCTGGCCTTAAGGTCGTCCATCTTTTCTTGAATTTCTTTCATCTGAGCAGCCAAACTCATCATCAAAGAATCCTCAACCATGACCTCGGAAGAAATCTCGTTCAGATTGTTTTTAGCTTGATCGATTTCCTGGTGAAGAGATTCCTTTTCGGTCACAGCATTGACGTATTGAGTTTTCTTGGCTTTGAGTTCCACATTTTTGGCCAACAGCGCGCTTATCTCCTGATGGATGATTTTCAAAGATAACTTGAGATCCGTGGAGAGTTTGAGTGAAGGAAGCTCAAGTGCTTGGGCCATTTGGCGGCTTAAACGCTCAAATTTATCTCGGTGGTTGGCAGCACTGGCGTGTGAGATATCCATGTCCATGAAAGAAGTGTATTCAAGTACTGCCTGTTTAAGAATGTTCATGTTTTCTACGGAAAAAGCACTAGAGGCAGAAGAAGGATGACTGGCCGAAGATGAATAAGCGGTCTGACTAGCCTTCACTTGTTCCCATGACGTAAATAAGTCCTGAATAGAGCGCAAGATGGTATCAGCGTCCTGTAAAGGTAAAAATGATTACTTAGTGTCTTTATGGCAATAAGCAATATAAAGTAAATCGAAAGAAAATTACCTCATGGGTTGACTCATCAGTGGTTTTGGAGGAAGAAGGGGGAAGTGTACCACTGGGCGATTTGACTGCCTGCGAAGAGTCACCCTTATCTGGGCGTGCTGGCTCTGGTACAACCGGCAAATCAATTGGTCTTTTTGCAAAGGGACGAATGATGATAAGCGCTTCAAGAGTAACGCCATGACAAATGGTAAAATTAGGAAAATGTCATAACTATGTGCACATATTACCGTCCGGTTCAACACCTGGAGGGGAAACGCCCTGAAATGATGGAGATTCTTCAACTGGCTGGGCGATCGAAACAGTTGGGTCCCTGAATCCCTTTTCAGGCAAATCCACTTCGACGGATGGCTCGGAAGATCGAGGAATTGAAGGGTCGGGCGACGTAGAATCTTTCAAAGGAGAAGTGACCCCTTTCTGGTTAAGAGTACAAAAAGAATATCAATATTTGTATTAAAATGTTCTTTAAATAAAGGGAAATCATATTACCTTTCTCCTGATCAGAGGAGGAGCACCATCATCGTCATCACTGTCATCATCAGGTTGATCTGATGGGTCCAATGTTAGCCGTTTACGGTTGGATACACCTCTCGCAACTCCAGTTTGGGTGGGAAGAGAACTGGATTGAGTGGAAATTGCAGCAGAACGTCTAGTACGCACTGTCGGAGATTTTGAAGGAGAAGACGAAGGAGCAGGATGTTTAACGGATATGGACACAGCAGGGATAAGAATCGGAGTAGAAGAAATGGAAGTTCTGGAAGACCCTGATCCCTCGAGTATATGGAATGCATGGTTAACATTAGTAGTGAAGAGTCTACGTTTCACCGAAGGCCAAAATTGTTCAAAAAGAGGATGAACTGCCAAAGTGGGATTGAAAGGAGCCAAAGAGAACCCATTCATCAGAGAAGCATTACGCTCATCTATAGCCTGTGCTTCTACTTTGGTGATGGTATGGAAGCGTTCTTGAAAACCTTTTGAGTAACAAGGAGGAAGGGGCCAAGTTTGGCCAAAACCAAGCTGTCGGGCAAAGAACTGGGGAGCATAGACTTCGACCCCAGCCTTGGCATTGGTGCCTGTGAGAATGTCATGAAACAATTCTCGCCCAGTCAAGTATTGGACCCAAACGGGCAAGACATTACTCACCTCATTCAGAGTAAGAGGGGGTTGGACATAGACTGGGACTTGATGAACAGAGAAAGGAAAGAAAGAGGGAATTGAGTTTAAGTTATAAAAGAATGTGACGACATCCCGGTTAGACATATCAACGGGAGCTAATTGGTTGATAACTAGCCCGTAACAACTCACCGGCCTAGGAGGTATTGAAAGAACACCAAGCTGTGGAAAATATGCTCTCAACCACAATTGAGCGAGCCAAAGAGGCCCACTTCCAGTAGGAGAAGCATTGGTCCTAAGTTGATGTTGAAGGTAGGCCATACCTCTATAGAAGGCTGCTAGAAACAGAGAGCAGAGATTTAAAGACCTACCAAGGGCCAACTCATGGGCGATGGGCAAGTAGGCCATAGAAGGTTTAAGACTAGGAACGTAAAGAATATACCTACACAACCAAACCTGGAGGAAGGCTACGCGCTCTGCATGAGTAGGGTCTTTGCCAGTGTTGTCATAAAGCTCCTCCATGCCTGAATAGGAATCCGTATACTTCTTATCAAATTTTGGAGCAAGAGATGATATCAGCATGGCAGGAGAAATGGTATCGCCCAGAGGAGGAAGATTGACCAAAGCACCAACGTCCCTTAGAGTAACCGACATTAGGCCAAGAGGAAAAATGAAGGTGTTGTACTCGGAAGACCAGAAACTTAGGGCGATTGGGAAAAGAACAGGGTCATAGAGCGGGGGACGTGTGGCAATTTCCAGAAGATCAGAGATCCTGGCACGATCAAAAAGCGCCATCGTGGGGCCATGCTTCATCATACGCGCATGCCAGAGGCAGAAAGTGGTATCAGATTTAGGCCATGTACGAATGCTCTTCTCGCGGACTGGCTTCAAAGAGAAAGGGTCCGAGAAAGGAGGTTCTTGGGTGCAAGGAAAAAATAGGGCCGTAGCCAGTCGCCCAATGGAGTCTACGTCCCTGAACGACGGACCCAAATAGAACTCATTCATATCAGGCCTAGAGGGTAGAAGATTCGATGGGTTTACATAGGGTTTAGTTAGGAGGTCCCGGAAATCTTCGAAAGTAATACTATTGTTTGAAGAAGCTTTAGACGTAGACATTGTTTTCAGCAGATGGACAAGAGGATTGCAAAAGAGATGACCAGCTTGGGAAGGTAAGTGAGAAGTTAAGGAAAAGATGAATAGTGTCCCTTTTATAGAGGGAGAAAAAGGGCAGCGACGTGATGGGGGCCGGACGTGGTTATTGGTAATGGCGCCTTTTTTGGGTTTATATAAATCATGCTCTTAGGATTTCGAAATTAAGGCGCCAAACTTACTTTTTTAGAAGATGGAACGTCACCAAGTGAATATGGCTAATTAATAAGTGATTATATTAATTAAGCCACATTGGGGGGTAACTGTTGACATACGAAATAACAAGGGCCTAAAAAGAGACTTAAGAAAAATTGTACATATAGGTCCATAAAAAGTACCCAAGCATGTAGGCCTAGAAATATATGTCGTCCAGACCCAATGGATGCTCAGGTAAATTTGTATATAGGCCCAATGGAAATTATCCAGGCCAGATAGGGCCCAAAATGGATATCGCTCAGACCAGAGACGCCCAGGGCGTTGGGCGATTAGAACGGTCAATCACTGCATAAGAGTAACCGTTCTTAAACAGTTTTTCCTTCTTCTCTTATCATTTCTTCCACGTTTCAGGAGTTACAAACAGATGAATCATCATGGAGGAGTTACAAACAGTTGAATCATCATGGAGGAGTTACAAACAGTTGAATCATCATGATGGGAGAGTTACAAACAGTTGAATCATTATGGAGGAAATGGGTAGTTATTGGGCGACAAAGTAGTTATTGGGCGATGAGGTAGCTACTGGGCGACGATAAGTTTTTACGCAAGATTGAAGGAAAACGTGTGGTAAAACCGTTTGGTAAAGTATAAACGAAAGAAGATTGAATGAAAAGAAAAAGAAGACAACTCTCAAAAAATAGAGAAATGTAATTTCATTCCATTTTAGTCTTAAATATTTCTTTACAGTGAATTCTAGTGTGCTTGTGCTCCTTAGAGGCCTTTTGTTTTGCTCTTTCATCCTTTGTCACTATTGTAATCTTCGTAAATCAAACACCCCTTGTTGGGACTATGTCTCAAGAGGTTTAGCATCCCTTACACATCGTCTGAATCTTTTAATTGTTAGCGAAAGACACAATAATAGAACATTTTAACTTTAATCTATCATTCTTCCAATTTGTTGTACTCTTATGAACATGTTCTTGCTTTGTATGCAAAACAATGGTCGTTTTTTTCTTTAATTTCTTAGGTTAAGCGTGGGAAATTTTTTTATTTTAATTAAAATACCGATTTATTAATAAAGTCATATATATGAGGCTAGAATGAGGCTCGTCCCTTGGCCAATTCCTTGCTCCAACTTATTACCTGATTCCTTGTTTGAAATTGCGACCAATGACCAATGAGTTCACCTTGCTCATAATGTTACAGTTAGCTCATTAAATTTGATGATTGTTTACTGTTATGCGTTTTAGTCCAATAAGCTTAGGGCATGTATTCAATATGTTATAAATAGGGAAATTGGCGCAAATGGTCCCTCGCTTTTGTCCTTAGTACAGAAATCATCCTTAAGGTTTGTTTTTTGCACAGAAGACCACTATCCTATGTGTTTTGGTGCGCAATTGGTCCTTATTTGATGAAAAAGACAAATATGCCCTTAGATTTAATTAGAGAAAATTGTAATTGGATTTCTAATTTTTACAAAAAGTGCAAATGGGTCCTATAGTTTTATGACTTTGAACCAATCTTATTATATATTTTTTTAACATAAAAATACTATTAAAAATTAATTTACATATTATGTGTTCTTTATTTTTGAACGATAAATTAAAATATAAAGAATACAATTGGAGCTCTAATATTTGTAATTAATTATTTTTCTTTTTATGTTGTAACAATAAAATAAAATTTTAAAATTTAAATAATATAATTACTTAATAATAATAAAATAATTTTATTTATCATATTTATTAATAATTATGAGCTTAAATTTTAGTTATTTTATAATAGTTCGTAAAATATACAAAATAATTTTAGTACATTATCAATTTGGTCAATAAAGTGTTTAAAAAACTCATTAGGTTTCTTTAATTTTTTATAAAAAATTTAAATTATCGGACTCCTTTGCTCCTTTTGCAAATATTAAAAATCCAATTACAATTTTTTCTAATTAAAACTAAGGACATATTAATCTTTTTCATTAAATAAGAACTAAGTGCACACCAATACACGTAGGTTAGGGGTCTTCTGTGCCAAAAACAAACGTTAGTGATGATTTCTGCACTGAGGCCAAAGGTAAGGGACAATTTGCGCCAATTTCCCGTTATTAATTCTAGATTTACTCAAATAATCGATTGTACCACATACAAAACCCTAATTCCTATCTAGAAGAGACAAGGATGAATTCATAACCCTAATCATCAATATGTTGTTTTGCGATCATTGTCAAAGAGATCTGACGTGATGATACCGATTGATTCAAACACTATTAAATGTAGTAATTGAATCTTTACGCATACTATAATTAAAAAATGGATTTATGATCTTGAAAGAGATAGTGACATTATTATATATTGATAATTCCGTGTTCATTATTGTAATTTCAACAATTAGTATCAGAGTTAACACAATATAATTTAAAGTTGTTTCTCAATTTAATTTGGAATTTTTTTGCCAGTTTAAAAACTCTATTTTAGGATTTGAGTTTTTTGCGCAAATAAATGTTATATTGAGCTGATAAACTTTTAAAGCATGCCATACATGTTATGGGTGATGATTTCTTGAGTTTTGCATGTCCATTTGGCTGAAGCTTGCTTTCATTTGAAGTTTTGAAAGTGACCGAAAACGGGTCTTGAATTTTGGCCTGTATTTAATTGTGTTTGAGCATAATCGATGTGGTAGAACTGAGAGATTTTTTCATAAATAAATTATTTTTTAAAAATAATTTTAAAAAGTCATTTTTGTTTCATTTATTTTAAAAATATTATTTTTTTAAAAACTATTATTTTAATTTATTATATTAAATAATACATGGTAAATGAATATGTAAAAAAGAGAATTAATTGGAGAAATCTTTTATTCAATCATTAATTATCGGATTTGATGGAAATTTATATATTATAGAATCTTTTATTGTTAATTATAGTAACCGAATCCTTAAAAACGGGAATTGTTTGGAATATATATGACAAAATCTTTTATTGTTATAACTATCAAATATATATCATTTGTATCAAAAATATTTGTAACAAACACAAACAAAACTTATGTCCATGTTACAAATTGAGATATAAAATATCAGTGATATATAATACTAATTTATGTAACATGTGTTGTGTAAAATAACATAATATAATCTGTAACATATTTAGTAATACAAAATATTATTTGTAACATCTGTATCAGACAGTGATACTAAACAGAAACTGTTATAACTGTTACAACTGCAAAATTAACTCTAAACTTCAACAAGTTCGTATTAATATATACGTTGGACTCTAAAAATCTATTCATACTGAGTAACATCAGTATGATATAGATATGTAACACAATGCCAAATTTAACAAATAAAACTATTGATTTCATCATTTGTAACATATGTAACATCAGTTATACAGAATATCAATTCATGTAACATGTGATATATAAAATAACATAATATAATCTGTAACATATATAGTAATATATTTAGTGATACAAAATATCATTTGTAACATCTATATCAAACATTGATATACAATATCATTTGTAACATCTGTATCAAATAGTGTTACTATAAAATACTAAGTTGACAGAAAAGTATAAATATGGGGACCAACTTACAAAAATCTAAAATTTGAAGGACTTGGGTTGCAAATAAAAGAGGACGAAATTGAAATGAAAGAGGAAATACTTGGACTAAAGTAGGAGTATTATAAAAATGAAGGACTTATCATGAAAATAATCAAGGACTCAAACAGCAAATTTGGGTCAAAGTTCATAACAATTCATGTGGTTTTTTGAGATATAGATTTGATTTTAATTTATTATTTTATTAATTAATATAATTTTAAGAATGTAGTATCTATAAAATAAATTAGGTAAGTTGTTAGATTTTGAATTATTTTAAGATTGGTAAGTAGTTGGTGTAATATCCACTAGAATTGACAACAATGAAATTTGAAAGAAAACCCACATTTGAATGATCAAAATCGAAACCCCAACATATGGTCTAGTCGGGTCGGGCATCTGGTTCAGGTTTTTACCAACGTGACTTTTTTTTTTTCAGAAGTTATTTAATGAAGATGACACTTTTCATGGTTACTATTAAATAAAATGTATAATAATAAATTTCATAATAATATTAATTATTAATTCCTCAACTCTAAGCAATTTGGTGTATCTCATTGTTTATCACCAATTTTGCTAAGGTCCATATGAACAGTGAAATTATCATATCAATGATTCATCGTTTTGTAGAACACTTCGAGTGAGAAGAGAAATTGATTAGATGACATGGATTCATATGATCAACCCCGTCGGTGGAAAGATTAACATATTTGGTCGTTGAATTTAGTTATTTTTACTTTATTTGTGGATGAGTCTAATCTTGATTAGAACTCTAGTATACGATTATTTGAAAGATAGTACATAGGTAAAACGTATGTTTTTTGGCTTTGACATGCACAATGATATGCTTACTAATTATTTACTCAGTAAAGTTTAGCCATCAAAATACTATGGAACTAATTGTAGTTGTTGAATAAGATTAATCATTTTATGAATATGTAATTCTCAAGTATACACATGCCCTGATGTTGGTTTTGTTATGGGTATGCCCGGATGGGTATTTGAGTGATATTAGACTATTGATCTTGTGTTGATAAATCAACATGTAATAGATGGATCATGTTACACTGATATGAGTCCTTATGTGTATGTTGTTAGTAGTCTATTGTGTACTCAAGCGTGCACACACTCTGATATTGCATTTGTTGTGGGTACGCTGAGTTGAACTTGTGTAATTTTCGACCAAGTCATTGGAAATTCAATTAAGAAAGTGGCAAGTTATTTTAAAGATACCGACGATGTTGTGTCATTATATCACAATTGGATTTTGGTTTCATGATGGTAATCAAAGCTATTTTGTTCAAAATGTTAGATAGACACTCATAGTTTCCTTAATTGTAAAGACATAGTATATGTCATGTTTTGATATTATTTGTTGTGTATGTGGTCACAGAATTTTGTTTCAATATCAGGAGTAGTTGACTCATCTTTGAGTTATTGAAACTATGTTGTGAAAATTTTGTAGAGCAGTGGTCTACTTGTTTGTTGTTGATCACGCTTACTTGTAATATGTTTGTGCATCGCCTAACCAATGGCTTACCTTTTATGAGCAACTGCCCTTTATAAGATCGTTGGGAGCCTTGATTTGTATTGATTTAGTTGGAACCTACCGCTTTTCATATGATAGACAAGAAGTATACAGATTACTTATGTTTTATGCAATACATGCACGATATGTATCATCATTACTTTATACATGATATTGTAAGCACACATTTTTACTTGACAACCAACTAGTTAGCATGCTATATTTGGTTTTTGTCTCAATATATTGGATTCATACAAAAGTTGTCGCCGTACATTATAAATCTCTAGCGCCTAGTTGTAGATAATATATGTGTCATGTTGATGCACTACTATTCATGATTAGTATTGACTATACTATCTTGTGAGATTCATTTCATATACATCTTGTTGTTGAGTGAATATCTATTGTATGATTATATTGTTCAAGTGGGAGACTGTTGGAATATAGAATGTGGACTAATATAATTATTTCTATCCATTCAATATGTATAATTAAAGTATGTTACTGTTGAGTAATTTACATATAGTCTATTACATGAAGAGCCATAATAAAATGGTCTTGACTATTTTATTGATAAGGTCTATGTGTTACCTTGCTCATAATATTTCAGTTAGCCATTAAACTAAATAACTCTTTATTGTTGTGGGCTTTAGATCAATAGGCTTAGGGAATATATTCAACATGTTATAAATATGCCACATTATTTGTGTAGCAAATAATCTATTCTACCGCATATGAAAATCCTTATGCCTATCGAGAGGATAGACAAAGGGTGAATTCATCACCCTCACATCTAACATGTTATATTATTTATCTCTTGAGATTCTTTGTGCAGTTATTATGTTGTAAAAAATATATGACGTGATAATACCGGTTGATTCAAACACTGTCAAAGATATAAAAAAATTTGAATATTTAGGAATACTACAATTAGAAAATGGATTAACAATCTTGAAAGAGATATTGGTGTCATTATCTATGGACAATTATGTGTTCATAATTGTTGAATCATTATTGTAATTTCAACAGTTCATTCTTATGTCTTTGCATGATGTTAAATAAAATGGGTTAATTTCACTTATGGTTACTGAAGTTTAATTTAAATTACAAAATAGTCACTGAAGAAACAAAGTTTCACCTGTGGTCATGAAGTTTACTAAAGCGTGCACCCAAGGTCACTATGTGAAATTCTCCAATTAATTGATAACGTGTCACTGGTAAATGTCCACATAGCACACATTCAGATGACACGTGGCAAAAATTATTGACATGTGGACTTTACCTACTAATTATAATAAATTTGGACCTCAATAAATACCTCTAAAATATAAGGACCTAGCTGAAAATACTTCAAAATAAATCACATTTCTATTTCCATTTCCTATTTCCATTTCCATTCCTCCAAACCTTAATGTTGCAAATACCTAAATAATTTACTCCTTCATTCATGGAAGATGAACAAAAAATTTATGGTGCATTTGCGACATCATGGTACACAAGTGAGCAAATCTAGCCTTTATTCATTGAATGCAGAACGAAAAACATAATTACTGCGGATAAAACATATAAGAAACTCCTTTTAATAAATTACAGCTGCTAGGAGTAATAATTAAGGAAGATGAACAAAAATTTATAAACAAATAAGAAGTTTTGGGTGCTCCATTAAATTTCGAACCGCTAACACTAGCCTGGGCAAGCCATGAGCAGAAGTTGCTTTTTGTACTCGTCCAGTGTCGTGCTTCCATATGATGGATTGAGAGTCGGTGTCCACATATTTGACGTGCTTTCTGTTTTCTTTTCGATACTTCGTTTGGTATCTGTATTACCTTTCAGAATATGAGAGAGGCCATCACATCAGTTAAAAAAACCGAACTAACCATTTGGATGAGTAAATTATTTGGGTATTTGGGACATTAGGGTTTGGAGGAATGGAAATGGAATCGGAAATGGAAATGTGATTTATTCTGAAGTATTTTCAGCTAGGTCATTAAATTTTAGAGGTTTCATTGAGGTCCAAATTTATTATAATTAGTGGGTAAAGTCCACATGTCAATAATTTTTGTCACGTGTTATCCGAATGTGTGCCACGTAGACATTTACCAATGGCACGTCATCAACTTAATTGGAGAATTCTACATAGTGACCTTCAGTGCACGCTTTAGTAAACTTCAGTGACCATTGCTGAAACTTTGTTACTTCAGTGACTGTTTTATAATTTCAATGAAACTTCAGTGACCATCACTGAAATTAACCCTAAATAAAATTGAAGAATATTCGAGAACGTCCATTTCTTTTTGCTGAATCCCAAGTAAATTTTTATTGATATCGCTGATTTGATAAATCAATTGTGTTGTTCGTTGCTTATTTTAATACTCCTCTGCAACATATTGGTATTAAAAAGTTGGATACGACTTATGTTTCATGAAACTCAATGACAGAATTGATATTATGTGAATTAACAAGTACACTAGCGGATGAAAGTGTTAACACAACATATTGATTGGCACTTGTAGTGCCATGAGGGGTGCGATGGTTGTGGACAAAGAAAGATTTAGGAATTTAGTTTGCAGGAGGTAAAATATAAAAAGGTCAAATATAATAAAATTCATATATAATATAAAAAATCACTAAAATGATATTATTTATTAAAGTTATTACCAACGAGATTTTGAAACATAAAATTCATCTATAATAGAAGCTATATCTATTTTTTTAGCAAGTTCTCATTCGATGAAGATCGGCCTACAGTCAGCTAGAAAGTCATCTCCCATTTTGTTCTGAAGATCAGTCTTCACATGTTTCGTTGCAGAAAATGTTCACTTACTAGTCGCCGTAGAAACAGATAATGTCAAGTTGTCAACACAAGACGAATCAATCTAGTCACCATAATATAACTTTCTGGCCTTCTATTCTTAGTCAACTGTTGGCATAACTCAACAAGTGTAGATACTTAAAACTGAGGGCCATGCTTCATATCTAGCTCATAGTGTCACAACTCATATTCCAAAATATGAATATTTTGCTTTGAAAAATATTGAGTACAAAACTTCTTTGCAAGTGTTCAAATATCACGAGTGTTAAATAATATATATGAATCTTTAGGATCCAAAGCCACACTGAGAGAAATGAGTTCTACTGTTGTCTCATTAAATTTTGTATTTAACTCCATTAGTACAAAATTTATTACTTCATTGAAAACATCAAAGTGATAATGATGCTCAACTGTAGTTTGATCACGAGAACGACTAATCCTATACAACCCATCTTGATCAGATATGACAATATTGTTTCTTGAGCAAAAACTTTTCACTTTATAGAGAAATTCTGCACAATCATTATCCCTCAATTTTTTAAAAAGTTCTTTTGTAGTAGAGACAAATCTTATAGCAAATAAGATGTCTAGAGATTTTCTTTGAAGGGTTTGATAAAGAATATCAGAGATTCTCATATTGCTATGCAAGTACAAGATCAACACAAACCTAAAACTTGTAAAGTTTTTGTAAGTACCACAAGCTTCAACCCGAGATCTTACATTGGACAATAGTGAGTAAGATATTCAAGCACATTGCAAGTTGTAGTGTACATATCTATCAAACACTTTATAGAGTTATAATGAAAACTCTAACGAGTAGCTCTCAATCGTTGCAAATTACCCATTTGATTAGTTCCACTTCCAGACTTACACTCTCCAGTAGCTAACATACACTTAATTTATTTTGTTTAAGCAGTTTGCAACTTATTAATGCACTTAGAAGAAGAAGTAATAATATTCAAAACTTTGTCCAAATGAGAAAAGATTTCTGAAATAGCTCCGACATCTTTAGTTGCAAAAACCAATGTCAACTGTGACCAATGGGTAAAACAATAAACATAGTATGCATATTGACAATCTCTAAGAAATCATACATGAAAGCCAAATCCAAGCACCGTGCATATTATTAGCACTATCATACCCTTGGTCACTCATTTTTTTTCCACCTGAAGTTCATGTAAGTAAGACCATCAGATATTTCGTTTTTAGATTTGATGACGTGATGTCAAGATAATGTTCGTCTGCTCTCATTTAGATGTGTCTTGAGCTTCATCAACAAGAATACAAAAGCATTCATCCCAACTTCCTCACGAATCATTTGTTATACTCTACTGGACATAATGTGCAAAATTTCTTTTTAGATACTTGGAGCAATGTATTGTGGATTTTTTGGAGATTTATCCAATACAACTTTACCAATTTCAATATTCATTTATGCCAACTACTTTACTATTTGAATAAAATTTCTACGATTCAGAGATAAGGATTCATCATGATCTCTGGAGGCATAATGTTGAAGTGCTAACCATCGAACACTTATGATTGAAGTTTTAGACACAAACGATGTCTCTAAACTTCCACTCTCCATACTACATGCATTACCTTGTTAATATGTTGAGGCATTGTCATTAAATCTTTAGCTCATGTCTCACACATACTATGATGTGATGCACCAACATGAGTAAGAAAACACATATTTAGCTCTGTCATTAACCATCTCCAACTTATCATATCTATGACTGATCAATGCTGAATAATTGGACAGATTAACCATCATTCTGAAAAAGAAAGCAGTAAAAACAATACATTGTCCGTTGAAGGCGAATACTCGAACCAAGGAAACTGACTAAACCATTTCTTCTGAACTTGACGACACTGAGTTTTTCCTGTTGTCATTGGATATTCTGCAAGTATTGATTAATAAAGCCAAGTTTTAGATATGCCAATCTTATCTCATTCCGCAAATTAACAGGATGTTCAAATATTTACTTTTTTTCGGATCTCGTTCAATACTAGTAGATAGTTACAATTCAATATTTGAAGTTGAAAGATGTTTGATTTTTGGAGATGAAATTGGAGGAAGTTGTTTAGTGGGAATTGAAAGTATACTTCCACGAGATTGGTCTTTAAAGAATGAAAACAGCGTCTTTTTTCTATTGACAGAAGCTTGATCTTCCATTTACAAATTTTAAAAACGGCAAAAAGAAAAAAAAACAATATATCAACAATCAACAATAGAACAGCAATATACAACAATCTGATAGTAATCCAACAATGTATAACAATTCAATAATAGGCCGACAATGCAACAAAATAGATCGATAAGGCACAACAATACAATAATAAGCTGACAAAGGCACAAAATAAGCTGGCAAGAAAATGACAATCCACCAACAATTTTTTTTGAATGTAATATATTATCAATAGTAATTAGCAAATAAATGGAAAAAAAAAAATCAAAGACGTAGTTGCAAGTGAAATACTTGTTAAGTGCTAACTGTGTGGAATTTTATTGAATCATTGTCCTTCGATTACAAGGCTTGGGCAATTTCTTTCTCATGTTTCTTCACTAGCCACTGATTTCTTACTATACAATTAAATCTAGTATCAATTGCTAGAAATTTAAAAATAGCAAAATACAAACAATAATAAAATTAGTTTGAAATTGGAACGATACAAAAAAATGAAATTGGATCAATACAAAAAATAAAAAAATAAAAAAAATACAAATTAAGAAATAATCCATACATCGATACAAGCTTGAAATTGGATCAATATAAAAACAATAAAATACTGAAGAAAATTAAGTATGAAATTAGTTAACTCAAAAATCAAATTAATAAAATTTTGCAATAACTTAACTACTTTGTTGGAAAAATATGTGTCATATTTTTCACTTTTTATATCTTGGCTCTCTTAATTAATATAACTGATTTTTAATGATAAAAGAGCATGTCAACGTTTTCGTTTTTGACTAGTCTGGATGACACCAGTTCTAATTGACTAGGTTGATAAGAGAAATATTTTTTCAGATCAGTAAAGTTGTGATTTTATTCTGTTTTTATAATTGATATATTCTGATCTCATGAATATTATTGACAGCTCTTTTTGTAGGTTAAAGAATTTTTTCTTATTCTCTTAGATTTGTTTAGGAAGGAAATATTTAGTTTCCTAAATGCTTTCCTTCTACAAATCTAAGAATATCTTTCTATATATTCTTTCTTACTAATTTTCTTACTATTATTGTTGCAGATTTTTAGGTAAAAATTAATTCCTAATTTGATTTCTACTATAAGTAAGAGTAGAAATCAATAAGTAATTAAGGCTTTGAAAAATAATTTTAGTTCTTGTTTTCTCTAAGCACAAATCGTCGAATTCATTGGGGGAAAAACAAGACTTGATGCTTCATTGATTCAACTTTCAAAGCAATTTTTTTTTTCTTCAAACTCATTAAAGAATCAAAAACAAATTGGTGCTCAAGGAACAATTTCATATCTTTTTCAAGCTATTTGGCGTGAAGTTAAGAACGGGGGTTCTTAATCCAAGTGGTGGTTGCTGTCAAGTACAATAGGAAAGTAGCGATAAAGTCAAGACCAGTGAGTTTGATTCTACTTCATCAACAAGTCAGAAGAAGAAGTATCAAATAGAGTTGATCTGTTTTTTTTTTATTGTTATTTTGTTAATTTTACGAAATTACAAAAACCGATACTATTGTACTTTTGAACAAGATTATTAGTGGATTGTTTTTACCCATGGCATGGGGGCCCGTGGATGTTTTCCTTCGCGGTTTACCACGTTACATCTTATGTTCGTATTTAATCCTTTAATTTCTGCATTTAATAAGATTAGGTAAACGCTTACTATTGTGCGAGTCAGAATTGTTATCTTTATCACTTGCCAGTTCTGACTGCGTTTTGTCCGCTGCTTGTTTAATTAAGATTAAAATTTGTTTTTAATTTAATTAATCTAGGTTTTAGAACTTTCATACTTAAATAATTTTTTTTCAATAGCTGAAAAAATAAAAGTAAAAAAGCTAAAATCAGGAACCAGGTAGAAAATCAAAAATAAAATATGAAAAAAAAATCAATTGAAATATCAATTTGGGGTCATCTTCATTTTGTTGAAAAGGGTAAATTAGCATGAAATTGAATTAAAAAACGGACTACTTTTTGACTGAAATTGAATTAAAAAAAGGCTGAATTTAGAGAATTGGGCTTTAGCCATTTTGGATTGAAGTTATTTGGGATAATAACGTAGAGGAAATTACATCCATTACTATGTTTATACAATATATTGTTAAATTTATTTTTCTAATGTTTTTATTCTAAAAATACTGGGTATTATTTATATATTATTCTATATATTTATATAATATAATATTTATAAAAGGAAACACAATATACGTCCCTATTAATTTCGCGGAGAGAGAAAGAAAAAATCGTGGGAGAGAGAAAATACTATATTCATCTTCTCTATCCCTCTTCAACACATTCATATTGCCGACATTGCCGCCAACAATATAATCTTATCTCTCTAATCTCTAGGGTTCCATCACTATGTGAAAGCCTAACCCCCAATTTGTAGAAATTCTAGTCGCTGGACAAAGATATCCAACATAGATACGCCTACTATCAGAATGACTCGGTCGGCGGCAAAGGAGTCGCCTGACTATGTGAAGAAGCCTGCATTACATTCCAAATAGAAAGTCATTTGGATGCACATATTGAAGGAAGTCGCCGGACAAAGAAATCGCACATGGATGCACATATTGAAGGAAGTCGTCGGTGAATAGGTGCTTACTAATCTGTTGCAAAAGTTGTTACAAAATCAATTTGTATTGTCCATGTTTTGATGTTCCTAATCTATTGCAAACATTGTTACAAAATCAGTTTGCACTGTCTCTGTTTTGCAGACGATGTTACAAAAATCTGTTTCGTTATCTCTGTTATTAAGCTGTTGCAAACTATGTTACAAAAATCTGTTTTGTTCTCTCTGTTATTAATCTGTTGCAAACAATATTACAAAAATCTGTCTCGGTTATAAATATGGGAATGTTATTATCGGACACAATTTGCATGAAAAGGACTCTTTGCAGTTGGCCAAGATGAGTTGCAGTTTATTGTAATGTTGGAGAGATGTTGAAATAATTAAGATTGTAAATGATGAAAGAGAGAGAAACAGGAGAGAGATTAGATTGATGAGAGAGAATATCTTAATTAGTTATATAAAATCTTAATCAAAATAGTAAATGAGATAATTAAGGATTCTGTTACAATATTTAATTAATTAAAATTAATTAAAAATGAGATGAAACCCATTATTTTTTAAATAAAAAACATGTTACAGTTTTTTTTTATAAATAATAACATAAGATGGCTTACTTGTGAAAATTTCTCAATAACATATATACAATAGTTTTCCTGTTAATTTGAAATATAATGGGCTACGTAAAAAATATGCAAGAATACTAGATTATTACTAAAATTCCTTGACATTTACTAGATTTTTAAAACACACCATAATTAAAGTGTTATTACCACAACCGATAATTAATGCATTCTTACCTTCAAATATCAACGATAACATCTATGCTTTTCAAAATCAAAGAACCTTATTAGAGAAGATGACGAAGAATTCAAAAATCAAATTTCAAATATAATCAGGTCGTAAACAATTTTGAGAGGCAATCATAATTTTTGGAAACATCTTGCAAAATCTTCAAAATACAGATTGGGCTATTGCTGTTCATTCTGGCAATTTTGTAGTTTTTTGGTTTGCAGAAAAAGTCTCAAAATTTTTTGTTGACAATTTGGTAAAAAACTTCTTCAGTATCTCTTTTATTTTCGTCTCAAAGATACTCCGCATGCTTAATAACAAATATCCACAATCCACCACAGCAATGATGGCATATAATGTCAACAAACAAAGCTTCCCAAATGAAATATATTCATTCTATACTGATAGATCATTCAATATAGTATGAAGTTACATAATGAAATATGTTAACAATACGAAGAGGAAACCTTATCAATTTACGGTACCAGAAATTTAAGTTAACATAAGTCGTGAACAATTTGGAGAAACACCATAGCTAGTGTAACAAATGACAATTATAATAGTGTACCTAATCAATATTAACAAATAAAAACATTCAGTATGTTAACAAATGAAACAATTTGTGTAGACATTAAAGAACAAATACTTTAATAATATTCTATGAAGATGACACAAAATACAAAATTTATTATTTTTTTAAAATGCCCAACAAAAAACTCAAAAATCTTAAACAACACAAATAATATAAATATAATGTCAAATAACCTTCCAAAAAAAAAAAAAAAAAAACATTTCCACATACTTCACAAAATAGAGAAAACAAAAAAGAGTAATGCTACTTGTACATCCTCACTTACACCTATATTTACACTTGCTTATGTGACAATAGAATTTAGGGGTGAAACATTTGACTAAAATATTATTTTGAATTTTCTTTTTATTATTTTATTTTGTTACATAAGCAAGTGTAAGTATAGGTGTAAGTGGGAATATACAAGTAGCAATACTCAACAAAAATGAAGATGTTATTCTCAATTTTCTGAAGAATGAAAAAAAAAATACAGAAACATGAATGATTTTTTTTTTTTGAAAAATAATGGAATTCAAATATAACAATGTTCTCATCTTATTGTAATCAGTTTGAAATTTGAAGGAATTTGATGATATAATCTGAGGGATTTCAAAAGAGAGTTTTCTTTTAGACAAAGTATAGAGAAGAGTGTTGTATATAAAGGTGGCAAAACAGGCCCGGCTCGTGGGCCAGCCCATATAACCCGAATGTTGGGTTGTGCTGGCCCTATCCCGAACAAAAACAGGCTTCTATGGCCGGGCCCGACTAGCCTGCAATTTTTTGTTTTTTGTTTTTTTTTGCTCCTTCACACTAATCACTCATTTTGTGAATAGTTCCAATAAATAATCTAAATAATATCAATCTAAAATGGCATAAACTTAAGTCTCAAACTTAAATTATTATTTTTAAATATTAGTCCAATAATTCCAAGCTCCAACATAAAATTGTTTAGATTTAATTAAAATTTAGTTTAATTCAACTTTCAATCCAAATTGTGTTTAGTGTGACAAGTAAATTATTTATTTTAAATTTACTTATAAGAAAACTTTTTGATTTAAGCAAAACATGCTTATATCTCAAAGGAATAAGACTATCATGATTTTACTATTTATGTTTTGGAAAAAGGTGTCAAGAAATAGTTTACAATTAACCAAAAAAATATATTATTATTTTGAATTAATATTGATGTTTATCTATTGATTAATACATGAGAGTCTCAATTTTATAAATTAATGTCTTTAAAAATCTCAATATATATATATATATATATATATATATATATATATATATCCAGTATGTGAAATTGCATTCTCTATGGAGTTAATCAAGAAGGATTACCGTGTTTCATGTTACGAGGCATTGAAAAATTTAGAACAAAAGTTGGCTTTAATTTGGCCTTTTCAATTCTTGAAAAGTTACCAATATTAATTCTATATCAAATTGTGTCTTGTGTGCGTAGATATATTAATGATCAATACTCTATATTATTGATATAATTTGGTACGTCAAATTGAACATGACAACTAAGATTGTATTTGATGTAATGTATTAGATTGTATAAAAAAATTATTTGAAAAAAAGAAAAAGAAAATTAAGATCGGATTGGCCCGATGGATTGTGCCAACATATTTTTGGCCCGCACAAAATTGAACTGGCCCGGCCCGGCCCGACCTAGTCCAATTTCAAGTGTGGCCATGCTCTGTTAGGCCAGGCCGACTCAACCCGGCCCGTTTGCGACCCTTAGACAAAGCAAAAATCTAGAACATGGTCGTGGAACAATCATTGAAATGAGGTTAGTCAACAACGTGTTTCATGGAGGAGATTAAATGGTTTGTGTGATACTTTAGTGTATGTTTGGTAATGTTGAAATTAATTTTTAATTATTTAAAAGTTGTAAGTTCTATAAAATATGTGGATAAAAAATAAATTGTAAATTGTAAATTCTACGAAATGTATAGATAAAAAATATATTTGATCAACTAAAATTATAATTTAAGCATTCTCAAATAAATACTAATTGTTACCAAAACATCAGTATTATTAGATCCTCATCAAATGAAGGAACTCATGCATGCTTCAATGAGTCATAGATTTTCTTCGTAATTCTGTCGAATCAATAAGTAATTGATATACTTTGTATCTTTGTATGCTAATCAATTATCGTCGCTTCATCAATATTTGCTTCAACAAATGTAACAAAAGCCCATATTATTAGTCGATAAAGCGGAATTGAAATTGTTAGAACGTCTCTATAATGGTCAAAGGGTCAATATGCCAGCAGATGAGAGTTGTACCCTCTCAGTGGAGACAAAACATGTGAGAACGGGTGAAGTGTTCACACCATTACTGTCTCGCACCCATGTGATGTGGTACAATTGCATGGAGCATACATAGTTCAAACATGCTTTACAAATATTTTTTTAAAGTGGGTCATGTTATGTTCAAGTAAAACATTCAACAGAAGTCCAATTCAAAATTTTAAAATAACAATTTTTAAAAATAAATAGAAAAGAAATTGTATGTCATATATAATAATAATATTAATATTATGGGAAACAGCACTCTTAATATTATTACTTAGAAAATATTATAAAACTAAGAGAACAAGAGAAGAAAAATAGAAGAGAATTAAGAGAGCAAGTGTGTAAATTTATTATAACAATAACTCCTATTTATAGGGTTCCAATAAGACTTAAAATCTGAGTAAAATATACTTTTTTGAAGTAAGTAGATAACTATATAGACATTTAGATAAAACTAAATAGTCGTTCATCATTATCTATAATTTTACAACACTTCTCCTTGAATGACTTATTTACACAATAACTACTTTGTTAAAAAAAATTGTTTGGTAAAAATCCAATGGAACAAAAATACCAATCGAATGAAAAAAAAAATTATCAAAAATTTGGAGTAATCAAATGCTGCCTCATTAAAACATTGTCAGGAAAACCTAGTGTGACTCAACCTGAGCGAAGGAAAAAGAATACAGCTACTCCACCTGATTTCAATCAATATAAAAAACTTGTATCGAGTCCATATCTCGTAGGTCAATGTCTTCAATACTGCAATCTTTTTAAAACTTGTATAAAACAATTCTGGTGAAATGTGCTCCATGTTATAACCTCCAAGAAATATCATCTTCATACACTATCTCTGGTTGACTGTAGTCAACATGATGGTCTGATGCAATTATATTAAAAACAGATTTTGTTAGTGTTCCCTTTAGGAGTCTCGTATACAATTTATAATACATGAGAGTATAACCATAAGGTTATGACGAGGATAAATATTTTGCAAGTTATG
Source organism: Forsythia viridissima (assembly GCA_030279155.1). Classification (NCBI taxonomy): domain Eukaryota; kingdom Viridiplantae; phylum Streptophyta; class Magnoliopsida; order Lamiales; family Oleaceae; genus Forsythia; species Forsythia viridissima. The sequence goes on along the minus strand of CM059036.1, from coordinate 34,983,369 downwards.
GACATCCATAACTATAAGATTTATAATAATTCTAATTGGATGTCATTTACACAAATAATATGCCTCGTTAAAACTTTACTAGAAAAAATCTCATAGAAAAGAATCATAGTGACAAAAAAAGAGTACATAATTCTTTTAATACGCCATGAAAATTGTTTCATTAAAAACCTAGCGAGAAAGATTCAGTGGGACAAAACCCCGATCAAGAAAAAGAGTAAAACGTATATTTACTCCCCACAACTATAATATCACTTCAGATCTATACTTCGATCGATTAAGTTCTCGAAAAGTTGAACTATATGATACAAGCATATTAAATCCACCATTGATTTATATACGTAGTTTTTATTAGTCATGCCAAATTATAAAAATATACATTATATGCATATATGCCATGCATTGACAGGCTAACAAAATATCGACTTGTGATTGCTTTACATAAGCCTTTGCGAAATTCATAATGTTAAAAGTCGTGCATTATTACATGTTATGATTTCATTTTTCTCATTTTTAGGCGTTCGAACTGTAGGACCATAAACTTCAGATCTCTAGTAAGTTTAATTTACTTGTATTGCATCTTTTTATTTGGCCAATTAATTCTTTGACAGATTTCCTTCAATATCATCGCTACTTTTCATAATATGAAGCGCTACATTATGTACAAAAGTGTTGTCAATAACATTTTTTTTTATTCTATTTCTTTTCCATAACGACATAACTTATCGAGATCTCTTCATTTTATTATTTCAGCTAGCTGAACCTCTTCTGATGTTTTATAATTAGTTATGTCTATATACTCTCCAAAAGTATACGTCTTTGCTCCATTTTTCTTTGACGATTTTTGTTTTGGAATCAAATGTCACTACGCTTCAAGCGTGCCATTAAATTTACCAGATATAATGTTAATGGATTGTCTTTCTAGGACGTCAATATAAATTGGAGCATTTACAGTTGGTATATGAGACTTGGTTAATCTCTTTAGTCAGTAAATGTATATGTCAATTGTATAACTTACAAATAAGTTATTTGTTGAACTTTTGGTTCATATTATCTTATGCAATGATCTAGAAAACTTAATATGCTACAATTTCATGTATTCTTTTCTTCTACTTAATTTCTCTCACTAATGTTGAGAAAACTGTTTTATCAAAATGACATTCGAAAAACCGTGTTATAAAATATCACCCGTTAGGACTTAAGATATTTTATGAGGTTTCAAATTAAACATGTGTTCTCAACATTCTTTATTGCCCATCTCAGCAAACTATGGTAAACCGATTGTACATAGATTGCACTATAAAAAATCATTAGATGGGTAATATCAGAATCTAACCATAAGCCAACTATAGTGGAGATAACTTTGATATTGACATGATGCGTATGAGTGTTGTTGCATATAAAATAGCATTTTCTTAACAAAAATGAGAAGCACTTTGTTCTCAATATTAATAGTTTAAAATTTAATTGGAGGCGTTGACAAACAATAATGCTAAACAATTTATCATTATCTCAACTAATATTAAAAGTTCGACATTTAGACTCACTAACATTGACAAGACACTCCACCATCTTGGTTGTATAATCTGAAAATTATGCTCATAATTTAAATTTTGAGCAAGTAATCTCGCAAACTTCAAGTTGTGAATAATAACATAGTACAATCATCTAGTAGACGTATCTATTAGATACAAATAATATCTAGATAGTCAACACAGAGGGTGACGGAGATCCATATATCATCCTAAAGAATTTTCAGAAATATATGGAATTCAGTTCTGATTTTAGCTAATGAATGTCAATTGGTTTATATACCACGAAAACAAGCATCACATGAAAATTCATTATATTGAAAAATCTTCTAGTTTTCAATGGATATTCTTATTAATAATTCGCATCATATTGATTCAGGATGGTCAAACTGGTCATGCCAATTTATAAAGATTTACAGGACAATGAACTTCTGGTTCAATGTAGTACTTGATTTAATTGTACTAAAAATTAAAAAAAAATTGAATAACATAATATTTATTTCATCATTCTTGTATGTTTCCTTTAAGGAGTCATGAGATACGTGTATGTACAATAGGTACGAGACAATTGTCGTCATTTCAGAAATCTAAGTGATCTTAACAACATGTCAAGGCATAAAATTTCTTGGATTACCGAACTTTGGGTTCGCGACAATATTCAATTCAATAATTTTATAATATTATTTTTTCGAGAGCAGGTAATATTTTACTAAAGTATAATATGAACATAATATATAGTCGTTCTTCTTCAGGATAAAAAACAAAATATTCTTCTACAATATTTATATGCTTATGTTGTATTTTTTTTTTTTTTTTTTTTTTTTGCAAAAACAACATATTAATATTAGAATATTAATAGAATTGTAAAATTGTGTTTGTTCAGAAAAAGAACAATTAAAAATAAATCTTATAATGTACGATCATCAGGAGTAACAATACAATATTTTTATAAAAATATGTTCTTCAAGAACAACACAATATCTCCAAAAGTATTGGTATATATAAGAAAGAATATTTCTTTGAGAACATGAACAAAACATTCTTCTAGAAAATTGATGTATATAAATGTGTGCATTCTAGTGGAGAACATCATAATATTCTATTAGAAATTATTTTATGTAACATTGCACTTCTCAAAAGCAACAAAACAACATTCATACAATTATGCTATTCGAGAGCAAGTTATATTCTATCAGAATATTAATATAATGTTGTGCTCATTCAGTAACGATAACAAATTATTTTAAAATATTAAGCTTTATAAAATGTTTGTTTTTCAGGAACAATAGATTAATATTAAATCCAATAAATTATGCTCTTCGGGAGCAGTATCTGTCAGAATATTAATATAGCGTTGTGCTTCTTAGTGAACAACAACAAATTATTTTAAAATATTAAACTTTATTCTGAAATAAAGATTTTCTCTTCATGAGTAATATTATAATATTCTTATAAAATATTAGATCTTATAAAATTAGGTTTTTCGGAAGTAATTAATATTCTACTTGAATATTAATATAATGAAAAGTTGTGCTTCTTCCGGCAAAATATTTTTAGGTTGTGATTTTTTTTTTAAATCTACAACGTAATATTGTTCTCGAATATTGTGATATTGCAAACAAATTTATCATTATATATCAATCAACAATCACATGGCGTATATTAAATAACTCGTATTTGTAAATATTCAGAATTGAATCTAATAATAAAACAATTAAAGATTACGACCAATGGAGAATACACTGAGATCTGAAATGATATTATTCAACACTAAGATATTAATATAGTCCAAACATGCACGTAGAGGTATGCACAGTAGAAATGATATGCATATTAATTCTAATAGATTTATACTCATTGTAGCGGACTTTTTCTTATCATGATCAAAATCAATCACGTCTTTTAATATTCAAAAGTTATACCATATGCTGATTATTAAATTTAATATGAAGTAAAGAAGTTTGAGTACAAGTTACCACCAAGAATAAGCGCTAGGAAATAAATGCCAATTTAATTTATGCTTCAATATGAACAAAATTAAATTCGTGCTGATAACGTGTTATAAAATTAAGAGAACAAAAGATAAAAATAGAAGAGAATTAAGTGAGCAAGTATGTAAATTTATTATAACAATGACTCTTATTTACAGGGTTTCAATGAGAGTTACAATCTTAATAGAATACTCTATTATGGAATAAGTAGATAACTATATAGATATTTAGATAAAATCAAACAGTTATTCATCATTATCTATAATTTTATAACAGAAAAGTATATTTAATTAAGATTTTTAAAGACTTTGACGGAGTTTAAAAATCTAGATTTATTTAACATGGACATGATTGGATTTTTCTTTTTCCTTTTGCATACTTTATCGTCACGATTAATTATCACTATTTTGTATGAAAAATAATATTAATATTTTTATCTTTAGTCAATTTGAATTTTTTTTCCTTTTTTAATATTAGAGCATCTTCAATGCACTCCGTCTATTGTAGTCTACGTGACAAGTAAAATAGACGAATTTATAGTCTATATAGCACTACGTCTATTGAATAGATGATCAAATTATAAATTCATCTTCAATGGATTCTATCAAAAAATAATATTACAGCTTATGTGATATTAATTTTTTTAAAATTGGCAAGTCTTCAATTTTTATTTTCATCGTCTAACTTTTTCTTTTTAATAAAATGATGAGATGAATTTAAATTTGTTGAGTCATTCTGTCTAGAAGTCCGTCTAACTTCTAGACAGAGTATATTTTTTGGTATGCTACATCAGTTAGACGAGATCCTCATCAGCATGCATTGTAGAATATTTTTTTATAACTCTGTCTATTTATGCTTATGTGACACGTCTAAAAGGCAATAGACAGAATGCATTGGAGATGCTCTTACTATTTTCCAATTTTCTTCTTTTTCCTTCTATAAACTTTTTAGACACGTGATTAATTACAATTTTTTTTTTTTTTATGAGGAAGAAGATTAATATTTTCTCTTCAATATAATTTTTTTCTTCAATATTCCCGTAACCTTTTTTTTCTCCTCTTTTTTTTTTATTATTTATTTTTCATTGAAAACAAGATAATGTCATAATTAAATTCTTATATAATTGTTGATTGTAGTTTATTAATAAATTTCATCAAGTTAAAAATTAATTTTATTACTGTATTTTTTATTTTTATTATCATTTTTTCCTATATATCTTGATGAGCATGGATGTATTTTATTTTTCCATAAATTGATAATTTAGTTATATATTTATGTAATTGTGGTGACTAATAATGATATCTTACCTATAAATTATTAAATATAAGAAGTGAGATTATGAACTGGAAATATTTTTTTGCTACAAAATATTTTTAAAAAGAGTTGTGCGTGCCATATTTTTTTGAATTTATCCATAAGCCATGTGAAAGTTTATAGTTTTACCAAAAAATAAAATAAAAATAGAGTGAGCCAATAATTTATGTTATTAACTTTTGACGTAGTTTACTTACAGAAACTACGTGCACAAATAAATTATTACTAGACTTTTCTCGTGCGGCAAATTTTTTTTTTAACTGTGAAATATTAAAATTTTATATTTAAGATTTTTAATTGAAAAAATAAAGTCTATAAAAATCCATAAAAGTATATAGAAGCCTAAGAAAATCTGTAAAAAATTATAAAAGCATGTGAAAGTCTATTAAAATCTATAAAAGTCAATAAAAGTTAATAAAATCCATCAAAGTCAGTCACTTGAAAAATGTCATTCAAAGCCTTTAAAGAAAAATAGTAATTTCCTTTTTCTTCTTATTATTGATATTATATAAAAGAAAAATATGATGGTTACCAGAAAGTCCAGAAAAATATGAATATCAATCAAAGTCTTTAAAAGTCTAAATTAAATACACCTCAATCAGTTACTATTTTGGTCTGGAAACACTTTCAAAAATAAAAAATATTTATTTTCTTTTTCTTCTAATTATTCATATTATATTAAAGAAAAATATGATGGTTACCTAAATCTTTATTTCTTTATTCTAATAATCAAGTAAAACTCAACTTTTATAGTGAAGACGGAATTGAGTAAATAATAAAGGGTTCGATCTCGTCACGTTCTCACGATGAACTTGAAGCTCTTAATAGTTATGTGGGGGATGGAGTAGTAAATTTATTATAATAAACATATTTTGATTCATCAAATTACTTCGGTAAAATAGTTTACGTGAATTTGATTGTACGCTACAATTAATATTAGCGGTGTGAAACTAACATGCATTATATTCTTAATCCATCTCTACTATGTTTCATGCTTGTAAATCAATATAACTTCTAACATTGCAATGGGTTTCACTAATTTGTTTACAAGACAAATTGACCACTAATGATATATTTGGAGAGATGATTAGTATTGACATAATAATAAAAAATAATAAAGTTAAAATTTTATTTATTAAACACTCTCCAATTTTATTCAATTACCGAATTGTTGCTAAAAATATACTAGGTAACATAGACAGATCGAGACGGGAGTTAAAAATTCTTTTAAACCGAGTTAATTTATGAAAATAATAATATTTCTATATAAAAATTTTGTTTTTGCTAAAACTAAATTTTTTTTCTGTACTTAAAAAAAAATAAAAATTTGGACCAAGAAAATTCCCCGTATCGGCCCCTGGTGACAATGAAACTTAAAAGCTATGATTTCTCATAGGCTCCCGCAGTTCCGCTCCTGATGTAAATAGTGATGTAGGATCCGTTCAAAATATGAAGCCTTCACTTTGAAGTTCGAACAAATCCCTGTTATGTTTATCTTTTTTTCAATTAAAAATTAAGTAATTTGTGAAGAAGGGCCAAGTTGGAACGAGAAAACAAAAAATAGATATGTGTACTAATTTTTTAGAATAACATTTTTTAGTTGATATTCTAATTCAAACATTATTGCGTTCTCATTTTCTTTTTTATTTTTACTTTACAATCTCGAGCTTTATACTCCCACCTCCACTATGTGCTTAAGAGAAGCTTGGAGTAAGAAAGTGGGAGCTGAGATACATCAATATGAAGGGGATTTCGGTGTAGGAGGGAAGGAGAGTGCCATGAAAATTTTTCAGTATTCAAGATACAAAGAAGGCTAATTAAATTTAACTAAGCACATGTTTGTGAGTGTTTAAATTATAATTTTAGTCGATCATACTGGTTAAACATATGTTTTATCCACACATTTAATAAGATCTACAATTTACAATTCACTTTTTATCTACACATTTCACAGGATCTACAACTTATAACTCACTTTTTATTCACACATTCATCAACAACTTATAATTTCAAAACTTAAAAAATAATTTTAACATTACCAAATATGCGTTAAGTGATTTTTATATACTTTGACCATTGCTGCAAGACTATTTTAAAAATTTATCATTTTTTTTGTCCAATCTAACTTCGGAATAAGTCAATTTTTTTTTTTAATTTACTTATTTTATCAAACATAATTTTCAAAGAGATTTTTCTTATTTATAAAGTTTACCTTTTTTAAAAATCATTTTCGAAAGTCTTAGAACTTGTTTGGTGGAACTTAAAAACTTACTAAAAATCTACATTTAAAGTCAACAATTAATTTTAACAACATATTTTATAGGAGTCATAACTTTTGTTAATTTTTCAATCACATATTTAATGAAACCTACAATTTTTCTTAATTTTTCAATCACGCATTTCATCATTTTTTTAATTAAAATTTGTTATAATTCATCATTTATTTTATTAAAATTTGTTAAAAAACTCTAGCAAACAAGCGCTAAATCTTTACTTACTTTTATCGACCAGCCAAACATGATGTTAGAATTTGGGGGCCAAAGTGAACATTTTGACTTTGAGGAGAAACTCCAGGGACAATTTTGGAAGCGAAAAATACCAAAATGTGTCTTTGGACTCTCTACTCTCGGCGGTCATATATATATAACCCGTGCCTGCCGGCCAAGGTCTGCCATAAAACACGCCGTCGTTTTTTACTGCCCCATTTGCCGGTTACAATTAATTCTCTTTCTCACTGTACAATTTACTTCAACATAAGATCTCTTTCGCACAAGCTCAGATTCACATTCACAAATCCCTTCATAAATTTTGCAGCATTTTCTGCTTTCGCCGATCATTTAGCTTCATTTCTTCGTGGTAATCTCTCTCTTTCTCTCTCTCTCTCTATATATATATATGTATGTATGTATATCTATACGCATACGTAGTTGGAGGTATATATAAATACAAATTAATGAATATTTTTTCAAGGAATTAGCTTTTCAATCTGCTTTAAGAATGTGTGATATTTGATTGAAATTCACAGCTTGAAGTTAGTGTAGTGATCTGTGAGTAGTGTGTGAATTGAGATCTTAATGCTCTCTCTCTATCTCCGTGTGTCTGTCTGTAGTATAGAGGTGTATATAAATACAAAACAGTAAATGGTTTTTTCAAGAAATTAGATTACAATCAATGTGTGATATTTGATTGAAATTCGCAGCTTGAAGTTAGTGTAGTGGTCTGTCAGTAGTGTGTGAAGTGAGATCTTATTGTGCTTGAATGAGGTCTTGTATTTACTTCTCATTGGTTTTTTGATCATGGAGCGGTAGATTGCACGCATTATCAATTTACGGCTAATGATTTAATTGAACTTCTATTTTATTTTATTCTGTAGTTGAATGATTGTGCAATTGGTCTGCAGCTTTTAGTGATTTGCTTGATTTGTTCATATGATGGGAAAAAACTGAATACATTGATCTATTTGGTAGGTTTTTGGGGATTTGAAGATTTGGGAGGATGTGTTCAATGGAGAGTGTTTTCAGTTCACATTAATATATAGTGTTCTTATTTTGGTTGCTTGAGTATTCTTGATCTAACGTGTTATTTGCAACTTTTCAGAATGGGTAAAATATGTTATCAGTTAATAAGTTGAGATCCTGTTTAGAGTTTGCTATTCTGTCTTGATGGCAAAGTTTTAGAGTTTGTTATTCTGTCTTGAAGGCAAAGTATGAACAACACATTCTTTCCTGTTAGTGTATCATAGCGTTTTCATGGGGTTTAATTTTGAAACAGTTTGTGTTATGCTGTGAAATTATTTCACAGTAATATGTTTTGGTTGCTTGGGTATTTTGATCTAGCGCATTGACGGTCGTTGACTGCAGTCTATTCTGAAAAGTTGCAAATAACACGTTAGAGGGTAAAATTTGATTCCAGTTAATAATTTTAGATACAGTTTAGAGGTTTTTAATATTGTCTTGATGGCAAAGTATGAAAGACACGTGCTTCCCTGTTAGTGTATCATAGTGTTATTATGGGGGTTTAATCTTGAAACAGTTTGTGTTATGTAGTGATATTATTTCTGGAAAAGGTTTCTGACATAGAAACGATGGTTACCAAATGACTATTGTGATGGTTAAAATAGTATACAATCTGGTATCATGTGAAAAGTTTGTACTTTTATCCCAAATTGTGATATTCCGGTCTTAGTGCTAGTTCAAAGGTTCTCGTTGCAACATGGTTAGTGGGTTAGGCTATCAACTTTAGAAACTTGATACATAAAAGTGATTCAACCGTATAAAAGCTGAATGATTTGATGCATCTACTATTTTCCTGAGATTGAAAGCTGAAGAAGCAACATTTGGCTGTGCTATATATGAACACTGTCAAAATTGAAGAACAATTTTTGTGTTTGATCTTTGCTGAATTACATGGTTGATATTTAGTGTCTGCTTATTAAATTCCTTTCATTTCTTGAATTGGAGTGTTGCCCATAGGGGCAGATTTGGGTGGTGTCGAGTATCATAAGTTTAGAGCTAATAGTAAGCTCTATATATTTTGTCAGATCACGGTATTAACTGCAATGAGAGTATACGCATGGTTAACTGGCTGAAAACTTGAGCACTATTGAATTCAGCATAATTACTGCCATTGCAAGTGGCTGTTTCCATGGCCACGTGTTGTCAATCGTATTAGACTCTTTTGTGGGACTATAAAATTTTGAAAGCTTTAGTATGGATTAGTTACTTCTAAACAAGAATTTGGCCTGAGTATATCTTTCAATGGGGGGAGCATGGACTGCAAAGCAATTCAAACTAAGTAAATTTTGCTTGTATATTATCAACATCTACTCATTTGTTCTTTGGATGATTTTTCTTTGAAAACTTCTTATGCTTTAAAGTGCTGCTCGCAAATTAATAGACATACAGAGCCACATTTAGACTTGTTTAATCCTGAGTATTCAAAATGGAGACATTAATTTCTCTCCTTATACTTAGATGTTTCTGGAACTCTTATTAAGTTAGATGGTTCATTTAAGTGCAATATATACAGTCTACTTTTGTCTAGTTTATATTCTTTGTAATTCTATTTTAAACATATTTGTAATTTCTGCTTGTGCTAGCATATAGTTTCACAGATCTGCTTATCAAATCCCCACCCCTACCCTGCTGCCCCCTGGCCATGAGAAAAAGGAAAGAAAGAAAGATCTTGATGGATTAGCATTTAGCTTTGCTTAACTATGTCAACATAAAATTTGTTATATCAGTTTATCCTTCTTTTCCAGATATCTACAACCTACGTAATGTCGGAGATATCTCCCAGAAATCTCACTACCATGCCTGAATCTGAAAGGATGAATGGAAGCCCCAAAAATGGAAACTATATAAAGCCTCAAATTGAGCACAAGGATGAAAGGCAAAATAAAAGCACGACCTCCTTAGTTGGAATTCCAACTAAGCTAGATGGAATTGAGAATTCTGGAGTTGAGGTCGGGAGTTCAGAGGTGGAATACATTGAGTCTGAGAATTTGAATGATGTAGATGACATGGAGATATGTTTGAAGGTAGTACTGTTTTATTATGTATGTATATATTTCAACTTCGTTTCATGATGGTCGATTTGAGGTTTTCATAGGCCTGTACTACCACGATGACATCCTTGTGAACATCTATTGTAGAATTTAATTATGCATACTACTCTTGGGTTTTGGTTTCAGACACTTTTGACCGGACTTGGCTCCAAGGACTGGGTTTCGGTTTGTGAGGCGCTCAATAATGTACGCAGATTGTCAATTTTTCATAAAGAATTAGTTCTTGGCATCTTGTAAGTATTGGTTTTTATTTGGTCATTTGACTGGAAAAATATACGTGGTGCCATTAGCTGCATTTTATAGTACTATTGTTAATTGCCTCTAAATTCTAATGATCAGGGGTGATGTGATCTCCTTAATAGTGAAATCCCTGAAAAATCCGAGAAGTGCTGTTTGTAAAACTGCAATTATGACGTGTGCTGATATTTTCAAAGCATACACCGATGACATCATTGATATGCTGGATCCACTGGTAATTTGTTTTCCTTCAAATTCAACTTCTGGTTTTATTTCACTGCACACTTATGTCTATGTTCTTATCTAAAATTAGTTCTTACTATATAATTTCTTACCTGGGATGTTTTATCCCGTGTGTAGCTTGTACAACTTCTTCTCAAATCATCACAAGACAAAAGATTTGTATGCGAGGCCGCTGAGAGAGCTTTGATAGCTCTGACTACTTGGGTTTCTCCTCTTCTTTTGTTGCCCAAGCTGCAACCTTATATTAAGAACAGAAATCCTCGAGTTAGAGCGAAGGCTTCTATGTGCTTCTGTCGAAGTGTGCCACGCCTGGTAAGAACTTTATGTCTTGTCTTTTTCAGTTATTGAAATTCGAGTTTGTAACTTTTTGAGCTTGCAACTTCTAATACTATGCATGCTGTACAGTAGGTCAACAGAGGTTGCAGCATGTGATGATTAATCACATAGGACTTATATTTGGGAAAATTGTACCGCTGATCATCAACCTATCTTCTCAGTATCAAGTTGGTCCCTAACTTTTTAAAGGAGTGAGTTGGTCCCCAACTTTTCGTAGTAGTTGCACAATCAATCCCAACGATGAACCGTCTAAATCTTCGTTAAATTGTTATGTGGCCTCATGGAAACATGTCTCACTTCAAATTTCCCTTCTTGGCACGTGTGCAAGTTGTGAAGCAAAACCTAGCTTCACAGTGTTGGACATGCATGGATCACTTGGTAATTGAATTGATTTTTTGACGGTTCCACATTGGAGGCTAAGAGGATGTTTGGCTAAGCTTAAAAGTTGCTTCTTTAAGCTTATCCAAATAAGCTATTTATTGTGCAATTATATTTAAAGATTGGGGAACGACTTGCTACTATAACAATAGGTTGGGGACGAATATTGACGTTTGGCTAAGCTTAAAAGTTGCTTCTTAGTGCTTTTAAGCTTAGCCAAACATGCTATTTAATGCATCTATATTAAAAGGTTGGGGACCCATTTGTTACTAAGATAATAGGTTGGGGTCCAACACTGCATTTTTCCCTATATTCTACAAACCTTATTGTCCATTAATGGCTTCAATTAGTCTTTGTTTAGCATTTAGCATTTTATTGTAATTTATGTCGCATGCTTTGCAGGGCATTGAAGAAATAGAAGCATTTGGGATTGACAAATTGATTCAAACAGCTGCATCCCAACTTAGTGATCAGCTTCCTGAGTCCAGGGATGCAGCTCGTACTCTGTTGTTGGAGCTGCAGTCTGTTTACGAGAAATCTCATTTCCTGAAACCAACTGAAGTATCTGAGGACCCCGAGATAGGCTCGTGGGAGCATTTTTGTCAATCAAAGCTTTCACCTTTGAGTGCTCAAGCTGTCCTTCGTGTGACAACTGTTGCTCGGGAGGGACTAGTTTTGGGTTCATAACATCAGTATATGCAAAATGTGAGTTTTACTGAGTATTATATTTTCATTTCGTTGTATTCATCTGGTTCCATATCTTATACTTGTATATACCATGAAAGCTTGAGATGTTCGGAGTGGCAGTCAAGCACGTTGTCGATCTATAGATCTAATATCTTCGGTATATGGTTTACAATAGATATGGTAAATCATATATGAATGATTGGTTTATGCTTTATTGTGAATTATATAGCCTTGTCACCTTTTTAATCTCAAGTCAATTGGCCTGCGTATTACTGTATTCTTCATCCGGAGTATGCGTATACCTACCATGAATTCTTGAGCAGTTTATTGTTAATTATTGGAGAAAAACAAATAGAATGTCAAACTTATGTTTGCTTGGTAATGCATCTAGCCGTTCAAGCCTTTTCCATTGTAACATCTGAAATTTATTGGGAGTAGGAGTGTATTTTCCTCGATAACTTCTAGCATTCAGAGGCTACCAAACATTGTAAATACATCATTTCGGTTGTTGGTGTAAGTGTGGGTCAAACTGTCAAAACTCGTAGCAAGGTTTGGGCCAGGCTTGACCCAGCCCTCCTGTCTGCAAAGGCCGGCCCATGTCGCTTTAATATAAGGAAAAAATTGAAAATTAGGCTGTGTTTGATTGCAAGTGGAAAATTTGGGTGGAAAGAAAATAAATTCTATAGAAATGAATTGCCAAGAAATTATGGGTTGGAAAAGGTTAACAAATTTTTCATGGAAAATAAATTCTTCTATCCCACAAAGAAAATATTTTCCTTGAAAACAAGGAAAATGTGGCCAAAAGTGAAAAAATGAGAAAAAAAATTTCCATGGAAAAAAAAAATGTTGCAATCAAACAAAACAAGAAAATAGGTTAGAAAATGCCTTTGCTATGGAAAATTTTGGGCAATCAAATATACAAGTTGGAAAATAGACGAAAAATCTTCATTTTCCATGAAAAATATTTGCCAATCAAACACACCCTTACACTAAAATAGGACTCAACTGAAAATTACGGTGTTGGCCAAAATTGGGAAAAAAATAATTCTCTTTTCACCATTTTACTAAAAATACTGCAAACGATACGACCTTGATGTTTAAACGATCTCATCCCACGAAACCCGCACACAATCAAATCAAATCCAAATCCAAATCCAAATCCAAATTCACACAAAAAACCCCGAAACAAAAATATGAGAAAGTAAAATATTAGTCTTCTTTTCCAAACCACCGAATTAACAAAGTCACCAGAACCAAAGTCGCCGGCACGTGATTTCACCTTATTCGTACTTGTATGGAAGAAATTCGTGTTCAATAATGAAAGAGTAAAAGCTTTGTGATAAAAATAAAATAAAAATTGACGTGATTTCACGGATCTGCCTTGCTACTCTAATCCCGCCAAGGTTGCCTATGTCTTTCAAGCTCCGATTCTTCTTTTTATTTACACATGGTTGATTAATGGGCTAGATTTAATTATGAATATATTTTTAGACTAGTATGGTGAGATCCGACCTTACAAAAATAAAAATTGGATAAATAGGATAATACCTTGCTCGCGTTGAAGACGAAAAAATAAAGATTGATAGAAGTTAGTGAGTGTCTGACAAGGAATGACAATGGGGAGCAGAGTTGAGAATGAGAGATTTGAAGAACAATAGTTAATGATGAGAAGGAACAGAGTTGAGAAAGAGATTTGATGAGATGAGAGATTGTTATCCAAAATGGTGAAGAAAAGATGTATAGTCCTTTTATCGTGAGTAGTGTGAAAACGGTTCGTGATTAAAACTTAATTATTTATTGTTAATTTTTTATATTTTTAAATTAAAACTTGATTAGTTATTGTTAATTTTTATTTATTTATTGGTGGTTAATTTGTTGAAATTGGCATTACATTCTATTTCTCTTTCAGTTATTACTTATTTCACATATTCTTAAATTGATTCTATTTACTGAAATATACGTATGGGTGACTAATATTATATCTAAAAATACACGCTTCTTACGTGGCCTGCCACATAGGACCAGAAGAATAGCTTGCTTAAAAACTATGGGTCCATTAGACCAGTTCGCCAAGTGCTTGCATGTTGGAAGATCGGGAGGTCCACTTAAGGTTGCGTAACAACCATTAAGGGAGATTATTGATGGCTCAGAAAATAGGTATTATCGACCGACCTAGAAAAAGACTCTCTAGACTACGTCCGACAATGCGACAAGTATTAGAGATTTGTAGATATACCTCGGCTTCATCCTCAAGAGTTCACCACGACCAGGACTTCGCCAAGTGGGGCATTGATCTTGTGAATCCTCTACCTAGAGGACGAGCTAGACCTCAGTTCATGATAGTCGCCATATATTATTTCACATAGTGGGTGTAGGCCTGACATTGATCACCGAAGCTAACACTACAAAGGTTATCTAGAAGAATATCATTTGTAGATTATTTCAAACTTTTGAGTTGAATTGATGTGGTTTCAAAGTAGGATTATGATTTTTCTCCTATCTTTGATACTAGGGGTGCGTTTGATTGCAAGCATTGAATTTAGGTGGAAAGAGAATTCCAGTGAATTGAATTGCGAAGAACTTGTTAATTAGAAAATATTAATTTAGAAGACAAATTTTACCTAGAAAATAAAACTTTTTCCTCCCTGATGAAAACGTTTTCCTTATTTTCAAGGAAAATGTGGCCATTTATGTAGAAATGAGAAAACGTTTTATCTGGAAAAAAAATGACAATCAATCAAACGTGTAGTTAGAAAATAGGTGGGAAAATATTTTTTTCATGAAAAAATGTGGCTATCAAATGTGATAAGTACAATTTTGTATTTATCCGTGCTCACAAAAAGGGACGATTATATACTATTGCATGTTTTCAGTTTAATGGCATGTTATTTTCTTATTATTTTAGGAAATAATCAAATTCAAAGGTCAATCTGGCGAAAAGATGAAAAGAGAGCAAATAGAAGAAAAATAGACTCAATTGAACAGACAAAGAGACTTGAGGGACTTGACAAGCAAATATCCAAGAAAGAAAACCAGATCTGCAGCCAAGTTAACCATGCGATCACATGGTTAACCATGGCTGCGATCGCAAGGGCCCAAGATTTTCTGCAGAACGTAAAAAGACAAAACCATGTGATCGCATGGGTATTTCGCGCAGTATTAAGTTGTGTCCTGATCCAAATAAAACTCTACCAAGTCCATATTAATACAACTACCTAATTCACGTCTTGGAGGGTTTTGGGAGGAATATAAAAGGCAGAATAAAGCACAAATCGAAGGAGACGAATTTTGGGAGAAGAAGATAGAAATGAAGAATCGAAGATCAAGGCACGGGATTGAAAATTCTTGAGCCAGGATCACGGGTTTTATTTACTTTTTGTTTTTCTTTCGCCAGAACATGATTAATACAATTCTTGTATTATTTTACATAACATGACTGGCTAATTTACTTATTGCTAGGATGATCGATGAAACCTCATGTTTTTAATTAATTGAAAGTTTTTCCGTTTTAGTAGTTAATTGCTTTTGGGTTGATTATTCCTTATTCATTATTTCTATTATTTTAATACTTGATCACCATTAAAATATATTGTGATCTATATTGAAGTCGAGAGATTTAATATATATTAAGCATGCAGTGTTGAATAACATATGGTCCAATAATAGATATAGATTACTATTATGTTTTATGAAATCTATTTAGGTGTTCTTGAGATTTTAATGCATATGTTTATGTTCGAAGCTTAATTAGAGATGATTAGGTTCGCATATTGTATAGAATTGATTGACCATCGAGAGAGGCTTTTGATTATTTTAGAAACACCGATTTTCAATCTAAGGTAATTAAGAGCTAAAAAGCGATTAACGGATAATTGATTATAAAACATGTATGTGGATTTGTGAACCCTAGTGTTGGTAAAATTCGAATTCGTTCTCATAAATTTACTTTAATTGCTTGATAATTTAGATTTAATTAAAATAATTTTAGAATCACAAACCAAAACAAATCTGTGTTTCTTTATGTTGTTAAAGTTAAAGTTATAAATTAATAGGTTAAATTAATATCTAGTCCTCGTGGTTTCGACGCTCTACACATCATTATATTACTTGTTAATGATCCGTCCACTTGCGGGATTGAAATCGCACAACAAGTTTTTGGCGACTTCAATACATATCACAATATATTCTAATGGTGATCAACCATTAAAATAATAGAAATAATGAATAAGGAATAATCAACCCAAAAGCAATTAATTACTAAAACGAAAAACTTCTAATTAATTAAAAAATGAGGTTTCATCGTTCATCCTAGCAATAAGTAAATTAGCCGGTCATGATTATGTAAAATAATACAAGAATTGTATTAATTATGTTCCGGCGAAAGAAAAACAAAAAGTAAATAAAACCCGTGATCCCGGCTCAAGAATCTTCAATCCCGTGCCTTGATCTTCGATTCTTTGTTTCTATCTTCATCTTCCAAAATTCGTCTCCTTCGATTTGTACTTTATTCTGCCTTTTATATTCCTCCCAAAATCCTCCAAGACGTGAATTAGGTAGTTGTATTAATTTGGACTTGGTAGAATTTTATTTGGATCAGGACACAACTTAATACTGCGCAAAATACCCATGCGATCGCATGGTTAAAAACCTTGCAATCGCATGGTTTTGTCTTTTTACGTTGTGCAGAAAATCTTGGGACCATGCGATCGCAAAATGTATCAGTTGGAAAATATATGGAAAAAAGGCATTTTCTATAGAAAATATGTTGCAATCAAACACACCATAGAATCGATAAAGATGTTGAAATTTTGTTGAAATTGGGAGAAGACAATTGTGACCCCTGTACAAAGCAAAAATCTAGAAGATGGTCGTGGAACAATCATTGAAATGGGGTTAGTCAACGGCATGCTTTATGAAAGAGATCAAATGGTTTATGTGATGCTTGGACTAATTGTTACCAAAACTCGAGCATTATTAGATCCCATCTAATGAAGCAACTCATATATGTTGAAAACTTATTTTGAAGAGGAGAATGAAACACAAATGCCAAAAATTTTCTTGCAACTTTAACTTGAAGAACACAAAAGAGAATAATAAACATGACACTTGAAGCGCGTAGAACACTGTCTTAAAAACGATATTTGAATCATCTCTTAAAGATTGAGATGCTAAAGGATTTTCACTCAAATAGCATTAGCAGATTTCAAGCCTCAAATCGGATTGCACTAACATTAATGAAATCCGAAAAAAAGGAACTAAGAAATATTGGAAAATTTGAGATTTTTGTAATGAATTTGATGTTTAAACACGTTGATTTTGTATGGGGATGATTTCTTGTGTTTCTTGTATATATTTTCATCAAATTCAACTTGTTTTTATAGTGCAAAGACACTCAAAACTGAGGGACATATTTCTTGGGTCGAAGAGGCACCTTTTGGTGCCTCAACTGCTAGATTCTGTTTGAACCGTGGCCAATTTTTTTTTTTAAAGTCTCCAACAATTCTGGCAATGTGTTTTGAACAATATTTCTAACAATCCTTTACTTGTTCAAAATATATTAAAGTCAATTTTTTTTAAAACGGTATTCACGCCTAAAGTAAAGAATCTTTCGATTTGAACTTTAACTTTATCTTAGTGTAAAGCTTGCAAAGTAGTATCAAAATCACGGGTAGCCTTAGCTTTGAACCCGTTATTTCTTGTGATAATACCGGCAATGTTACACACATGAATACTTTCATTCAACTTGTTCCGCACAAGTTTGATTAGCGCATAGCCATGCTTAGCGCGTTAATGGCTATGCGCTAATCGTTTTCATGAATTTTTCATAAAGTAACTCCAAATTCCTTAAAGCGGCACCACTTCAAAGTTCATATAGGTTAAATTCTTACAGTGTCTTTGTTACGATGAAGACACTTGTACTACGTACTGAATTTCATTAAGAGTCTTTAACTCAACCTTACAACTGTAACACCAGCACTTACATCATTAGGATATGGTTTAATTTAATTAAGTGCTCCTAATTATTCACTTATCGAATAACTTGTTGTTACCCTTTGAACTTGTGAATTACTCATTTCATAATGACAAGTAGGGTTGTCATTATTGGTGAATTTAATTTAGGAGTTTTAACTCCATCCTACTCGATGTTGATCTTACTAACTCTTTAGTAAGTGGATTTGTAAATGGATAAGTTAATTTCTCGCTCAATCTTACAAATGTAAGGGAAATTATTCCACTTTTGATTAATTTCCTTACATAATCATTCTAAGACTCATATGTGTAGACTTTCCATTATAAACATCACTATATGCTCTAGCTAATGTCGCTTGACTATCACAAAGTATTGAGATAGAAGATTCATTCTTCGTATCCAATGGAACTTCATATAGAAGATCCTGGAGCCATTCAACATTTTTTTTTACTGTTTTGGCTAATGCAACAAACTTTGAGTCCATAGTTGAGTGTGTTATACAAGTTTGTTTATTAGATCTCCAAGAAACAGCACCTCCTCCAAGGGTAAACACCCAACTTGAAGTGGATTTACTTTCACTCGTATTTGATATCCAATTAGCGTCGGTATATCCTTTCAAAATAGCTAGGAATTTAGAATACTGGAGTCCAATGTTTTTGGTTCTCTTTAAATATATAAGAACCTTACCAATAGCTTTTCAATGTTCGGCACTTGGTTACTTGTAAACCTATTAAGTTTACTTAGTGCAAATGCAATGTCCGGTCTCGTACATTGTAGCGCGTACATTTGACTATCAATTGCACTTGTGTTTACAAGTTGTGCAATAGCATTTCCATCATTCTTCACAAGTTTGATACCAGGATCAAATGGAGTAATTGCCTCTTTTACATTCAAATGTTTGAACTTATTTATCACATTCTCCATATAATGTGATTGCGTTAATGTATAACCCCCCACTATTTTTAATAACTTTGATACCTAAAATAGTATCCACTTGACCAAGATTTTTTATTTTGAATGTGAAAAATAGAAACCTCTTCGATTTTATAACACCAATCACGTGATTACTTAGAATCTACATGTCGTCTACATACAAGCAAACAAAAACAACATATCTATCACAAGTTTTTGTATACAAATATTTATCTACCGTGTTGTGTACAAAACCAAAAGATATGATATTATTGTCAGATTTCTCGTGCCACTTTTTAGGTACTTGTTTTAAACCATATAAAAATTTAATTAATTTACATACTTTATGTTCACTAAGGTAGTATAAAACGTTTTGGTTGTTCCATGTAAATCTCTTGATCTAAATCTCCATTTAAAAATACAGTTTTTACATCCATTTGATGAACACATAAATCATGAATGGAAGCTAAAGCTTCTTAATAGTTGTAATTCTAGCTAAAGGTGCATACATGTCAAAATAGTTTATTCCTTCATTTTGTCGATAACCTTTTACAACTAATCTTGCTTTAAAGATTTGGATTGAACCATCAATATTATATTTCCTTCAAATACTCATTTATAACTGATATGTTTTGAACGTTTTGGGTAAATCGACAATTTACCAAGTATTGTTTGAAATTATAGAATCCATCTCATCATTTATAACATCTTTCCAAAAAATACTATCTCTAGAAGCTATAGCCTCTTTATAGGTTTTAGAATCACTCTTGACTTGAAGAACAAATGGATTTGTTCTTACTACATCTTTCTTGTTTGCTTCGCCTAAGCATAGAGTGATTCGTTGAGAATCTATCTCATCCGGTCCTAATACATTTTCTTTACGGACTCTTTTACTTCTTCAAGGTTCACTAGACTCAATAACATCTTTAAAAGATGTTTTTAATGGTTCTTTAGAAGCTGTAATCTGCTTTTGAGGTTCTTTTGGAGTTTAGGAAATTTTATCCATACTTAATGAATTTTCAAAGAACTCCACGTCTCGAGATTCTACAATAATATTGGATTCTAGGTTAAGTAACCTATAAGCTTTGCTAGTTGAAGCATATCCCACAAAGGCACACTTGATACCTCTAGGACCCAACTTGGTCTTTTTAGGATCAGTGTTCTTGTAGTATGCAAAGCACCCCCAAACTTTAAAATATTCAATATTTGATTTTCTCCTTTTTCACAATTCATAAGGGAAAATCTCTTGGTAAGAATTTTATTGCAAATATGACAAGCAGCAAGCAATGCTTCACCCCACAAATTATAAGATAATTTAGCATGTAATGACATAGCATTAACCATTACAATCAAAGTCATATTCCTTATTCCTGCCAAGCCATGAGCACTACATTGGTATATTATACCATGTTCTTCACAAAAAGATATTAAATTTATTAGAGAAGTATACTCCACCACTATCACTTCTAAGAATTTTTATCTTTTTCCCTAGTTGATTTTCTACTTCGGTTTTGAAAATTTTAAACATGTTAAAGGCATCATCTTTATGTTTCATTAAGTAAACATAACAAAACCTAGAAAAATCATCTATAAAAGTTATGAAATATTTATTATCTCATCTAGTTAACATGCCATTTAATTCACAAATATCTGAATGAATTAATCCAAGTAGACTAGATGATCTATCAACACTATTAAAAGACTTTTTAACCATTTTTGATTTAATACATAATTCACATTTATCATGCTTGTCTAATTCACAAAAAATCATGTCGATTTTTATCATTCTATTTAAAGTAGAATAACCTATATGACCTAATCTATCATGCCATAATTTAGAAGAAACAAGCAAGTAAGTGGAATTTATAGTTTTATTTATATTATTGTTAATAGTACAAAGTTTGACTATTCACTCAGTAGAATAGCCATTTCCAACAAAAATCTCATTACATGATAATACAAGTTTTTTCGACTCAAATACAAACTTGACACCCAGTTTTTCCAAGAGATCCCTACTAACAAGATTCCTATTCATATCCGAAACATGTAATACATTTGATAATGTTATCTTTTTTCCGGATGTGAAATATAATTCAATATTTCCTTTGCCAATGACGCTTGAACGACCTTCATTCACCATTTGGATTTGTTGTCCATCGTCGATACCTTGATAGGTTTTGAAAAGAGACCTATCATAGCAAACATAGAAGGTAGCACATGTGTCATACCACAATCCTGGAACTTTTTCTTTGATAGCATTGATTTCGCTCATAGTAGCAACAATGTCTTTGGTGTCAATGGAATTTATTTTGCCCTCGATTTTGCTTTGTTTTCGATGTCGGCAATCTTTTGCAAAATGACCGTGTTTCCCACACTCAAAGCAACCTCCCTTAGGCTTCTTTTTGAACTTGTTATTGTCCTTGCTGGAAGATTTCCACTTGAATGATTTGTTGGATTTGTTGGTGTTCTCCACGGCATTGGCTTTTAAAATGCCAATATGAGAATTTTCATTCCCATCTCGTGCCGACTCTTCCTCAATTTGGAGATGTTTTGGAACTTGCTCCAATGAAAAGTCTTCAGAATTATGGAGAATTTTCTTCATATATCCTCTCTAAGTTATTGGTAATTTAGTGATAATAGCCCCAACTTGGAAGGATAAGGGAAGTTCAAATTTCACAGCTTTCATCTTGTTGACAATTACTTGCAACTCATGCTACAAAATCGATATGTTATCAAGAAATTTGAAATCAAAATACTTAGAAATTAAAAATTTCTTGGTACTTTCTTACTCAGCTTTGTATTTATTTTCAAGTGTTTCCCAAATTTCTCTTGCCGAAGATGTATTTGTGTAGAGATCATATAGGCGATCAGAAAGAGCATTTAAAATGTGGCCTCTACAAATTAACTCATCCTTTTGATGCTTCTTCTGTTCTGTCTTTATTGCATCTGAATCTGTGTCTACCGGATCCGGAAATTCTGGATCGAGAACATTGAAGATTTTTAAGCAGTGAGAAGAAACTTCAACTTGTCTTGCCAACGAGTAAAGTTTGTTCCATCGAACTGGTTGAGCCTCACCAAGTCTTGATTCTTCAATTTGATTGTAGCCATGGTGGTTTCATTCTCGGATTCCATGAGTATCATTTTTAGATTATTGAAAAGTTACTTTGAAGAGGAGAATGAAACACAAACGCTGAAAATTTACTTGCAACTTTAACTTGAAGAACACAAAAGAAAATAATAAACACGGGACTTGAAGCGCGTAGAACGTTGTCTTAAAAACGATATTTGAACCATCTTTTAAAAATTTAGATGCTAAAGAGTTTTCACTCAAATAACTTTAGTAGATTTTAAACCTCAAACTAAATTGCACTAACACTAACGAAATCCAGAAAAAAAGAACTAAGAAAGATTGGAAAGTCTGAGATTTTTGTAATGAATTTGATTTTTAAACATTTTGATTTTGTTTAGGGATGATTTCTTGTGTTTCTTGTATATATTTTCATCAAATTCAACTTGGTCAAAGATGTACCTTTTGGTGCTCAACTGCTGGATTTTGTTTGGATCGCGGCTAATTTTTGTTTTTGTTTTTTGTTTTTAAAATCTCCAACAATTCTCGCAATATATTTTGAACAATATTTGTATCAATACATGGTCAAAGGGTCAATATAAATATTTGTAACAACACATGCCTGGAATTGTCTGAACACCTGGTCAAAGGGTCAATAGGCCAGCAGATGAGAGTTGTACTTGCACCCTCTAAGTGGAGACAAAAGATGTGAGAATGGTGCAGTGTTCACACTACTACTGTCTGGCACTCCATGTGATGTGGTACAATTGCATGGAGCATACATTAGTTCAAACATGCATTACAAATATTTTTATAAAGTGGGTCATGTTATTTTCAAGGAAATTTTTAAAATAAATAGAAAAGAAATTACGTATGTTATATTTAATATAATAATTATAATTATTAGTTACTAATTGGTCTTGAAAACAATTTAAAGGATAAAAAATATTTATTTTCCTTTTCTTCCTCTTATTCATATTATATTACACAAAAAATTGATAGTTACACGAATTTTTATTTTTTTTATTCTAATAATCAAGTAAAACACTATTTTTATAGTGAAGACACAGTTATGTTAATAATAAAGGGTTCGGTTTTGACGTATTCTCTCAATAGACTTGAAGCTTTTCATAGTCACGTGGGAGTGCATTAAAATTTTTATTACAATATCTTTTTGATTCATCAAATTACTACTGTAAAATAGTTCACGCGAATTTGATTGTATGCTTGCTATAATTGGTATAGTGAATCGCGTTAGCAAGAGTGACAATATAATATGTATAATAATATACTTCTATTCTATTTTTGTAAATCAATATATCTTCTTATGATTCAATGAGTTTCACTAATTTGTTTACCAAACAAATTGACCACTAATAACATATTTAGAGCAATGATTATATAATATTGAAACATTATTAAAAAAAAAATTAAAATTTTGTTTATTAAAATTTTTAATTTTATTTAATAAGATTGCTAAAAAAAACATGTGATGTGACAATGAAACCTAAAAGCTATAATTTCTCATAGGCTCCTTTTAGTATAATTAATCCAGTCATTGTAAATAATGATGTAGGATCAGTTCAAATTTACCTTTTCTTGTGTTAAAGGGTCAGTTCAAAATATGAAGCCTCCACTTGAAGTTTGAACAAATCCCTCTTTACTTTTGGTTTTGAAATTTTATTACGTTTTATTTTTTAATTTAAAATTCAATAAATTTGCTAAGAAGGGCCAAGTTGGAAAACAAAAAATAGACCCATATACTAATATTTTAAAATAATATTTTATTTAATATTTTAATTTGAACATTATCACGTTATCATCTTCTTTTTCAATATTACTTCAGAATCTCAAGTTGCATTATCCACTCCCACTACGTGCTTAAGAGCAACTTGGAGTAGGAAAATGGGAACTGAGTTCTTCGGGATACAAAGAAAACTTGTTATTAATTTTGACCATTGTAACAATATTATTTTAAAAATTCATCACTTTTGGTTTTAACCGTGAAATAAGTTATGTTTACTTTTAAGTTACTTATTTTATAAAAATGTTCAAAGAGATTTTTTATTTATAAAATTTATCTTTTTCAAAAATAAATTTCAAAAATAAATCTTAATCACCGACCGAGAAAGAGGTTTTCACCAATTCACACAAAATCAGCATATACGCCTGTCTTTAAAAAAAAATCTCCATTTCCTCAAATTTCTCTTTCTCAATTCTTCTCTTCATTATTTCTCAAATTTTCTTTACAATTTTCTTCCTCCTTACCATCCTTCAACGAACAAACTTCAACAATCGAATTTCACTTTAATAAAGCGGTATAATAGTTTACTATAGAAATGATCTTCTACCTATTTATGTTGTCCACCTATATTGTCCACGCTGAGGTGACATCACATGATTGATAAAAATAATATGTGTGAGATCATGAACTACCAATCATGTGATGTCACCTCAACGCAAATAATATAAGTGGACAACATAAATGAGTAGGAAATAATTTCCCTTACTTTCCTATCGACCAACCAAACATATATTGTTAGAATTTTAAGTAGAGTAGCCTCTAGGGCATAGTTCAGTTGATTGAAAGGCGAGAGTGGGGTAATCTCAGCTTCATTGGTAGTTGTAGGGTGGGGGTTTGATTCTTACCTTTGGTATGAAAGAGACTCTTTGCAAACACAGTTAAAAAGAAAATTTTTAATCTTGCTCTACTAAAATACATTTTGCGATTTACATTTTTCACCAAAGTTACAGGACAGAAGTGGTGGAGTGCTCAAAGTTTGGTTCAACATTTTTTAGAATTTCAAGTAGAGTAGTGGGCTGTGGGCATTTTGACTTTGAAGAGAAACTCCAGGGACAAGTTTGGAAGCGAAAATACCAGAATTTATGTCTTTGGACTCTCTCTTCTACAGCGGTTACATGTATATACCCGTGCCTGCCGGCCAAGGTCTGCCATAAAACACGCCGTCGTTTTTTACTGCCCCATTCGCCGGTTACAATTAAATCTCTTTCTCACTCTACAATTTACTTCAATATAAGATCTCTGTCGCACAAGCTGGGATTCACATTCCCAAATCCCTTCATAAAATTTGCAGCATTTTCTGCTTTCGCCGATCATTTAGCTTCATTTTTTCGTGGTAATCTCCCTCTCTCTATATATGTATGTATGTATATCTCTACGCATACGTAGTTGGAGGTATATATAAATACAAATTAGTGAATGATTTTTCAAGGAATTAGCTTTTCAATCTGCTCTAGGAATGTGTGATATTTGATTGAAATTCTCAGCTTGAAGTTAGTGTAATGATCTGTGAGTAGTGTGTGAAATAAGATCTTAATGCTCTCTTTCTCTCTCTGTAATATATATATTCTACACTTACGGGGTATAGAGGTATTTTGTACAAATACAAATCAGTGAATGATTTTTAAGGAATTGGCTTTTCAATCTGCTTTAGGAATGTGTGATGTTTGATTGAAATTCACAGCTTGAAGTTATTGTAATGATCTGTGAGTAGTGTGTGAAATGAGATCTTAATGCTCTCTCTCTCTCTCTCCCCCTCCCTCCTCTGTGTGTTTGAGTCTTTAGTATAGAGGTGTATATAAATACAAAATAGTAAATACTTTTTTCAAGAAATTAGATTACAATCTGCTTTAGCAATGTGTGATATTTGATTGAAATTAACAGCTTGAAGTAAGTGTAGTGATCTATGAGTAGTGTGTGAAGTGAGATCTTATTGTGCATGAACGAGTTATCGTATTTACTTCTCATTGGTTTTTTGATCATAGAGCGGTGGAATGCACATTCGCAATTTATGGCTAATGATTTCATTGGATATATTATATAGTTTTATTCTGTAGTTGAATGAATGTGCAATTGGTGTCTGCAGCTTCTAGTGATTTGCTTGGTTTGTGCATATGATGGGAAAATACTATTGATCTATTTAGTAGGTTTTTGGGGATTTGAATTCAAATTTTGGATTTGGGAATATATGTTCAGGGGAGAGCGATTTCAGTTCAAATTAATATAGATAGCGTTCTTATTTTGGTTGCTTAAGTATTCTTGATCTAGCGCATTGACAGTCACTGACCGGCGACTGCCATCTGTTCTGAAAAGTTGCAAATAACACATTACAGGGTAAAATATGTTGTCAGTTAATAAGTTGAGATACTGTTTAGAGTTTGTTATTCTGTCATGATGACAAAGTATGAACAACACATTCTTCCCTGTTAGTGTACAGTGAAATTATTTCACAGTAATATAGATGTGTTCTTATTTTGATTGCTTGGGATTTCTTGATCTAGCGCATTGACGGTCACTGACTGCCATCTATTCTGAAAAGTTGCAAATAACACGTTAGACGGATAGAGGGTAAAATTTTGTTACCAGTGAATTATTGGAGATACATTTGAGACGTTTTTAATCTGTCTAGATGGCAAAGTATGAATGACATATGCTAATTGCTACCCTGTTACTGTATCATAGTGTTATTATGGGGGTTTAATCTTGAAACAGTTTGTGTTATGTAGTGAAATTATTTCTGAAACTATGGTTACCAAATAACTAGTGTGATGGTTAAAATAGTATACAATCTGATATGTCGTGAAAAGTTTGTATTTTTATCTCAACTTGTGATATTCCGGTCTTACTTCTGGTACAAAGGTTCTAGTTGCAACATGGTTAGTGGGTTAGGCTATCAACTCTATAAACTTAATGTTGGCGGATTTGTGTAAATGACTCCAAAAAATGCAGAAACAAGAACCGAATGGAAATCAATAAATAGTCGAGGCAAGAGTTGAACTTTTTGTCCTTAAGTCAATATTGTCCCGCAAAGGTGCCTTCGGTCTTTGGCAATTGACTCCCAAGATACAAAGATTTCGCTTGAGTTTTGTAGCACTTCAAAAACTCAAGTACAGCGAACCAAAAATGGTTTTGTACTCCAACGGATGAAGAATGAAATGAAGAACCAGAATTTCTGCAACAAATGCAAGAAACTTGGTTTAAGAAATGATGAAATGAGTTCTTTATGTTTGCTTATCTATTCTGTATCAATTCTCTGTCAAAATGGACGTTCATAGGCCCTTTTTAACGTTGGAGATCGGTTGAAAACGAAAAGGAATGGAACCAAATCGTGTAATCCTTCAAAAAGACATGTCTGTTCACACAAACCTATGCAATCTCATGGTTTAACCAAGCTGCGATCGCAAAGTACAAAAATCAGAACAGAACTTGATCCAAATTTAACCATGCGATCGCAAGGCTTTTTCTTCTGCAATCGCATGGAAGGACCAAAATACATACTGCTTAAAATTTAAGCAAGTTGCGATCGCAGTGTAAATTAACCATGCGATCGCATGTCAAACTTTGACCCGATTTTGGCCTTTTTCGTAATTTCTCATTCATTCAATATTGGTTTCGAGATGCCAAATATACCCTTTAAACATGCAGATAAATCTGAATTTTCTTTCCGGGGGCGTTGCCCACTCGACTCCCGCGACCTGACCGGGCAGGTAGATCCCTATTTCCCCGAAGCATCGAAATGGCAAACTAATTTGTCTGAACAGATTGGGTCGGGTCTTGTATATTTGGCCAAGTTGACACGAAGTCACTTTCGTTGTTTTTAACACTTAGTTAATTCCTCGATATATTTAAACCAATTTCCAACACTTAAAACCTAAAAGTGATTCAACCTTATAAAAGCTGAATGATTTGATGCATCTACTATTTACCTGAGATTGAAAGCTGAAGAAGCAATGTTTTGGCTGTGCTATATATGAATACTGTCAAAATTGTTCTACAATTTTTGTATTTGATCTTGGACATCCCAAAACATTGAATTACATTTTGATATTTACTGTTTGTTAATTAAATTCCTTTCATTTCTTGAATTTGAAGTGTTGCCCATAGGGGCAGATTTTGGTGGTGTTGAGTATCATAAGTTTGATTTCTAAAAGTATGCTCTATATATTTTGTCAGATCATGGTATTAACTACAACGAGACTATATGCATGGTTTACTGCCTGAAAACTTGAGCACTATTGAATGTTTTGGTTCCATGAATTCAGCCATCAAAGAAATCAGGCACAGAATGCAACTCTTAGCTCACCTAGGTTTGAAGGAGCATAATTACTGCTTTTGCAAGAGACTGTTTCCATGGCCACGTGTTGTCAATCATTTTCAACTCTTTTGTGGGACTATATAATTTTGAAAGCTTTAATATGGATTAGTTAGTTCGAAACAAGAATTATTGCCGGAGTATATCTTTCAACGGGGCGAGCGTGGACTGCAAAGCAATTCAAACTAAGTAAATTTTGCTTGTATATTTTCAACATCTACTCATTTTTTCTTTGGATGATTTTTCTTAAAAACTTCGTATGCTTTAAAATGCTGCTTGTAAATTAATAGGCATACAGAGCCACATTTAAACTTGTTTAATCCTGAGTATTCAATATGGAGACATTTATTTCTCTACTTATGCTTTGATGCTCCTGGAACTCCTATAAGTTAGATGGTTGCCATTTAAGTTGCAATATATACAATTTACTATTGTCTAGTTTATATTCTTTCTACTTCTATTTTAAACATATTTCATTTCTACTTGTGCTAGCATATAGTTTGACAGATCTGCTTATCAAATCCCCACCCCTACCCTGCTGCCCCTGTGGCCTGAGAAAAAGGAAAGAAAGAAAGATCTTGATGGATTAGCATTTAGCTTTGCTCAACTATGTCAACATAAAATTTGTAATACCAGTTTAACCTTCTTTTCCAGGTATCTACAACCTACGAAATGTCGGAGATATCTCCCAGAAATATCAGTACCATACTTGAATCTGAAAGGACAAATGGAAGTTCCAAAAATGGAAACTATATAAAGCCTCAAATTGAGCACAAGGATGAAAACCTTGATGAAAGGCAAAAGAAAAGCACGATCTCCTTAGTTGTAATTCCAACTAAGATAGATGGAACTGAGAATTCTGGAGTTGAGGTTGGGAGTTCAGAGGTGGAATACATTGAGTCTGAGAATTTGAATGATGTAGATGACGTGGAGATATGTTTGAAGGTATTACTGCTTTATTATGTATCTATATATTTCAGCTTCTTTTCATGATGGTTGATTCAAGGTTTTCATATGCCTGTACCACCATGATGACATCCTTGTAAGCATCTTATGTAGAATTTAATCATGCATACTCTTTTGTTTTTGTTTAAGACACTCTTGACCGGACTTAGCTCCAAGGACTGGGTTTCAGTTTGTGAGGCACTCAATAATGTACGCAGATTGTCAATATTTCACAAGGAAGTAATTCTTGGCATCTTGTAAGTATCTGTTTTTATTTGGTCATTTGACTGGAAAATTCTACGTGATGCCATTAGCTGCATATTGGTGTATTATTGTTAATAGCTTCTGAATTCTAATGATCAGGGGTGATGTGATCTCCTTAATAGTGAAATCCCTGAAAAATCCGAGAAGTGCTGTTTGTAAAACTGCAATTATGACTTGTGCTGATATTTTCAAAGCATACACGGATGACATCATTGATTTGCTGGATCCACTGGTAATTTGTTTTCCTTCAAATTCAACTGCTGGTTTTATTTCACTGCATACTTATGTGTTTGTTCCTATCTAAAATTAGTTCTTACTATATATTTTCTTACCTGGGATGTTTTATCATGTGTTTAGCTTGGACAACTTCTTCTCAAATCATCACAAGACAAAAGATTTGTATGCGAGGCTGCTGAGAGAGCATTGATAGCTCTGACTACTTGGGTTTCTCCTCTTCTTTTGTTGCCCAAGCTGCAACCTTATATAAAGAACAGAAATCCTCGAATTAGAGCGAAGGCTTCTACGTGCTTCTGTCGAAGTGTACCACGCCTGGTAAGAACTTTATGTCGTGTCTTTTCAGTTATTGAAATTCTAGTTGGCTTGTTCAGTCATTTGTTGGAACATTTTGTGCTTGCAACTTCTAATACTATGCATGCTGTACAGTAGGTTAACAGAGGTTGCAGCATGCGATGATTAATCACATAGGACTTATATTTGGGAAAATTGCACTGCTAATCACCAAATTATCTTCTTAGTAACAAGTTGATCCCTAACCTTTTAAAGGAGTAAGTTGGTCCCCAACTTTTCATAGTAGTTGCACAATCAGTCCCAGTGACGAACTGTCTAAATCTTCTTTAAATTGTTATGTGGCTTCATGGAAACATGTCTCACTTCAAATTTTCCTTCTCGGCAAGCGTGCAAGTTGTGAAGCAAAACCTAGCTTCACAGAGTTGGACATGCAAGGATCACTTGGCAATTGAATTGATTTTTTGACGGTTCCGACATTGGAGTCTAAGAGTAAGTTTGGCTAAGCTTAAAAGTTGCATCTTTAAGCTTAGCCAAACATGCTATTTATTGTGCAACTATATTAAAAGGTTGGGGAACGACTTGCTACTATAACAATAGGGTTGGGGACCAATATTGACGTTTGGCTAAGCTTAAAAGTTGCTTCTTAGTGGCTTTTAAGCTTAGCCAAACATGTTATTTAATGCATCTACATTAAAAGGTTGGGGACCCATTTGTTACTAAGATAATATGTTGGGGTCCAACAATGCAATTTTTCTGATATTTTTCAAACCTCGTTGTCCATTAATGGCTTCAATTAGTCTTTGTTTAGCATTTAACATTTTATTGTAATTTATGTCACATGCTTTGCAGGGCATTGAAGAAATAGAAGCATTTGGGATTGACAAATTGATTCAAACAGCTGCATCCCAGCTTAGTGATCAGCTTCCAGAGTCCAGGGATGCAGCTCGTACTCTGTTGTTGGAGCTGCAATCTGTATACGAGAAATCTCATTTCCTGAAGCCAACTGCCGTCTCTGAAGACCCCGAGATAGCCTCGTGGGAGCATTTTTGTCAATCAAAGCTTTCGCCTTTAAATGCACAAGCCGTCCTTCGAGTGACTACTGTTGCCCGGTAGTTTTGGGTTCATAGTCATATAACACCAGTATATGCAAAATGTGAGATTTACTGAGTATTATATTTTCACTTCCTTGTTTTTCACCTGGTTCCAAATCTTATACTTGTATATACTATATACCATGAAAACTTGAGATGTTCGGAGTGGCAGTCAGATCACGTTGTCGAGCTATAGATCTGATCTCTTAGGTATATGGTTTACAATCTATTGCTAGATATGCTAAATCATATATGAGTGATGTGAGTTATATAGCATTGTTACCTTTTTAATCTCACTCAATTGGCATCGTATTATTGTATTCTTTATCCATTGGAGTATCGTTTGTAACCTGGACCGAATATACAAAATGTCAAAATGAATCGTTGATCATTTCAGAAGATTATTGATCTCTGCATTTTTTTTTTGTCAATCTTTTTCTTCTTCTCGGTAATGCGTTCAGAAATACTGTTGAGTTTTACGTTTGATTACTTAATTAGATTTTCATTTCAAAATGAATTGTAGTGTCACATGGTTGCTACCGAGTAAAAGTAATAGTGGATTGTTAATTATTTGAGAATAAGGTGACAATATGAAAAAGGAATACTGGTTTGCAAGAAGTGTTCTCTCTTTGAACTTCAAACATACAAGAAAACCTTTCAATCAAGAAAAAGCTACTGGTTTATTTTTACACTCCTGTTTAGCGCGAATTAGGACCTAGAAGTCTCCATGGTTTCAATCACTGAACGCTCTCTCTATTGCCCTCCAAGATTTAGAAGTCTCCCTCGTCCTCTCTTCTTCATTGTCATCATCCCCGTGGACGTGGCTTGGTGCATGTGTTGGATGTGCTTATAATCAATGGCAGAGTGATACATTTTTCGTTTGTGGGGGTAAAAAATATAGATGCAATTTTTTAATTAAAAATAATATAACATTAATGGAAATAAGTCAATACATTACTACAATCGTAGCATATGTGATTTTCATAATTTAAAAATGTCATATAATTACATCGTTATCAATATTGTCAAATACATCGTTCTCAATATACGCCACCAAAATATCACTCAACCATTGATCTCCATTCGATTACGCAATCGATTATCGACAATCTTCATTGCAGAAAATACTGTATCTACATTAGCAGTAGCAATTGGAAGAATTAACGTCAATGCTACAATCATGTAAACTAATGGGTACACCTTATTTTTTTTCTTTATCACAACCAACTTTTCTGCAAGATCACTAAGGCCTTGTATCCCTTCAGAGTTCTCGTGCGTACGCATATCAATAATATAGGTTTGAATTTGCTTATCAAGTGCCAAGATTTCTACTGGTTTAAAATATTTGGGATAATACTTACACAGTTGAATTAACTTGTTCTTGTCGAAAGCAGAAAATGAATTAATGGGACACAAACATGCAACACAAAGGAGTAAAAGAAACGATTATTCAACTCTTGAAGTTGCATATCGATGACGACATAAAAGAAATCCACATGAAAGTAATGTAGATTTGTTATTCCTTAAGTGTTACATTGTGAACGACCTAGAGGTATAATCATATAATCCACGTTGGGAACAACAATTTTGCACATTTCGCAAAAACAAGAAACTGTTCTAAAAATCATCATTTCTCGTTACTTGGAGTTGTTCTTTACATATTTTCACTAATCTCATGGCATTGACAATATCTTGATCTTTCCTTTGTAATGCTTTCGAAAATTCATCTGAAATACTCAATACATTTTCAATGAGATCTAGACTAAATGTAAAATCAAATGTCAGCATTCATCCTAACAAAATATGCGCTTCACCTCTTTTTCCACAACTAGTATCATCAATGGCAAAAATCTCTACGACATCTGAAAACATGAGAATCAAGTTAAGTAAAGAACTATAGTGAGAGTCCCAACGAGTATCAACAGCTCACTTAAGAGTAGTTTTTTTTTTAATTAAGGCTCTGTCCACTTGGGATTTCACCGAGATTCAGTGATTCAACAACTTCAAGCCTCAAACTCTCTTGAAGAGATTACACCGTTTAACCGATTTTCCAACAACATTCACAATTTTAGTAACTAAAGTAAAGAATGTTTCAATATCCACATGCTTATTTTTCACAGCTATCTACAGCTGCAAGAGCTAATTGAAGTTGATGAGCAAAACAATGAATGTAGAAAAAACTCGAGTTCTCTTTCAAAATAAGTGCTTTGAGGTCATTATACTCGTCTTGCACATTACTTGCCCTATCATAACATTGACTTCTTAAACTAGATATACTAAGTTAAATATAAAGAACAAGTTATCAATAGCAGCCTTAAATGAAAGAGCTGTGGTACTTGACATATGTTCAACACAAATAAAATGTTCCATTACTTGCCCCTTCAGTTCACATAATGCAAAACAATTGACATTTGCCTATTCACTAAAACTTCACGAGACTCATGAACAAGAATAGAAAGCAACCCATCACCAATATCTTCACAATAATATCAAGTTTTTAAAATGAAATAGCACTTTGCAATATTCTTTTGAATACTGATGTTAATTGGAGATTTTCAGGTGCATTATTCAAAGAAAGAGCCTTAATCTCATCATTATGATTACACAACCACTCGAATGATTAAAGAAAATTTTCTTGATTTCTTGAATCTTTAGATTCGTCATGTCTACAAAATGAAAACCCTTGTCGTAGAAGTAATCGAATAGAATTAATTGACGCATTCAGACGAGTCTAATACTCATCTTTTATTTTTTTCGACTTCTTGAAGAGAGTAGCCTCAATATTTTGTTTCGATTCACAAAAGCCTCATATCTAATCCGTGCATGGTGTGTTCCCAAATGAGTTTGAATTTGAAAACCCTCAATCAACAAAAGAATCAAATAAGTGTTTGATAAACCATTGTTTCATAATTTTTGTATGTTTCATATTAGTATTTAAGCGTTTGGTAAACAAAAATAATTTATTGCTTTGATTGTATAAAATTACTAAAATGAACATTGATTATAATAATGTTATTTTGTATTATTATTATTATTATGAGTAGTATTGTAAAATTTATTTTTATTTCTATAACAATATTTAATATTATCAAATATTTTTTCAAGACAATGCATTTACAATAATTATTTTAAAATAAAAATAATATATATCTATTAAATCTCAAAATTCATAAAAATTAAAAAACAAAAGCATAGTAATATTGTGCAAAATCAATTAAATTTAAATTTAAATTATTTGTGGACATGTATTATAATTAGAATACTAATAAATATGTGATATAAAAAGAATTGCTTTAATTAATTAAGGTCAAAATTGGTATTTTAATAATAGATAGATAGAAAATCTAAAAACAAAATTTGAAAAGCTACCTCTTTACTTCTTCTCAAAATCTGCTGTGTGTCAGATGATACAAATTCTTTTATAATCACTTTTAAAAATTTTACCAAATGCCTAAAAAGACTTCTGATTGTTTGACAATCAAAAGTTGGCCTCCAAAATCAATCACAAACGGACCCTAAGAACTCCAATTATAAATTGTAATATTAATATTTATTAGGGAATAACAAATACAAAATCATTTACGGTGAAAGATAAAGAAACAAAACACACTAAGTTAAAGAAAAATTAATAGACATGAAGAGATGATTTTTCATATCTACCAAGGCTCAAAAAATTTACCATAGTCTCATACTAGGTATAACACAATCTCAACCAACGCACAAAAGAAAATCTCACAAAATTTTTTTAGGAAGAGAGCTCGCCATTATTAATGAAACAATGGCAGGGAAGAAACCATTCAAAAAGGGACCAACAAAGAAGCTGCAGAAGGAGACCACAAAGGAGCAGCCACTGTTTCACGTGAGGGGTGGGTAGTGTTTTAGGTTTGGACTCATTTTCTTCCTTCCACTTACCTTTAGTATATAGGATAAATATATATAACCAAAGGATAAAGTTTTATTTAAGTAAAACTCTTATTAGATAACCACATCCATTAAAAACATAGATAAACATGGTTCAAAAATTCGATCACTTGAACAACTCCAATTGGTTACACCTCAAAAGTGACCGTTATTCAAATCAACCCAACAACCACGATTCTCCAATTTGAACGGGTCAATAACTCGACACACTAGTGTGTGATTAACTTGGGTCGTACATTTCATTTAAGGCACAAGCCTAAATAAGTACGATTAATTTTTACTGCCTTGGGGATTGTTTGGCACAAAATACCCAACAATCCTCCACCTTTGGTGCCAAAAAATCTGTTCTTCCACCCCTCTTGTTACCTAAAAAAAGAAAAAAATAAATAAAAAACTAGTGAATTAATTAGAAAGGGAATTAGAAAATTGAAAATTCACTAACCTTTATCAATATTCAAGAGACTTAAACAACTCTTGAATTTTACCAAGGGCAACACTTTTGTTCCATATCAGATGGATTAAATTGAGAGAGTACCTTTTCAAGGTTAACAGTTCCCTATGATACAATATCTTGAATAAAAAGCATTCGAATGCATTCGAATATCAGATGGATTAAATTGAGAGACTACCTTTTCAAGGTTAACAGTTCCTATGACACAATATCTCGAATAAAATGCATTCGAATATCTATATGCTTAGTGCGTTCATGAAAAACATGATTTTTACATAGATGCATAGCAGATTGACTGTCAGAGAACGTAGTTACATTACCATCCAAAACATATAGTTCATTTAGAAGACCCTTAAGCCACAAAGACTCTTTAATGGCTTCTGTTGTAGCAATGTACTCAGATTCTGTAGTGGACAAAGCAACTATATGCTGCAATTGAGATTTCCAACTCACACAAGAATCACATAAAGTAAACACATACGAAGTAGTACACTTTCTATTGTCTCTGTTGCCTGTATAATCAGCATCAACAAAACCTTTTAACAGAACACCCTCAGATTTATTATTAAATACTAAGCCCGTATCACTAGATCCTCTCAAATATCTTATCACCCACTTAAGTGCTTCCCAATGATCTAGTCCTGGATTTGACATGAACCTGCTAAGTGTGATCATAGCATAGGCAAGGTCAGGCCTAGTGTACACCATCAAATACATAATAGATCATATAGCATTAGAGTAAGGAATTCTATTCATGTATTCTACATCTTCATCATTTACTGGAGATTGATCATTAGACAAAACAAAATGATTTGCTAAAGGTAAAGTAACATGTTTACTCTCATTCATGCCAAATTTTTTCAACACCTTCAACACATAAGATGTTTGATGCAACCGCAACCACGAATTTGATCTATCCCTTTCAATTTCCATACCTAGGATTCATTTTGTTTTACCTAGGTCTTTCATATCAAATTCTTCGCTTAGAGCAGATTTTATCTTATTAAATAAGATAATAGATGAACTAATCAACAACATATCATCTACGTATAATAAAAGAAACACACAGTCATTTTTATTATGATGATAATATAAGCAATGATCAAATTTTCTTCTATTAAAACCAATAGAAAGAACACACAAATCAAACACTTTGTATCACTTATAATCTACTAAAGATTTGTATTAGGTCTAGGAACTAAATCCTAAGTTTGATTTTTCTCTAGAGAACTCATCTCTTCATTCATTGCCTCTAACCACTCATTTGATTGTTCACTCTTCAAAGCATCTTGATATGATCTTGGCTCCCTATCGACTAATTCTTCAAAACTAGCATAAGCGAATGCCACCTCCGACTCATACCCAAATCTCTGAGGCTCTCTATGAGGCCTTCTCACTCTATCTCTTGTCAATTGATAGTCTCTTAAAGAATCTCTCTCATCTAAATATTCCTCAACAACAGTTTCACCTATATCATCTCTCTCAAGTTGCTGAACCTCCACCTCACTAGAGATACTAGGGATATGTGTACTAACATTAATAGTCTCCAACTGTCTACTATCACCCTCTTGTTGATCTTCACCTAATTTCTTTAAATCAGGTCCTAAACAAGGCATTTCAGATTCATTGAATGTAACATCTCTACTCACTATGACTTTCCCTCCTTTCTGGCTTCTAACCCACAACCTATATCCCTTTACTCCCTCGGGATAACCTAAGAAAACACATTTTCTACCTCTAGGTTCAAGCTTTCCCTCACTTTGATGAGAAAAAGCAGCACAACCAAAAGTACGAAGCATAGAATAGTTAGCACATTTACCATACAATTTTTCATGAGGAGTATTACTATTCAAAGCAGTAGATGGAGTAATATTAATTAAATAACAAGCAGTCATCACAGCTTCACCCCAAAACGATTTAAGGACATTAGAGCTAATCATCATGCATCTAACTTTATCAAGCAATGTTCTATTCATCCTTTCAGCTACCCCATTCTGTTGAAGAGTGTAAGGAACAGTTTTATGTCTTGTTATTCCATTTTCAACACACATCTTATCAAATTCAGCATTGCAAAATTCTAGTCCATTATCAGTCCGAAGAAACTTTATCTTTTTACCAGTTATATTTTCTATCATCTTTCTCCAATTATTAAAGCTATCAAACGTACCCGATTTATCTTTTAAAAGAAAAATACATACTCTCCTAGAATAGTCATCAATAATAGATAGAAAATATCTTTTTCCACCCAAAGTATAATTACTGGCAGGACCCCACAAATCAGAATGTACATAGTCAAGTATTCCATTTGTTTAATGAACACCCGAAGAGAAAGAAAATTTATGTTATTTACCAAGCACACAATGGTCATATACACCTTTTTCATTAAGGAGCTTAAGCCCTTTATTGTTCACATGAGCTAATCTACCGTGCCACTTGTTTGTGTCATCTGTGTTGGCAGAAGAAACTAAAAAACTTGAATTTTTAAACAGTGACATAAATACCGTTTCTTTTCATGCCTTTACAAATTACAAGAGCTCATTTGGTCATTTTTAGCATCTTGTTTCAAATTTTACCAATTAAACCCATTTCTTCTTGACACTACAATTAAATTCCTAGTCATTTCAGAAATATATCTGACTCCCTTTAAAGTGAGCACACAACCATTATTAAATTTAATAGAAATATCACCAATTCCAACAACTTTGCATGTTAAATTGTTACACATAATAACATGACCTAAATGACTTTGATGCAAAGTTTCAAACCACTCTCTATGTGCTGTAACATGAAAAGATGCACCAGAGTCAAGTATCCATTCATGTAGATGAGATTTCTCAGATAAATTTAATTCAACAGAGTCATCAACAGAGTTTATTAAAAGATAAACTTCACTGGGTACCAAATCAAAATTAGAAGACACCAAATTCACTTCATCTCTCTCGTTTTCTTCTTTTTGTTTTTCTCTTTATAACAATCTTTTATAAAGTAACCTGTCTTACCACAGCCATAGCATTTTCTTACTTTTGACATAGACTTTGATCTAGTTTTGCCCTTACCTTTGTTTTTACCAATCTCACTACTGTTTTGATTCTCGTGATTCCTACCCTGCCTGTATTGAGATCTACCCCTAACCAAATGGACGTCTCCAACTCTTTTTTCTAGTTTTTCAGTTTTTAATTCTAACTCTTAACTTCTCAAAGAATAGACGACAATTTCAGATGTTAACGTGTCTCTACCATACTTAATGGCACTTTTAACCTCTTTATAGGTTTCAGTTATAACATTTAACAAAATAATTGCTTTATATTACTCAGACACAGTTTTACCATAATTAACAATATCTTGAACCAATTTGTTAAAAATATCCAAATTATCATCCAAATCTTTCGAAAAGTCAATTTTAAAACTAAAGAATCGTTCAAGTAAAAAAAGTTTGTTAGGTGTAGATTTTGACAAATACAGCTCTTCTAACTTTAACCAAAGTTTTTGTGTGGAATCAATTTTATCAACTTTTCTCAAAATAGCATCAAACAAGTGTAAAATTATTGAAGTGTAAGCTAGCTCGTCAAATTCCATTTTCTATTCATCAGTAACAGTTATTGCAAAAGAATCATCTATAGCTTTAGAAACTTTTTGTTGAACCAAAATTCCTTTCATTTTTTGTTGCCAGATTGAAAAATCTCATTTTCCATTAAACACACCTAAGTCAAAACTATGAGTTGTCATTTTTTAACAAAACAAATAAATTCAAGTAGACAAGACTTAACACAAATTGTAACACACAACCACAATAAAAATAAGTAACCAGCGCAAAAACAGAAATTTGCAATTAATGGTCACA
Organism: Forsythia viridissima; assembly: GCA_030279155.1. NCBI lineage: Eukaryota > Viridiplantae > Streptophyta > Magnoliopsida > Lamiales > Oleaceae > Forsythia > Forsythia viridissima. The sequence continues at coordinate 34,943,984 of CM059036.1, read as the reverse complement.
AATATACACTGTCATATATTCCACATGATTTCGTGATAATCAGGTTCTCAAGTCAAGAGAAAATATAGAACATGCAAGTCTTGGAGTTTTATTAAAATAATAGTTTAAGCAACATGAAGCAAAATAATCTAATTAACAAATAATTAAACCAACAAAAAATTTCAGACAGATAAACAAACCACAGAAAAACAGCAAAGCAGTTTGCTACCGGCAAGGTAGCTATTCTCAACACGTAATCCCAAACAATTAGTAGCAGTTTGCTACCGGCAAGGTAGCTATTCTTGACTAAAATTTTAAAAGTGGATTAGATATTACTGAAGAGATGCGGATTTTTAATTTTAATTGGAGGTCCACTAAGATCCCGCAGAAACAGCAATCATCAACGAACCACCAAGGGCAAAAGTGTCCATATTTTAGCACACTAGACACGGGAACGAACCAACACCACCAGCAGGTCCAAAATTCCATGAGGAACAACTTACCTTTTTGCCTGGAGTTCAACCGCCGCTGTACGCGCCGTCAACAGCCTCTGTGCGTGACCTCCACGCACCACCACTACACTAGTCCATGCGCCACACGTGCCGGCCATGTAGTTTTGCCTCGACGTCAGGAGTCTAACGATACCACCCACACACCTTAACTCCGACCGGTTAGCCTCCCACGAAGATTTTTCAAACTCGATTATTTGAAAAACACCCAAAAAAATTTCTTTCTTTTGATTTCTAATCTTACCACCTAACCCAAGCTCTGATACCAATTTGTTAACTAATAACAAATAAAAAATCGTTTATGGTGAAAGATAAAGAAACAAAACACACTCAGTTAAACAAAAATTAATCGACACGAAGAGATGATTTTTCATATCTACCAAGGCTCAGAAACTTTACTCTAATCCCACACTAGGTATAACACAATCTCAACCAACGCACAAAGGAAAATCTCACAAAGAAATTATAGGAAGAGAGCTCACCATTATTAATGAAACAATGGCAGGAAAGAAACCATTCAAAAAGGGACCAACAAAGAAGCTGCAGAAAGAGACCACAAAGGAGCAGCCACTGTTTCACGTGGGGGGGGGGTGGGTAGTGTTTTAGGTTTAGACTCGTTTTCTTCCTTCCACTTACCTTTAGTATATAGGATAAATATATATAACCAAAGGATAGAGTTTTATTTAAGTAAAACTCTTATTAGATAACCACATCCATTAAACACATGGATAAACATGGTTCAAAAATTCGATCACTTGAGAAACTCCAATTGGTTACACCTCAAAAGTGACCGTTTTTCAAACCAACCCAACAACCACGATTCTCCAATTTGAACGAGTCAATGACTCGACACACTAGTGTGTGATGAACTTGGGTCGTACATTTTATTTAAGGCACAAGCCTAAATATGTACAATTAATTTTTCATCACTGCCTTGGGGATTGTTTGGCACAAAATACCCAACAATGTTCAGGATGAAATTCGAAGAGCATATGTACAAATAGGTACATATCAGTTTTGGAATCACGTGTGTCCACATAAAGAATTGGGGGATTCATCATTAAGGCGATTTAAATCTAATGACTTTCGTGACTGGTTGGAATACAATATAGCAAAAGATATTGTATATTACATTTATTGTTATCTTTTCAAACCAAATAGTGGGAAAATATACCAAACCAAGTTTTAATCCAGGATGTGAATGAAGTTGTGCTAAATCAATTTTATCGTGAACATCTCTTTTATCTCGAGAATCTAATTCTTCTCGAACATCTATTTTACATATTGAATACTCGTTTCACCAATATTTTACTCTTCACTAGAAAATTCAGATTTTTGTTTAAAATATTTATCCATGACTTAAAAAAATCAAATTCAACAAATAAATGAATATCTATATTTCAACAAAAATTTCATTAATTTATCAAATTAACAACTATAAAAGTAAAAACAAAGATTTGAAACAGTCTTTTCAAAGTTCATTGCCATGTGACAATGCCAAAGAAATCACTTGTATAGTTTTATCCAATGCTGCTCATATTGTACTCTATACTAATTTTATCGTAAACCATAAACTCTAAACTAATTTTATCAAAAACCTTAAACTAATTTTTAAATATGCAAAAACATAAAAAGTTTAGGACAAATTCTTATTATTTTACCTAAATAATAGAATACATATAAAGCAAAACAATATTCATAACATTAAAAATAAGGATCTCGCCTAAAAAATCCCACAAAAAAATCAAGTAACGTTTTCAAATTTCAAAACTTGAAATAACAGAACATTGTAAATATTAATCATCATTCTTGTGAATTGAAATTGCAGCAAAATAAAAATAAATAATATGAGAATATTGTTTTGCTGTGTGGTGGGTGACAATAAAAAAATAAAAACAAACTCGATTCACCTCAAATGTTGCGGCTGGAGCCTGGAAGCAGAAAGAAAAATGGTGGGTCGCGGGTATGGACAATTGCGACTCAAAGAGGAAGAAAGAAATTGGAATTCGATTTCGGAGGAGATTGAAACGAGATGAAAGGGGAAATGATGAAACAGTGGAGTATGGAGGTATGAGTTTAATTTGGTAATTTGGCCCCTTTTTATTGGGCCTAGGACAGTATGCTAATGAGTTATTAACTAGTATATACCGCTTACCCGCGGTGGGATCCGACCGTAACGTTACGGTTCAAATTCAATGAAAAGTCAATATCACGAAGCAGAGCTGCAAAAAAATGAAAAATAGTGATTAGTAATTGTATATTTATATTAGAATGAGAAATCAGTGTAGCAGTCGAAGAGATGGTACAGAGGACTAAACACATACATAGTTGTCCAATTCTCTAGCTGCTTCTTACCAACTCAAAGCACGTAAATTGACACACATGAATTATATTCTATGAGACACTTCACATACTTTTGGCATAAGCTTAACAAAACATGTACCAAAAAAAGAAAAAATTCATTAATTATATTTCATATAATTTTGGTGGTGTTTTCCAATATATACTAAAAACAGAAATATAAACCCTTTCCATAATGATGTAGATATCACAACATATCTTTGCTAGGAGAAAACTATTTAATACAAGTTAGTGTACAACATTCACCAATGATTATTCTAACACACAACCATTACCATAAATGGTTGAAGTTAAGATTGCATGTCTACATCTTAAAGAAGGCTTCACATATGCTGGAGCAATTTCATGATTGTGCTATTTTACAAATCTATAAGAGTCAAGCATCAAAAAGAAACAAAAGACTACACTTTTGACGGTTTATCAGGAAACTCTTAAAAGGGAAAGCACTGGAAAAGGATGAGAACAAGTATCATCAAATAAAGCAGCAACTGCTAACACAGACATATATGAGCATAATCTAATTCCAAATAGTGACCACAAGTACAAATTATAATAACCCAAATATTAGCTCGGGCAAAAAATCTAATCTGTATAAATATAATGATACAAATTAATAAATTATTATTGGCTAATAATAGAAAATAGTAAGACAAATAATCAAGATAATTGAGTGATGTTATATACCTATCCTCTTCCAAATACAAGCTAGAAGTCCACTTGACTTTGGCTCCTGCTTCATTCATTTTAGGGGCAGTAAATCCTTATGATTTTTCAATTCAACTCAATAAGCAATGCCAACTTAGAAGTAAATTTCACTGATCTTGACTTATTTATTGTTCATCTTCCCAACAAAATACTATACCAAATGAACTAGACAACTTCAGGCCATTCTGTCCTATTTAGGTTCTCTTAAGATCAATTAAGACACAGAGTAACCAAAAATTGGGTTTCAGTTTAGAGCTCAAAATTTAAGCTAAGCTAAAGCACCAACTTATCACCTTGACTTGACTTTTTCACAGCACAAAGCAGAATGGGAATAGTTCTGTAATTCTGCATTCCTCTTTGTCTCTTCATTCTATACACTCAAACAAGGTGTACTTTATGACTTTTCAATTCAATATTCCAGACTCAACTATAGAGATGTCTTTACAGTAAGATCTTATATATGGTAATTGCAGCTAAATGTGAGTTCACCCAAGTTGAATTTCAAAATAGCAATAGAGAAGATCCTTGAAACTGACGAATGATTACAAAAATTGTCAATCTCAACTTGCGTGCATTTATATAGACACTAGATTATTTAAAACATAAATTTTAAGCTTAAGTTCTCAAGCCTCATGAGTGATTTGCATTTGTGATTGCCAACAGATGGATCAGAATTTGTAGAGAGGATGGGTTTTTTATTTTGGAGATGAAGACAGACGTAATTGAGGTTTTTGCGTGAGTGGAGGTGAAAAACCTTCATCACGGTCCGTTGATTATGGGTTTTTTTTTTCCAGAAATAACCATAATAAATAAAATATTTCTCAAAATATTGTCATATTTTTTTTATTTTAAAAATACTATTTTTTAATTTTTGTAACACTTGTTGTTACATTTGTTCAAAGTTCTAAAAAGCATAAAGCGTGGTTAGGAGTCGAGGCCGAGCTTCAAACTTTTCGAGCCTAGGTGAGGGTTAGGCGAGAGCGAGACAAGGGCAAAGCGATGGTGATGCGTGGCTAGGCGTGGAGGCCAAGGTTCAAGCCTAGGCGGGCTTTTTAGAACAGTGCATTTATTACATTTGTTATTTTAGTTATAATAAATATGTTACATTTGTTATTAACAAACATAACAAATGTAATAAGTTTTACAAAAATAAAAAATAGTATTTTTAGAATAAAAAAGGTTAAATAGTATTTTTTAAATTATATTTTGTAGTATATTATGAAATTATCACTTAATTATGTGATTATGAGGAGATGTTCTCCTCTTCACAGTGGGTTATATGGAATGTTTCTATTGACATGTTTCTATTGTACTAACATTAAATGAGTTTCACTTGGCCAATAGAAATATGCCATGTAGGCAGAACATGACATGTTTCTATTGTACTAACATTAAATGAGTTTCACTTGGTTCATAGAAACATGCCATGTAGGCAGTGGAGAAGAAAAATCTTCTCTGCTGTGGGGAGGAGAACATTTTCCTCTAGTGGGTTTTAATTTGTGGAAATTACACATACTGTTTACTATTATAATCAAGTGTGGTGACAGGGCTGGGCTTGGAAGATTGCATGTAATTAGTTTTTTTTTAATGTTATGGTCCAGTCCATTTTAAACCACGGCCCATCCCTGCACCATATCTTAGCTTTGCCAATTATTATAATAATATTTCTATTTTTACAAACTTAATTTTTTTATTTTAAAAATACTGTTTTTATATTATTATATTAGTAAATAAAATAATGGTTCAAAATCAAAATAAAATATAATTTATATACAACTGTTTCTATAACTGTTATTGGAATTCGCACAGAAAAGGAAAACTCCTAAATCAGACGAAAATTTGTTATTTCCAACACACCAAAATCCTCTATTTTTTATAATTAAATGTTCTTGATTGAATTGTTACCCAGAAATATATATTATGTTGCACAATTTGTTATTCTGTAATACTGACTGCTAAAAATGTTGCAACTTGTTATTGGTTTATTGCATGTAACACGCACTGTTGATACATTGTTTTGTAACACTGATGTTAATATGATGTTTTGATTAAGTACTCAATTTTTTATATTTAAATATTCTTGATTGAATTGTTACATGTGAATACATATTATATAATACAATTTGTTATTATATAACACTGACTGCTAAAGATATTACAACATGTTATGGTAAATTGATGTTTAATATGATGTTTTGATTCTACATGCAGATTATGTTACCTCCAATTGATATTTTGTATCACTGATTGATACATATGATACAATTAAGTATATCATGAGTTTTTGTATGTGAAAACTAGTATTATGTGTTATATCTCAATTTGTAACACAGATTGTTACAAATGTTGAAATTGAAGGGATCATGAGTTTTGTTTGTAGTTGTTACAGTTATTTCTGATACAAATAATATATATTTGACAGTTATAACAATAAAATATTCTGTACTATATATATTCTAATCAATTTTGATTTTTTAGGATTCGGTTACTATAACAATATAAGATTCTGTAATATAATATAAGTATTTCCATCAAATTCGGTTTTTATTGATTCAGTTACTAAATTTAATATATAGTATAATAAATTAAAACTAGTATACTACTTATCGCTGTAATTCAACCATAGAAGAATAAATAGAGATTGATTGAAGGAATATAGTTGAGAAGGAAAGATTTGGAGAATAATGGTAAAGAAAAAGAGAATTGGAAAGGAGAAAATTGAATAAATTGAAAAGAAAAAAAAATGGAGAAGGTGAAGAAAGACATATAGTGAATTTTTGGCCCAATGGAGGAGAAAACTCTCTAAGGTCGTGATAATGGTTTTTAAAAAAATACTCCACCCGTCCAACAAAGATAGACTCGTTTTCCTTATTTATTTGTCCCAAATGATAGGCTACTTACTTTATACAGAATATATTAAATTTTTATTTTTCCTAATATACCCTTATTTAATTTACATTGTTATCAACCAAAATATCTCTCTGCCCCATTGGCTGGATCTACCAAGATCAATACTGATGGATGCGTCAGGGATAGATTTGCGAGTGGCGGGGTGTTATCAGAGATCACAATGGGCGTTGTATCAGGGTCTTCTCTACTGGCTACGGAGACATACTTATTTTGGAGGCAGAGTTGAGAGCCATTTTACAGGGCATTGAGCTTGCCCGACGGATGGGTCTTGTGGACTTATGGATTGAGACTGACTCTACACTCGCTGTTCATTGCATTTCACGTGGTGGGGGGCCATGGGTGATTCAGTCAATACTCAGACGCATCCGACATCTTCTTTCATTCGATCGAGACACAATTTCTCATATTTTTCGAGAGGGAAACCAGGTCGCTGACTCTTTAGCTTCTGAGGGCTGGGACCAACGACATTATCAGGAGTATGGATCTTCAGACTTGCCACGTCGTTCGCGTGGACTACTTCAGACTGATAGATATGGCCTTCCATCAGTTAGAGGTCTTTAGTTTTTTGTTAGTTTGGTTTTCATTTGCTTTTGCTTTTGCTTTTCAGAATTATGCACCGGAAGTAGTATCTCTTTATTTGCTGTAGTTTGAGGAATTTTTTTTCATTCGTTGTATGCTTGGAGGTCAGGTTCATATCCTCCTCCTGTGTACTACCATTTTTATATAAATACAGTGGTAGGGGCATCCAAACCCCCACCAGCCTGTCCTGGTAGAGGCCTAAAAACCATACTGGACTGTGCTGGTGCTTCGAATAAAAAAAAAAAAAAAACCAAAATATCTCTCTCTAAACTTTCATTTATTTTTTTCTTTTTTCCAATGTAATTCTCTCTCTATCTATATAACTTTCTCTCTCTAAACATTTATTTATGTTTTTTTTTTTCCGTGTAACTCTCTCTCTCTCTCTCTCTCTTTATATATGTATATATACATATCTATCTTTTTTATTTCTATTTAACTTAAATAGAGGTATAATAGAAAAATTGTGTGAAATTTTTATAATTTCAATTACATTAAATGAGTTTTCTTAATCTGTGTGAAAAAAAAAGTGGGTCTATCTTTGTGGGACGGAGGGAGTAATATTGTTAGAATATATGTAACAAAAATGAGTTTGTGCAATTCTTTTTAAAAAAATAACTTATTTATGAAAAAATCCTTTTTAATTTTGGCCAATAAATCTTATGAAAATTACTCATGCACACTAACTTCTGGCTAGAAATTGATATATAATGTACTCCAAAAAAAGAATATAAAAGTACCAAAATGAAACTAAATGAATTGAGAAATACTGGATATTTAATTAAAGCATTCTTACCTTTCACTAACCAATTGGTTGTTAATTCATTTTGGAGATTCTTATCCAAACATTTAATAAAAAAATAAATTTCAAATAGTCATATTCCAGTTTTAATTCATATTCAAAATGGAATGGCTGGTGTAATGTCATCTGCGAATTCAATGCGAAAAAACAGCAAAATGAATCAATGAAATAAAGAACACATCTCGTGTAAAGTAAAAATATTTGAGAATGGTTTACGTAATAATACATCTACAAAAATATGATGATCTGATTCTGACCTAGCTTTTTTCGCAGCAGAGTCGTCCATGATCTTGAAATCTTCCTCGCTAAACACCAAGCCATCATTTAAAAGAATACCACTACGGTAATACCGCTATTTGAATTGCGTGGTTCAAATTTCATTGGAGAAGGAAAGAAGACAGACAAAAAGACAGAAATGTGAAATTACGTGAAATGAAAGTGCTGCAAAAATGAAAATTTTCAATATTAAGCAGAAATAATTTAAAGATGATTGAATTTCTGATTACAATGGACAATGGAATATTTTGAACTCACACAAAGAGGAGGGTTCTTCTTTTCTTTTGATGGGGGAGAGATAAATTAAGGTTTGAGAGCGTGAATGGGATTGAAAAGCTAAAATGATCTTTTCTAAAACCACTAGGATTTACCCCATCTATAATAGAAGGGTACATTTTGCTCCTTTAAAACTAGTGTACTGCTTACCCGGTGAAATTCGATCGTAGAAATTTACTCGCGTTGAAAAATAATGAGGAAGGAAGAATGTTGAGAGGAAAGATTTGAAAAATGGAGAAGAATAATGAGAAGAAGAGATTTGATGATTTCCCCCTCCAAAATTGAAGACAGACGTATATATCTTTTTCGTGAGTGTGGGTGAAAATTCCTTGGGGTCGTGATAATTAGAATATTTTTGTTATAATCTATTTGATTACATAATTAATTAGGAAATAAATGGGTTAATTTCACTGGTAGTCACTGAAGTTTCAGCAAAATTACAAAACTGAAGTCACTGTGTTAAATTCCTAGTGTGAATTGATGACCTGTTACCGTTAAATGTCCACGTAGCACACAATCGGTTGACATTTGACAAAAATTGACGTCACGTAAACTTGATGTACTAATAACAATATATTCGGATCACAAAGAATGCATCTAAAATATGATGATTTAGTTGTAATTTCTGGAAAATATCTAAATTAGATCCCTAAACCATTTGTACAACTCGATTTAACCAATTGGGGAGAAAATTATGGTTAGAGATTGTTTTTGGGGAAAAATTGAATTGTGCAAATAGTTTGGGGATTTGATTTAGACATTGTCTAAAAATTGCATCTAGGTCTTTATATTTTAGGTGTATCATTTGTAGTCCAAATTTATTATTTTTTGTACATTAAGTCCACGCGGTGTCAATGTTTATCAAATATCGATCGATTATGTGTTACATAAACACTTAGCAGTGACACGTTATCGATTCACATTGAGAATTTAACAGAGTGATCGTTGGTGAACGTGTTAGTACACTTGAGTGATTGGCACTAAAATGTTGTAATTTTAGTGATTGTTTTGTAATTTTGCTGAAATTTTAGTGACCACCAGTGATATTTTCTCGGAAAGAAATTATTTTATAATTACAGTAAAGCAATAAATTAGAATCACTATATTTAAAAATCGTGAAAAAAGAGAGGTAGAGATCCTAATTATCACTATATCTTAATCTTAAGCATCCAATAAATCTATTTTCATTTTTATTGGGCATAGGTTAGTGGGTCTTTTGGGAAAAGGTAATTAAAAGAAATTAAAAAAAAAACCTGTGGGGTCAATTGAGCCTACATGACACTATGTGGATCTGTCACTGCTTATAAGCACCCGAGTCCACTACTTTTTGTGGCTCAAAATAAATAAATTGTGGATTCCATGCAAGTCTGTGTGGTTCTTATATTTTATTTACTTCTAAAAATCAGGTGTTTTGGGGGTGTTTTTGAGCATTTTATTACTTGTTTGCAAAAATATTTTGTAGATTATAAGCATTGAGTCATGCGAAATGTGTGGATTAAAATTGTGGTCATACATAATATATGGATAAAAATGATATTTGACTAGTTTATAAGTGTTTATAAGTACTGTCAAATACAATAATTTTCAAAATTATAGTTTTAAAACCGTAAGCAGCAGAATTTCCTTTTAAAAGTAGAGCCATTTGTTGAGGAGAGCCAGATGCGGAGATAGGGGTGGGACTGGACTGTAGTTCGGTCCCACTCTGGAATTAACAGTCCAGTCCCACTCTGGAATTAATTAATTTTTGAAGTACAATTTTTTTAGTAGCAATCCAATTTTGAAATGTAATTTTTCTATTTTTGAAGTAGTAGTTCACCCTCCAATCCTAGCTCCATCACTGCGAAGAGTTGATAAATGGCCTACAATTCCTTCCGCAAATCCTGGTGGTACGTTGTTGTGGAAATTACACCAAGTAGTTGTATTTGTAGAAATAATTTTAATATTGCAAAAATTGTCATTTATTGTTAAAAATACTGTATAATATTTTATAATTTTAATATATTAAATTAAAACAGATTGAAAAACATAGTAAACAGTTGTATCACGTTCCTACATTGTCGCACACAAAATTTAAAATGAATCTCTAAATTGCAGTAATTTTTCATTTCGAATAGAATCTCCAAACTACATGTGTTTTCAAATTTGAAACAGTATACCCAGATTTCTCCTCCATTTTTTAATTGTGAGAACCCTAAAACATCTCGAACTCCATTATCATATTCTTTAGGAGTTTGGAGCTCATAATCTGGGGAACAAAAATTGCAGTAATGGATACCCAAATCATAGGGTTATTCGGTCCATAACCAAAGTCGAGTTGCCAGCGAATGAAATATTCAACCTCAAAAGAGTCTCAAAAAAATCAAAGGTTTGATGCTACGAAAGAAGACAATGTCAAACAAATGACGATATCGAAGAAACATCTGAGAGCGACAAAAATTTGAACCCCGTGTACCTCGAACTATTCATATTATGTGTAGTAGATTCCTTGCCTTTCGTAGCTGTCCATATGACCTCTGTAATGGCTAGTGTTACAAACAGTCTTCAAGTGATAGTTATGAAGTTGCCAAATGTGTGTTATTGTTTGTGTAAAACTTTCCACATTAATGTTTTATGGTGTGTTACAAATGTGATTTATATAACACTTCTGTAACATGAAGTGTCACAATTGTGGTTTTATATATTACAATTGATAGTATCATATGTATCACAAATTGTAACATGAAGTGCTACAATTGTTATTATCATTGGCTTTACTATATATATCACAAGTTGTTACAAATGTTTTCTTGTTGTAATTCAAAGTAGAGAGTTTTGTTCTTCTTTCAATAAATTTTACTAATATTCATGTGAATTTGTTTTTGTGAATAGAAAGTTTTTTTTTTTTTTTTTAAATAGATATATCAAAATTATATTTAGATGATTGAAAGAGTTGTCCCATTATTAAAGATCCTACAATTTTTTTTTGATCGGAAAGATCCTACAATTTTTTATTATAATAATTTTCGTTTATTTAGCTTTCAGCTATGGTATTAAATGTAATTAAAAGATAATATTACTAATCTTATCTTATTAATATATAAAAGTAATATAGCTATGAGAAAAATATTGCCAAGTTTTCCCTCCAAGATAATAAATAAAATATAATATAAAAATATAAAAATATACAATATACAATATACAATAAAATAATAGTAATAAAAAATTAATGATAATTGTGAGTTCACATTTCCGATGCATTGAACTTTAGACGATATAATTTTTTTTTGGGTTTAGATAAACAATATTCTGTTGTTAATAACTTTGATATAATAATAAGGGTTAATTACACTAATGGTCGCCATTCTTTCATGTTTGTAACGATTTCATCCTCATTCTTTTTTTTAGCAGATATCATCCTCATTCTTCCATTTATTCTCACATATGGTCCCCAAATCACTATTTTTTACTATTCTAAAAATTCTATGACAATTTTACCCCTTGACTTAAATTAAGTAAAATAATAGGAAAAAAAATACAATGAAAACATTACAATTGAGTCCTTAACCTTTTCAAAAGTACAAATAAATCCTAAACAATTTTATTTTATTTAAATAAGTGTTCTTCCCCAACTCAAAACAAATCATATTTTCCCATCCCACCCCACCCCACCCCACGCCACCCCACGTCTACATCCACGGTTACCCACTAAAGTGTAGAATAAATTTTGTTGAAATGATTAATCAATTTCGAAATCTCTCATTGTCAAGATTGTTTTCAAACCAATTTAACTTTACAAAATATATATTTACTTATGCATAATTCAGGAATAATTTTAAAGAATAGTACATACAAATATCATCAAGCTAAAAAATAGAGGGCCTCCCTCCCTCTGCCAGTCTGTCTGCGTGGAACGGGTCTCCATTCACCCTCATTAAAATTCAAAGAATTATGACTCTTCATTTATCAGGTTGTTTACTGTTTAACTGAGTTTCTGGTCATTTTGATTGGATTTTAATTAAACAAGATGAAGTCATTCCCACTATGGTCGATGGCAGGGGAAAGCCCAACAGGAACTTGAATTATTTGTAGAACAAAGCAGGCCTGCTCTTCCTCCTTTATTTCTTGCTTCCTATTTACAAAATAGCCCATACTAAATGTGGTGGCAGTGCTATATATGGCCACAAAGTGGGCAATGTCCTAATTATTTCTTCCTAAGTAAGTCAGAAAAACCAATAGGATTGTCTTCATTCTTTAGTGGGTAATCGTGGATGTTGGTGTGGTGTGGTGTGGTGTGGTGTGGTGTGGGGTGGAGAAGAACACTTATTTGAATAAAATAAAATTGTTTAAGATTTATTTGTACTTTTGAAAAGGTTAAGGGCCCAATTGCAATATTTTTATTGTATTTTTTTTCTTATTATTTTAATTTATTTAAGTCAAGGGGTAAAATTGTCATAGAATTTTTAGAATAGTGAAAAATAGTGATTTGGGGACTATATGTGAGAATAAATGGAAGAATGAGGATGATATCTGCTAAAAAAAAAGAATAGGGATGAAATCGTTACAAACTTGAAAGAATGGGGACCATTAGTGTAATTAACCCTAATAATAATATTAATAAAAAATTAATGATAATCTAGGTGTTCACAATTTTCGATGCACCCCTCATATCCTACCCAGTTTTTTGGGATTTGGGTATGCATAATTTTCTGTTGTTAATACGTTTGCCAATTTTTCTTCCAAATGTTGAATTTTTAATTAAAACAAAAATAATAAATAATTATAATATCAAATAATATTAATAAAAAATTCATAATAATTGTGGATTTACAGTTCCAATGTATCCCTCATATTTGTACTCCACGAATTAAAGATTTTTGGTTTTAAGTAAGCAAAATATTCTGTCGTTAATCACTCTGCTAATTTTCTCTCAAAAAGTTGAATTTTAAATTAAAAAATTAATAAATAATAATGGTATATTAACAATATTAATAAAAAATTAATTCTAATTGAGGTATTCACAAATTGATTTTGGGTGGGTGGGTGGGTGGGGGGGGAGGGCGGGTAGTGTGCAATAATTGTGTTGACTATATGTGTACAAAATTGAATATCATTATCAATTTCCAAGTAAATTCACTGCACCACCACCACCACCACCACCACCACCAAAACCCGCACACGTATCATACCCATGCCTCGAAATCTGAATATATTGGAGTAATTGTTGACATTTACAAATACAAATAGATCTTTAAATCAAAAGTGCATTCCCTAATAGCTTAAGCTATATTCAAATTATTTTCATAATGTAACCTATATTACAAAACCCTTCTTGCTTTTTAATATGAGCAAAAGTTTTAACAGCATCAAAGAATTAAACGCTACCAAAACACAATAAAAAATGAAGGTTAGGGTCGTGAGGCTGTGGGAGATGCCGTGCTTTGACAACAAGACAGAAATGTATATCATAGAGATAGTCTTTATGGATGGAGAGGTTTTATTATTTATATTAACGTTTAAATTCTGTTATTTATTATATATGTTTGATTAGTATATATAGTTTGTAAAAATCATGGATTATTTTGTTGCTGTAAAAATCATTGATTAGTTTGTTGATATGTTTTTCTTTTATGTAAAAATCATTGATTAATTTGTAAAACTCTGTTTGTATTGATTTTTTCATTTAATTATTAAATTATTTTTTTCGAATCCATGTATATTTTTTCTTTTTGTTTTTAGATTATATTTAATTAAGTCAATTTCTTTTTTTTTTGTTGGTAGGGTGGAAGGATTCATGCAACGATCAAGTGATCGTTGATTCGGACATTCAAATCATTGATCCGCGGGGGATAATTATATATTGTACGCAACTTTGTAGTTGGATACAACAAAACATGAGGTACAAAACTACAAGCAATACAAGCTAAATTTTATGCCAAAAACCAACGTTGTAGAAGCTATGGATGAGTGTTTCCTACACAAAGTTTTATCTTCTGGCCATTTGCTGATATATTGAGTGCGGCTGAACTTGACGAGAATGAATTGTTTGGTAGGTATCGGTTTTCATTGGGCAAATTATTATGATCTTATAATAAGTAATATTTTTCTCCACTTTTATTATAGATATCATTGGAGAGGTGGTTGGCAAGGACAAAGCTAAGTGCCAAGAGTCTTGTGGGAGGACGAGCGAGCTCATTGATATTATGATCGAAGACCTAGAGTACGAATACATTTTTTATTTATATTGTTTCATTATATTGTTGTGATCACCTATATTATTTTTCAATAGTATATTCTAATGTGAGTGTTTGAATAGTTATTATTTTTTTAAGAAAAAACATGCTTCAGTGTACTTTGTGGGGGGACTATGCAGATGAGATTAATAGTTATCTAGATGCTAAAAAACCAGAACATGTGATTATTATATTCCAAATGTGTCATGCTAAAATATTCAGAGGTTGTATTTATAGTTTCTACATACATCCCATTATTGACTGTTTATCTATCTCTAAGAAGATTGTTTAATTTGGTAAAAATTTTCATCTCAGGTGAAGTTAGAGTATATAATACTTATTACATTACGAAGCTGTTGGTCAATTTTCCTATTTAGGAAGTCATTGAATTTCGAGACAAGTATGCCTACATTTTTATAATTTTCTCAATCTATTTTGTGTTAATAAGATTTCACCATCTTATTCTCTAATTGAATAATAATTAATTTTTTACTGAGTCTGATGAGTGGAGGAGCAGAATGTAGCTCTCAGAGGATAAGTCAATTATCTTCTTTGTCTGTCTATTCAATATCTACTGACCTGGCCAGGGGAGAAATCAGAATAAAAATAATAGAAGAGTTGTTGGAATCTGTAGAGGCTAGAAAAATAGATTATCTTTATTAATATATTTTTTCAATTGTGTACTGTGCATTTTTTTAATAAATTCGATTTGTAAATTTTTTTTATTAAATACTTTATTATTATTTTATTAATAATCCTAGGTTGGTAGTTTTTGTGTTGTTGCTATTGTTATTGCAATTGAAAGCAATCAAAACTGGTGGTACTTATCATGTAAATGATGTCCAAAGAAAGTCAGTCTAATTGGCCAACGTTTTTATTGCAAAAAATGTGACAAGTATGATAACACCAGAATTTGTTGGTAAAACAACTATCATACATTTTCGCTATAATGTTTATTAATCAAATTTTTAAATTCGCATCTTTGTCATCAATTGTGTGGTCGATTGATTAGGTTCAAGGTCCAAGTACGGGTTATTGATAGGATTGGTAGTGCTTTATTTTTGTTGTGAGATTGTGAATGTTTGTAGTTATTTGGGAAGACTGCAAAAGAGTTATGAGATGACATAGTGAAGATAACTTTCGTGAGAGCGAACGATTGATGACCATAAAACTGACTATTATAACTGTTATATAGTCTAGCAATTAATTACACGTGTCTGTTGAGGAATCCTCTACTACTGAATATTATCCTACTAAGATTGATACTATAGTGGAAAGGAAGATGTTGTTCAAGATTTAGGTCAAACTTCAGAATGTTAATGAGCATAACAAAGTATACACCATTATGAGATTGACTGACAATAGTGAGATAATATCGAAATATGTCTCCAGATGTTATATAGAAAATCAAGTTGGTGTAGATTATGTTAATTTTTTATTGAATAATTTTCTTCAATGTTTAACGTTTACTTGATTGATCTAATTAAAAAAATGATTATATTCAGAATTCCGAGTCCCTTTCACGACTTGAATACGCTGATGCTGCTGAGTTAAAGGTTATTTTTATTTAAAATTTTTTTATTACTGACATATTATTTATGATAACATTGTGTTACTAATAATTCAACTAATTTTGTTTGATATGCAGTACTCTGTGTCTGACAGTGAGGTCAATACCCTAAATAAAACTCCCGCAAAACGATCTAATGCAATGATATTTGAAGAAGGTGGTTCATCTAAAGATATATTAGATGGTGATTCAACTGCCCAGATGTCAAGCAACAATATGAAAAGATTTGTGATTCAAGAAAAAGATTAATTGTTACGTGATCATTTATTTATTTATTTTTATATATTTCTGCATTCCATGTAAGATGACTTCATTTGTGTTATTTGTCTGTTAAACTCTTCTATTGGTTTAATTCTATCATACTCAATTTTATGTTTAATTATACTCCATCCGTCCCACAAAGATAGACTTGTTTTCCTTATTTATCTGTCCCAAATTATAGGCTACTTACTTTATACAGGATATATTAAATTTTTATTTTTTCTAATATACCCTTATTTAATTTACATTGTTATCAACCAAAATATCTCTCTCTCTAAACTTTCATTTACTTTTTTCTTTTTCCCAATGTAATTCTCTCTCTATCTATATAACTTAAATAGGGGTATAATTGGAAAATTGTGTGAAATTTTTATAATTTCAATTACATTAAATGAGTTTTCTTAATCTGTGTGAAAAAAAAAGTGGGTCTATCTTTGTGGGACGGAGGGAGTATATGATTAATGCTTTGTTGTAGGACTATAAATCATGCGATATCTTTTATTATTTTTGGGGCGATACATTTTAATTTGATTATTATCCATATTTAAATTGTTTAAGTTATTAATTTATTTAATAATTATTAAATAAATTTTAAGTAAAACTATAAATCAATTTCTATTTTTTTGAGGTACTATTATTGTTATATATTATATAACATTATATTGCTTAATTGATTAATTTATTTATTGATCATTAATTCGCCAAATAAATCAACTTCGAGTTGTTCATATATACTATTATTGTTTTAATTTTTATAAAATTATATATCTTTCATAAAAAATATTATAAAGAATTTTATAAAAAAATATTATAGGAGTATTTTCTAAAAAAATATTATAGGAGTATTTTATAAGATGTTAAATAAATAGACATTTTAAATTTAATTATTATCCATAATATACTTGCTTAATTAATTAATTAATTATATATTAAATCATCAAATAAATTTTATGTCATCAAATAAGATTACATATATAAGATAATATTCAATTTCAAAATGTGTGTAACCTCAATTTTATCATTAGATTGATAATAGTCAACATTAATTACACATGTCATTTATATATGAACAATTTCCATAACATTGGTCATAGTAATTTCTCGATTTATCAAGAGTCAAACTTTATAATTATTGAAGTTGGTTTTGCGGATATCAATTGCCATAACTTCTTAGTTGTGTATTTAATACCTAATGTATTAATTAAACATTACTTTTTCATTTTTAATTATGTCTTCGTTTTTTTTAAACAATGACAAGTTCCAATGGCTCTATGCATTATATGGAGGAGAATAATAATTTGTGCTTTAATTTTATGAGAAAAACTTTGCGATCATATGATATGATACATTCCAAAATACTCATTTAAAATTTTAGTTTGCTTCCATATGCCCTAGTAAGAGTCAGTACACGTTTGAAATGAACCTTGATTTCAAAATTTATCATGGACGAATCGCATTGGGATGAACAAATAATTAGTAGATCAACTAACAGGCCACAAAAACGTCAAAGAGAAGATCGTTCATTTGAAGGTTAGTTTAACGTTCTTCTATTTTTTTTTAAAATATGCTTAAATTTAACACGAATTATTTAAACATGATTATATTTACGAGTGGTTTAAACAACAAACAACGAATGGTTTGAACATGCCTGTGATTTTAACTTATGGATGATAGTATTTGACAAACAACTATTTTTTCCCTTTATTTTTCTGTTATGATTATTTACACAGTTTCTGTTTTGAAATTTTTTACGTTTTAATTATTTATTAATAGGGGATGGGTGAATAGTGATCTATTATCTAAGTTGTTACTATTTTGTTTATAAAACAATTTAATTAGTCTGGAAGTGAGTCAAAAGGTGAAAAACTTAATGGAATTGGATTGCTAGAAAATCGGTGTTTATGAAACAATAATGCGTGTTGTTGAAGGTGATTGAGGTGGGGTATTCTTTCTTTATGGATACGGAGGTACATGAAAGACTTTTGTGTGAAAAGCTTTGTCAGCAGCTTTGAGATCAAAGAGGGAAATTGTATTGACTATAGCATCTCTTCTTCTCCCAAGAGGTAGAACATCTCATTCTAAAGTTATCATTCCTCTTACTCATAATGAAGATTCAACTTGCAACATTAAAAAAGGGAGTCTGCTCACAGAGTTAATTGTCAAAACTAAACTTATCATTTGGGATGAGGCACCAATAATGAACAAATATTGCTTTGAAGCTTTGGATAGGACAATGAGAGACATTTTAAGATTCAGTAATCTATTGAGTTTGGACCAACCTTTTGGGGGGTAAAACAATTGTGTCTAGAGGAGATTTTGGACAGATTGTGCCCGTCATTCCAAAAGGAAGTAGGCAAGATATATTGTGATTGCAACTATTAACTCCTCATATTTATGGAGATGCTGTAATGTTTTGAAATTGACAAAAAACACGAGGTTGCAGAATCTTGATTCCGACGTTTTTTCTACTGAATTAAAGGTTTTTTCAAATTGGATATCAAGCATTGGAGATGGAACAATCGGTGGTCCAAATGATGGTCATGCAAACGTTAAAATACCTGATGATCTTTTGATAAAGGAGTCAGATGATTCAGTTCCAACAATTGTGGATAGTACATATCATTCTTTCTTAGAAAATGTTGATGATCCATCATATTTGCAAGGAAGAGCAATCCTTGCTCCACTTTTGAGGTTGTTGAATTAGAGAATGAATACATGACTTCCCTTAATAAAAAGGAGGAAAAGACATATTTAAGTTCTAATGGAGCTTCCAAATCAGATTCCAATATTGATTTACTGGAAGATCTTCGTACTCCAGAGTTTTTAAACAACATCAAATGTTCTAGGGTGCCTAATCATGAGCTGAAGTTGAAGGTTGGAATTCTTGATATGTTATTGAGAAATATTGATCATTGTCGGGCTGTGTAATGGGACTAGATTGTTGATTACAAGGCTTGGGAATCATGTTCTGGAAGCCAATGTTATTTTAGGAAGCAATGCGGGGCATAAAGTTTTCATTTCAAGAATGACTTTGACTCCATCAGACACAAGATTACCTTTTAAGTTTCAACGAAGGTTCCTTTGATTGTTTCATATGCTATGACTATTAACAAGAGTCGAGGCCAATCATTTTTCGCATGTCGTGTTGACCTATGGTTAGCTTTAACCTTAATGTTTTGATCATAACAAACAAATTAATCTTGTTTACTAACGATTTGGTTTCAAGTAATCTTCAAAGCGTTTGTTAACGTTGGAAAATGGTGTGTAATGATTCCAAGCCAACTTAATGATAAGTGTTGAGGTCGGCTATAACCGTAATGAGTGGCAGATAGGTAAGTATATGTAGGAAGACCTGATTGTATAATCATTGTAAGCGTGCTTTATTAAGCAGTTGAATGTCCGACCTGTGGGACATTTATGTCTCCTATTTATAAGAAACTTTTGTGAGAATTTGTGATGATTACAAGTATTTAATGCCAAGCTCAGCAATAAATGCCTACAAGACATCTCCTTTTTGGGCATTTATTGTGAAGTGACATTAGCATTAATGACAGCAAGTAGCTTGGCGTCTGACATATATTAAAGGACAACCTATGTTGATGACGTGAGTATGACGTCTACAGGTAGAGGTCCGACCTGGAACCCAATGGAGGAGGTTCGAACTGAATTCAACACCGCAGTGGACTTAAATTCAGGATTATAGATGAGGTCCGAACTGAAAGCTGTCAAGGTTGGCTTCAGGTTATCCATCTTTTGCTTGACTGATAAGCAAAGTAGCATCTGACGTGGCAGAATGAGGTAGAAGGCCAACAATTGCCCTCCAAGACCTATTTTGACATTAATCAAAGGAGGTTTTCAGTTCCTACTACGGTTCAGATGCGTGCTGATCTGAGTTCTGCTGCATTGATTTGATATTTCAGGCAACCCATCTCGTTGGTTGACACATGGAACAAACTTAGTGGTGATGTCATATTTTTGTGTTGCTCGAGGCACGCTTTACTAGTGTGTCATCATTGCTGCATTGATGGTGCTGACCCTTCGTCTTTCTCTTCTATATTATTCCTTGTCCTTCTTTGTTTCTTTGAGTTCATCTGGTAGGATGTCTAGTAAGTTCGGTAGTGATAGCGGAAGAGAAGCCATGTCCAGAGGTAGGGGTAGGGGTAGGGGTAGGGGTAGGGGTCAGGAGGAAGAAGAAGCCAGTTCGAGTAGGATGGTAGAGAGAATAGACGAGGATGAGGTCCTTAGTCTAGCTCAGTTGACTCCTATTCCTCCTCTATCTAGGTCGTCTCCATAGGCCGAGACGAGTGGTGAGAGGGAAGTTGGGCCTGGGACTTTAGGTCAGAGTGAGGCGGAGGTTGTGTCTGGGCTTAAGACGACACCAGTTTGGAAGTGCAAGTTTTTTTCCCTCCGAGGTCAATGAGAAACAACTTAGGGATTGTTATTGTACATATATGGTCTCAGACGACATAGAATTCTTCGTCCCCGGCCCCAATGACTGGGTTGACGAACCACCATTGGGTTGCGTGGCTTTAAATCAAGCCGTGTTAGCGACCGGACTCCGACTTCCTTTTTCCAGAATAGTTAAGAAGTTCTTGCGGGAGTGGAGAATAGCTCCAACCCAGCTCTGCCCTAATGGTTGGAGGACTATGATAGGTTTCCTCATTCTGTGGGACCAGCTCGGCTTTTCTCGTCCTTCAGTTAAGGAATTCAATAGTCTATACTCTTTTAAGTCGGATGGGAAGAAGTCGGGCTTGTGGTATGCGTCGGTGTAGGTAAAGACTGGGGGTAGTGTCATCACCCAGACCCCGGACTCTATTAAAAATTAGAAGAAGTTCTGGTTCTTTGTCCGAGGTCCCTGGCAATTCTCTGTAAATGATACTAGGCCCAATGTTAACATTCCAGTTCGTTACCACGAACTAAGTAAGCGTACTCCTTTACTCGTTTAGTTCGGTTTGATTGAATTCGTACTGAACTGTTTTGTTTACTTCATTTTCCAGGGTATATCTCTCAAGAACCAACAGAAGAGTCTTCAGAAAGAGCTCAGAGAGCTTGAGATATCAGTGAGGATCTCCGATCTAGTAGTGCACTAATTAACTGAGGAGAACTTGATATCAGCTCGACTCTCGCCGTCAAGTTTAGATCATCCCAGAGCCCGTGAGTTGTTTAGAACTCATTCCTTTGTGATTTTTATCATATAAACTTGTACAGTTCTGACTTTGGTTTTTTCCATATCAACCCGGAGAAGAGATGAAGGACATATCTACTCTGTTGAAGAAGAAGACCTAGGCCAGAAAGGAGAAGAGAAAGGTTCCTGCTGGGGATCAAGAGCCTTCGGCTCAACAGATGGTACAACCAGAGCTCCCTCCTCGGTACGTTCCTAGTCCAGCACGGAGCGTTGAGGTGATAACTTCTTTCCCAGTTTGGGATGGCCATTCCTCATCTCAAGCTGTCCAACCTCTACTGATCGCGTCTCAGCCTCAGCCTACCTATTTGGGTTCGACTCTGAATAAAGACGAAGAGTTTATACGGCTTCGTGGGGCTCTCTCTAAGCCAGTGCGTGACTTTATTAGGTTGAACTCGCCGACTAGGAAGGAGATCGCCGAACTTTTCTTATCTACTAGGAAGACGATCAGGATAGTCGCGAAGTACTGGACTCCAGTTCAGCAAAAGTACTTGGATACCATGGGGGTCGTGGATTCCATTATGGCGACGTCGGCCAATACCTCCAGGGCTGCCATTCAGTTCACGTCGACCTTAGAAAAGATGAGCAGGCTCTTGGCTAACATTCAGGTTATGAGAGAAGAGAGGGTCAAGGTTGTGGCTGAGTTGCAAGAGGAGAAGAGACTGCTGGCCACTTTCGAAGACGTTCTGATGAGGCGAGAGGAAAAACTTAGGAGAAGAGAGGCCAAGCTAAGGACGTTGGCAGACGAGTTGGAGATGGTGAAGATGAGTAAGACAGAATTGGAGCAGGAACTCGTGGCCGAGAGGAAGAGCCAGGCCGAACTCAGGGCTGCTCTTGAGAAGAGTGTTGACATGGACGAGGCTGTGGCAGAGTTCAAGTCCTCGGATGCCTACTTGGCTGATCAAGAGAAGGTCTACTTCTTGATGATGGAGGAGCTGATTGAGACGATGGCAGAGAAGCATCTGGATTGGGATGTCCAGTTCCTCAAGGATGAGCTGGCCGAACTGAAGAAAAATTCAAAGCTTAATCTTCCATTGCCCGAAGAGGAAGCTCAGTCCGGAGCCGAGGAATTATTTTGCTTTGTTGTAGTAGTTTTTTTGTAACTGAACTTTATCATTAATGAAATTTTTCGCTTTGTTAACTTGTGCTTTCATTTGGTTTCATTGTTTCACTGTTGACCTTTGAACACCTGACTTCTAACCTCTGACTCCAAGCACACCTGATCTCTGACTTTTGACCTCTGACTCCTTACATTCAACATCCGACTTCTGACCCCTACTCCACGTACGAGCTGAAACTTGTATCTGACTCCAAGCACTTCTGATTTCTGACCTTAGGTCCAAAAGATCAGACCTTATGGTTTTGTGGTATGAATACTCCCAAGTTTGTAGCTCGACTGTAATTTCGTTTTGTAAGACCTTAGATGTCAGACGTCAGATGTACAGACATTAGAGTTGACTTCGGCCTACTTGGCAAACTGAAATCTGCGTTTGGGTGATCAAAAATCTATAAATATAGGTCGGCCATTCTGACCGAGCTATATCATAGGCTTTGATCACTGAGTTTCTATGAATATAGATCGGCCTATTTGGCTGAGCTACATAGTATCTGTGGACATAAGGGTTTTAGTTTGACATCGGTGGCACAACACTTATGCCATCCAACGTGGGTTCGAATTGAGTGGAACCTATTTGTCCTGAGGATTATGATCTTCGTCATTTCCGTAGTTCGAACTTATTATTTTCATAGTAGACATTGGTTTTACAAAATGTTCTACAAAAAATTCTTTTACTTTGTAAATATTTTGAAAACTTTGTACAAGGTGGAAGCCGTGGCTTCTGATAAGTTCTACTAATAGTATTTCTTCAGGTGTTCCGCATTCCACGGATGCATAAGAGATAGGCCTTTTGTGTCTCGTAGTTCGTAAGCTCCGTTTTTGAGTACTGTGACGATCTTGTAACGTCCTTCCCAGTTTGGAGTGAGCGTTCCTGTTTTGTTTTCCTTTGTTGCTGGGAAGACCTTTCTTAGGACATAGTCTCCAGCTTTGAATTTTCGCTCTTTAACTTTGCTGTTGTAGTACTTTGCACTTCTTTGTTTGTAAATCGCATTTTCCATTTCTGCCCCTAACCTTTTCTCCTCAAGTAGGTCGAGCTTAGCCCTTAGGGCATTCTCCCTACAGTCTTCATCGAATGTTCGGACCCTGAAGGAGGGGAGTCCAACCTCAACTGGGATGACGGCTTTAGTTCCAAATGCTAGTGAAAAAGGCATTTCTCTAGTACTGGATCGGCATGTTGTGCGGTAGAACCATAGTACACTGGAGAGCTCTTCTGCCAAGGCTCCTTTCAGTTCATCCAACCGTGTTTTCAAGGTGTATTTGATGATTTTGTTGATAGCCTCGACTTGCCCATTGGCTTGAGGGTGGTTTAGGGTGGAGAAGTGCTTCTTAATCTTTAGCTCCTCACAGAATGATCTCAGTCTGGAGTTGTCAAATTGTTTGCCATTATCTGTGATGATTGAGTAGGGGACTCCAAACCTGCAAACGATTGACTTCCATATAAAATCCATGGTCTTTTGTTTAGTTATTTTGGCCAATGGTTCTGCTTCTACCCATTTGGTGAAGTAGTCGATGGCGACTATGGCATACTTAGTTCCACCCTTTCCCGTCGGCATTGGGCCAATTAGGTCGATCTCCTATTTTGAGAATGGCCATGGGCTGAGGATTGAGGTCAGCCCTTCTGGATGGGCTCTGATGGTAGGAGCTAACCTTTGGCATTTGTCGCATTTTTGAGCGAATTCGATGGAATCTTTCTTAAGTGATGGCCAGAAATATCCTTGTCTCAGGATTTTGTGTGCCAGCGATTGTCCCCCGGTGTGATTGCCACATATTCTTTCGTGGACTTCACTTAGAGCGTATTGGGCTTCGTCTTCACTTAGACACCGAGTAATGGTAGTGCGAAACCTTTTTTGCATAGGACCTCGCTCATAAGTGTATATCTGGCCGCTATGGTTCTCAATCTTCTAGATTCTGCACTATCTTGGGGCATTGTGCCATCTTTCAAAAATTTGATGATCTCGTCCATCCAGCTAGGCTTCAGTTCGGCCGTGGTGAGCATGCGCTCAGGCTGATCAATTGTTGCATTGTTGATTCTTCCGATTGGAATATTCTCTAGCTCTTCTATGCCCTCGCTGGTTGCGAGTCTAGCTAGAGCGTCAGTAAGGCCGTTCTGTGTTCTTGGAATTTGTTTGACTTCCATAGCGACGAATGATTCGAGTTCTTGCTCCACTATTTGCTAGTAAGACGCCATTCTTTCGTCCTTAGCTTGGTAGGTTTTGTTGATTTGGTTGACCACCAGTTGGGAGTCGCTATATATGAGCAACTTGAGAGCGCCCATTCCTTTTGCGAACCTCAAACTGACGATTAGAGCTTCGTATTCGACCATGTTGTTGGAGACGTGGAAGTTGAACCGTAAGGACTGATAGAGTGGTTCCAAGTCTAGACTTATTAGTACTATTCTTACTCCAACACGCGTTTCTGTGGACAACCCATCTACAAAGAGGGTCCAATTTTCTTTGTGTTTGGTGCTGGGCTCATGTTTCGGGCTGAACTCGGCAAGAAAGTCAGTTAGGGTTTGGCCTTTTTTGAAAGTTCGTGGTCTGAAGTGGAGTTCAAACTGGCCGAGCTCTACTGCCCCATTTCACAAGTCTCCTAGAAGTGTCCAATTTTTGGAGGACCCTTCCTAGGGGGGTAGTTTGTCAAAATCTCTATTTGATGCTGCAAGAAGTAAGGTCTGAGTTTTCTTGCTGACATGATGAGTGCATAGGCTAACTTCTCCATGGGACTGTATCTAAGCTCGGCATCATACAGAGCTTGGCTAACGTAGTAGACAAGATGTTGGACTCTTCCGTCCACCCTGATTAGTACAGAGCTGATGGAGTGTTTTGAAACTGCCAAGTATAGAGTTAGGAGCTCTTCAGCCATGGGTTTTGACAATAATGGAGGTTGTGCAAGTTGTGCTTTCAGTCCTTCGAAGGCTTGTTGGCACGCTTCATCCCATTGGAACTCCTTACCACAGCGTAGAGCATCAAAGAAAAGTTTGCACTTGTTTGTTGATTTTGAGACAAAATGACTGAGCACCGCGATTCATCCAGTTAGACTTTGTACCTCTTTGATTTTGGTAGGAGGTCTCATCTCTTGAAGAGCTTGGATCTTTTCTGGGTTGGCCTCAATACCTCTTTAGTGGACCATGTAGCCTAGGAACTTCCCGAATCCAACACCGAAGGAGCATTTGGAAGGATTGAGCTTCATCCTATACTTTCTCAGCACAGAGAACATCTCGGCTAGGTGTTGGATGTGATTTGTGGCCTTTGTGCTTTTTACTAGCATGTCGTCAACGTATACCTCCATAGTTTTTTCAATGAGTTTGGAAAACGTTGTGTTGACCAACCTTTGGTAGGTTGCTCTAGCATTTTTCAGTCCAAAAGGCATAACTCGATAGCAGTACAGACCTCGATCAGTTATGAAAGAGGTATTCTCCTGATCACTTTCGTGCATTGGGATTTGGTTGTATATGGAGTATGCGTCCATAAAGATCAACAGTTTGTGCCCAACCGTGGCATCCACCATTTGGTCTATTTGGGAGAGTAGAAAGCTATCCTTAGGGCATGCTTTACTTAGGTCGGTGAAGTCAATACATACCCTCCAAGTTCCATTGTTCTTTTTTACTAAGACGAGATTGGCCACCCATCAGGGATAAAGCGATTCCCTGATGAAGCCACACTTGAGTAGCTTGTCGACTTCTTTGGCTAGGGCTTCATACCTCTCTGGATTAAGAGGACGTCAGCGCTGTTGCTTTGGTTTGACATCCGGACTGATGCTCAACCTGTGGCATGCAATTTTGGGATCTATTCCTTCCATGTTCGTGTGTTCCCATGCAAAGACATCGACGTTATTTTTTAGGAAGGTCACGAGTTGGGATTTTATTAGTTCATTGAGTTCCTTCCCAATACGCAGAACCTTCTCAGGATGACTGGGGTCGACCTCAATCAGTTCTATCTCTTCCATTGGCTCGGCCTTACGTCCATTATGATCCGTCCTGGGGTCAAGTAGTTCGAGATCCTCCTCGGGTTCTTTATTCAGCTTGGCCACAGTTGACCTACAGTTTTGACCATCGATTCTTCTTGGAGCATGTCTATCCCAACTCGTAGAATGGTGACATTGCAGCTCCTTGCTACCATCTGACTTTCTCTTACTATTCCAACTCCATAGGGAATGGAAATTTTTATGGCATAGTGATAGATGGACGCGGCGGCTTTGAGTTCGTGCAGTATTGGTCTTCCTAGGATGGCATTGTAATTAGACGGGAGGTCTACGATCACGAAGTCTGCAATGATCCTTCTCTGGCATGGAGGTAGTCCGACCTATACCACGAGGGTGATCTGCCCCTTTGGATTCACGTAGTCTTCTGTGAATCCCTGGAGAGGTTTTGTGAATAGCCTAACATGTTGAACATCAATCTCCATTTGTCTAAATGTCCTTAAGTACAGAACATTTACAGAGCTTCCATCGTCGACAAGCATTTGATGGATATTGATCTCGGAGACTGGCATAGTGATAACGAGTGCATCCGAGTGCGATTGTAATACGTGGGATGCATCTTTCTCAGAGAAAGAGAACTTCTCCTCATCTGGCTTAGCTATAGCACTTGACAGTACCTGATAGCTGGTATAAGTTTCTCTAGTGAGTTTGCGGCGTTGTCTCCTTGATCCCTCTAGGTGTTGACTTCCTCCTACTATCGTGTGGATTTCACCTCGGCCCTGTTGAGGTGGGAATGGGGGTGGAGGTGAGGTTGAGGTGGAAGTGGAGGTGGAGGTGGAGGTGGAGGTGGAGGTGGAAGTTCAGCCCAGTCACGAGGTGGAGGTAGTTCAACTCCTCTAGCTGGTCGTGCTAGGAATTCTTTCAGGTGGCCTTGCCTGATGAGGCTTTCTATTTTACCTTTTAAATATCGACAATCGTCGGTATCATGTCCAGTGGATTGGTAATATCTGCAATACTTCATTTGGTTTAGCTCGGATGAGCTTGTCCTCATAGGAGTGGGTTTTTAAGGATCTCCTTGCCTCTGGTCTGCATCAGGACATTCTCGGAGGAGGTATTCAGGATGTGGTATCCTTGGAACCTCTGAGGAGTGGGTCTTGGCCGACATGGGTTCTAGAAGTCTAGTGCTTTCTTGGGACTTTTCTTCTTTTCTAGTTTGAAGTCTTTTTTTTTTGCCTTTAGTGTTCTCCTTTTGGTCACCTTTTTCATTTTCTTGGTTGGAGGTGGCTTCCTTGGTATTGATATACTTTTTAGCTCTAGATACGAATTCTCGATACGTTGCTGGCCCGTCCTCATGAACAGACCACCAAAATTGCGTTTTGGTGCGTAGACTTGATAGGACAGCCATTAGAGCAGTGTCGTCGGAGATTTTGTCCACTTCCACTATCCTCTTATTGAAGTAATCCATGTAAGACCTCAAGGATTCAATTCGTCCTTGCTTGATGCTTACCTGACGTTCTTTGAGAGTAGACCTAGCTTTTTTCCCCATGAAGGTATAGACGAATTGAGATGATAGGTCATTCCAACTTCGAATAGAATGTTGTGGTAGTTTTTTAAACCACCTTATCGCTCTGTTTCCAAAGGTTAGAGGAAAGGCTCTGCACATGATTGTGTCACTGGCTCCTTGGAGTTCCATCCAGGAGGTGTATCTATCGAGATGACCAACAACATCGTTACCGTCATCGTAGCTAGTTAGTTTTGGCACTTTGACCTTTTTTGGCAGAGGTTTTACCAAGATATCTTCCAAGAATGGAGAGTGTCTGTCTGTGGTGTATTCCTCCGGGATGTTCTTTTGCTTCGCCTCTAGCTCGGCCAGACGTTGCTTCATCAATTCAAGCTCATCCAGAGTGTTTTGTACACTTGATGCCGCCATGGATGGGACTTCTTCCTTCCTTCGCATCTTTTGTTCGCACGGTGTAGGCGGGGTCTGAGAGGGTTGACCTAGACGGTCAAAGACGCTGGCCGACCGCTACGTAGCAGCTTTCCTAGGAGGACTGGGGCGCATGTTCTTTCCTCCATTGCTTTCTGATGGACTTTTATCGCCAAAATCTAATCTTCTTTTCACTCGACGATCTTCAGATTTGTCACGCGCTGGTGACTCTACTTCTGAAGCAGAAATTTATCTAGTGGTAGCCTGATTCTTCTCAAGCTATTTGATAGCATGAGTTAGGTATTCAAGCTTCTGTTGAACTGCATCTCTTTCAGGTGCGCGGGTTTGAGTTGAAGTTTCTCCTTGTTGCCTGCGACGGAAGACCTAGAGAAGGTCAACATGTTGGCTTCCAGTTGTTCCATGGCTATGAACCCTCGAGTCATGACTGTGGCTCATATTGAAGGTTTTTTATAGGTTGAAGTGTTTAGGTATGGTAATTAGGTGTTGATCTCTTGGTGAGTTTGTGGAATATGGAGAGCTTCTAGAGAGGCGCCCTCCTTCTAGCGCCAAACTATTGACGTTGGAAAATAGTTTGTAATGATTCCAAGCCAACTTAATGATAAGTGTTGAGGTCAGCTATGACCGTAATGAGTGGCAAATATGTAAGTATATGTAGGAAGACTTGATTGCATAATCTTTGTAAGCGTGCTTTATTAAGCAGTTGGATGTCCAGCATGTGGGACATTATCCTATTTATAGGAAAATTTTGTCAGAATTTGTGATGATTACAAGTATTTAATGCCAAGCTTAGCAATAAATGCCTACAAGACATCTCTTTTTTGGGCATTTATTGTGAAGTGACACTAGCATTAATGACAGCAACTAGCCTGGCGTCTAACATATATTAAAGGACAACCTATGTTGATGACGTGAGTATGACGTCTACAGGTAAAGGTCCAACTTGGAACCCAAGGGAGGAGGTCCGAACTGAATTCAACACCGCAGTGGACTTAAATTCAGGATTATAGATGAGATCCAAACTGAAAGCTGTCAAGGTTGGCTTCAGGTCGGCCATCCCTTGCTTGACTGATAAGCAAAGTAGCATCTGACGTGGCAGAATGAGATCGGAGGCCAATAGCGTTCAAATCAATCATCGTCAAGATCAAGACTATATTACAAATCGGACTCTCACATAAGTCAAAATCAAAGTCAATCATCCAATACAAGAATTCAAGAGTTCAAGAATCAAATTTCAAGATCGAAGATTAGATTTTTAGATCAAATGTGAAGGTAATTACTCTTTAATCTTTAGCAACATGATAAAAGCTCAAAAATATTTTTGTGAACCAAAAACCTTGTTAATATCAACTGCATAAAAAATATTTTTGGACATTTTTTTTAAGACATAGGATTCGGTCAACGAAAAAGCAATTCGATCGACCGAACCCTTAAACTGATCGACTGACTCAACTTATAGGTTGACCAATTAAATATCAGTTTTCAAAAATTATGACCGTTCTAATTTTTACTATTCCAACAACTATTTTTGGTCATTCGAAATGTTGTAGGTCGACCGATCGATCATCCGAATGGATAGAAAGTTCTGAAAATTGATCTCTATAAATTGCCCTTCATTTATTATCATTAAAGACATTCATAAGAGCATAAAAAGAGAGAATCTTCTTGAGATAAGTCATTCAAACTTTATTGCATCTACATCTTCTAAATCATTTACTGAAAAACTTTGATTGATCAAATCGAACTTCTAAATCATCATTCTCATCAAAGTTTCTTTGTAACACTTGAGTTTTTCATCTATTGCTAATTATTGAAGTGTTAGTCTCTCTTGTTACTTAACTTGTATTTATAAGAGAGAAATACTATCTTGTCCCGTAAAGCTCAATATTGTATAAGGATTGATGCTCTTTGTTTGTAAGTCATCGGAAGTGTTGTAAGAGTTTTGATTGCACAATAAGTCAATCAAAATAGTGGAAAGACCGTGCTTGTGACGGAGAGCTTGGTAACAGATGACGTAGATTATTGGTTGGATTGAACCTCCATAAAAATATCGTTTGCACTCTCTCTACCTTTTTATTTACTTATATTGAGCTTATAATTTTACTTGATTAATTTACATCACTTGAGTTTCTTATTTTGAAATTGTTTTTCAAAAAAGTTTGTAAAAACCAATTCACCCCCCTCTTGGTTAATTGTTCTTGGGTTATCAATTAATATCAGAGCAAGGTGTTCATTTTAAAAATAAGATTTTGCAATATTGAGTAATGGCTAACCATAATATTCATATCTTGATGGGCATTCTACAAATCGTCGTCCCTTTTTTAATGGCACCCACCATAACTATTTGAAAAATAGAATTATGATATATATTCAATCAATAGATTATAACATTTGAGAAGTCATTGAATTTGGTCCTTAGGTGCCAACAAAAATTATTAAAGTTGATGATAAATCGGACCAAACCATTCCAAAACCTAGAGAAGAATATGATGAAAAATACAAAAGAAAATTATCTCTAAATGCTAGAGCCAAAAGTTTACTTTATTGTGCTTTAGATAAAAATGAATTCAATCGTATTAGCACATGTGATTCCGCTTACTACATTTGGCATGATTTAGAAATCACTCACTTTGGTACTAACAAAGTAAAAGAAACTAAGATAAATCTTTTAATAAAAGATTTTGAGAATTTCTTCATTAAAAAAAATGAACTTATTGTGGATATGATTACTCATTTCACCGATATCATTAATGTCCTTAAAGGCTTTGATCAAAAATTTACTAACAGTGAACTTGTAAGTAAAATACTTAGTTTTCTCTCGGAAGATTGGAACACATTGAGGATGTTGATTGAAAATACAAAAGATGTCCACATATCCATTGGAGGAGCTCTGTAGAACATTGATGACTTATGAGCTAAACAATGCCGAGACAAAGGAAAGAGCAAAGAAGAAATGAAGGAGCCTCCAAAGCGACAAATTGTCTTAAAATCAACAAATGATGAAGGCTCTTCAAGTATGAATATGAGCGATGAAGAATTTGATGATCTAGTTTTTCTTGTCAAGAAATGTAGAGGTTTCTGCAAAAATCGCCGATTCCAAATGAAAGAAGATAAAGGTGAAGAGAAGAGTAAGAAGATTGTTTGCTATGATTGTGACAAATCCAGTCACAAAAGAACTGAATGTCCAAACAAGAAGAAATTCACCAAGAAAAGCACTCCAAGCAGCTTGGGATGATAGTGATGAAGAAGACCATGAAGAAGATGAAAATCAAGAGGAAATTTCCAACATGTGCTTCATGGCCATTGAAAATAAGGCAAGTCTAAATAACAATTATTCATATAATGATTTGTCTACCTCTTATGATGAAATTCTTGAAGAATTGGAAGAACTTGTTACAAAGTACTCCACTCTTAATAATAAACATTCTTTATTGAAAAATGTAGTTAAGACACTTTTAGTAGCACAAAATGATTTTGAAAAACAAAAGGACATTCAAAATTTCCTAATTAAAGAAAATATTTCTTTAAAGAAAAACGTTGTAGACTTGACAAACATTGTTCACAAATTTAGCCAAGGGAAGAATTTTTTTTGAATTAATGCTTGGTGAACAAAAATGTGTTTTTGATAAAGGAGGTATTGGATACAAACCATTCTTGAAACAATAATCTCTTGAAAATATTTTTATCAAATTATCCAATTCCTCTCAACAAAATGTGACATGTAGCTTTTGTAAGAAATTTGGTCATGTTGCATTTAATTATCTAATAAAAAAAAGGCTATATTTTAAAAACAAACATAAGTGGGTAAAAGAATCCACTAACACTAACTATTAAGGAACCAAAGTTATGTGGGTACCAAAGATAAAAAATTGAAATAATTTTTGTAGGCACCAAGGAAAATGAAGTGCAATTGGTTCTTAGATAGTGATTGTTCAAAGCATATGACCAGTGATCAAACCTTGCTATCTAGCCTCAAAAGAAAGATTGGAGGTCATGTCACTTTTGGAGATAATGCTAAAGAAAATATCAGCAACCACTTATCTTCTCAAACAGCACTCTTCTACTACAAGACATTTACAACTTCTCCCCATTGATTTATTTGGATCCTCTAGAACCGCGACTTTAAGTGGTAAACACTATGCCTTTGTTATCGTTAATGATTTTTCAAAATTTACTTGGGTCATTATTTTAAATATAAAAGATGAGGCCTTAAATGCATTTAAACACTTTTGCAAAAAGGTTCAAAATGAAAAATGATACACCATTACCACAATTAGAAGTGATCACGGTGGAGAATTTGAAAACATTGCATTTGATGAGTTTTGTAAATTAAATGGATATGAACATAATTTTTCGGCTCTTAGAACTCCTCAACAAAATGGTGTAGTAGAAAGGAAAAATTGTACATTGCATGAAATGGCTCGGACTAAGTTAAATGAAAATAATTTACCAAAGTATTTTTGGACAGAAGCCGTTAATACTTGATGCTACATTTTGAATAGAGTTTTAGTTAGTCGAAAGAAAACTAAAAGTCTATATGAACTTTGGAAAAATAGAGTTCTCAATATATGATATTTAAAGTTTTTGGTTGTAAATGTTTTATACTAAATACAAAAGAAAATTTAGGAAAATTTGATTCAAAATCCAATATTGGAAATTTTCTTGGATATTCATCTATTAGCAAGGCTTATAAAGTTTTTAACAAAAGAACATTGGTAGTTGAAGAATCCATACATGTCGTATTTGATGAGACTAACTCTTGTGAACATGAGAAAAACGTTGAGGATGATGTAGATTTGGAAATTCCATTTGAACAATTAAATATTCAAAATCAAGATATAGAGAATCCCAACAATGTTGAAAATCAACGTGACGAAGAAACAACCATGCAACAAAATGAGGTAGAATCTCTTGAAGAACAAAATATTTCATCTTTACCCAAATAATGGAGGTTTGTCTATTTTCATCCAAAATATCTCATCATTAGTGATCTATCCAAATGTGTAAGTACTAGATATTCTACTAGGAACTTTCTTAACAATTGTGCATTTCTTTCACAAATTGAACCAAAGAATTTCAGAGAAGTGAAGTTTGATGAATTTTGGATTCTAACTATGCAAGATGAACTAAATCAATTTGAAAGAAATCATGTTTGAGATTTAGTTTCTAGACCAAAATTTCAAACCATTATTGGTACAAAATGGGAATAAACGAGATGAAAATGGTATAATTGTGCGTAACAAAGCTAGACTAGTGACTCAAGGTTACAATCAAGAAAAAGGTATAGACTTTGAAGAAACTTTTGCACCACCGATTGCTAGATTAGAAACAATTCACATGCTTCTTGCTTTTGCTTGTCACAAAAATATTACTCTTTTTCAAATGGATGTCAAAAGTATGTTTTTGAATGGTGTTATTCAAGAAGAAGTATTTGTTGAGCAACTCCCGGTTTCAAAAATTAAAAATACCCAAAAAAAGTTTTCAAACTTAGAAAAGCTCTTTATGGATTAAAGCAAGCTCCTAGAGCTTGGTACGAAAGATTGAGCAAATTCATTTTATCAAATGGTTTTTTATTGGGTAAAGCGGATACTACTCTTTTTATAAAAACGAAAAAGAACAATATGATTGTTGTACAAATTTATGTTGATGATATCATTTTTAGTGCCACTAACATTTCGCTTTGTGAGGAATTTTCTAAGTGTATGAGCAAAGATTTTGAGATGAGTATGATGGGAGAACTCAAGTTCTTTCTTGGACTCCAAATCAAACAAACTAGTGATGGAATCATTAGTCAAACCAAGTATATCAGAGATATGCTCAAGAAGTTTGAAATGGAAGAATTGAAACCAATGAATACTCCAATGAGCTCATTAATCAAATTAGACAAAGAAGATCAAGGTACTCCCGTAGACATAACTAAATATCGAGGTATGATCGGATCCCTTCTTTGTTTTACGGCTAGTAGACCCGATATTATGTTTAGTGTATGTTTATGTACAAGATATCAATCTAATCCTAAGAACTCTCATTTTAGTGCCATAAAATGCATTTTAGATATCTTAGTCGCACTAGATCTCTAGGTCTTTGGTATCCTAAGGGTACTCATATTGATCTACTTAGCTACTCGGATGCCGATTGGGCCGGTTGCACAATTGACTGTAAAAGTACTAGCAGAATTTGTCACTTTCTAGGCGTTGCACTAGTATCATGGTTTAGTAAGAAACAAAATTCATTTGCTTTATCTTCCGCCGAAGCTGAATATATCTCGGCTGTTAGTTGTTGCGCTCAAATCCTATGGATGAAGCAAACTCCAAGTGATTATCACTTATCATTTGAAAATGTATCTATCATGTGTGATAACACTAGTGCTATAAATTTGTCAAAATATCCCATTTTGCATTCTCGAACCAAGCACATTGAGATTAGATATCATTTCCTACGAGATCATGCACAAAAGGGATATATAATTTTAGAGTTATTGAATACGAAAACAAAATTGGCCGATATTCTTACAAAACCATTAGCACTTGAAAGATTCTCGAATATTCGAAGACATTTAGGTATAATTGACGAATGTGGAGTATGTGGCTAAAACCTAACGTATGCTAGTCTTTATGATGATAATCAATTCAAATTTCATATGATAAAGGTTGTATAAAAACCTATGACAAAAGATCAATCCATGATTTTCTTGAAATTTTCATTAAATCTGCCCATTAGGTTAACCGTTTGCCAAGTCGGATGACCGTTGGAATTTATTCAGACGACCATCTGATCGCCCGTCTATCCAGAGAATTTTAGTTCAAGTTGTCACATTTTTTCGGTTGACCATTTAAACTAAACGAACAACCATTTCAATTAAGAAGGTCGACGGTTACCTCATCTGTCTATCCACAGATTTTTACATTAAATCACAGATTTAATCGATCAACTGGTTTGACAAACAATAACGTTTTTAAATTTAAAATCTTCATATTCTTCATTTTCCATTTCACATTTCTTCCATATTCTCTCCCAAAATCCTTCCTCATTTACAAATTAAACTCAAAATCTTCAAAATTTTCACTTAAAATCAAAACTCATTTCACCCACATTCAAAATTCCGAAAAATCCCTAATTTTCATCCATCAAATCATAAAAACTATTTCCTAAATTGAACATCCGAAACCTATAAACTACTAATCCGATTTTTTCCAAAATGCCTTGAGTAAAAATGGCAAGCAAACAACCATGGAGGTAAAGGCTACCATCACCGTCTTCCGACGACGACTCGCCACCGAAAAATCGTGTTGACAAATGCCCCATTCTCATAGGTAAAAATTTTGATCTTGCTTCTTTTACTTATGATGCCCCTTCTTTTCATGTCGAGGATTTTTTTTTTGTTTCTATGTGTTGGGTTTCCATCATTATCCTCGATGAAAAAGCCTACCTGTACATCATGAAAGCCTTTTACCAAGACATGATATATACTCCGGGGTTGGGTATTTATTGTATGCTCAAAGGCAAATGAATAAAAATCACTCGAAATGTCATTCGTTCCATTCTTGAACTTGAAGATTGTGAAGATTGTTTATATTGTCAAAAGATAGTTCTCCATTTTGAAGGATACAATCCCATCGAAACTTGTAGTCAAGCCACCGACAAACCTTTTGAAAATGTCGTAAGGCTAAGTTCCAATCAACTCACTCTATCTTGTCGAGTCTTACATAACATCATTGCCCATATAATCGTCCCTAGGAAAGGTCATCTAGATGAGGTAACTCTTTTCGACCTCTTCCTTCTCGACTCTTTCTTAGTCGGTCAGAAAATTGATTTTCCATTTATCATGTTATACCACATGAACACCGTTCGCCACGCCCATAGGATTATGGCCTTATCGTATGGGATGATCTTTACCAAAATATTTCAACACTTTGAGATTTCGTTTTGTGATGAGGTCATCATTAATCCAAAACCCACCAACACTATCAATATTCATACCCTCAAACGAATGAAAATTGTAAAAGAAAATGGGTAATGGGTGGCTAAGACAAAAGGCATTGATGCAGAGTTGGGGTCTTCCACGTTACCGTTTGAAGGAGGTGAGGCGATGGACGAAGATGATGATGAAGAAGAGGATGCACCTTCTCCATCTTATCCTAGTGATGTACTGAGCTCTCATATGCTGTCATCTTCCACATCTAGTTTCTTCTTCATCGAAGACCACTATAATATTCTAAATGGCCGTATTGACTCACTTACTTCTAAAGTGGACGGGTTGCAAAACAAGGTGGGAGGTCTACAACAATCAGTCGACGGTTTGACATCGTTGCTTCAACAAGTGCTAGCATTGCAACATGCACTTCACTCCCGATTTGACATGATGTTCCCTCTGCCTCCTCTGCCGGAGAACTAGTTTTTCTAGTTTTAGTTTATGTGATTTTGGAAACAATTTAAATTAATGCATATTTTGTTTGTGTTTGTTTTTGTCAAACTATGATTATTTTTAAGTTTGATGTTATCAATGAAAGTTAAGGCATCTTGTGTTTCATTTAGAGTGAAAATATTTCTATCATTTGGTTTTAACGTTGTGATCATATCTTTTTGTTTATGCCAAAAGGGAGAAAAGTATAGGATGTATATGATGCGATGAATTGTGATGAATTGTGGAGTGATGAATTTTTGAAATTGAATTTATAAATTTTGAGATAAATTAAATGGAAAATATAGCATGCTATAAATTTATCAAATTGTGCTTATTTGAAAAAGATAGGGGAAATATATACGCTACCATTTATCATTTTATCTTATCAATTGTTATATCCTCTATTACACATCATATTGTTTGTCATAATCAAAAAGGAGAAAATTGTTGTCCTATGGTTAACTTTAACTTTAATGTTTTGATCATAACAAATAAATTAATCTTGTTT
Organism: Forsythia viridissima; assembly: GCA_030279155.1. Lineage (NCBI taxonomy): Eukaryota > Viridiplantae > Streptophyta > Magnoliopsida > Lamiales > Oleaceae > Forsythia > Forsythia viridissima. The sequence goes on along the minus strand of CM059036.1, from coordinate 34,906,476 downwards.
ACTAACGATTTGGTTTCAAATAATCTTCAAAGCGTTCAAATCAAACATCGTCAAGATCAAGACTATATTACAAGTCGGACTCTCAAAGAAGTCAAGATCAAAGTCAATTATCTAATACAAGAATTCAAGAATTCAAGAATCAAATTTCAAGATCGAAGATTAGATTTTTTTGATCAAATGTAAAGGTACTAACTCTTTAATCTATAGCAACATGATAAAAGCTCAAAAATATTTTTGTGAACCAAAAACCTTGTTAATATCAACTGCATAAAAAATATTTTTGGTCATTTTTTTTAAGACACAGAGCAATTTGATCTACCGAAACCTTAAACCAGTCGACCGATTAAATGTCAGTTTCAAAAATTATGACCGTTCTGATTTTTACTATTCCAATGGCTATTTTTGGTCATTCGAAATGTTGTAGGTCGGCTGATTGGTCATCCGAATGGACAGAAAGTTTTGAAAATTGATCTTTATATATTTCCATTCATTTATTATCATTAAAGACATTCACAAGAGCATAAATAGAGATAATCGTCTTGAGATAAATTATTCAAACTTTATTGCATCTACATCTTCTAAATCATTCATTGAAAAACTTTGATTGATCAAATCAAACTTTTAAATCATCATCTTCATCAAAGTTTCTTTCTAACACTTGAGCTTTTCATCTATTGCTAATTATTGAAGTGTTAGTCTCTCTTGGTACTTAACTTGTATCTATTATTCATTAAGAGAGAAATATTGTCTTAAATCAACTTCTTCATATCTTTGAGTCATATTGAGGTCCTGTAAAGCTCAATATTGTATAAGGATTGATGCTTCTTGTTTGTAAGTCATCGGAAGCGTTGTAAGAGTTTTGATTGCATCATAAGTCAATCAAAATAGTGGAAATACCGTGCTTGTGACGGAGAGCTTGGTAACAGAGGACGTAGATTATTGGTTGGATCGAACCTCCATAAAAATATTCTTTACACTCTCTCTACCCTTTTATTTATTTATATTGAGCTTATGTTTTTACTTGATTAATTTACATCTCTTAAGTTTCTTATTTTGAGATTGTTTTTCGAAAAAGTTTGTAAAAACCAATTCACCCCCTCTTGGTTAGTTGTTCTTGGGTTATCACATTGGACTATATCTGAAAAGACGAGTTTTTAGTCATGGACAACTATACGTTGCTGTCTCTAGAGTTACAAATTGTGCTGGATTGAAGATACTAATTTGTGATAAAGATGGAGAACCAACCAATTCAATCACAAATGTGGTATTCAAAAAAGTTTTTCGAAATTTGGATTAGCTCTGTTGATTTTTTTCAGTATCAATCTCTAATAGAATATTATTTATTTGATGCTTTTGTAGTTGATTTGATTACAATCAATACTTCCATATATTTTTATCAAGCACACTTTCACAAAACACAACCGTCGTGCATTGCACGGTAAAACACTAGTTATATACAAAATGACAGTATTAGTATTTTTGTAATATATGATACATATATATTTTATTATAATTATTTTCAAATAATAACTTATTTTTGTAAAAATCCATAAGTTGTTCGCAAGCTCTTGTTTGAGGTTTTTTAAAATTAATCAACAAATCATATATAATTGACTAAATGATATATTGAAAGTGCTAAAAATTGCAAATAATATAAAAAATGAGTCTATTTTTACTGCATTTATTTTAATATCAAAATAACTAGAAATAACAGAAAAAATTTAAAGAAAAAGGGTAAATTCAGGGTCGGTCACTGTTGTTGCACTTATGGGCTATAAAGTCATATGGCAAAAACTTAATTCAGTTAAGGTCACATTTTAGTACTAAAGGACCAACATACCCCTGCAATTGTAAAAAAAGTGCTAATTCAATGATACTGTTTTATTATGATAATGTTTTCTATGATATTGTTTTATTATGATACTGTTTTGTATGATACTATTTTAATATGATACTGTTTTATCTGTGATATTATTTCACCTATGATACTATTTCATTTAGATAATGTGCATTGGTATATTTATACCATGTTTTTATCTTTGGTACTGTTTTATTATGATAATATTTCAACATATGATACTGTTATTGAATGCAAATACTATCAATGATCTTGTACTACTAATTGAGTAATTTAATAACAATATCATTACTTCAACCATTAAAATATATTGTACTTAGTTTTATATATGATACTGCTTTATCTATTATACTGTTTTATTTAAACAATGTGCTATATATGATATTGTATCATTACTTCAACCATTAAAAATATCTTGTACTTAGTTTTATATATGATATTATTTTATCTATGCTTTTATCTTTGTTACTGTTTTATTATGATAATGTGTCAACCTATAATACTGTTTCAATCTATGATACTGTTATTTAATACAAACAGTATCAATGGTCTTGTACTACTAATTGAGCGTTTTAAGAACAATATCATTACATCAACTAGTTATATTTTAAGAACAATATCTCTACTTAGTTATATCTATGGTGCTGTTTTATCTATGATACTGTTATATTTATATAAAGTGCTATGGTATACTTATACCATGCTTTTATCTTTGATATTGTTTTATTACGATAATGTTCAATCTATGATACTGTTATTTTACTGGATTGTAGTTTGTGTATGTGATACTATTTTATTAAGATATTTTCATGTATGATAATGATATATTAAGATACATTTATCTATAATACTATTTTGTTAAGATACTATTAAAACGTAAAAAACTAAAGATTGCCATTTTAAGCTAAAGATACGACTTCAAACAGCTTAAATCCACCGTCAGCAGAGTGACTGGTCTTGACTGACCCATCGTGAGGATTCTGAAAATATATTATAATAGAAATTATGAGCACGTATGCGAATTCTATGCCCATTTCTGTTGTGATACTATTTTATTATGATATTGTTTTATTATGATACTATTTTCTATGATACTATTTTCTATAATATAGTATCAAACAACACACATGACTAACAATACAAAGAATACTCTAATGGCCAATTTAATACAGTATCAAGTTGCTATTTACAACAATAAATCATGACCACAACCAATATACTTCCTAAATATTCGCTTCTAAGCTCATCCCATCACAAACAATACAATTATACACCACAACCACCAACTTCGACGCTACCTCTGTCGCCATCCGGAGCCAAATCCACTCTCCCTCGCCCTTCTTACCTGGGGGTTTTAAATTAGATTAATTAATAACAATGAATGTTCATCAGAGACAAGCCAATATGCCCAGTCTTGAGCCCTTGAAATCCCATAAACAACACCAGGTACATTATTGGTACATTTTGCATATATGCACCACGAACTAGTAACCAATCTTTTAGCTATATGATCAAACAATTTTACTCATCATATCATGTACATTATTTGAGTTAAAAAAAGAAAAATTCATGCCCACGTCTAAGCTCTCCCTAATTCAGTAGAAAACCCACATTCAGAAAATTCCAACATTCAGAAAATTCCAACCAAATTGAGGCAAGTAACTAAAGAAAATAAATAAATAAATATATAACTTAAAAGAAAGAGAGGAATCAGGATATATCTCGATGCTGTTTAAAGTCAGGAGTGAGCTTAGGAGTGTTGAACTACCGAGGGTTCCTTTAATCTCGAAGTTAAACTTTTCAATCAAAGGTGACCATTCAGGTGTTGGTTTTTTATTTCAACCGTGATAGTCACTAGATCACCTGGTCTATACACTTCATTGTCCGCCTCAAATTTCAGCTACGGCGGCTCCATATCGTATTTATTGGGATTATTACCCCTAGCGGCGAGGCCAAAGAAAGAGAACCTCCGCGAGGGTTTACTCGGTGGTGGCATTTTTTGGCAAAAATTTATAAAATTAGAGAAATTAATTCATTGAAAATTATTTGATGAATCTGTGTGTGTTATCGAGGTTTTACAGCAACTGTACTGTAGAAGAAGCACTCTCCGTATGCTGCTCAGCCGCGACGAGTGAGGTTTGTAGAGGTAGAAGAAGGCGTCGATGAAGGTTTGTGGAGGTGGAAGAAGGCGCCGAGGTTTGTGGAGGGATAATTTTGGGATTAATTTGAAATATTGTTGAAGAGTATGACTTAATCACAATTTAAAAAAATGTTTTGATCTACTGTGGAAGAAATCATCTACAAGTAACTTATAGGCAATTTTCCCAAACAAAAACATTAGGCCCATTGGCTTGGCCCTAAAATATTTTGGTGCAATAGCTAGTAATACTGGGCCATGTTGGGCCTAGAGGCAGTTCCAAAGTTAGGTCGTATCAGAGCCACTCTAAAAGAAAATCATGCTAGTCTATTTTACACCTTTATGTGAGGACGAGGTTACAATCAAGCTGTAGAAGCCACATAAAAAACAATTGAAGATAAGCTCTGCTAATGAGGTAACAATGCACAAAGCAATGTAAATTAGTAACTTGAAATAGATATGCAATCAATTCTTTCAAAAACTATAGTTAGCAAGGGATTTTTGATTAAATCCTTTTATCACTCAAGACCAGATTCGAGAATCTACTTCAAATACTATTCTTTTGAGCCTTAGTTCAATAATCACTTCCGCCTAGCTCACGTTCAAGGGATGTTTCGCATTCTTTTCAATTACTATTTTTCAAACCGTAGAAGAAATTTTATGAATCACATGTTTAAAAATAAATAAATTTGATTTTCCAAATGGATAATTATGGGTCAGATATTATCCTTAGATACGTGTTCTCAAGGAGAATAAATATTTTCTTTGGAAAATTCAGATTTTTCCAGCATTAGTTGCTATGACAATTTTCTACATTTAACGCATTTACATTGACTTTTACAAAGTAAAAAGCACTTCTTTGAAAGTAAAAGCTTTTTTGGTTAAAATAATAAATATTTGGTTAAAGTTTTTTAAGGGATAATTAACACATTTCGTCTCTATCGTTTGCTCTCATTGTATAAAACGTTCATATCTTTTGAATTTTGACATGTGGACTCCTAAATAAATGTTTCTTTACGAAAATGGTTCATTCCATCCATATCTGTTAACATTTGCCGTTAAAATTAACAAAAGGATTAATTAGCGCAAATAAATCTAAACGAGAGGGAAGATTTGCGCAATAAATAGTAAAATATAGGGATAATTTGCGCACACAAACGTTTAAAGCCAGATTTTGAGTCTTTTTCTTCCAACAACTAAAATATTCTATACAAATAGATAAAATCACATACATTGTAATATTATTGTTTGCTCTCATTGTGCAAAACGTCTCTATCGTCAATGTACAAAAATCTACTATTCCCACCCACCGACCCACCCCAACAACAATAATATTGTATATTTATACGTATATTTTTATGAGAACAATTTTATGCAAAATCATAATCAGAACCTCTTCCTGCACAGTAGAACCACAATGGATCGTCGCTTGTGTAGCTGTGGAACGCAAGCTGAGATGAAGACCTCGTGGACATAAGCCAATCCTGGAAGACGTTTCCTTACGTGCCAATGCCGTTTGGTAATTACTCTCGCACAATTTTATTTTCCAAATTTGTGCCTTTTTTCATTGACATCTGAAATTGAACAGCAGAATGGAGGTTGTGGCTTTTTTGCCTGATGTGACCCGCCTATACATCCTAAATCTACGGAGATAATATCTGGTTTGCTTATATCCAAGAATGTGTATGAAGAATAATTGTAGAATTTACAGAAAGTGAAGAATTTGTTCAATTTTACAACATGCGTGTGTTTGGGTTTTGTGTGTGGATTGATTGTAATATAGGTTATAAAAGACACATTTTGAAGTGTTTATAATGTATTTGATGGCATACATTTGTTTGACTGTGTCAAGTATGTGTTTAGAATGTATATGATGTTTAGAAACAAATATCAAACTCTTATTATTCACGTTGCCTTGTACAACATTATCTTCCAAAATAGGAAGACACCGGTACATAAATGAAATTAAATATTGCTCAAGCTCAAAAGAAAAAAATCAATTGAACACGATATGCATTCACAAGCAAAGTGCCTTTATTAATTTTTATTTATCTGAAAAACGACTTATTTTTAGTATTCTCTTTACCTTAAAGAATTTACCAAAGGAGTGACGAGCATGAAATTTGTCCCATACGTATGTCATCTTGATTTTTTCGGTAGTCTAGCAATTAAAGATTGTATGGTAAAATTTAGGGATTGTATTTAAAAATTTAGGGCAAATTAATATAGGGTGATTGTTGAGTGATTTGAGAGAAATTTGTAGATATTGGAATGTTGTAATCTAACTTCTGCTTTACTCAATGTAGAAAACGGAGAGGAAAAATATAAGATTCAGATTTTAGATGGGTGAACGTGTATTGAAATTGAGGAATGGGCCAATCATTTGTAATTTTGTATTATTAATTTTATGGTAAATTCAAGGCCGGTCACTGTTTTGGCACGTATGGGCTCTAAAGTCATATGCTCAAAACTTAATTCAATTAAAGTCACATTTTAGAGCTAAAAGACCAACATACCCTTAATTGTAAAAAATGCTAATTGTGATATTGTTTTGTTGTAATACTGTTTTATTGTGATACTGTTAAACCTATGATTTAGTACTATTAATGGAATATTTTAAGAACAATATTATTCTCTACTGATTAATTCGTCTACCATTAAACACCATATATATTTATACTTATCTATCTAATGGGAATCTATGTCCTAATTGAATCTCAAACATATTCATAGCCTCGACAGATCTCTCTAACAAGTTGAAATTTCAACAATATCTAATTCATGGCTTACCTTGAGATTTACGAATCAGCTTAAAACTTTGGAGTTTTCGATATGATCATGTTAAAGTTTTTGATATGACCATGTTTTCTGCATAAAATATATTCAAACACCAGTTTTGTGGTGACTATTCATAAGGTTTTGGTGTTATGAGTAGTTAAGTACAAGTTTATGATTCTTGTAGTGAACCTTGTTTAGGATCTGATCAATCAAGAACTGAGAGTGTTAATGAAAAAGAATCAAGTCCAAAGGATGTTCAACAAGAGAAAGATGAAGGGTGGCTTCAATAAAGATACATTTATCCGTGATACTATTTTAGAGGATTTGTGATATTATTTTGACAAGAAAAATTAAAGATTGCCATTTTAAGCTAAAGAGACGACTTCAAATAGGTAAAATCCATTGTACGCAGTAGCAAAGCAACTGGCCTTGACCGTCTCGTCGAGACCATTCCGAAAACATATTATACTAAAAATTCTGAGCACGTATGCAAATTCTATGTTCATTTCTATTGTGATACTGTTTTGTATAATACAGTATCAAATAATACACATAACTATGATATCATGCTTTTATCTTTGATAATGTTTAATTAGTCATGTGTGTTGTTTGATACTGTATTATGCAAAACAGTATCATGGATTAAAACAGTATCAAAATTACTAATGCACATTACCTAAATAAAACAGTATCATGGATTAAAACAGTGTCATAGACAAAACTAAGACATTTAAACAGTATCACAGGTTCAAACCTTGCCATAATTAAATAGTATCAAAGATAAAAGTATGGTATCATAAATAAAACCCATTCTACATAGATTCAAACAGTATCATGGATTAAAACAGTATCATAGACAAAACTAAGACATTCAAACAGTATCACAGGTTCAAACCTTGCCATAATTAAACAGTATCAAAGATAAAAGCATGGTATCATAAATAAAACCCATTCTACATAGATTCAAACAGTATCATGGATTAAAACAGTATCAAAATATACTAATGCACATTACCTAAATAAAACAATATCACAGATTAAAACTAAGCCATTCAAACAGTATCATGGATTAAAACAGTATCAAAATATACTAATGTACATTACCTAAACAAAACAGTATCACAAATAAAACTAAGACATTCAAACAATATCACAGGTTCAAACCTTACCATAATTAAACAGTATCGAAGATAAAAGCGCGGTATCATAAATAAAACCCATTCCACATAGATTCAAACAGTATCATGGATTAAAACAGTATCATAGAGAATGTATGATACTGTTTTGACAAGAAAAATTAAAGATTGCTATTTTAAGTTAAAGAGACGACTTCAAACGTTCCTTGAACAACATGGTTACATGAATCTTTGGGGTAGTACATGCTCTGAGAGGCTTCTGTCCCATGAAAAAGTGAAAAATCATTCTAACACTCAGGTTTTCTGTGATACTGTTTTCTATAATACATTATCAAACAACACACATGACTAACAATATTTTCTGTGATATTGTTTTTCTATAATACAGTATCAAACATCATGCTCTCTTTTAACAATGAGATCTTCTTGCCAATTCCTCAGCACACAGAGTCATAACTTTGGAAGACATCATGCTCTCTTTTAATTCTCTCTTTGCAACAGAGATCATTCACTAGCAAACGTCCAGGATGCTTATGTAACTGAAGAATTTTCTTACCTTGTTGTGCTTTCTCTTTACTAGCAAATATCCAGGATGCCAATTGTTTTCCAATATATATCCAGGACAGTAATGCATCTGAATCAAGCACGACATTGTTGTTCTCATAGTAGACGTAAAATGGAGTTTCTGAAAATTAGTTGCCTCAGATTTTGACTTTTCTTCTAGCATCTTGATTGCAGCATTTAAATCCAATAGTTTCCAAGACCAATTAAGAAACATCTCAGTCCAATCATTATTCACTCTATCGGCTATAAACGACTGCAATTTGGGTAACAAAGTCTCATATGCTCCTGCATCCGTAAATTTTACGTTGTAGTGACAGCATAACCAAAAAGTGACCCTTCCTTTGATAAACTAAAAAGTATCTTTAGATCTGAATATAAAATCCTCGCACTAAGAAACTCTTTCTTCCAATCTAAATTCATTGTGTTCCAGATTTCCTTGTTGAGAGAAGCAAGTACGATGCAGCTGTGCAAAGAAACTGAAACTCTTATGCATGTTTGGTATACTGATCGGCGGCAGAGGCAGAGGCGATAGCAGTGCGGAGGTCGCTGGAGGTGGAGGCAGTTTGTGATGTTCGCTGGAGGTGGAGGTGGAGGTGGAGGTGGAGGTGGAGGTGGAGGTGGAGGCAGTGTGGAGGTCGCTGGAGCTGTGCAAGGGGTGATTTTGGAATTAATTTAAAATATTGATAAAAGTATGACTTAATCACAATTTAGAAAAATATTTTAACCTAATTTGAAACAAGTCATGTGCAAGTGACTTATAGGCAAAATTCCCTTAATTTTATTAGGCTAATGGGTCCAATTGCTATCCATCAAATTGATATTAAGTCAAAGTTAAATTTTATATTAAAAAATTTAAAAAGAAAATATCTCAAAAAGTTGGGGGATCTACGTTTGTTATCTCATACAAGTTTACTTTAGTCAAGAATCTGTAATTGTACCTATAAATAGTCCAACGACTGATCAATAATGGGATGCATTGATTGTACCTATAAATAGTCCAGTTTTACACACTTCTTATTGGATATGATTTAATGGGATACATTGATGGTTCGCATCTGTGCCCATCAACTACTATTGAAGTTGATGAATCCAAAAGTCTCGAACCCGACATTCTCATTGTGGATTCGACAAGATTAGTTGCTACTCAATGCAATTATTGGTTTCTTGTCGCCAACAATCGTCCCTTGTGTTGTGTCGTCTAAGTCTGCATGAGAGGCTTGGGTCACACTTGCCAATACGTACGCCAAGCCCTCTCGTGGATGGATAATGCAATTTAAGGCTGAACTATCTAATCTCGCCAAAGGAATGCAATCTAATTGTGAATTTCTACAAGCAATCAAAAATAAGGCTGATGAATTGTCTCTTATGAATTCTCCAATTCATTGCGGGATCTTACCATTAAGATACTTGCTGGCTTGATTGAAGAATACAAGGACATAGCTACATCAGTCCGTGCCTGAGATACTCATGTCTCCTTTGATGAGTTGCATGAAAATCTAATCAGTTATGAGTCTCATCTTCAACAAGTATTGGACAACAAAATCACATTTCCTGCGAGTGCCAACTATACAACTAAATCCACTAGTTTTCGAACCAAAAACTCTAATCATCGTAATGGCCGATCAGCCCCATCCTCATCACATCCACACACCACTCCAACCAATGCCCAAGCTATACATCATTCATATAAAGGTTTTTATCAACTTTGTTCTCAACAAGGTCACTCAACTAAGCTTGTCCCTACTTTCGTTGTTCTCCATTTTTTTTACTATTTACTCAATCCTCCAAGAGGAATATAGATAACAAAAGAGCAATTAGCGCTCGTGGATGTTCATCTCTGTTGGCATACCATCAACCTCAGGAAACTCAAGTGCATCATCTCGTGCCTTTTTCTACAATTCAGTCCACTCTATGCAGAAGGCTTCATAATCAATCTCTCCTGGCAAGGTAGGTGCAGCCGACCTACACAACAGATCATAAATCATCTCAACTGTATCTTGCCACTCTTCTGGCAATGTGTCGATGAGATGGCTTATATCCTATCGACCTCTAACATCGAAACCATGTCGCCTTACTTCCATCCACATAACCAGCATCTTCTGAATGTGCTGACCCATGTAGTGTCTCGGGTTCAACCGACATTGCTCATATCGTCTAAGAATTTCATCGCTATTTATTGGCCTAAATGTGTATCTTTCTGCAGGGTTCTCTTAGTTCGTACCATGTCTAGAATACCAATTATGAAAAATCCGATTAGTGCGCAAGAATACCAATTCTGCAGGGTTCTCTTAGTTCGTGAAATTTGGTCACATTCTCAAAATATTTAGTGCGCAAGAATAAATATCCATATCTCATTTTCAATTTCAACTTTTCTAAACATAACTTTTAGTCATAATTGAAGCGGACATAAAAATTCAAATATATATACACACACACACACACACACACACACACACTTTCAAGTACTATACTTAAACATAAGAATTCTTCAAACTTTTCTTTACGTCAGAGTTGGCGTAGCGCGACGATGGCAAGTAGCGAAACTGAATCCATAAAATTTGAATGATTTAAATTTTGACTTGACAAATAAAATAAAGATCAAGTATAGTAAACAAAAATTTTAAAATTTTTTGGTTGTTTACAGAAAAGTAGAAATGCACTCTAATACCAAGCTGTAATGCCCAAAATTTCTTAACTCGGAGGGTCACTTAAAAATCTTGAAATAACATTTGAATACACCAAATAAATTTTCCCATGTCCTTGAATAATTTTAAAATTTATCTATTGTAGAAAAGTAACAAGCACGCAAGGTAGAACTTATGCAAACTTCCAAAGCCATAAGATTTTACCGAACTACATTAGGGGTCGCCACAAATTATTTGACTAGTTAAACGTGATCTAAAAATTATGATATTTGAGATAAGATTATATATATGAGGGTGGTTTGTGAGTGTGTTTTTTATGGGAATAAAATAGGGTGAGTGCCGAGATATAAAGAGATTCGAGGGAGCAAAAAATAGAAGAGTTATTGGACAAAATTTGTGGGACTAAAGAGTAGTATGGAGGACCGAAAAAATGGAGTGAATTAAGAGAGTAAAGAGTCTAATTTTTAGAGAGAAACATATGTTGTGATTTCTTTGGGCTGAAATTCAGAAGGAAGAATGAAGATTTATAGTAAAAAATTTGGTTACAAAATAGGGAGCATATGACTTCTATATTTGTTGATAAATGAGAGAGAACTATAGTGAATTTTCTGGGAACTTTTGGTGGTTGGAATTGGAGAGGAAAGAGAGGTTACAAGGGTCGAATTTTAGGGACAAAAAGGAAAGGGATATGACTACTTAGTTGCCTAAGAAAAGAGAAGGAACTAGAGTGAATTTTTCTAGACTTCATGTGGCTGAAATTGGGGAAGAAAAATGGAAATTGTTGCTCTTTTCTGGGGGCCAAAAATCTGAAGAGAAAGGTGCACAAAAGTTGAAATTTTCAAGGACTGAAAAGGGGAATTACTGTGTCGATGAGATGGCTCATAGACCATCAACCACTAACATCGAAACCTTGTCGCCTTACTTCCATCCACACAACCAACATCTTCTGGATGTGCTAACCCATGTCGTGTCTCGGGTTCCACCGATATTGCTCATATCGTCTAAGAATTTCATCACTGCCTATTGGCCTAAACATGCACATCTTTCTGCAGGTTCTCTTAGTTCGTACCATGTTTGGAATATCTATGATGAAAAGTCCGATTAGGTGGGTTTCTAACATCTTTTAATTAAATTCAGAAAACAAAAAAATAATTTTTCATGAAATTTGGTCATGTTCTCAAAATACTTAGTGGGCAAGAATAAATATCCACCTCATTTTCAACTTCAACTTTTCTAAACATAACTTTTTATCATAATTTAAGTATTGTATTTAAACATAAGAATTCTTCAAACTTTTCTTTATGTCAGAGTTGAAGTAGTGCGGTGATGACGGGTAGCGACACTGAATCCTTAAGATCCGAATTGTAACGCCTCAGATTTTCTCAACCCGGAGGGTCACTAAATTAATCTCTAAATAAAATTTGACGACTCCAAATTATATTTCCTGTACCCTCAAAGGATTTTAAAAATGTGACTATTGCAGAAAATAACAAGCGCGCAAGGGAAAAAGAATTTTACTTCTAATTTTCAAGGTTTCCATTAGACCACATATAAGGCTTTCTATAGCCACTAATTTCACTCAAAAACTCCAAATGTACATGTAGTTATGATTTTTCAAAGTAGGGCAGGAAGCTGAAAATTCAGAAAATGAAACTAGGCAAATTTCTAACTTTAAACGGCAATTAAACCAACATCTCATTTTTCATACATATTATATAATTAAATACTGAAAATCCAACACTTAAAATATCGTATTTACATCATGATTGACTCGATCATCTCGACGTCAAATCTTAATTTAAATAAAAGAAGTCCACTTCGTGTTCGCTAGCCTACGCTATCGCGTCAACGCCAAACTTTTCAATTTGAAAATTTGTTCGTTTTTAGGTGAGTATTTCATAAGAAAAACTTAGTAACAATTTATACTAACATGTGGGAAAAGTTATACGGAAACATAAATGCGACATGCCACCATTTTAAACGTACATAGGAACAACATAAATTTGTCAACGGCACCTATGAACTTAAATATGATTTCCTTCAATCACCATCATACATATTTGATTACCTTCACTCACAATCATAAAGTTCTTTCATAAATAATTTTATATGGCATTTACTTCACATAAAATTTTTCCCAAAAATTATTTATAAATCATGGTAAAAGTAGTGAATAAAACTACCTCGAAAAAAAGTTAACGGTTGAAGTTGTGATGGAGAATAAATCGTTACTGCACCTTTTACAAAATCAAACCTGCACACTTGCTCTTTCTTTCTTGCAAAAAATGTATATATGATGGTTATTATAGGAAACTTTTGTGAATTTTTTTATAATCAACATGGCCAAATTTGGAGAGAAAATAAGAAAGGTTTCTGCTGAGGTTTTGGGATTGATTTTTGTAGGAAGAAGGATATGTGAGTTGGTTGTATTTTGAGAGGAAATGGAGAAAGTGTGCTGGCCAAAAATCTGGATAGAAAGGTGAAGAAAAGTGAACTTTCTGCTGACTTCTGGTGGACGAAAATCTGGAGAGAAAGGTGAAGAAAAGTGAAACTTCTTGCTGACTTCTGGTGGTCCAAAATTGAAGGAAGAAAATAGGAGATTTTGCTAAGTTTTTTTGTGCTAATGTTTGGGAGAAAAATGAGGGAATGTTGCAGGAACAACGAGAAAAACATAGCACAGAATGGCTGGAACTTTAAGGGCCGAAAAGTGAAGAGGAAAAATGGGAGTTTTTGTTTAAGTCCAAAGCTGATTTTTGGGAGAAGAAACCTCTACTGTAGGGACCGAATCTTGAGAAGGGAGAATTGAGATATAGATTGGGGCTGAAAAGAGAGGGAAAGCCAGAAGTTAATGGGAGGTAGTTATAAGGTCATAGGTAGTTTCTTAGTTGATCATGAGCTTTGTTTCTTTTGGCTGAAATCTGGGCAGCAAGGTGGGTGGTTTTCTTGAGATAATTGGGAGGTTAAATGATCGTCTGCTCGAGATTGACGGCCGGGACAGAGGAATTCTTTCCTAAAGAGGACTGCTAGACGACTGTGAATGCAACCAAGATTAGCCGGAATGGACTACTGGACTGCTAGACCTATTTCCATGATAGGTCGATTGCTTACCAAAGGAAAAAAGCATTGAAACTAAGAAGACTCAAGGCTATGGGAAGGTTTTAAACCTGCAAGCCCCTAACTGACAGCAAAGACATCGAAATTTCCTCTAAAATTACTAGGTTCAAGGGTTTTAAAGAAGATGTCCGGGCAACCGTCAGGTCCCACTAAAAATAGTTGCCTTGTCACCTTCTAAATAAGCATTTCTTTGATTTTTCAATTTTCCACAAGCCCCGTTATTGGGATGTGCAAGCTCAATATCATACATGTTGCTTGGGGTTCTACCAACGAGGTTGGGCTTCTTGCTTAAAGAAAAATTTTTGGTCGTTACACGAATCATTTAAATTTTGACTTGAAAAAATAAAATAAGATCAAATATAGTAAAAAAAATTTAAAAAAATTTTGCGAGTCTACAAAAAAGTAAAACCGCACTCTAATACTAAATTGTAATGCCCCAAAATTTCTTAACCCGGAAAGTCACTTAAAAATCTTGATATAACATTTGAAGACACCACATAAATTTTTCCATGCCCTTGAATGGTTTTAGAATGTATCTATTGCGGAAAAGTAACAAGCATGTAAGGAAAAACTTATGCAAATTATTTGACTAGCTAAACGTGATCTAAAAATTATGATATTTGAACTGTGAGTACTTGGAACCTTAGACTACAACATCTAAAAAATATAGAATTATATCAACTCATTTTTTATGTGAAATAAATGGCCGAAGTTGCCTGAAAACTAAGCCTCGGGCACAACTGACACTGCTAGGGAAAATGGTCATAATAAATTCATACGACGTGATATTTGGGTGATTCCAAATTTCACGAATATATAACATATAAATATATCGAACTCCACTAATTTGACTCCAAAATTCTAAGTACACAAAAATTTATGGTGTTTCAAAGTTAGGGGCAGAAAGCTGATATTCTCATAAATACGATTCAACAACTTCAGTTTCTATTTTCCAAAACGGAAACTTAATTATAAATCAGGTTTTGCTCCACTTTACAATATTAAAAACATATTCAATATATAACTACGACATTTCCTTCACGGTCGCTACTCTACACCGTGGCACCAACGCCAATCATATCAATATGAAGATATAATAATTTTGGGGTGAGCATTTCAAAAGAATCACCTAGTAGTAATTATACTTGCATAAAAGAATTTTATATGCAATCATAAATACAACATGCCATACTTTAAAACATACTTATGGAATGGTATCCGGCATCACATGATTTCTTTTGTGATTACCTTCAATCACAGACATAAATAAGTGATTACCTTCAATAATCGACATTCTTAAGTGATTGCCTTCAATCATTAACATTCTAGGTGATTACATCCAATCACTGACGTAATGTTCCATCATAAAACATTTAACATGGTGTATGAGTAGTGTAATAATATTCAAGTTTAAACATCATGAAAACATATAAATTTTGTAGTATAAGAACTACCTTGAAATAGAGTTTTCGGTAGAAGTTGAAGTGGTGGAAATAATTCGTAGTACGCATTTCAAAATTCTCCACACATATGCCTTTTCTTTTAGGTGAGATTGTATATCTGATGGTGGTTTATGAGTGTGTTTTTTTATGGGAAAATAGGGTGAGGGCCGAGATATAAAGAGAATCGGGGGAGCAAAAAATAGAAGAGTTCTTGGACAAAACTTGTGGGGACTAAAGAGAAGTATGGAGGCCGGAAAATTGATTGAATTAGGAGAATAAAGAGCCCGATTTTCATAGAGAAACATGGGCTGTGATTTCTTTGGGCTGAAATTCGAAAGGAAGAAGGGAGATTTATGTTCAAAAGTTTGGTTACAAAAGAGGGAGTATATGACTTCTATATTTGTTGATAAATGAGAGGAAACTGTAGTGAATTTTTGGAAACTTTTGGTGGCTGGAATTGGAGAGGAAAATGAGGTTACATTAGTCTAATTTGAGGGACAAAAAGGAAAGGGATATGACTACTAAGTTGCCTAAGAAAAGAGGAGGAACTAGAGAATTTTTCTGGACTTTATGTGGCTGAAATTGGGGAAGAAAAATGGAAATTGTTGCTCTCTTCTGGTGGCCAAAAGTCTGAAGAGAAAGGTGCACAAAAGATGAATTCGAGGACTGAAATCATAACTTTGGAAAACATTCTATATAAACATAGCATTTCATAATCTTTTGCATATCTGGGTTAGGGATGCAGTTGATTGGTGGATGCGCGTAGTGCCGGCGAGAATTCAAGTACATTTCATTTTATAATTCATTTGCAAGTAAGGCATATATTTGAAACACTTTCGTAGAAAACCATCACTAGCATGTATTATGTTAAAACGATCCCCTTTCATGGTGCTAAGTATGCTCATGAACAATAAAAAATACAATATCCATTTGCACATAAACGTGGTTCCACAACTAGGCACATAATAAGTCACATAAATCTTGTCCCTAAACATAAACAAGTCTACAGAAATTACTCAAACCGGCAATATGGTACCAAGTTGTAACGCCCTGAGTCTTAAGATCCAGATTGTTACTTATGAATGTACATTCATTGGTTTTTAAACACTCTTATCGAAAAAATGTAAAATAGCCTCATTTGAGCCTTTTTGGACATTTGGAAATATTTTTTTTCAAAATAATATCTAATTTAAGGAAACATATCAAAGGATACCTTGTTTTTGACATTTTATCATGATTTGGGAAGCCGAAAATGAATTTGTAACGCCCCGGATTTTCTCAACCACTGGTCACTAAAATAATCTCTAAAATATATTTGACGACTCCAAATACTATTTTTCATACCCTTGAATGGTTTTAAAAAGGTAACTATTGCGGAAAATAACAAGCGCGCAAGGGAAACATGATTTTTCTTAAAATTTCCATGGTTTTGCCAATATCGTGATAGGTGTCGCCACAATTTATTTGACCATCCAAACGAATTCCAAAAATTCCAAAAATTGGACTGTAGATACTTGGGTCTACAGACTACAGCATGTTAAAATTTTATACCTTACCTACTTCGTTTGGTAGGTGAAAATGTTAGTTGAAGTTGCCTAAAAACTGTCCTAGGTGCCTTAAGGCAGTCCGCTAAAATATTCATAATAAATTCATACGATGGAATTTTTGAGTGATTCAAATTTAATTTATTAGAACACATATAGAGATTTCCATATCCACTGATTTCACTCAAAACCTCCAACATTAGAAAAAGTTATGATTTTTCAAAGTATGGGCAGTAAGCAGAAAAATCAGAAAATAGAATTAGACATTTCAAACTTGAAAATTTTATTGACAAAAGAACCAACATCTCGTTTTCCATAATATTACATAATTAAAATAATGTATCGAATACTTAAAAATATCATATTTACATCATAATTGACTCGATCATCTCGACATCAAAACTTAAACTAAGTAAGGAAATTCCACGTCATGCTCGCTAGCCTATGCCATTGCATCAACGCCAACCAATTCAATCTGAAAATTTATTCATTTTGGAATGAGTATTTTATAAGAAACACTCAGTAGCCATAGATACTAACATGTGAGAAAAATTATACGTAAACATAAATGCTCGTGCTCTCACTTTTAAACGTACATAGAAACACATAAATTGGTAGCGGCACCACATAACGTCATATATGCTTACCTTCAATCACTAACATATTAAAGTGATTACCTTCAATCACTATCATAAAATTCCTTCATAATTAGGTTTGCAAGGCATTTATATCACATCATAATTTTCCAAACGTCATGTAAAAATCGCAGTAAAAGTAGTAAGTAAAACTACCTCAAAATAGAGTTTTCGATTGAAGTTATGATGGAGAATGAATTGTTACTGCACCTTTTCCAAAATAAATCGGTACCTTTGGCTTTTTGTTCTCCCAAAATATAGTATGGTCACAAGTTTTAAATGAAGTTGAAAAATAGAGAATTATGGGCTGAAAGAGAAAGAATAAGACTATATATATTGGTTGATAAATGAGGTGAATTCCAGCGAATTTTTTGGGCAATTTTGGTGGCTGAAAATAAAGATGAATGTGACTGAAAAAAGTAAAGAAAAAACACAGCAAACACTTACCGCTGGGCCGAAATTGAAGAGAAAGTGGGGTTTGTTGCTTAAGTTTTGTTTTGATTTTCCTTGGGGCTAAGAGAAAACTTCAGGGATGAATTTGGAGGATGATTAAGTGATGTTTTTGCTTCCAAAATTTTGAAGAAGAAGCAAGGGTAAAGCTCCTAATGATGGCCGAAAATCAGGAAACAAAAGGGGACCTGCTGCTGTATTTATGGGGCTGGAAATAGAGTGAATTGTTTGTGTTTATGTGGGATTGAAACGAAGGGAATAAGGGGGATTATGGGGAAATAAATTGAGGACTTTTGGGGGGAAAATAGCACATAGGTTGGTGGCTCAAATGTGAGGGAAAATGGGGCTGAAAACTAGGAGATGGAAAATGAATCTCTTCAGGTTAAGTGGAGGCTGTTGTGGGCGGTTTTTAGCAGGTTTCTTAGGAGTATTTCATTTGTATTTAAAGTGGACTAGAGGGTGTGAAAATGGGAAGGTATTGGACGGTTTTTGGCAAGAAACATGGGATAATGTAGCTGCTGGAAATATGGGACCTAAAGGGTGGTTTTTCAGCAGTTTTGGAGGAGAAATCTGGGGTTGTTTTCATCATCAAGTTTAGGGGGGGAGGGGGGGGGGGGGGGGGGGGGGGATCATGGGGACATTTTCAGCAGTTAGATTGGGGGTTAATTAGCTAAAATAGGTGGGTAACAAGGTTGGTAAAAATGTTGATCATGGAAGAGTAAATGGCTGATGGAAATGGGAGGAAGTGGGTGGTTTTTGCTTAGTCATTAGGGGCTGTTTGGAGTTATAAATTGGAAGGGTTAAGGTGTTGTTTGGTGTGTTTAATTTGGCAAGAAATAAGGGGTTGTTTGGAGAAGTTTTTCTTGCAGTAGAATAACACGATAATAAAGTTGATTCTAAGTGAAAAGTTGACTGAAAAATGGTCGAAACTAAGATGAATGAATTGACCAAAAATGGGTAGAGAAGATGTTTTATTTTCGTTATTAGTTTTCAATTTTTCTATTGGTCTAAAATAAATCTAAAATTAACTCAAGATAAATTATTCGGGTTAAGAAAGTTTAATTAGTCTCAGTGATTAATAAAATTTCATGCTCGTCATATAAAAAAAAAAGGCAAGCTCGTGCAAAATAATCGCTACTAAAATATTTTAAATCATACTCGGAAGTTTGTAGCGACGCCTGAAGTGAAAATTTTATTTTCTTGAAATTAAAAGACGAAATTTTTCCAGTCGTTACAACCCTCTCCACTTAAAATAATTTCGTCCTCGAAATTTAACTTGCTTGGTTTACGAGGTCCGGTTACTTAGGTAAAATATATTGTTCTCTTTTTCAAGTGACCCCATCTTCCTCGTGGCTAACCCACTAAACTTGAACTAAAGGGATCTCCAGTTTCTCTAAACATGGATATTTTTTTCTAGGATCACCGCAGGCGCTTCCTCATAAGTCATGTCATTCTTTGAATACATCGACTCATATTTTACCACATGCGCAGGATCATGCACGTATTTTCTTAACATCGAAACATGGAATACGTTGTGCACTACCAAGAGCTCGGGTGGCAATGCCAAACGATACGTCACATTTCCAATTTTTTTTTTTCAAGAATCTCAAATGGGCCGAAGTTGGTCTTAACTTTCCTTTCTTTTGAAAACGTAAAATCCTTTCGTCGAAGCCACTTTAAGAAATACTTTCATGCTGACTTCAAACTCTAATTTGTTCCTCTTTTGGCCGTCATAACATTTCTGACGATCTTGCGCTGTCTCAATTCTAGACATGATCTTGTCTATAGCTTCTACCATTTTCTCAAGAAATTTTGGATCCAAATTCTTCCTTCGCTAACCTCATCCCAACAAATTGGCGAACGACATCAACGACCATAAAATGTCTCATATGGTGCCATGTTAATATTAGTTTAGAAACTATTATTAAATGCGAACTCTACCAACGGTAAGTGACTTTTCCATTTACCACCTAGATCCAGAACACTTGTCCTCAACATATCTTCCTAAATTTGAATGATTTATTTTGATTGCATGTCGGTTTGAGGATGATACGCTGTACAAAAAAATCTAATTAAGTTATCGTAGCTCCCTGAAGGCTTTTCCATAAATTTGAGGTAAACCTCAGGCCTGAGTCCGATACAATGAAAACTGGCACTCTATGAAGTCAGACAACTTTTCTTACATACAATTGTGCTAGCTGTTCCAAACTAAAATTCATCCGAATTGGCAGAAAATTGAGCAGATTTCGTCAAACAGTCTACTACAAACCTGATGGCATCATTACCTCTTGCCGATCAAAGAAAACCCATAACGAAATTCATTGTGATTTTCTTCCATTTCCATTGTGGTATATCCATTGGATTTAATAGCCCTGGCGGCCTCGGATGTTCTGCATTACTTGTTGACACACCAAACACTTAGACACTAATCGAGCTATAATCCCTTTTATGTTTCTCCACTAAAATGTGTTACATAAATTCTTGTACATTTTAGTTCCTTCTGCGTGTGCGACGTAAGGAGCATAATGAGCTTCAAATAAAATATCATCCCTCAACCTATCATTCTTGTGCATGCACAACCAACCTTTAAACATCAAAGTTTTGACATCGACTATTTCAAATCCTTTCCTTTTTTTATTTCCCACACCATCCTTGATTTTTATTCTTATTTTTTTTTTCCAAAAGAGATCATTTTTCTTAGCTATTGCAACTCTATCTTGGATCGTCAATTTTAATGTCAGAATTGTTATCATTTTTTATGCCCTCACTGGCGGCGCCAACACTTCAAGTCTTAAATTCTCAAAATCCTTGATCAATTTATCTTGCTTCGTTCACAACGCTAACAATTGACCAATGATCTTCCTGATTAGAACACCCGCAATTTCATTAGCCTTACTAGGATGGTACATGATAGTGTAGTCATAGTCCTTCACCAACTCTAACCACTATCGTTGTCTTATTTTTAATTCATTCTGAAAAAATATGTACTTGAGACTCTTGTGGTCGGTGTAAATCTCACCCTTGCTTCCACTGGCACATTATCTAGTATCGCCACTTCCGATGAGGTGCCAGTAAGATATACAAGATATCCTTGATAGGATGCCTTAACTCTCGACTGTAATACTTAAACTATTCACCTTTTGGTTGCCAAAACACATCTTCTTTATCCAAAACACACAATTGCGGCATGGTTATTTCTTAACCAAACTATACCCAAAATTATATCAAAATATTTCATTCTACCACAATCAAGTTTGCTTCTAAGATCAAACCATCAAAATTTTCTGTACTGCCTTTGATATTTTATATATGTCTATATGTCCTACTAATGACATACTAATTTGAAGTACACTATTATAATCTGTCAAAAACACAACAATCATACTTGGCAAAAGTAATAATGAAGGATAACACACAAAAACGGAAAAAGATAATATCTTTTATCATTCACTTGATCCTTCAAGATAAATACAAATAAAGAAATAGTGTTTGGCGCTCGAACAACTGGAAAGGAAAATCCTACTCCCAACTACTACTATCTAAAATTCATCTGAAATAGAAATCTTACTAGAGTTGTCCTATCTTTACTCCTCAACGTCTGGGATAGGCGACAGTGCATCTTCACATATTTTCAACTCTGGTGGTACTCTTTCAGCTTTGAGAAGCTTCAGGAAACTCAAGTACGTCATCCCAAGCCTCTTCCCACAGTGATGTCAACACTGTGCAAAACGCCTAATAGTCAAGCTCTCATGGTAGGATGGGTACAGCTAACGCCCATAATAGATCATAAACCATCTCAGCTACGTCTTGCCACTCGTCTGGTAATGTGCTGATAAGGAAGGGCATAGCCCAGCGACCAGTGACAACAAAACCCAATCGCCTTTCTTCCGTCCTCATTACCAGCATCTTCTGGAAACACATCGGCGTATCCTCTAACTACTGGCACATTATCCACTGATAATTTCTCAGATGGGGTGCTAGTAAGATTGACAATGAACTTTTAACAATCTCTCTTCTTTAGCAACTTCTCTACCTACAAAGCTAAGATGAGGCAAGAAAGTGCTTTAATCCTTGACCATCTTTGTGTCCATGTCATCAAAAGATTACTCATTCTCAAAACATACAATGGTAGCGCGATTACTACCCAACCAATCCATACTCAAGATAATATCAAAATCCCACTTATTTATAACATGTAGATCTACTATCAGTACCAACCTATCAAAATCTATCTGCACTGCACTAGCTAATTTATCCGTATCTGTGGCATACTAACCTTTAGTATACTATCATTTTTCTAACATGTAACATTAATAGCTAGGTGTGCATCTGAGGTGCCTAATGTTTGATCCTTTAACCTCTACTTTCAAAAAAGGGTAAGCACACAATTAACGTCAACATCTTGTTTTCAAAAACTTGTAGTTCATCGCCCTAATACGTGCTGTCCTATGGCTACCGACATGATGGCCACTAAGGATCCGTAACAAACTAAATGTAATCATTTCTTGCCGCATCGACACGTTCTAAATAGTATTCACTTGGTGGAACTACGTCTGAAATACCAATTATGAAGAGTCAATTTAGGTGGGTTTCTAACTTCTTTTAATTAAATTCCGAGGACTTAAAAAAATAAATTTTCATAAAATTTGATCACGTTCTCAAAATACTTAGTGTGCAAGAATAAATATCCACATCTCATTTTCAATTTCATCTTATCTAAACATAAAATTTCATCATAATTGAAGTGGATATAAAAATTCGTATATAAGAATTCTTAAAACTTCTTTACGTTAGAGTTGGCGTAGCGTTACGATGGCGAGTAGCGACACTTAAATTCTAAAATCTTAACCTATAAATTTTTAACTTGATATAATAAAATAAATACCATACAAAATAAATAAAATTTTAAAATTTACGCAAGTCTACAGAAAAGTAAAACGTGCTATGATACCAAGCTGTAACACCCCAGATTTTCTCAACCTGGAGGGTCACTAAAATAATCTCTAAAATATATTTGAAAACTTCAAATAATATTTTCCATGCCCTTAAATGGTTTTAAAAAAGTAACTATTGCAGAAAATAACAAGCGCGCAAGGAAAAAAAAGACTGTTCTTAAAATTTTTATAGTTTTGCCTATATCGTGATAAGTGTCGCCACAATTTATTTGACCATCCAAACGAATTCTAAAAATTCCAAAAATTGAACTATAGATACTTGGGTCTACAGACTACAGCATGTTAAAATTTTAAACCTTAGCTACTTCGTTTGGTAGGTGAAAATATTAGTTGAAATTGCCTAAAAATTTTAATGGCAAAGGAACTAACATCTCGTTTTTCATAATATTACATAATTAAAATAATGAATCAAATACTTAAAAATATCATATTTACATTATAATTGACTCAATCATCTTGACATCAAAACTTCAACTAAGTAAGGATATTCCACGTCATGCTCGCTAGCCTACGCCAACCAATTCAATCTGAAAATTTATTCATTTTTGGGTGAGTATTTCATAAGAAACACTCAGTATTCATACATACTAACATGTGGGAAAAATTATACGTAAACATAAATGCTCATGCCATCATTTTTAAATGTATATAGGAACATATAAATTGGTAGCCGGCACCACATAACGTCATATGTGATTACCTTCAATCACTAACATATTAAAGTGATTACCTTCAATCACTATCATAATGTTCCTTCGTAATTAGGTTTGCATCGCAATCATCATAATTTTAAACGTCATTTAAAAAATCGCAGTAAATGTAGTAAGTAAAACTACCGCGAAATAGAGTTTTCGGTTGAAGTTATGATGGAGAATGAATTGTTACTGCACCTTTTCCAAATATAAATCGGTGCCTTTACCTTTTTGTTCTCCCAAAATATAGTATGGTCACAAGTTTTATATGAAGTTGAAAAATAGAGAATTATGGGCTGAATTGGTTGGAATTTTTTTTTAGAACACTGCAACAACTTAGTGCTGGACCGGAAATTTGGTGACGAAAGAGAGAGAATAAGACTTGTATATATTGGTTGATAAATGAGGTGAATACCAGCGACTTTTCAGGGCAATTTTGGTAGCTGAAAATGAAGATGAAAGTGACTGAAAAAGTAAAGAAAAAACACGGCAAACACTTACCGCTGGGCTGAAATTGAAGGGAGAGAAAGTGGGGTTTGTTGCTTAAGTTCTATTTTGATTTTCCTTGGGGTTAAGAGAAAACTTCAGGGACAAATTTGGAGGGTGATTAAGTGATGTTTTTGCTGCCAAAATTGTGAAGAAGAAGCAAGGGTAAAGCTCCTAATGATGGCCGAAAATCAGGAAACAAAAGGGGACCTACTGCTGTATTTATGGGGCTGGAAATAGAGTAAATTGTTTGTGTTTATGTGGGATTGAAATGAAGGGAATAAGGGGTATTATGGGGAACTAAATTGAGCACTTTTGGGGGGAAAATAGCAGTTAGGTTGGTGGCTCAAATGTGAGGGAAAATGGGGTAGAAAATGGAACTGAAAAATGGGAGATGGAAAATGATCTTCTTCAGGTTAAGAGAGGGCTGTTGTGGACGATTTTTGGCAGGTTTCTTAGGAGTATTTCAGCTGTATTTCAAGTGGATCAGAGGGTGTGAAAATGGGTAGGTAGTGTATGGTTTTTGGCAGGAAACGTGGGGTAATGTAGCTGATGAAAATATGGGACCTAAAGGGTGGTTTTTCAGCAGTTTTGGAGGGGAAATCTGGGGCTGTTTTCATCAAGTTTAAGAGGGATCATGGGGACGTTTTCAGCAGTTAGATTGGGGGTTAATTAGCTTAAATAGGTGGGTAATAAGGTTGGTAAAAATGTTGATCATTGGGGAGTAAATGGCTTATGGAAATGGGAGAAAGTGGGTGGTTTTTGCTTAGTCATTAGGGGCTGTTTGGAGTTATAAATTGGAAGGGTTAAGGTGTTGTTTGGTGTGTTTAATTTGGCAAAAAATAAGGGGTTGTTTGGAGAAGTTTTTCTTGCAGTAGAATAGCACGATAATAAAGTTGATTCTAAATGAAAAGTTGACTTAAAAATGGTCGAAACTAAGATGAATGAATTGACCAAAATGTGTAGAGAAGATGTTTTATTTTCGTTAGTTTTCAAGTTTTCGGTTGGTCTGAAATAAATATAAAATTAACTCAATATAAATTATTCGAGTTAAGAAAATTTAAGTAGTCTAGGTGATTAATAAAATTTCATGCACGTCATATAAAAAAAAGGCAAGCTCGTGCAAAATAATCGCGCTAAAATATTTTAAATCATAGTCGGAAGTTTGTAGCAACGCCGGAAGTGAAAATTTTATTTTCTTGAAATTAAAAGACGAAATTTTTTCCGGTCGTTACAGAATTAGGACGAAAATTGAACTCAAAACGGAGGAAAATGTAAGACGGCAAATGGTGAACACTTGGTGAGGCCGCCCCACAATCTGGTGGCTGCGGGAGGAGAGGCTAAGCTCTCTTCTCTTATCTCCGCCCACCCCACTATAGCGCGGCCAGTTGGCGGTGCTCCGCCGTGCAAATTTTCGTTTGTTTGCCTTCTATGATACACTACTTACTCCAACACTAGTTTTACCCACCAAATGAATTCTGAATAATATGAAATTTTTACATGAACTCTAAAACTCATTCATGATCAACATAATAAAATTTTGGGAATTAATTTGATAATTTAGGCATTCAACATATCTTTCGAACACATGGAAAGTTCTATTCCCAAGTAGACCCAATGGGATGGCAAAAAAACGTGCCGCCCCACCCCACCCCGCCGCGCCGAGTAATAGGGGCGAGTTTGGAGCAGAATTTTCTGCCCTGCGGCGGGTCCGGGACAGCCCTGCCCCACAACCCGCCCTCTCAAATTTTTTATTATTTTTTTTGAAAAATCATAAAATATTGTAAAAATTATAATTTTACTAAAAACAGACTAAAGAAGAATGAAACCCGGGTTGAAACTTATAAACTACCAATCTTAACTACTACACCACAACCCAAATCTTATAATTTTTTTATTTTGTTTGGTACAAATATTTAAAAAATTTGTATTTCTTTTTTTTTTTTTGTATTTCTTTTTTCAGTTAACCAAAAAATTAAAGAAAATTTAATCGGGACGGTTGGCGGGTCAAAGGGCCGCCCCGCCCTACGAATTCCCGGGGAGGGGCGGGGAGGGGCAGGGTGGGGCCGATCCCCCCCGGACCCGCCCCATTGCCATTCCTGAATTCAGCACGCAGGAAATGTCATAGCTAACACTATGGATCTCCGATTGAGGTGAATCCAAATTCTATGGACAGAGAACTCATAGAGCTTTCAAAAACCACAAGTCTTGTCCAAATACATGAAGAATCCCCTTCGTATGAATAGTTTGAAAAATAGACAATATTCCACCTACCTAAAAGCAAGGCATTTAAGGGAAAATCTCGTAGCCAAACACATTAGATTAATTCCAACCATATATACCATCCAAATTCATAAAAATAATTTCCATCATAACATTGTCAAAAACCTTTAAATTAAAATATCCTTGCATGCTTCTAAACAAATGTATTTAACGTAACATCAATATAACACCTGAGACATTCCATCATCTTAATTATGAAGGAACTCCTTCCTCCTCGTTGAACCTTCACATCAAATCAATTCGGTGCCATCCTCGATACCTCTTTAATCTATAGAGTAGATAGTAAGGAATGAATGAGTATAAAATACTCAATAGGAACCATACTTATTGCGGCCGCATTGATTTATAACTATATATCAAATATCCACTAGAAAATATACCGTTGAAAGATTACGGGTGGAATACATATTCCAAAGAACTCATCGTCTTGGTCCCAAATAACCTATTTCTCATTTCTGAAGAACCCATTTATTGGTTTGGCCAACAATTAATATTTGATCTTATCAACAAACATGACCTAATAAGATATATAAACATAGTTTTAAAATATCACGGTAAATCTATTGCACGGGTTCCTATATTGTTCTTGAACTTGAATTCTGAATATCATTTTCTTGACAATCAAAATGAATTTTCTTCCACCAAGACAAATACTGCAACAACCTTGATCATTTTCCTGAGAAATAAAGCTTTAAACTTCAAAAAATTTTGGGAGATTGAGAGAAAAAAATGTAGTTTTTCCTTGAGAGAAAAATAAATATGAAATAATATGATTTTCTTGTAACTTCCTCCCTTAATCAATAGACATGAATAGGGGGTTGTTGTAATATTTTTCCTTCACTTAATATGCCTTAATATGGAAGTTGGAGAGTTTTAAAACTCCAAAAAAAAAAAGGCTAAAACTAAAATACTTTTGAAAAACATATGCATGGTGATTATGGAAGTTGAAGAGTTTTTAAACTCCAAGAAGGCTAAAAATAAATTATTTTTGAAAAACATTTACATGTTGATTTGAACTTAGATTGTTTTTGTGATAAAACATACAAAATACCATTATGCTAACAATCCAATCACTCATTGGTTAATTGAAATAAAAAAATTTTAAACTTATAACAACTTAACTTTTGGGCTTAAATCAAACTTATGATTTGAGCTTTTCTTTCCTTACATTGGCTGAGCATCAAAGTCTCGTCTCTTGACTAAGTTAAGTGTAGCAACCATAACATAAAATTTCCTGGATCTTAGAGCTCGATACAAGGATTTTCATTGATTGAAATCAAAGGGAGTAATTGTACTTTCTTTCCTTCGCTCAAGTTTTGTTGCATTGAGTTTTCCTGACAAGGTTTTAACGAGCCTGCATTTGATTATTCTAAAATTTTGAAAATTAATTGCACTCTTTTTTCACTAGGTTTTTGTCAAGCTAGATTTTTAACGAGACAGTTATTGTATAAATAGTCAACAGTATTTCAAAATAATAGATAATAATGGATAATTATTTGGTCTTATCTAGATATCTATATGATTTTCATATTTACTCCAAAAGAGTGTATTTTATTGAAACCCTACATATAAGGGTTATTATTATAATAAATTTACACATTTGAATTTTAACTCTTTAATCCACCCCCACCCCCACCCCCACGCAATTCTTATGAATTTCGAATAGTATTCAAGATCTTCTGTTTTCAATTATCTAATAAATCACTTAATGAAAATAGATTATATTTCGAGAGTATAAGTTTTGGTTCGCAAAGGGATTATAGAACCTAATTAACATTAAAAAAATCCGAATTATTTATTTCTTATACTACAAAAATGCATTTTGCAAAAAAATGCACTTCAGAACCATGAAAAATACAAATTTGCAAATTGGTCCCGAATTTGTCAAAAGGACTGTCCTCAAAATGATACTTCGGGTAGGGGTGAACATGGTTCGGTTTGGACGATTTGTGATAAATTTTCAAACCAAACTATTTAAAGCGGTTTGAAAACTTTCCAAACCAAACCAAACTACTTCACTTTCGAAACCAAACCATACCAAACCACTTTTTACGATTTGGTTCGGTTTAAAATCACGGTTTCGCAAACACAAAAAAAATATATATCGAACAAGTTAAATCATAAATATTAGTCTACAATATCATGATAAAACATAAATATTAGTACCAATAAAAGACAAAAAAAATATATTAGCATCACTACCAACCAAAACAAGATATTCAAAACCAGAGTTCTATACTTTCAAGTCTAATCATTATGATACAATAACATGATAGAAATAGTTTAAAGTAACCACTTAATCGATATTAATTGGCGCAATATCTCTAGTTGTAATGCATGATTCATTCTCCGCATAAAGATAAAAATATAGCAAATATATTCATTAATTATAATTAAATGATATAAAGCTAGTAATAAAAGAAAATGAATATAAATATCAAATACGATAATACATTCTGACCACTAGAAGAGAATGCAAACTTAGAAGCAACTGTTCATATTCGAATGGCTAACACATCTTTGGTAATTTTGGAGACAATCTTGTACTTATTTACATTTAATTTCCACTAAAGTAATATGTCGAAAAGTACATTGGTCAAATCGTCACAACGATCATTTAAGTAATTCATCAAATCATTGTTCTCAGCTTGAGCTTTTCGAACAAATCTAGCTTTAAAAATTGATGGAATGGGTTTGAAAATACCCAAAGGAGCTTGTGAAAGACTTGGGCTCTCAAATTAAGTAGCATCTTTTGATGGAACTAATGATGTAGTCATCATTTCCTTATAACATCCACAAATATGGTAGAAAATAAACTAAATCGCTACAAAGAAAATAGAGAACTAGTCTGAATTATAGATCGGATCACTCCTCAAAACTCATAGGAAGTTTGATGAAAGAAAATTAAGGTATGGTTGTTGTTTAGGCGAAGGCGAATCAAGGGTCCGGGAGCGGCAGTCAGTATTGAGAACAAAATGTAGAGAGAAAAACGGTAATATGGATGATGGATGAATTTTAATTGGGTTGGGTATTTGGTTTAATTGGGTTGGGTCTAATATGGATAATGGATGGATTTAAGTTTAATTGAGTAGAATAAAATTTAAATTAATTTATTTTTTATTAAATGGTTTGGCAGTTTGAAGTGGTTTGGAAAAATTGAAACGTAAACCAAACCATTTCGAAGCAGTTTGGTTCGGTTCAAAATCAAAACATTGACGGATCTACGTGGACCCAAACCAACGGTTTTGAAAAAGCAGTTTCGATTTGGTTTTGCGGTTTGGCGGTTTCGTTGTTCAGCTCTAACTTCGGTCTTAGAACACTAAACTTGCATCTTTTTTTATATTGCAGTTTGGTCTTTTAAGTTTTCATAAATTGAAAATTAAGCCTAATCTATTCCTTAGCAAGAAAAGTCTACACTTTCCATCAATGCACTTAAAATATCATAATTGCACTCGATCAATTTTTAGTTCATAGCACAGCACTCATTTTATTGACAATGAAATAGTCAAAAAAAAATTAATAACAGTTTTTCTTGAAAAACTTTTACTCACTACAGTTGTGCAAACGGACCTTGATAGCTTTTAATTTGAATTGTTTCTGAATAGAATCAAAAGACATAATGCATTACATAGTTGGTATGTCTAAATAGGAGTAGATAAGATTAAAAATTGAGTCGAATACAATGTTGGTTGTTGTCTTATCTAATCATGTCAATTGACTGTATCAAATACAATATAACTTTTATAAATTAATAACCTTCGATGATAAATATTTTTCTCCTCCTCCAAGCGCGGCGGTGATAGTAGTGGAGACCTACAAAATAGTGGAGAGGCTTCTTTTCCCTGTGTCCACTCCAGTGTAATAATGAGTAAATGATTAAAACAGATGTGAAGAATAGAATGCAGAGTGTATGAGAGTTGTCTTTTTACCTTGGAGATTGGCCTTTATTTATAGGTGATAAGTGCATTTTGTGCACTTATTCGAGCCTTTAAACTAAGCTTTTATCACGTCATTTTATAGATTTTTTACTTAATTTATTGTGTTATTCTTTATATTTCAGTTCTCGATCTGTTTAATAGCAAATGGAGAAGAATGGATGAAAAAGTGATAAATTGGAAGATGTCTCGGAAGTACGAAGACTCAATTGCACTCAATTGGAAACTTAAAGGACCAAGTTGGAGGCTATTGGAAGATCTAAGGACTAAAAGAAGACAAAATGGGAAGATGGATGTAATGACCGGAAAATTTTTCATCTATTAATTTCAAGTAAATAATTTTTCTTACTTTCGGCGTTGCTTCAAAGCTCATAGTTCATTTTAAATATTTTGTCGCGTTAAAATTTTTACGCGTGTTCGTTTCAAATTTTTAGTTGAAGTCTGTGGAATTATTTTGAAAACGAACCTTATTCTATTTTCATTTGGTAAGTTTTTAATTTCAAGTTGAATGAAGTAATTTATAGCTAGCCTAAATTTTTAAATTTTGTTCTCTGGTTCTATCTAAAAATCTCGGCTTTTTCCTTTCGACCTCTTAGCCAAAATCGATTAACTTTTCGACTCCAAAATTTAGCTGAAAACCCCACCCAAAAAACACCCTAAAAATTAAGAAAAAAAATACTTAGCCAAACAACCCCATAACCTCTACTATTGTGCATAAACCAAACAGCCTCCATGCACAACAAGAAACCACCCCATGATCTATCAAAAACCGCCCACCTAGCAGCCCCACTTACCTTCACTTGTTAACCAATTTTTCCCCCAATAAGGTCCCAAAATTCGTCCATTTCCTCTAGTTTAAAGCACACAAAAAAACGTCCAGCAATGACCTCCTTTTTCTATACAGTTTTCGGCCAAAACAGCAACCCCTTGATCTAACAAAAAAACTTCCTATGATGCTACCAACTTCCCACCTTCTTCCCCTATTTTATCCTCACTTTCCAACCTCAAATAAAATATTTTTCTCACTCCAAATTCGTCCATACAACAGCCCAAAAATCAATCCTTAAGTTAAGCAAAAACTCTCATTTGTTCCATCATTATTTTCGGCCCAGCGTTCCCAGTTTGTGCTCCAAATTCCAGTAGCAAGAATCCTTTCTTCTTCTCGTGCAGCAAGAAGCCTTGAAACCTTAGTTTAAATAACCAAAAATACTTCATCAATTTTTCATCTTTTCCTTCAAATTTTCGTCCAGCAAACAACCTCTTTTTCTGCATTTTACAACCCCAGATTTTAGCCTTTCTCCCCCACTTTTGGTTCATTTTTCGACCAGCAGTGAAGGTTGTTCACCTTTCTTTTTAATACACAAAAGCTCCCTATATATATTTATATAGTGTACGGTTTTGGATTTTTTGAAAGCTGCAGAAACAAGTTTTCTTTATCAAAACTTCAATCGAAAACTCATTTTTGAGGTAGTTTTACTTAATGTTTTTACTGGGATTTTCAAATGAAGTTTTGAGAAATTATGACGTTATATGAATGCCATGAAAACTCATTTATGAAGGAAATTATGATAGTGATTGAAGGTAATCACGTATGACGCTATGTGGTGCCGGCTACCAATGTTTACGATATTATGTACGTTTCAAAAACCATGGCATGTTGAATTCATGTTTGAGTAAAAAATTTCACATGTTATAAGTATTGTTACTGAGTGTTTCTTATGAAATACTCACACCCATTACGAATAAATTTTCAGATTGAACTGATCGGCGTTGATGCGATGGCGGTATTGACGTTGAAGTGATCGAGTCAATTATGATGTAATTACCATATTTTAAGTATTTTATTCAGTAATTAATGATGTCTTATGTACTGAAACAAGATATTGGTTTATTTGTCGTTCAAAGTTTTAAATTAAAAATTTGCCTAGTTTCATTTTTCAGAATTTTTAGCTTACTGTCCTCTTTTTGAAAAATCATAACTTTTGCTACGGTTAGAGTTTTTGACTGAAATCATCGACCATAGAAATCCCTATATGTGGTCTAATAATAAAAATTGGAATCACTCAAAAATTCCATCGTATGAATTTATTATGTACATTTGAACAGGCTGCCTTGAGGCACCTGGGACAGTTTTCAAGCAACTTCAACTATCTTTTTAACCTATAAAACGACGTAGTTAAGGTTTGAAATATTAATATGTTGTAGTTTGTAGTTCCAAGTATCTACAGTTAAATTTTTGTAATTTTGAAATTAGTTTGATTAGTCAAATAAATTGTGGCGACACCTATCATGGTATAGGAAAAACTATGAAATTCTAAAGTAAAATCCTCTTCTCTTGCACACTTATTATTTTTCCGCAAAATATTATTTTTAAAATCATCCAAGGGCATGGGAAATAATTTTTGGAGGCGTCAAATATATTTTAGAGATTTATTTTAGTGACCCTCCGGGTTGAGAAAATCCGGGGCGTTACAGCTTGGTATCAGAGATCGATTTCACTTTTTTGTAGAGTCACGTAAATTTTAAAATTTTATTTTATTTTGTATTGTCTTTATTTTACTATGTCAAGTTAAAATTTTACGAGTTACAATTTTAGAATTTAAGCGTCGCTACTCGTCATCACCGCGCTACGCCAACTCTGAAGTAAAGAAAGTTTGATAATTTTTTTTCTATGTTTAAGTATGACGTTAATGAAATTTATAGTTATGAAATTGTATATTTTTTTATGGAAATTTACTTTAGTCCACAGAATTAACTTAAAAGATGTTAGAAACCTACCTAAACAGACTCTTCATAATTGGTATTTCAGATATGGTTCCACCAAATGAGTACTATCTAGAATGTGCTAAGGCAGCAAGAAATGATTACATTTAGTTGGTTATGGATCCTAAGTGGTCATTTGACCATCATGTCGGTAGCCATAGGGCAGCATGTATTAAGGCGATGAACTACGAGTTGTGACAACAAGATGTTGACGTTAATTGTGTGTTTACTATTTTTGAAAGTAGAGGTCAAATGATCAAACCTCAGGCACCTCAGATGCATGCCTAGCTATTAATGTTACATGCAGAAAATAATAGTGTACTTGAGGTTAGTATGTCATTAGTAGGACCTATTGATATATATAAAATATCAAAGGCAGTACATAAATTTTTTTTTGATGGTTTGATCTTAGAAGTCGACTTGATTGTGGTAGAATGAAATATTTTGATATAATTTTGGGTATATTTTGGCTAAGATATAACCTTGCAGCAATTGTGTGTTTTGGAGAAAGATGTTGTGTTTTGGAAACTAGAAGATGAAGAGTTTAGATATTACATTTGAGGGTTAAGGCATTCTATCAAAGATATTGTGCCTGTCTCACCGCACCTCATCGGAAGAGACAATACTAGATAATGTGCCAATAGAAGCAATGGTGATATTTACACCGACCACAAGAGTCTCAAGTACTTCTTCTTTCGAAATGAGTTAAATATAAGACAACGATGATGGTTAGAGTTGGTGATGGACTATAACTACATTATCCTGTACCATCCTGATAAGGCTCATATAGTCGCGGGTGCTCTAAGCAGCAAGATCATAGGTCATTTGTTAGTGTTGTGAATGAAGCAAGAGAAATTGACAAGAATTTGAGAATTTAAGAATTGAAGTGTTGGCGCAGCCAGTGTGGGCATTAACAATGATAACAACTCTGATATTAAAACCAACACTCAAAGATAGAGTTGTGGCAGCTAAGAAAGAGGATCCCCTTTGAAAAAAATAATCAGGAATAACGTGAGAATTAAAAGATGAAAGGATTTAAAATAGTCGAGGACAAAACTTTGATGATTAAAGGTTGGTTGTGCGTGCCCAAGGATGAGAGGTTGAGGAATGAGATTTTACCTGAAGCTAATTTCCCTCCTTACGTCGCACATCCACAAGGAACCAAAATGCAAAAGGATTTACGTAACACTTTTTAGTGGAGAAACATAAAAGGGATTATAGCTCAATTTGTGTTTAAGTGTTTGGTATGTCAACAAGTAAAGGTAAAACATCTGAGATCGTCGGGGCCATTAAATTCAATAGATATACCACAATGGAAATGGAAGAAAATTGCAATGAATTTTGTTATGGATTTTCTTTGATCCGTAAGATGTAATGATGCCATCGTGGTTGTAATAGACCGTTTGATGAAATCTGCTCAATTCTGCCAATTCGGATGAATTTTAGCTTGAAACAGCTGGCACAGTTGTATGTCAGAAGTTGTCTGACTTGATAGAGTGCCATTTTTCATTGTACTGGACTGAGACTCGAGGTTTACCTCAAATTTTTGGAGGGAGCTATGAGAACTTAATTGGATTTTAGTACAGTGTATCATCCTCAAACCGAAAAGCAATCAAAATAAACCATTCAAATTTTGGAAGCTATGTTGAGGGCATGTGTTCTGGATCTAGGTGGTAAATGAGAATGTCACTTACCGTTAGTAGATTTTGCATTTAATAATAGTTTCCAAGCTGATATTGGCATGGCACCATATGAGGCACTCTATGGTCGTCGATGTTATTCGCCAATTTGTTGGGACAAAGTCGGCAAAAGAAGAGTTTTAGGACCAGAATTGGTTGAGAAAACAGTAGAGGCAATAGACATGATCAGGTCCAGAATTAAGACAGTGCAAGATCGTCAAAAAAGTTATGCTGAGCAAAGGAAAAACGAGTTAGAGTTTGAAGTCGACGTGAAAATATTTCTTAAAGTGGCTTCAATGAAAGGAATTTTACATTTTGGTAAGAAAGGGAAACTAAGACCACGTTTCATCGGCCCATTTGAGATTCTATAGTAAATTGGAAATGTGGCTTATCGTTTGGTATTGCCACTCGAGCTCTCAACAATGCACGACGTATTCCACGTTCCGATGTTAAGGAAATACGTGCATGATCCTATGCGTGTGGTAAAATATGAGTCGTTGGATTTAAGGAATAATATAACTCACGAGGAAGCGCCTGTGGTGATCCTAGAAAGAAATGTCCATATTATGTGAAACCGAAAGATCTCTTATAGTTAAGGTTCAATGGGGTAGACATGAGAAAGACGGGGTCACATGGAAAAAAGAGAAGAAGATATTTTAGCTAAGTACCCGGACCTTGTAAACCATATAAGTTAAATTTCGAGGACGAAATTATTTTAAGTGGGGAGGGTTGTAATGACCGGAAAATTTTTCATCTATTAATTTCAAGTAAATAATTTTTTTTTACTTTCGGCGTTGCATCAAACCTCATAGTTCATTTTAAATATTTTGTCGCGTTAAAATTTTTGGGCGTGTTCACTTCAAATTTTTAGTCGAAGTCTTTGGAATTATTTTGAAAACGAACCTTATTCTATTTTCATTTGGTAAGTTTTTAATTTCAAGTTGAATGAAGTAATTTATAGCTAGCCTAAATTCATAAATTTTGTTCTCCGGTTCTATCTAAAAATCTCGGCCTTTTTCTTTCGATCTCTTAGTCCAAATCAATTTACTTTTCGACTCCAAAATTTGGCTGAAAACTCCATCCAAACAACACCCTAAAACCCACCAAAATACGTAGTCAAACAACACCTTAACCTCTACCATTGTGCATCAACCAAACAGTCCTCATGCACAACAAGAAACCACCCCATGATCTATCAAAAACTGCCCACGTAGCAACCCCACGTATCCTCACTTGTATACCAATTTTTTCCCCAATAAGGTCCCAAAATTCATCCATTTCCTCCATTTTAAAGCACAAAAAACAAATATAGCGATGACCTCATTTTTCTGTCCAATTTTCAACCAAAACAGTAGCCCCATGATCTAACAAAAAAACCTCCCATGATGCTACCAACTTCTCACCTTCTTCCCCCATTTTTCCCCTCACTTTCAGCCCTCAAATAAACTATTTTTCTCACCCCAAATTCGTCCATATAGCAGCCCAGAAAATCAGTCCTTAAGTTAAGCAAAAACTCTCATTTGTTCCATCATTATTTTCGGCCCAGCATTCCCAGTTTGTGCTCCAAATTCCAGCAGCAAGAATCCTTTATTCTTCTCTTCAATATTGTGCAGCAAGAAGCCTTGAAACCTTAGATGGAATCACCAAAAATACTCGAGCAATTTTCCAACTTTTCCTTCAAATTTTCATCCAGAAAACAGTCTCTTTTTCTGTATTTTACAGCCCCAAATTTTAGCCTTTCTCCCTCACTTTCGGTTCAGTTTTCGACCAGTTGTCAGGGTTGTTCACCTTGCTTTTTAATTCACAAAAGCTCCCTATATATATATTTATTTATATAGTGTGCGGGTTTGGATTTTTGGGAAGCTGCAGAAACAAGTTTTCTTTATCAAAACTTCAACCAAAAACTCATTTTTGAGGTAGTTTTACTTAATGTTTGTACTGTGATTTTTAAATGAAGTTTTGAGAAATTATGACGTTATATGAATGGCATGCAAACTCATATACGAAGGAAATTATGATAGTGATTGAAGGTAATCACTTTATCATGTTTGTGTAATCACGTATGACGTATATGGTGCCAGCTACCAATGTTTATGATATTATGTACGTTTCAAAAATCATGGCATGTCGAATTCATGTTTAAGTAAAAATTTTCACATGTTACAAGTATTTCTACTGAGTGTTTCTTATGAAATACTTACTCTTAAAACGAATAAATTTTTAGATTGAACTGATCGGCGTTGATGCGATGGCGGTAGGCTAACGAGCTTGTCATGGAAAGTCTTATTTAGTTTATGTTTTGACGTCGAAATGATCGAGTCAGTTATGATGTAATTACCATATTTTAAGTATTTTATTCAGTAATTAATCAAAGAAACCCGAGCAAGCCGAATATGTTTAGGGTGGTCAATACCCGCAAAGTAATCCATTCTCCAATACATTTAATCCAGGATGGCGTAATCATCCAAATTTTTCCTGGATGGATAATCAGAATAACAACAGACCACCGTTTTCTCAGTTTTAGCAGCCAGAAAAGAGAGTTTCATTAAAGGATGCACTCGATAAATTCATCACAAAAATTGATAAATTCGTAGAAAGAACTAATCAGTTCATGAGACAGGCAGAGATCAATTTTCAAAATCAAGGCGCTTCAATAAAAAATTTAGAAACACAGATAGGTCAGATGGCAGTTGCTATGTCAAGTAGACCACATGGTACCTTGCCAAGAAACACCGAGGTCAATCCTAGAGAGCAAGTACATGCAATAACTACCAGAAGTGGGGTTCAGTTACTAGAAACCCATGTAAAGAGATCAGTTGCAAATAAAGAAAAGGTACCTTCCACTGATGAGGAGTACGAGGAACAGACTGAGCAAGCAATAGATATTGAAGAGAGTTCAGCTACACCATAGGTTAAGGCAGCCGCTCCTATCAAACCATATTAACCTCCCATCCTTTTTCTACAAAGGTTAAATCCAAAGAAGAAGAAGCATGATCAGCAATGTGCAGAATTTCTAGATCATCTAAGAAAGCTTTATATCAACATACCATTTGTAGAGGCCCTTACTCAAATGCCCAACTACGCCAAGTATATGAGACAACTACTTTCAAATAAGAAAAAATTGGCAGAAGGGGATATAGTACAACTTACAAGAGAGGTAAATGCTATAATAGAGAAGCAACTACCAGATAAAAGACATGATCCAAGCAGCTTTACAATTCCAATTACCATCGGTAATCTCGTGATTGACAAAGCATTATGTGATCATGGTACAAGTATCAATTTAATGCATCTCTCTATTTTTAGGCAATTAGGAATTGGTGAAGCTAAACCTACAAAATTCAATCTTCAATTGGCTGACCCATCTGTTAAAAAACTGTTTGGAATAGTGGAAGATGTGGTAATGAGAGTGGAAAAGTTATTATTTCCCATTGATTTTGTTGTTCTTGATATGCCTGAGGATGCTGAAACCCCTATTATCTTGGGTCGTCCCTTCTTAGCTACTTCAGATGCTCTCATTGGTGTTTCATGAGGTGTATTAAATTGAGAGTTCAGCATGAATGGAAAGTATTTTATATGCCGGGTAGAGATGTAGCACCACCACCAACTCTTTCTTATTGGACAGGTTATCAAGTGGAGACTTTGAAGAAATTCAAGAATAACTTCTTTAAAAAGTTTTGGATACAAAGCCAACAGTAAAGGTAAAAGACAAAGGTAAACAGACTGTTCAGATGAAAGAAGCTGACATTAGTGAACATAAGGTTGAACCTGAAGAAGTCATCCCTGAAGCACAAGTTGGAGCTGTTGAATGGAAAATGAAGGACAAGCCACAAAGCATGGAGAAGAAAATCAAGAGAATATTGGAGAGTGACACCTTCGACAATCTCGAGTTCACTTCCTCTTCTATTGAGCAACTAGATAATAAGTCAAGCTAATGACTATAAATAAGCACTTAATGGGAGGCTACCCATTTTCTAATCTTTTTATTTACTTACTTTATATGTCGTAGTTTTAGTAAGTTTGAATAATTCATTAGTTTTTATTTCATTTATTGTTTAATGCACTTATAAAGCCTCACCATGTCAATTGCGGGATGTCCCACTTTGCGAGCTGTTTGGATAATATATATGACATCATCTTTTGACCAAGAGTCCAGCACTACATCTGAGTCCACTTCAACTGGACCTTCAACCAGCCATATCCATCTTCTCCAAATCTACCTCCAGAAAGTAACTGATCTCTTCCCTCCTTTATTTTCTTTATTTTGCTATTACATTGGGGACAATTTAATGTTTTAGTTTGGGGTGGGTTAAGTATCAGGATACTTAATTATTTTGAAGTTGCTTATTATTATGGTCTATATAAACTGCAAATTTCATTTTTTGTTTATTTTTTTTATATTTCATTTTTTAAAATATTTTTTAAAAAAAAAATTCTAGTTATTGTTGAATATCTTGCCGCTAATGATGATATTTATTTGAGTTTAAGTACGTTTTTAGTTAGAATATTAGACAAAACTTTAATTCATGCTTTTACCTGAATACTTATCTATGTTAGACTATATTTGAAGTACGTAGCTACTATTGACTTATCACTGATATAAAAAATGACTTGAGTGTTTGTGTTGATATTATTGATCTAAGATTATTGTGAAAATCTCGTTCCCAAATCTTTAAGATAATAACCAAACTGTTTTGAGAACAATTTGGAGGTGTTAAAGTTATTATATGTGTTCTGAGAATTTTGATAGTTTGAATTTTCTGGGTCTCATCTTTGGTTGAATAGGTTGTTGTCAAGGAATCTAAACCAAGCACCACTCACTGTTGATAAAAATAAAATAAAATATCTGACTCGAGCAATTAAACCTGTTAAGATATTTTAAAACTTGGTACCCTATGGTCATCTGACTTAGAAGTCATCGGCCCAAAGCTCGTTACATGAGTCACCAAAAAATAAATAAATAAAAATTTACATCTACACTTCTCTTATAGCCTATAGGACTCGGAGAATTAAGTCTGTTAGTGTATTTTAAAATCTAGTGCCCTATGGTCATCTAACTTAGGAGTCATCGACCCAAAACTCGATACAAGGGTCACATAGAAAGTTTGTGAAAGAGAAGTATTGCACAGGATGTAAGACTTCTTACATGAGTAAAATAAATAAAAAGAGTTAGAAGTGCTCGGTAATGATTGCTAGTTTAGAACCTACAAGATTGAAGATGAGAATTTAGAAATCACTCACCATCCTAGTTCTAAGAATACAAGGTTCTAATTTTTACCACTTTATTTGAAAAAGCATTGTGTTGATGAGTAGGAACTAAATTTGCTAGAACACCTCGAGATTGGTAAGAAAAGTAGTAGAAGTGTGTAATTTACGAGATGTGTAAGGAATAAATGACTACAAATGGTTCGAGATTGTAAAAATGTCAACAAAAAAATATTAGTCGTGGTCTAATACAGGTATAAGTTCAATTTTTGGCTAATCACACACTCATTAAAGGTCGAGTATTGAATAAGTGAAAAACTTTTGTGTTGTTGTTTAATCTTTTTCTAAAAGTGTTGCTTTGTTTTCGGACTTGAGGCGTATGGTAAGAAATTTAACATTAACTCTAATTCTCATGATTTTATTAGATTAGTTTAAATTTATATTTTAGTTTTATTTTTGTTCGAGGACGAACAAATGTTTAGTTTGGTGGTATTTGATAAGTGTGTTTTGTGCACTTATTCGGGTCTTTAAACTAAGCTTTTATCACGTTAATTTAAAGATTTTCTAATTAATTTATTGTGTTATTCTTTATATTTCAATTTTGGACCTGTTTAATAGCAAATGGAGAAGAATGGAGAAAAAGCAATAAATTGGAATATGTCTCGGAAGTACGAGGACTCAATTGCACTCAATTGAAATCTTGAAGAACCAAGTTGGAGGCTATTGGAAGATCTAAGGACTAAAAGAAGACAAAGTAGGAAGATGGAGGATTAAAAGCAAAATTTTAAAACAACTAAGCTGGGCGATCACCCAGCAACTGAAGACGCAAGCAAAAAGCAAAACAGCTCGCCTGGGTGATCACCAGGGATTGGCTTGGACGATCGCCTTGTTTTTTTTAGATTGTTTTTCGGACAGAGGCTCATCACCTTGATTTTTAAACAGTCTCATCGCCTTATTTTTTGGATAGAGGCTCATTGCCTTGATTTTTAAACATAGACTCATCGCCATGATTTTTAAATAGAGGCTCACTGCCTTGATTTTTAAACATAGGCTTATCGCCATGATTTTTAAACAGAGGCTCATTGCCTTGATTTTTAGACAGTTGCTCATCACCTTGATTTTTAAACATAGGCTCATCACCTTGTTTTTCGTATTGTTTTTCGGATAGAGGCTCATCGCCTTGATTTTAAAACATAGGCACCTCGCCTTGTTTTTTAGACAGAGGCTCATCGCCTTAATTTTTAAACAAAGGCTCATCGCCTAGCCTTGTTTACAGACATGACTCATCGCCTAGCCTTGTTTTCAGACATAACTCCTCGCCTAGCCTTGTTTTTAGATAGGACTCATCGCCTAGCCTTGTTTTCAGACAGGACTCATCACCTAGGCTTGTTTTCAGACAAGACTCATCGCCTAGTCTTGTTTTCATACAGGATTCATCACCTAACCTTGATTTTTTTTAGGCGAGCTCGCCTTGGCTTCGGCTTGGCTCACCTCGCCTCATTTTTTTTATCGCCTCGTTTGACCGTTGCAGTAGTTGATAATGTTTTTTGTCGTACGTCAGGTCCAATAGATGCACTAGGACTTCCCAGCTAGCCGGATCCTTCCTTGGTACACTCATCATTTATCCGCTGTAGATGGTTTATTTTTTGCTTGTCTTTATCATCTCGAGGTTCGGGCTCGTCCCGAGTTTTTCTTTTGTTAGACTCAGGTTCCTTTCGATCTTTCATGCTTTTGGTAATGAAATATGCTTCCTCAGCGTCCACATACTTATCCCCCTCCTTAGTAACTCATGCATCATATCAGGCGGGTTTTTGGAGAGTGACATCTTGAAAGAACGACTTCAAGTTCTACTCATCATGGTAGTGACTACAACAGACATCTGCAAATCTTTGATTCTTGGTGTAGCTCTATTAAACATGGTAATGAAATCTTTTAGCAGTTCATCCTTGTTCTGGGTCAATTATATCAGACCGATGGTAGTTTTCTTAGCATGTTTGCTGCTGGCAAAGTATGTAGCGAAACACTTGGAAAAATAGTCAAATGTATGGATCGATTTTGGGAGAAGGGTAGCTACCCAGTTTCTGGCCTCCCGCCTAAGTGTTGGCAAAAAAGCCCTGCACATCAGGGATGGCTTGCAACCTCATCAAGTCGACAACAGCTCTGAGGTGATCAACAAGATCAGAAGATCCGTCGTACTTCTCCATCTTTGGCTGTTTGAAGTCTCGTGGAAAGTGAACTGCCATCACTTCTAGGAAAAAAAGATCTTCTTCCAATATCATAGATTGTTGTCTACTACTTTTCTTAAATATAGCCTCAACTATTTTTTGACCCATCATGTCTTCTAATCGTTGTTCCAGGCTTAACACTAGTGTCTCAACTAGCGTAGGCATGGGCATCCATGACGGTTGCTCTCAATGTGGATTTGGACCAGATGTCAATGAATGGAAGTGGAGTGCGGAAGGTGGAACCAAAGAAACTTGAGCCAATGTTGGAGCTACCGTTGGCGGTGTTTCTATTTTTGAAAAGTTAAGAGCCTGGGAGGAGCTCCCGGTGGTGAAGGCCCTACCAGTGGAGGGATAGGACCCTGGGGGGAGGCCCTGGTGGTAATGATCCTACCGGCAGAAAGCTAGGACCTTGTGGTGGTTGAGAAACCGTAGCGTTCTGATCTTGGAGTAAAGTCATTAAGGTCGCCACCTGGGCTTGCAATGATGCAAGTTGAGCGGTAGAGGCAAATTCTTGTTGTGGGTGATTAGTGGTGGCGTTAGACTCGGTGTCTACATCTCCAATGGGGATTGGTGGAAAGGTTACATTCCTAGCTCTTCTAGTTCGAGCCATGACTTCTTGTACGATTTTCCACAGATGGCACCAATTGATGATAAATATTTTCTCCTCCTCCGAGTGCGGTGGTGATAGTGGTGGAGACCTACAAAATAGTGGGGGGCTTCTTTCCTCTGTGTCCACTCTGGTATGATAATCGGTATATGATTAAAACAGATGTACAAAA
Organism: Forsythia viridissima; assembly: GCA_030279155.1. Taxonomy (NCBI): domain Eukaryota; kingdom Viridiplantae; phylum Streptophyta; class Magnoliopsida; order Lamiales; family Oleaceae; genus Forsythia; species Forsythia viridissima. The sequence goes on along the minus strand of CM059036.1, from coordinate 34,863,171 downwards.
TAGAAATGCAGAATGTGTGAGAGTTGTCTTTTTACCTTGGGTTGGCCTTTATTTATAGGGATGACCTGCAGTTACGGCCTTTAATGGTTATTAATTACGGGTGTCCCTTCATCTCCCTCATTATTAGGAGTTAATGATAGATGTTTTATCTTCTCAATTATCAGTGGTGACTGTCAGTCTTTGGGTTGTCTGTCTGGTTAACCTAACGACAGTTGAGTTATTTATGTTTATCTGTAGGAGGCGAGCTTATGAGACCAACGAGGCGAGTGACTTGTTGAGGCGGACAAATCGTTGAGGTGGACGTGCCACCATTGGCATATAACATATAGCAGCTATCATATTTCTATCATCAACTTTTAATATACAATAAAAATTTTCAATCTCAACTTGGGAAATTAAATAAATTAATAATTCGATAAATTGTTATGATAACACTTTTAAAGGAAATGTCTATGTAAATTTGTGGCCTCATTCATATCGTAAATCAATAATTTGTTTGCTCCTGAAGTAGTACAACTTTATATTAATATTTTAAAAAAATATTTTGAAAGAAGCAAAACTTTACATTATAATAATATTTCAATAGAACATTACTTATTCCCGAGTAACTTAATTTATAAAATTTATTATTAAGTTATTGCTCGGAGAGCGTAATTTTATAAGATATAATATCTTATAAGAATATTATAATATTGCTCCTGAAAAGCATATCTTTATTTTTTAATAATGATATATTGTTGCTCCTGAAGAAGTACAACATTATAATATTCTAATATAACATTATTTGTACAATATTCCAGAAGAATATTGAACTTCCAAATAATAATTTATTGTGCTCTTTAAGAAGCACATGTCTCGAAAAGTATAATATCACCTAATTAAATGGGGAAAAAAATTGTAATATAAATGAGTAATTTATGAACTAATGTTTATCCCTAAAGGAAAGCATACAAATCATATCATGTTGACATTGATTAATGTGACCCATTCATACGTTTTTATATAGTTATGCAATGTTTAATAGAAAATTAATTATATTTTTTTTTCATTGTGTAGTTACTCAAATAGAAAATATCACAAAACTCGAGTTTGTTGCACTTGATCGATGTTGAAATTCATCTTGTCTCAAAGGCCCTGGGAGAGAAAATAAAAGAAAGAAACGTAGCATCCTTGCAGGATTGTGCAAAGTACTTATTTTTCTGTCTCCATCTTCAAGATGGATTGAAAAATTGAATACCTCACCGTTAAAGATCAACAAGTTCTATGGAAAAAATTGACTAAAAGATTTGACCTCGAGAGGCCGTCTTTCCCAAAACCCGATATGAATGGATGCATCTTTGCTTGCAGAACTTTAAAACTATTGGTGAGTACAATTCTGAACTATTCAGAATAACTTTAAAATTAACTTTATGGGCCCTTATGGTAAACGGTCAATGGACAAAGATAATGAATAAACTTTTTTTTTTGTTTGGGTAAAACTAATTTCCGGATAAATTTTTATCCGAGTTTATCCAGATAACAATTTTAAGTAAAAAACGAGGACAATTTTTATCCTCATAAAGAAGGACAAAAATATTTATTCGGATAAAAAACCACTCAATTTTTTTAAGAGACAAAAATACCCATCTATTATTGGATCCATGTCCAAAGAAACGTATTGTTTACATCTCTCCTCTCCAAATCAATCTCCTTCTCCAAGTCAATTTCGACATCTCTCATTCTCCAAATCAAATTTTGCTTCTTGGTCTTGTCGGTGCAACTGTACCATATTTGACTACTTTGACCAATGTTCTTTTTATATCATAATTATATATTTTCATTAACATATTAATTAAGTACGAATACCCATTAAAACGAAAAAATAATGTAACTCATGTTATTATTTTAAATCTTTTATAGCAAGAAGGGTATTTTGGATATTTCAACAATTTTATCATTTATCCAGTATTGTTGAGCCAAACATGATAAAGATAAAAGTAGTGTTTTTCTATTTTTATACCTACCTAAATCAAACAAGATAATAATAAACTTGTTATCCAGATAATTATTGTCCAATAAAATAGTTTTTTTTTTTTACAAACCAAATAGGCCCTATGTAGAGAAAAAATCACTGATGAAGATATGTTAGAAAAGACATGATCCACCTTCCAAGTCTCCAATGTAATCCTGCAACAAAAATATCGTGAGCGTAGTTTTAAAAATTACTCAAAACTTATATCATGCCTAATAGTTGCTAAACAGAACAATGAGTTATTGATGAAAAATCATAAACTACGTCCAATTGGTTCCACTGAATTGGATGAAGAAAATACAACATCAAGCTATGAACGCTGACATGGACGTGGAATTGGACATAAACGCGAACACGAACATGGATGGTCGTGGACGCAGACACAGATCTGGATGAAATAATGGGAACTATCAACCACAAGGTAACAACTTTAAAAAGTATAAAACAAATGAAAAGAACTCGTCCAAAGTGGAGCACGAAGAAAATTGCTTTAGATGTGGAATGAAATGGCATTGGTCATGTACATGTCGTACTGCGAAACATCTTGTAGATCTCTACCAAAAATCAATCAAGGAAAAAGAAAAGTGGATACCAATTTTACTGATTTTGATGGTCCAATTAATGTGACTCACTTGGATGTCTCTAAGTATTTTATTGATCCAAGTGGCAATATTGATCAATTGATTAGGAAAGATGTGCTGAAAACTATAGATTAGTTTATTTTCAATATCTTAGTGGTTGAATTTGATTCAGAAGTTTAGATTGAAATATATTTTTATTTCTCTTTAAAGTTTAAGACTTTAATTTACATTGTCAAACATTTTCATAATTAATTGAAGTATTACTTTAATTTTAGCTCATTTTGATTATAACCTTTTTTTTAAAATATCTATCTGGTCATGTTTATGTATTCAAGATGAATTGTCATTATATGTGTTTGTCTGATAGTGCAACTATGCATGCTATCATTCAGGACAAAAAGTATTTTTTGTAACATTAGTAGAAAATAATGTTAATACGATATTAGGTCTATCGAATATCATTGAAGACTCTGGAAGAGCTAGCATTATCTTTTCAAACAGTATAAAATTACATATATACATGATGCACTTTATTCTAGCAAATTCAGAAGAAATTTGCTTAGTTTTAAAGATATCCGCTGCAGTGGATACCACATTGAGATGATGCAAGAAAATAATAATGAATATCTTTACATAACTTCTTTTGTATCTAGCTGAAAGTAGATAAAAGAAAAACTCACGTCACTCCAAGCATGTATTATACAGTTATAAAAATATTTAAATCAAACAATGTTACGAACCCAGAGTTCGTTGAACCAAAAAACTTTATGCTTTGACATGATCAACTTGGACACCCAGGAGCAATAATGATCCGTCGAATAATTAATAACTCACATGGATATCCTCTAAAGAACCAGAAGATTCTTTTACCTAATGATTATCCATGTGCTCCTACCTTCTAGCACAAAGGTTAATGTTGAATATGTAACCTTCTTAGAAAGGATCCATGGAGACATATACGGGCCGATACACCCACCATGTTGACCATTTTGTTATTTTATGGTTTTAATCAATTCTTATACTAGATGGTCACATATCTAATTTTTTTTTTTACTAGAAATGCAGCTTTTACTATACTACTTGCTCAAATCATAAAATTACAAGCTCAATTCTCCAATTACTCAATCAAAAGAATCTGTTTTGATAATACTGGTGAATTTATATAACAAGCATTCGATAAGTATTGTATGTCAATCGAGATTGTCATTGAACATTTGATTGGCTATTTTAATACACAAAATAGTTTAGCAGAGTCATTTATCAAATGTCTTCAATTTATTGATACCATTACTTATGAAAACAAAACTCTTAGTTTATGTTTGAGATCATGGTATATTACATGTGGCGTCATTGGTTCGTATAAGACCAACTTCTTATCATCAATACTCACCTTTACAACTTGAATTTAGTCACGAACCTAACATTTCTCATCTATGAGTTTTTGGTTGCACTGTCCAAGTTTCGATTTTACCCCCACAACGTACCAAAATGGCTCTTCAATGAAGACTTGAAATTTATATTGGTTTTGATTCACCATCCATTATTAGGTACCCTGGACTTTTAACGGGTGATTTATTTACTGCACATTTTGTAGATTTTCATTTTGATTAACTGACTTTCCCAGCTTTGGGAGGAACAAAATTACATCCCGAAAAACAACGTACAATTTTATAGAATGAAACAAATTTATATCACTTTGATCCCTGAAGTAATCAATGTGTACAATATGTTGAATAAATTATTTATTTGCAAAGAGTTGCAAATCAATTACTTGATGTGTTTGTTGATACAAGAAAAGAAAAGTAATATGTACCAACATAAAATACTTCTACAAAAATTGAAGAACATCTATCAGATCCACATTAAGTTAAATCACAAACAGACTATGTGTTTACACATGGAGGAACATCTATATCATGAAAATCTATGAAGCAAATTTTGACAGCAATATCTTCAAATTATTCTAAAATTATTGCAATCCATGAAGTAAGTCGAGAATGTTCATGGTTAAGGAATATGACTCATCATATCCAAGCATCATGTAGATTAACTTCAACAAATAATAGTCTAACAATATTGCATGAAAAAAATACAGTTTGTATTGCACAACTCAAAGGAGGCTACATCAAAGGAGATATGACAAAACATATTTCTCCAAAATTCTTTTATACACATGAGCTTCAGAAGAATGGCAACATCGATGTTTAACAAATTTGCTTAAGTGACAATTTGGCTTACTTATTTACAAAAACATTGTCGACATCCACATTCAAGAGATTGGTATATGAGATTAGGATGCGTCGACTCAAATATCTTCAGTGATTAACATCATGGAGAGTAGCTGTACTGACATGGTTTTAATGAAACATCATTTACTTAATACTCAAAATTTTAACAATTAATTGTACTCTTTTTTTCTTTCGTTTGATATTTTGTCCTGCTGGATTTTTGTCAAATAAAATTTTTAATGAGACAGTTATTGTGCTAACGGACATTAAAGGAGGACTATTGTAAAATATGAAAAATAATATTGATGACTATATTTAGATATTTCTTATCTAATCTACATGTATTTGAGACCATATATATATATATATATATACCATATAAATACCGCATTTCATCATTGAAAGTGATTTACCCCTTTAAATTCCATTATATATTGTAATTAAAGAAAATAAATAAAAATATAATGCTAATAAAGTTTTTAAAATATTAAAATTATTATCTTTAATGATAAATAATCAAAGAATCAATCTTATTATGCACGAGAATTAAATTCATCAACATAAAAAAATAAGAAGAATATGGCTTTGTATTTCGACTTTCTTATTATTAATTCATACTTTCTTCATCTGTTGTTCTTCTTTTTTTTTTATTATGCAAGGATTATTTTTTTCCTCGCAGGAACGGTTTTTAATATTTGATAATTAGTTTGATAGTAATGTGGTAATAATGAATGTGTTGATTTTCCATGAATGATTCACTAATTTTAAGAATATATATGATGGAAATATTCATTTAAGTGTTAATTTCTTTATCTATTTTCTTGATTTAGAATATTTGTTCGAGGTAAAAATATTAATTATTGTGGTAGTCTTGATAGCAAATGAATTTAAGCTCGAATGATGTTTTATATCATTTTGTAAACAATTACACATATATTTATTGAAGAAGAACGAGTTAGAACAAAGAGAATTGATATTATTCTAGCACGCAGCTCAGAAATAATGTTAACATATATTACATTACTTAGATAAACTGAATCATGCTATACATAAGGTAAAGGTAAATCTTGAATAATAAGCATGGACGGAGCCATGTGAGGCCCAGTGCACTGGGATTTTGAAAAGCCCATTGAAAATTAGGCAATGCTTGCACTTGAAAATGGCCCATTAGATGCATGCACTAGGATTTTGAAAAGCCCATTGAAAATTAGGCAATGCCTCCACTTGAAAATGGCCCATTAGATGCCTGCACTAGGATTTTGAAAAGCCCATTGAAAATTAGGCAATGCCTGCACTTGAAAATGGCCCATTAAAAAGTAGGCTGAAAATGACCCAAAATATACTAAGCATGTCTGGAATCAATGAAAAGTGGATTTTAGTAAAACTACTTTGACTATCCACACGAAATGATCTCACAATTACCTGCAAAGCTGGCTGCCTACTATTGTTTGTAGCTTGCAATTTACAACTCTATCCCAATAAATAATTCCCAGCTTTCCTTCTCTTCTCTTCAGTTGGGGCAAATGTGTTAAGTTTCTCAAATAGGTAGTCAACAATTGCTGCAGAATAAATGAGATGTGGCAGCTTTATTTGGAATTTATTCATTAGTTGGAATATTTTATTCAAATGTGAAAAGTTTGTCAAACTATTTTAGGTGATAAATATTTTAGAGAATTCATTCAATGTCACATATATAAGAAATGTGTTTTCAAAAACTTCTACATAACGAAATGGGTTAAATACACCGGTTGTTAATGTGAACTTTTTGCTACAAAAACAGAAAAAATCTGCATTAAAGAGCAAAAACAATAGAGTAGCATCGGTAAAACTAAGAACAGAACAGGGGAAACTTTTCGTTGAGAGAAGAATATTGGTTGGAGCATAGTATAGAAAAATTTCACCTACACTGAATAAAATTTCTGGCTCCGTCCTTGATAATAAGTGGTATTATGTGATGAGTTAAAAATCATGAATTTTTATTAAAAAAGAGATTGTCTAACTATTTGGTTGTTTTGAATTTTCTTGAAATTTATTAATATTTCAATTGGAATTGTGATAAAGAATGCATGAAGAGTGGGGGAAAACCCCTTAGTTTATGGGTACATTAAAATTGAATGGATATTGCATGAGAAAATTCTTTTTTATCCTATGTCAAAGAATTTTGGAATTTTTTGTGAGAAGTAATTACCTAAAAAAGGCTAAATATTTCGTTTTAATGTGCTTTTTATAATGATATAAATATAGAAAATCAATGAAAAATTGTTTTATACCTACTATTTTCATGTATTTTAGAATTTGATACTATTTTCATAAAAGAAAGTTGCTTTTTTTAATATGCCATTAGATATATGTTTTAAATTATAATTAAAAGAGTATCAATAATCTTTCAAGCTTAACATTCACATAGGTCATGTAATTTTTAATGAACCACTTGTTTTACAAAGAAGCTTGAATGTTATTTCATAGTTGGTCATAATCATTGATGAACTTATGATTGAAAATGAGTTTTATTTAAGTGTTATATTCATCGATGATTTTAAAAAAATCATAATATTATTACAGGCATTCTTAACTAGTTATAATAAAATACACAGTTTTTCTCTATTTTCTTCTACTTTTCTTCCTAGTTTATAACAACTATATTTTTTTCTTGAAATTTAAATCTAGTTAGATTTCATCTCTAACTTTTCTTAAGGCACCTAGAAGTTCTGGGATTGAATTATAAAATTGTGTTAGGAAGTACAATACAAGTTTGTGTTTATTTAAAGGGAGTTTATCTTTAATATAATAGGTTTAATAATTTGATAGATTAATACAATAAAAATGAATTTTATTTATTTAAATAGAGAGATACAATGATTTAATTTTTTTGTTAAATTAATGTATTTTTAGTTGATTAGATTAGTAGAATAAATATTTAGTTGGTGAAATGTATGTGATGAACTCTATAAATTAATAACTCTTTTAATTAATAGAGTTTGTATTCTATTAATTAAAAGAGTAGCTTGCTTCTCTCCTAGACTGTTGCAGGAGATTCGTAAACAAGCTAATCTAAGAGCTATAAGATAACTAGCTAGTTTTGGGACTTTCGACATAAAAAAGCCTATCCGGCTTATCTTCACTATCGCTCATGATGTGTATTGTAATCGTTGTCTTTTAGTTGGTGCAGGGTCAACTTGTGTCTTTCTGCTTAATGAATCGAAGAAACTTGTCCGAAGACAGCTCAAAGAAATACTTTAACGGGTTCATCTTCAGGTTGTGCTGTCGTAACCTTTCGAAGACTGCTCGGAGGTGGGTCTCGGCTCTCGACTGCATTTTCATCTTAAACACTATTAATTTATTAATGTTATCTATATAGCACAAATATTGGAAAACTTCTAATTTACGTGGCATTGATGTCTAATGAATAGACATTCAAGTTCAAATTTGGTCTTCAATGCATTCTATGAATTGTTATCTAAGTTAATTTTATTTATTAAAATAAATACTACATTATTAAATATGCATAGGAAATTTAAATATATATAGAAAATAATAAATATTGCGGAGTCAACATGCCTAACGGAACTTTTGAAATTAGACGACATATTAGACATTGTCTTTTTTTTTCCCTTGCATTGGATGGGAGGTTTTTTATACATTGCCTATTTTACTTACGTGACAAAATTTTTTTACGATCCACGGTTGCATCGGAGATGCTCTAATATACTTCAATAAAACATTATAAAGCATTATTACATATAAAGACGAGTATAAAGCAAAGTTCTTATGTTTGGTCGTGCTGAAATTATTTTTTAAGTGTTTATATCTTAAGTTGTTTGTGAATGTTTGGACAAAAAGTGAGTTGTAAGTTGTAGATCATATTAAATGTGCGGATAACAAGTATGTTTGACCAATTTGACCACATAAAATTATAATTTAAGCTTTGCCAAACATGTGTGACTATTTTTTTGTTGGTTAAATTTGTTATTTATTTTGAAACTAATCTCTATCATACTATAAAAATGAATAAAATATTTTACATCCAAATAAGATTAGAAAACTTATTAGAGCTTACTAAATTTGATTTCTTGATTCAAAAAATTAACATAAAATGATCTGTCATTCTTTTTCAATTTCGATTACAGTTAATTAGATAACTTGATACAATAACGTTTGCTTTATACAATTCGTAGAATGGACATTATTTAAATTATTGGAATACTAGAATATAGTGGAAATATGTGCCCCTTATGCTACTTTGTTTGAAATGACGGGGCAAAATGGAAAAGTTTCGACTAATTTATTCTTGCCATCTCAAAAGCAACTGCAGGTTGTAATGAAGTTACCTACTTCTGTCACACTACGTGTGGATGGAATCTTTTCAATCTACTTTATTTACAATCATTTATTATGATCAATAATAATCTTTAAAGTACCATCAATGGGCAGGAAGTGATTTCCCCATCTACTGGCGTGGTAGCTGCAATCTGCAGATAGTAGTGAGCAGATGGGTAGCTGCAGATGGTAGTTGCCAACTACCATCTGCAGCATGCAGCTACCACGCCAGCAGATGGGGGAAAAAAATTAAAATAACCATTTGAAGACCATTTGAAGACCATCCTATGACCTTAATAATCTTTAGGACCATCTTATGATTATAAAAAAGAACTATTATTACAAAGGCACACATGGGTGAATTGAGAAATTTTTAGAGAACAAACTGTTACTATAAAAAAAATTGTACTTTAAAATTAAATTGTTACTAAAAAAATTTTACACTATAAAAAATAATCTTTTTCGAATCCGGTCCAACCTCCTAAAAAGTGAGTATCTGTTTCCTAAATCGGAGTTCAGATCCTTAACCCATTGATGCGTGGCTTTCAATCAATAAATGATGAGCCAACCCCTCCCCCCTCAATTAATGATGTACACCCACCCCACAATTAATTCAAACAAGCACCAACCAATTACCCCACCCGCGCCAACATAAATTTCAACCCCCAAATTATTAATATAAGTACTCCAAATTATAAATATATGTACTCCAAAATTTATTTCAGTACCCCACCCCCTCCAAATTAGTAATATAAGTAAATTTATTAAATAAAAAAAAAGTAATTTTTATTATTATATTCATTGTATATTATTTAAACAAATATAATATTTAAAATATTTAATGAGTTAATTTTTTTACTAAGGTTATAGTGAATTTAATTAGTTAGTTTATATTTGGATAACAAATTATGTTTTGGTGTTGACTTAATGATTTAGTTGAGTTTATTATAAAAATAATAATTGTGTATAGCAATTAAAAAATAAGGATTAGCTCGAAAAGTAATAACAAAAAATTAAATAAATCATTGAGGGTTAAAGCATGCATCATAAATTTGATGTAACTAATAATTTACACACAGAAATAAAAAATTACTATTTTTACTTTTCGAGCTAATCCTTTTTTTTTAATTGCTATACAAAATTACTTTTTTTATAATAAACTCAAATACCAAAAGATAATTTATTACTCGAATATAAACTAACTAATTATATGCACTATAATCTTAATAAAAAAATTAACTCAATAAATATTTTAAATATTATATTTGTTTAAATAATATACAATCAATATAATAATAATTAATTATTTATTTTTAATTTAATAAATTCACTTATATTAATAATTTGGAGTGGGTGGGGATACTTAAATAAATTTTGGGGATACTTATATTAATAATTTGGGGGTTGAATACGGATCATTGAGGATCTAAACCCTGATTTGGGGAACAGTACTCACCCTAACTTTAAAAACACTAGAATTTCTTATAATTTAAAATAAGGGAACTGACAAGCGAGAAGTTTCTACTAAGAATATGTATGGTCTTTATTTTTTTTCGAATTTATTTTCAATCGCACATTGTATATGATTCAAAACTTTCAACAATTTTTTTTTTTTTAAATTCTCTTAAAAATTTAATTTGTATCTACGTCAAATAACGGTCTTGCTGTCTCAAAGCAACTCTAACTTGTGTGGATTGAATCTTTCCAATCCACTCTCGTATGACACAACCAACAATAAGTGATAATTTTATCATATACTACAAAATATAAAATAATTTAAAAAATATTAACTTTTTTTTTTATAAAAATACTGTTTTTTTGTTGTTGTAACATTTGTTGTTACATTTGTTATATTTGTTAATAACAAATATAACATATTTATTATAATTAAAATAACAAATGTAAAAAATATAACAACAATTGTTACAAAAATAAAAAATAGTATTTTTATAATAAAAAAAAATGTGACAAATAATTTAATAAATATTTTATTTATTGTGATTATTTGTAAAACAAAACCCAATAATTGTGGAAGCAATGATATATTGGCCTCAACATTCAAATAAAGAGATTTCGGTCTTGCTGTCTGAAAGCAGCTCTCACTTTTGTAGACCGAATCTTTCCAATCCACTTCTCGTACGACACAACCGACAACAATTGTGGAAACAGTGATATATTGGCCACAAAAATTCAAATAGACCATTATGAATAAGTTACAGTGGTACACCTCGTGGAAACTCCACCTTTTGTGATACACGTTTTAAAGACTTCATGAATTTAGCTTATTATATAGTTTGGCTAATTATTATTATATTACTTTTTAATTGTACTAAAAATTTTCAATCTTTATTTATTATTACCACACTTACATTTCTCCTTTTTTTTTTTTGGTCGTATTTTTACTCTCAATCTTTTATTAATTAACATATTTAGTCCATGACGATAGTTTATATCTAACTATTATGTTAAAATGCATTAAAATGAAGGAATAATATTTTGTTGCACTTTTTTAAATGTTCTTTTTTGTTATTTTAAAATATGAATGACGCATAAGTCTTTTAACGTCTTTCTAATAGATATTTTGGATAGAAAATGTTGACCACTAAAATCGTAGACAATAAATCTTCGATCACCTCTTTGTTGAAATAATCAACTTAATCCTCCTATGAAAAGCCGTCCGAAGATTAAGAATTAAAAGAGCAAGAATTTGATTAAGGTTTTCAATTGTTCTCTCTTTCTTCTATTTAATTCAAGTTATTTATAAATGTTACAAGGCTTGGGGTTCTTTTGTCTTTTCTTCTTTCTCTGCCACATGTCGGCTTCCAATTGGGAGACCCTTAATTCTAAAGGATGCTAAGACACGTGGCAAGAAACTATTGGCTCGGCCATCATTTTCTTTAGATTTGGTTGTTATTCTATCATGTGCTTTTGTTGTAACTGATTTTGCCATATGGAGATTCATTTAGTGGTCCCAGGAATATTCTTTCCATTTGGAATTGACAAATAACAATCAAGGTAGAAGTTTGAACCCTTCGCCTAAATCAGCGAAGGTTATAACAAACTATATTTACCTTTCGTCTCCTCAAGGTCGAATGGTATCCTTAAATAAATCGTATAAACTTCATCCATATAGTGTGTCTAAGTTGGATGTCCCTTCGTCCGATCAAAATAAGGAGTAACAATAGTCCCCGAAGTTCGGGTCTAATGATTCATATTAGACTGAGGACTTAGAATTTGGGACTAGAATATAGGGACTTCTTTGGGATATTTTACTTCGCTTAATATTCGTCAACAGTAACAGTTGTTCGTGAAGTTAAACAAACTTTTGCCCAATATAAGGTGTCCAGCTCCTCAGGGAGTGTAAGTCGTATTTGTCTTTTCGATTGTGAATTTTTTAGAGGGGACAGTAATATTTAAGGGTGATTGCGCTATTGCGATGAACTCTATTTTCGCCAATCAACATATCCCAGTTTTGAACTTGTCACTTCTAAAATATTTTTAATTCATCCTCAGATGTATGAAGAAAATATTTCAAGAAGCAACAAATTTAAAACAGGAATGTTAGCGAAGGTGCTCTTGGTTATCAGAATGTGATTTTTCAATTCTGAACAGTCGATTTTCTTTTCTAATCTCAGACTTGCTTCTCAATTTTCGCAATGTGTTCTACCCAATTTTGAACTTGCATCTCAGATACTGCAAATCTCTTAAAGAGTTGCAAGTTCAAAACTGGAGTAGAACATATTTTGAAACAGAGTATCAGAAATAAAATGAAATCGAAAATGACATATTTCTGGAGGTTATATAGGGGTATGATTTGATCGTGATCGTTGATCCAAGTTCTCAAGATCTGAAAAATCATGTATGGGAATTACTACTCATTAAATTAGACTCTTTATGAGTCGTTATTTAACGGGCATGTGGACCGTTTCTAGTCAAATGTAACCTTTCAAGTATCCGTGCGTTTAAAACTCGTAAAAACGAAGGTATAATAACAATAGTCCCTCGAAGTCCGAGTCCATATTTATATTGGGCTAAGGACTTTACCTTAAACGAAAGCTAAGCCTACGTTGACGAAGCCTGTACGCCGTGACAATAAGGAGACACGTGTTTGCTCTCTATTAGGAGTTAGGATGTGAGCATTTAATGCCCGCATGATTGCACGTTGGTTGCGTGTGCGTTAGAAAAAGGCGCGAGTCATGATTCCATCCGTCATTTATCTGAATGGCAACTGTTCCTTACGCTTTTGAGGTGCGTGTAGTACAGACATTAGATCTGACCCATCATTTTGAAACCTTTTTTCTCGCCTTTTTGTTTTTACGATCAGGATGAACCGAGTATTCAACGGGTCAAATGAATAACTAATTGATCCGATGGTCCAATTGGTTTATAACAATTATAAATAAGGGCAAAGCATACACGTAAAGGCTTTTTACTTTTCACATTTGCTCTCAGTATATCTTAGATTTTCGCAAGTTTTATCCTTCGTCTTACCTGCTCTTCCAGTGATGTTCTTTGCCAATCTTCTTCCATTCTAGGTAACTTTCTTTCATCTTCTTCTACTTCATCTTTTAAATCGAAGTAACATGTCTTCTTAAATTAATTTCCAAAATCCATCGACTGAGGTTGAAGTCGACATTCAAGAGCCATACTGTCCTTTCTAGACTTCTAGTTCGTCTGCAGATGTGTTATCACTCAATATGTTACCCAGCTTATGTGTGTGGCCTTCTAGGAAAATTTTGACACGAGAGGATTTAGATCAAATGAGGTCTAGTGTGGGTGTTAGGAAAGCTAACTTTCATCTCATAGACAAGCCTATTTCGGAAGGTGCGAACCAAGACAATGAAGAAGAGGAGGAAGGAAATAGCGAGGGCAGTGATCATGGCAGGCTAGCGATATCTTTTCATCCATTAAGACGGACGATCAACTAGTCGAAATTCGAAACCTTTATAATATACACGAGGACATAGAATTGATAGTACCTCGACCTCACCAAACTACCGATAGGCCTCTTTCCGACTCTGTAGGTATTCATGCCCATTCGATGGAATCTAGGCTTCGCTTGCCCTTTCATAATTTTTATCATCAACTCCTTAGTGAGTATAGGCTTGCCCTCACTCAACTAGGTCCAAATAGTTAGGCCGTGATGGCGACTTCCTTCGTCCGATGGAAGAAGACAGGTTTTGAGGATGAGCTATCACCCGAAGTTTTCTATTTTTTCTATCACTCCGTACAGGCGAGGAATAAGAAGAATCCCCAACCTGGATATTACTACCTTACTCCTTGCTCAAAATCAACCCTAAAACTAGTTGATACCCCAAACAAGGTGAAGAATTGGAAGGAATCCTTCTTTTTTGTGAGTGGGAACTGGGAGTTTCAACCGACAAACCCAATCCCAAAGATACCCATGCCTCGCTTCTATGACGAGCTTCGTGAGTTCCTCTTGGTTTTCTAATAAATATCTTGCTTTACTTGTTTCTTTTGTTTCTTTAATAACTTTTCTTTTTCTCGTAAGCAAAGACAAGGGTCTTCGCTTCTCTGATACTCAAATAGGAGATCATTTTCTCCATATTCGAGGCCCTTAGTTCAAGAATCTTGTCCTCCCGAGAGAGACAAAAGTACTATTGCGACGAGGTTGTACTGATTTGTACAACGTAGGTTTAGAGATGGCTCATCGTAAGTTTCATTTTCTCCTTTCCATTTGGTATCTTTACTGTTGTGACCATCTAATGATTTTCAGATCCTTTTTAAAGAAAAGATTGATTTTACTAAGCCAAGGAAGAATCATGCTCCTTCCTCGACTCCTAAAGTGGTACAAACTAAAATTTTCCTAAAGACGATGAGTCCAACCCCTGCTAAGAGAGTGGTAATCAAGGAGCCTTCTCCTAGCTCTAGAAAGCCTACCACTGACGAAGTTGTGGGCAAAGGTAAGGAGAAGGTCGTGGAACCTCCGCCTAAGGTGAAAACAACTTCAAAGCAAGCTCCTTCTTCTTCCAAGGTTGTTCAGCGAGAATCCTTTTCAAGGAAAAAGAGGCCACCTTCAGATAGCAGGTCCAGCCCTGCTAAGAAGTTGCGAACAAGAGTCTCCTCTAGCCCTCCCCTTGCTGAGCTATTTCAGACCAGGCTCGAAGGTCTGCAGCCTTCTACTGTGGTCAGCTTTTTGCTTAATTTTTTGTTAAAAGATTGTTCATCGCTTTTTCGGGCTTTCAACAAAGCGTGGGAAGATTTTTCTACAATAATGACTGCTCGCCAGAGGTCCCATCTTATGGAGAATTACCTCGCATGAGCCTTTGTTCTTGCACAAGATCAGAATCACCTATGCGAAGAACTTTCAGAAACGACAGAGAAGTATGCATCCGAGGTGGAAGAGTACAAGAAGAAGATTGACGAACATTGTTCCATTATTGAGCGCCTTGAGGCTGAGGTGGAGAAAAGGATGAAAGAATTAGAAGAACTGAGAAAAAACCCCGAAGCTGAGAAGTTAAAAACTGATGTTCATCGCCTGGCGAACAACCTAGCTGCCACTCGTTCAAGATAAACTTCAGAAGGAGATAGAGAAGAAAAGAGAGGAAATAAACTCTTTCTATGTACAACAGATGTCTTGGGAAGAGGGTTTGGCTAATAAAGACGAGGAGTTAGGTATTTTGAACGCGAAGGTAATGTCTCAAGACTTGGCCCTAGCTAAGACAGAGGCTCTTCAAGCAAATATGGCGAATATCAGAGATTCTGACGAAGGAAAATGGATTTTCGAAGATGGCACTTGAATGCCATAATCAACTATAACGGTTCATTTATACTGAATATAATTGACTGATTGTGATGACTTGTTTGAACTAATTCATCAAGTATAATGGTTCGTTCAAATCATCAAATCACAACGCCTAATGGTTCGTTCAAGCCAATAGCCATAAACAACGTATCGCTTCTATGGTTTACTCCAATAATAATTTCTTAGGTAGCTTTGATGGTGGTTGAACCAATCATGGTATCAATTTTTCTACCTTTCACTTAACAATCCTCATGTAGTTTTAATGGTAATTGGTCCGATCAGGGTCCCAATTCCATTATTTTCATTAGTACCGTTTGTTTGGTACTTTCAAAGATCTTGGAGAAGGTAATTGGCCCGGTCAAGGTCCTAATTCCGTTAATTCAAATTACTTCGCCAAAGTTGATTTGTAAAAAAAAACTTTTATTCATAATGAAAAGTACACTTAGACATTACAATATTTGATAATGAGAAGAATTTGAAAATTACATCATTGATAATACTTTTGCAGATGCTAGACATTCTAGGGATTATTCAGTGGTTCACCTTCATGGTTGACGAGCCAATAAGTTCTAGGCGCGATAACTTCGTCTGCCATGTATGGTCCTTCCCAATTTGCTTTTAACGTTCCAGCCCTAGATTCTTTATTGGATTGGAAAGTCTTTTTGAGAACAAGATCTCCAATTTTGAAAGGCCTGGGGTGAACTTTAGAGTTATAGTACTTTGTCATCTTCTTTTGATAAGTGGCAAGCTTCAATTGGGAAGATTCTCTCTTTTCTTCTAGTAAATCCTTTTCTACTCTCATGGCCTCATCATTATGATTTTTACTGAAATATAACCTTCGAGAAGAGGGCAGACCGACTTCGACTAGGATCATAGCTTCGAAGCCATAGGCCATCGAGAAAGGTGTTTCGCCAATCGGAGTTCGGGCAGTGGTGTGATATGCCCATAAAATTTGAGGCCCATGTACCATTTGCGTCGTCAAGCTTTTTCTTCAAAATGTTTTTGAGAGTTTTGTTCACAGCTTCTACTTGGCCGTTGGCCTGCAGATAGTAGGGAGTAGAAAAATGTTTCTAAATGTTAAGCTCGTCACAAATCCTTTGTAATTTATCTCCTTTGAATTGTGTTTTGTTATCCGACATGAGTGATTGTGGTAAACCGAACCTGCATATGATGATTTTCCACACAAATTTGCATGTATTAGCTTCGGTAATTCTTGATAATGGTTCCGCATCTACCCATTTAGTAAGGTAGTCGATGGATACTATGACAAATTTTGTGTTTGCTCTACTTTGAGGCAACGGACCAATGAAATCGATTTCCCACTTGGCGAAGGGCCAAAGGCTAGTAACAATAATGATTTCTTGTGCATGTTGCCTCGACACAGTAGTGAACTTTTGGCATTTATCGCATTTTCGAACAAAGTCGAACGAATCTTTGAACATAGTAGGCTAAAAATATCCTTGTTTTAATGCTTTTTGGGCGAGGGAATGACCACCAGCAGGGTTACCACATATGCCCTCATGAATTTCTCGAATTATATGGTTACTTTCATTCTTCCCAACACACCTTTGATAGCCTAAGAATAACTAACCAAGAGGGGGGTGAATTGGTTTTCTCAAACTTTTTCGAAAAATATTCTCAAAAATGATATTTAAGAGATAAAAATAGATTCACAATAATATAAGCACAATATAAGTAAATAAAAGAGAAGAGAGAGTGCAAACGATTTTTATGGAGGTTCGATCCAACCAATGATCTACGTCCCCCGTTACCAAGCTCTCCAACACGAGCACGGCCTTTCCACTATTTTGATTGACTTATGGTGTAATCCAAACCCTTACAATGTATCCGGTGACTTACAAGCAAGGAGCACCGATCCTTATACAATATTGAGCTTTTCAAGGGACCTCAATATGACCCAAATAAATAAAGAGATTGATTTGAAAAGAGATTGATTTGAGTATTTCTCTCTAGATGAATGATAGATACAAGTTTAGCTCCAAGAGAGACTAACACTTTAATGAATAGCAATGGATGAGGAAAGCTCAAGTGTTAGAAGAAAACTTTGATGAGAAAGATGAATCAAAAGTTTGATTTAATCAAACAAAGTTTTTCAAAGAGAGATATTGAAGATATGAATGTAATGAAGCTTTGAATGATGTTTTTCAATATGATTCTCTCTATAAATGCTCTTGTAAGTGTTGTTAAATGATAATAAATGAAGTGGTATTTATAGAGATGAATTTTCGTCACTTTCTGTTGAAACGGATGACCAAACGGATGACCAAACGGTCGACCGGTCAGATTGGTCAGATTGGTCAGAACTAGCCGTTGAACTGCAAAAAGTCAGAACGGACACTTTTTGAAAAGATACGCTCAAACGGTCGACCGGTTAAATTTAAACGGTCGACCGGTTCATCCGGTTTACCAAACGGATTGTCCGTTTCCACAGTTTTGAAAATCTGATTTTTGGCTTTGATAAAACTAATTTTTATGCAAGTGATAAAAATTATTTTTGAGCTTTCGTTCATTTAATTGCTAAGGATTAAAGAGTTAATACTTTTACAATTTTATCTAAAAATCTATTCTTCAATCTTGATCTTCGAATCTTGAAATTCGGCGGATCTTGAGATGCTTGAACTCCTGTATTGATTTTGACTTTGAACTTGACATTGCATGAGAGTTCGATTTGTAGCGCTTTGAATTTTGCTTGAAAATAAAATGTTAGAAAACATAACCAATTTGTTTGTAATAATCAAAACATTAAGGTTTAAAGTTAACCATAGGTCAACAATTTCCCCCTTTTTGATTATGACAAACAATGTGAGAATATAGGATAATAAGATACAATAAAGCATATATATTCCCCCTTTCGTTTTCAAGTAAACATGATTTGATGAATTTGTATTATATGATGTCAATTTCATTTGATTTGCCAATTTCATCACATTACATATAATTTCAAATTCCTTATATACTCATCACATATTTTCCAAATTCATCTCACATCACATATTATCACATATTATTTTCCCCCTTTTGACATAAACAAAAAGGCAAAGGCAAAACATTAAGGTTTAAAACATATTCCCCCTAAATGAAACAAAATATGCCATTCATTGATAAACTTAAAATTGAAAAACAAACATAGTTTCATAAAAGAAAGCTAGAACATAGACTTCGTTTCCAAAACATAACTACAAAACAACAGGAATGAAGTAAATAAGCTAAGGCTCCGGGGGCGGCTGTGGAGGAAGCACGGCATCGAGACGGGAGTGAAGATCTCGGAGCAATGCCGTCATGTCGGTAACCGAGTGCTGGAGAGTCCCCAAGGTATGGTGTAGACCCTCGACTGAAGAAGTAAGGGAGTCGATCCGTCCATGCAGTAAGGTGAATTGGTCCTCGTTGTGGCCGGAAGTGGAGGACGACGGCCTTTGTGATCTTTGCCGCGGAGGGGACGAAGGAGCATCTTCGTCAATATCTTCCCCCTCGAAAGGTAGAGTGGAGGGTCCCGACTCTTCATTAAATCCCTTCGACTTTGCCACCCACTGACCATTTTCTTTGACAATCCTCATTCGTTTGAGTGTAAGAATATTGATGGTATCGGTGGCTTTTGGAAGGAGGGTCACCGTATCACGGAAAGAGACGTCGAAGTGTTGGAAAATTTTAGTGAGAATCATGCCATAGGGAAGTGCCTTAGATCTCTTGCCGCTAAGGACGTAATGCATGTGTTGGATCATGATGTAAGAAAAATCGAGCTTACGCCCTCGGAGGATGGAGTCGAGTACAAAAGCATCAAAATGGTTCACCTCATCTAAATGACCCTTTCGAGGGACAATTATGTGGGCGATGATATTATGGAGGACACGACATGGAAGAGTAAGTTGATTGGAACTAAGACGTACGGCAGCCTCGAAGTGCTTGCCGGTGACGCGACAACATGCTTCGACCGGATTATATTCATCTGTGTGAGGAATTGTCTTGGTGGTATAGAGACGCATACCACCACTTTCAAGATGAAGAATAGTACGAATAAGATCTTGAGTGATCTTAATTCGTTTGTCCCGAACGAAAGATGAAATACCCGACCCCGGGGAAAAAACCATGTTTTTGTAAAATTCTTTGACAATGGGGGGGTAAACTTGATCATTGAGAGTAAGAAGAGGAACCCACCCCATACCCATGAAAAGATTTTCTATGTTGAATGATGGTGCCTCGTGTGTGAAAGAAGCAAGATCGACATTCTTACCAATGAGGACGAGACACCCATCGATTCGTTTGGATTGAGGGTCTTCTTCGGATGAGGAGGAGGATGGAGATGGTTGCCTTTCTCTCCTGGGTCGTTTGGTTGCCATTTTCACCCGAGGCATGGTTTTGGAGACGGATTTGAGCCTAGGGTTGGAGGTCGACCGTTTGAAGGGTTTATCGCGATTTGGTGGACAAAAATTGGGGATTTTGAAGATTTAGGCGTGAAATGATATGGGTTTTGAGATTTTGAATGTAAATTGGAAATATTTTGGGAAGATTAGAAGATTTGAGGAAGATTTGGAGAGAGAACCGTGGTTCGCGGGAAGTTGGAATGAACAAATTTGAAAATTTTCTAACTTAAAACCCTGATTTCCGCTTATACGGACGACCGAAAACCTCATACGGTCGACCGGTTGGACTGGAATTTTGATGTTCAAACTTTCTGTTCAAACGGATGATCAGACGGATGATATACGGTCGTCCGTTTAAAAACATACGGACGTCCGTTTGATTGAGACGGTCAATCGGTTAAACTTTTTAATTTTGGCAAAAGTCGCTGCTCAGACGGATGATCAAACGGATTGAGCAGGGGTTCATCCGTTTGATATGAAACGGACGTTCGGTTTATAAAACGGTCGTCCGTTTGGGCAATTTTTGCAAAAATTTATAAAAATCATGGATTTGATCTTTTGTCAAATAATTTTGAAACATATTTATCACATAAAATGCAATCAATTATAGAAAATATAAGGAGTTAGCCACATATTTCACATTCATCAATTATACCTAAATTTCGTCGAATGTAAGAAAATCTTTCAAGTGCTAATGGTTTTGTGAGAATATCGGCCAATTGTTTTTCGGTGTTTACAAACTCCAAAGTTATATCTCCCTTTTGTGCATGGTCTCGTAAAAAGTGATGTCTAATCTCGATGTGTTTGGTACGAGAATGCAAAACGGGATTTTTTTATAAGTTGATCGCACTAGTATTA
This sequence comes from Forsythia viridissima, assembly GCA_030279155.1. Classification (NCBI taxonomy): domain Eukaryota; kingdom Viridiplantae; phylum Streptophyta; class Magnoliopsida; order Lamiales; family Oleaceae; genus Forsythia; species Forsythia viridissima. The sequence continues at coordinate 34,842,031 of CM059036.1, read as the reverse complement.
TCACACATAATAGGAATTTTGTCAAATGAGATGTGATAATCATTTAGAGTTTGCTTCATCCATAGGATTTGAGCACAACAACTAGCGGCGGAGATATACTCGGCTTCGGCGGTTGACAAGGCAACGGAATTTTGTTTCTTACTAAACCATGAAACTAAAGCAAAGCCTAGAAAATGGCACGTTCCACTAGTACTTTTACGATCAATTGTGCAACCGGCCCAATCGGCATCCGAATAGCTAAGTAAATCAAAATGAGTTTCTTTGGGATACCAAAGACCTAAAGATCTAGTTCCACTAAGATAACGGAAAATGCGTTTTACGGCACTAAGATGGGAATTCTTAGGATTAGATTGATATCTAGCACATAAGCATACACTAAACATAATATCGGGTCTACTGGCGGTTAAATAAAGAAGGGATCCGATCATACCTCGATATTTTGTTACATCAACGGAAGTACCTTGCTCGTCTTTATCTAGTTTGATTGATGAGCTCATTGGAGTATTCATTGGCTTCAACTCTTCCATTTCAAACTTTTTGAGCATATCCAAGATATACTTAGTTTGACTAATGAATATTCCATCATTGGTTTGTTTGATTTGGAGACCAAGAAAGAACTTGAGTTCACCCATCATGCTTATCTCAAATTCCCTACTCATGCACTTAGAAAATTCTTCACATAGGGAAATGTTAGTAGCACCAAAAATGATATCGTCAACATAAATTTGAACAACTATCATATCATTCTTTTTGGTTTTTATAAATAATGTAGTATCCGCTTTACCCATTAAAAAACCATTTGATAAGAGAAATTTACTTAATCTCTCATACCATGCTCTAGGAGCTTGTTTTAAGCCGTAAAGAGCTTTTCTAAGTTTGAAAACTTTATCCGGATACTTATGATTTTTAAAACCGGGTGGTTGCTCAAAAAAAACTTCTTCTTGGATGACTCCATTCAAGAATGCACTTTTGACATCCATTTGAAATAAAGTAAAATTCTTATGACAAGCAAAAGCAAGAAGCATGCGAATTGATTCTAATCTAGCAACCGGGGCAAAAGTTTCTTCGAAATCAATGCCTTCTTCTTGATTATAACCTTGAGCCACTAATCTAGCTTTGTTACGCACAATTATACCATTTTCATCTCGTTTGTTTCGAAAAACCCATTTTGTGCCAATTACGGTTTGTGAATTTGGTCTAGCAACTAAATCCCAAACATGATTTCTTTCAAATTGATTTAGTTCATCTTGCATAGCTAGGATCCAAAATTCATCAAACTCGGCTTCTTTAAAGTTCTTTGGCTCAATTTGAGAAAGAAATGCACAATTGTTATGAAAATTTCTAGAAGAATTTCTTGTGCTTACCCCTTTTGATGGATCACCAATGATGAGATCTTTTGGGTGAGATGGGACAAACCTCCATTCTTTTGGTAATGATGAAGTGTTGGGATCTTCATGAGGTTCTTCATCATTTTGTTGCATACTTGTTTCCTCCTCATGTTGACTTTCAATGTTATTTGGATTTCCTTTGTCTTGATTTTGAACACTTAGTTGTTCAAATGGGATTTCCAAATCTTCATCATCAATAACTTTTTCTTGTGTAGAGGAGTTAGTTTCATCAAAAACAACATGCATGGATTCTTCAACTACTAAAGTTCTTTTGTTGAAAATTCTAAAAGCTTTACTAGTAGATGAATATCCAAGAAAAATTCCAATATCGGATTTTGGATCGAATTTTCCCAAATTTTCTTTTGTGTTTAAAATAAAGCACTTGCAACCAAAAACTTTAAAATATCCGATATTGGGAATTCTATTTTTCCAAAGCTCATATGGAGTTTTGGTTTTCTTTCGACTTACCAAAACTCTATTCAAGATATAACATGAAGTGTTTACGGCTTCGGCCCAAAAGTATTTTGGTAAATTGTTTTCATTCAACATGGTTCGAGCCATTTCTTGCAATGTTCGATTCTTCCTTTCTACTACACCATTTTGTTGAAGAGTTCTAGGAGCCGAAAAATTATGTTCATATCCATTGGATTTGCAAAACTCATCAAAGGCTATATTTTCAAATTCTCCACCATGATCACTCCTAATTGTGGTAATGGTGTATCCTTTTTTATTTTGGACTCTTTTGTAAAAATGTTTAAATGCATTTAAGGCTTCATCTTTTAAATTCAAGAAAATGACCCAAGTAAATCTTGAAAAATCATCAACAATAACAAATGCATAATGTTTTCCACTTAAACTAGCGGTTCTAGATGGTCCAAATAAGTCCATGTGAAGAAGTTGCAAAGGTCTTGAAGTAGAAGAATGTTGTTTAAGTTTGAAAGAACTCTTTACTTGTTTTCCAAATTGACAAGCATCACAAATTTTATCTTTTTCAAACTTTATACTTGGCAACCCTTTCACAAAGTTATTTTTGGAGATTTTTGAAAGTAAGTCCATGCTAACATGACCTAATCTCCTATGCCATAGCCAAGAGTCATCTTTTATACTTGAAAAACATTTTATTTCCTTTTCAAGTTCAAATTCAATAGATATGATGTAAACATCTTTGCTTCGGCTCCCCATGAACAATACCTCTTTAGATATAGCATCCTCAATGAGGCAATTAGAAGAATCAAATTTAATGAAATAACATTTATCACACAATTGACTTATACTAAGTAAGTTATGTTTGAGGTTATCAACTAATAAAACATTTTCAATAGAGGGAGAAGAGCGATTACCAATATTTCCAATGCCTATGATTTTTCCTTTGGCATTGTCTCCAAAAGTCACATGACCTCCATCTTTTCTTTTGAAATTTGATAGTAATGATCGATCTCCCGTCATATGTTTCGAACAACCACTATTCAAGAACCAATTGCTCTTGACCTTTTGTGGTACCTACAAAAATAATTTTAATTTTTGATTTTTGGTACCCACATAAGTTTGGGTCCTTGATAGTTAGTGCTTGTGGATTCTTTTATCCACTTGTGTTTCTTTTCAAAGTATAGTTTCTTTTTAGTCAAACAATTGTAAGCAACATGACCATCTTTCTTGCAAAAACTACATGTGATGTTTTGTTGAGAAAAGTTGGATGATTTTACAAAAATGGTTTCAAGGGATTTTTGTTTCAAGAGAGGTTTATATCCAATTCCCCCTTTGTTAAACACACATTTTTGCTCACCAAGCATTAATTCAAAGTTTTTCTTTCCTTGGGTGAAATTGTGAATAATGCTTGTTAAATCAACCACTTTTTCTTTCAATAAAACATTTTCTTTAATCAAGGACTTATGATCATCCTTTTCTTTTTCAAAGTCCTTTTGTGCAATAAAAAACTTCTTAACTACCTTTTTCAACAAAGAGTGTTTATTGTTAAGAATGGAGTATTTTGACATAAGTTTCTCAAATTCTTCAAGAATTTCATCATAAGAGGTAGATAAGTCAATGTAAGAGTCATTGTTGTTTGTACTTACCTCATCCTCAATAGCCATGAAGCACATATTAGCAATTTCTTCTTGAATTTCATCATCTTCTTGATCATCTTCATCACTATCATCCCATGTAGCTTGAAGTGCCTTCTTTTTGTTGAACTTCTTCTTGTTTGGGCATTCGGTCCTCTTGTGACCGGGTTTGTCACAATCATAGCATATGATCTTTTTGTTCTTTTCTTCACTTTTGTCTTCTTTCTTTTGAAATCGCCTATTGTTTCGAAATCCTCTCCATTTCTTGACAAGAAGAACTAAGTCATCAAGTTCTTCATCACTCAAGTTTGTGTTGGATGATCCTTCATCATTTGTTGATTTCAAAGCAATTTGCTTCTTTGGAAGCTCCTTCATCTCTTCTTTGCTTCTCCTTGTTTTCTCCTTTGTTTCGGCATTGTTGAGCTCATATGTCATCAATGTTCCATATAGCTCCTCCAATGGATAAGTGTTGATATCTTTTGTATTCTCTATCAACATCCTCAAGGAGTTCCAATCTTCCGATAAAGACCTAAGCATTTTGCTCACAAGTTCACCGTTAATAAATTTTCGATCAAAGCCCTTAAGGCCATTAATAATATCGGTGAAACGAGTAATCATATCAACAATAGGTTCATCTTGTTTCATAAAGAAATTTTCGAAATCTTTTGTCAAAAGATTTATTTTGGTTTCTTTAACCTTGTTGGTACCTAAATGAGTTATCTCTAATGCATGCCAAATATCATATGCGGAATCACATGTGCTAATACGATTAAACTCATTTTTGTCTAAAGCACAATAAAGTAAATTTTTGGCCCTAGCATTCAAAGACAATTTTCTTTTGTCCTCTTCATCATATTCTTCTCTAGGCTTAGAAATAGTTTGGTCCGGTTTATCATCAACTTTGACAATTTTTGTAGGCACATATAGACCAAACTCGATGACTTCCCAAATGTTATAATCAATTGATTGAATATAAATCATCATTCTAGTTTTTCAATAATTGTAGTGGGAGCCATTAAAGAAGGGAGGACGATTTGTGGAGTGACCTTCAAGGTTTTGAAAATTTTGGTTAGCCATTACTCAAGATTGTGTAATAAAAAAAATGAGCACCTTGCTTTGATACCAATTGATAGCCCAAGAATAACTAACCAAGAGGGGGGTGAATTGGTTTTCTCAAACTTTTTCGAAAAATATTCTCAAAAATGATATTTAAGAGATAAAAATAGATTCACAATAATATAAGCACAATATAAGTAAATAAAAGAGAAGAGAGAGTGCAAACGATTTTTATGGAGGTTCGATCCAACCAATGATCTACGTCCCCCGTTACCAAGCTCGCCAACACGAGCACGGCCTTTCCACTATTTTGATTGACTTATGGTGCAATCCAAACCCTTACAATGTATCCGGTGACTTACAAGCAAGGAGCACCGATCCTTATACAATATTGAGCTTTTCAAGGGACCTCAATATGACCCAAATAAATAAAGAGATTGATTTGAGTATTTCTCTCTAGATGAATGATAGATACAAGTTTAACTCTAAGAGAGACTAACACTTTAATGAATAGCAATGGATGAGGAAAGCTCAAGTGTTAGAAGAAAACTTTGTTGAGAAAGATGAATCAAAAGTTTGATTTAATCAAACAAAGTTTTTCAAAGAAAGATATTGAAGATATGAATGCAATGAAGCTTTGAATGATGTTTTTCAATATGATTCTCTCTATAAATGCTCTTGTAAGTGTTGTTAAATGATAATAAATGAAGTGGTATTTATAGAGATGAATTTTCGTCACTTTCTGTTGAAACGGATGACCAAACGGATGACCAAACGGTCGACCGGTCAGATCGGTCAGATTGGTCAGAACTAGCCGTTGAACTGCAAAAAGTCAGAACGGACACTTTTTGAAAAGATACGCTCAAACGGTCGACCGGTTCATCCGATTTACCAAACGGATTGTCCGTTTCCACAGTTTTGAAAATCTGATTTTTGGCTTTGATAATAAAACTAATTTTTATGCAAGTGATAAAAATTATTTTTGAGCTTTCGTTCATTTAATTGCTAAGGATTAAAGAGTTAATACCTTTACAATTTTATCTAAAAATCTATTCTTCAATCTTGATCTTCGAATCTTGAAATTCGGCGGATCTTGAGATGCTTGAACTCTTGTATTGATTTTGACTTTGAACTTGACATTGCATGAGAGTTCGATTTGTAGCGCTTTGAATTTTGCTTGAAAATAAAATGTTAGAAAACATAACCAATTTGTTTGTAATAATCAAAACATTAAGGTTTAAAGTTAACCATAGGTCAACAACCTTAACAGTGGTAGGGTATATCCTCTCTTATATAAAATTTTATCAATGAGAACATACCTAGCAGACTTCAGGCAGATCTTTCTGGCTTTCTCCTTATCATTAGGAAGCTTGTGCTCATTCAAATAGTCAACTATTTCCTATATCTAGGGAGTTTTCTCTTCGACCCAAAGGGTCTCGCCAGCCTTCTCAGAAGTGGATGGGCTAAGGAGAAACTCAACCGGGATTGTTTTGAAAAGCTCTGCGTCTTGTGAACTAGCAATCTTTGATAAAACATTGGCGAAAGAATTTTCAGCCCTAGATATCTGCAAGAGTTCGTATTTTTCAAAGTTTAGTAGTTGATCTTTGGCTTTTATGAGATAAGCAACCATATTTTTATCTCTGGCAATGAATTTGCCAGTTAGCTGACTTACTACCAGCTGAGAGTCACTCCAGATCTTGATTTCTCCGGCATTTATTTCTTTGGCTAGGCGAAGTCCAACCAACAGGGCTTTGTACTCAGCTACATTATTCGTTGCTTTAAAACCACAACGAAGCGCATAGTTAAACTTGTGTCCTTCTGGACTTGTTAGGACGATTCCTGCTCCAAAACTAGCTTCGCCAGACGAGCCATCAACATATAACTTCCATGCTCGTAGTTTTGGTGTAATTAAACGCAGGTCAAGGTTTTCTCCTTTTGTGGTTTCGGCAACAAAATCTGCCAGCGCTTGCCCTTTAATGGCCGTTCTAGGTTTGAACGTGATATCAAACTAACCCAACTTGATGGCCCATTTTGTCAAGCAACCCAAAATTTCAGGTTTTTGCAACACCTGTTTCAAGGGATGGTTCGTTGATTTTATGTGATTGAAAATAAAGACGAAGCTTTTGGGAAGCTACAATCAGAGCGAGAGCTAGCTTCTCCATTTCTGGGTACCTAGACTCTGCGTCTTGAAATGCCTTACTCACATAATATGTGGGTAACTGTAGTTGACCATGTTCCCTCATTAGTACTGAACTTACTGCTACCTCAGAGATTGCAAGATATAAAATCAAGTTTTCGTTGGGGTTCGATTTGGAGAGTATGGGAGCCTTCCCGAGATGGTTTTTCAACTCATCGAAGGCGGCATCACACTCCTTCATCCATTCGAACCTTTTGCCAGCTTTTATGATATGAAAAAATGGGAAACATTTGTTGGTGGCTCTCGAGACAAACCGAGCCAAAGCTGCGACCCTTCCGATTAGACTTTGGACTTCATTCGGCTTAGAAGAGGGCTGCATATTAAGAAAGGCTTGAATTTTTTCTGGGTTAGCCTCTATGCCTCGCTGGTTCACCGTGTAACCCAAGAATTTGCCCGATACTACTCCGAAAGCACATTTTAAAGGGTTGAGCTTCATTCTGTACTTTTGAAGGATCGAAAACATTTCATCTAGGTGTTTAAGGTGATCAACAGCTCTTAGGCTTTTGACTAACATATCATCAACATATACTTCCATGGTATTCCCAATTTGGTCAGCAAACATTTTATTAACAAGTATTTGATAAGTAGCACCAGTATTTTTTAAACCAAAATGCATTACCTTATAACAGTAGAACCCTCGATCAGTGATGAATGATGTATGTTCCTCGTCAGAGCCAAACATAGGTATTTGGTTGTACCCCGAATATGCATCCATGAAACTCAGTAGTTCATGCCCCGCTGTCGAATCTACAAGTTGATTGATCCTAGGCAAAGGAAAGCTATCCTTCGGGCAGGCTTTGTTTAGATCAGTAAAATCTTGACACATCCTCCATAATCCACCCTTCTTTGGTACGAGAACAGGATTACATACCCAAACTGGATAATGTGATTCACGGATAAAACCATTAGCTAATAGCTTATCTACCTCGCCTCTCATTGCCTCATACATTTCTGCGCTCATTTGCCTTTGTTTCTGTACCCTCTGCTTGACTTGCGGATCTATCTTCAAAGCATGGCATGCCACCTAAGGATCTATCCCGACCATATCAGAGTGTTTCCATGCAAAGACATCAATGTTTACTTTCAAAAAGTTCTTTCAAATTGCCTTTAATTTCTAACTTTAGTCCGCACCCTATCCGTAGAACTTTGTTTCATCTTCCTTCCCAACAAGGAATTCCTCAAGCTCTTCTACAGTTGCTGCTTTGGAGTTCAACTCAAGGATATGAGGATCAAGAGAATTGTCTATACAGATCTGACCTTCTACCTCCGCCTCAGGCTTTGATTCTTCAATAGCCATGACCGCATTATTAATAGAAGCCCGCGGGGCTTCTTTTCTTAGGGCGTTCAAATAGCATCCGCGAGCCAATTCCTAGTTCTCCTTTACAGTGGCGATCCCTGTCGAGGTTGGAAACTTCATTGTGAGATGATGGATTGACGTAATAGCCATTAGTTGTTTCAATACGGGGCGTCCCAGTATTCCGTTGTAAGCGGACCTTCTATCGATTATCAAGAATTCCATGAAATTTCTTTCCACTAAAGGCTCCTTCCCAACCTCTACGGCGAGGGTAATCTTTCCTCTGGGAATGATGCTATCCCCTGTGAACCCATACAATGACTTAGACATTGGTGTCCACGGATGATCGACTTCCATCTGATTGAACGCACTTCCAAACAATATATTGACGGAGCTTCCGTTATCAACCAGCATGCGTTTGATGACATTTCTAGCAATTACTATCTGAACTACCAGGGCATCACAATGAGGGTATTGAACACTGACCTCATCTTCAACTCCAAATGTTATTGTTGGGGATAAAGGTTTCGTTTCTCTACGAACCCAAAAATTTTCCAGAATAGGTTTCTTCACAGCCCTTATATAATTTTTCTACGCATTATTACTTTCTCCTCCGATGTAGGGTCCGCCTATGATGGTATTTATTTCTCTGACGATGGGTTGGGTCGTCGGTGCTTGTTCATTGGGTCTTCTTTGATTCATCTATTGAGGCGCATGTGGTGCTGGACGGTAACCTCCTCCTCTTATTCTTTATCCTTGTCCTATGTGGTACATATAACTCGTCGGCCTAGGTTGGCACCTGACTTCCAGAAGTTTTGTACCTATTTTCCACCATCTTGTAGACCATTGCTCTTACTTCAAGACATTCTTTCGTGTCGTGGTTATCGAATCGATGAATTCTGCAGAATTTAGTCCGAGGGTGAGGTGTCGATACTTTGCTTGTGTTCTTACTCCTTGTGGGGGTAACCTCGTTCACATCCACCTTATGATTCTGATTTCGCGGACCTGTTTGTCTACTCTGATTGTTCTGCCTGGGAAAATTACCTTTCGCGCCTCCTTGCGCTATCATGCTTATTTCTCATTCGTGATTCTTCCTGTTCTCGATCGTTTCTTCTGTCTGAATTTCACCTTTGATTAGATCCACCAGCTGGTTGTATGTCTGAGGGTTTTTATTTCTAACATCCCGCCAGAATATGGTTTCCATCCTTAGTCTATTCCACAGAGCATCCAAGGCCTTCTCGTCCGAAATGGACTCTACTGCAATCAGTTCATTTTGGAATCTGTTGAAATAATTTTTAACTGATTCATTCACACCTTGCCTGATGTCATTCAACCTTGTGGCTGGGGCTTCGCCTAAGGTATGGCCTACAAAAGCACTCATAAAGGCTTTCCTCAGTTGCGGCCAGCTCCGAATGGAACCTGGCTTCAATTTTAAATACTATCTCTTGGCCGCCCCCAATGACCGTCATGTGGAAGGCCATGCATTTCAATGACGATGAAGCATTTTTTAGATTCATTTCTGTATTGTAATCTGCCAAGTGATATATAGGATCACCTCGCCCAGTATACTTATCCAATTTCGGTCTCACAAAACCTCTGGAGACTGGGGTGCTTCGTATTTCACAAGAGAATGTAAGATCTTCCTCGTCATCATCTTCTTCAAACGACCTGGTGGTCCATCACCCTCATCATCATATGAATAATCAGGTTCATACATAGGATCTTTCAGGTGCGATCCCGCCCTACGGCTATCATGAAAAGGTGTTTTCCTTTTATGGGAATCAGCCTCGTCACCTAGCCAGTCGAAGACACTGGCGGACCTTGCAAGTCTACGCTCTCGCTCCTTGAGCAGGTCAACGGGCTGGTAACGCCTGGAATCCCTAGGATCGCTGTAAGGACGGAAGTGACTCATTGCTGGTACTCTAGTTTCAACTCCCATTTTTTTCGTCATCAGCAATTCTACCACTGGATAGAGTTACCCTGGCTCTATTTTCTTGCACCAACATTTGAACTTGCTCGGCCAAGTTGGACACTGTTTACGCTATAGACATCTTTTTATGGCGCCTGTTCCTTTTCTTTTTGGGCACATCTCCTCCTCCACTTACTACTATTTCATGAGTTTCATCTCTTAGTATTTTGGGATTGAAATCACTATCTTTTGGAAATTCCATTTGTTTCTCAATCTCATTTTCGTCTGTTTTTCCTTCGAGCTCACATGTTTTTTTAGCCATTGTCTCCTTAGTAAGACTTTTTGATTTTCTTCAAATGCTCGAGAACTTTTACCAATGGTTTAAACTTCGTGGAAAATTGTGCAGATTCCCATAGATGGCACCAATTTGTTGACCACTAAAATCGTAGGCAACAAATCCTCGGCCACCTCCTCGCTGAAATAATCAATTTAATCCTCCAATAGAAAGCCGTATGAAGATTAAGAATTAAAAGAGCAATAATTTGGCTAAGATTTTCAATTGTTCTCTCTTTCTTCTATTTAATTCAGGCTATTTATAGATGTTACAAGGCTTGAAGTTCTTTTGTCTTTTCTTTTTTATCTGCCACATGTCGTCCTCCAATTGGGAGGCCCTTAATTCTAGAGGATGATAAGACACGTGGCAAGAAACCATTGGCTCGGCCATTATTTTCTTTAGATTTGGTTGTTATTCTATCATGTACTTTTGTTATAACTAATTTTGCCATGTGGAGATTCATTTAGTGGTCCTAAGAATATTCTTTCCATTTAGAATTGACATATAACAATCAAAGAAGAGGTTCGAACCCTTCGCCTAAATCGACGAAGGTTAGAACAAATTATATTTTTCTTTTGTCTCCTCAGGGTCGAATGGTATCCTTAAGTAAATCGTATATGCTTCATCCATATGGTGTGTCTAAGCTAGATGTCCCTTCATCCGATCAAAATGAAGAGTAACAGAAAATATCATCAGAAACGGAATGTGCTAAATAATGAAATGTTGATGATAAGAATGTGACGAAAAAAGTTTGGGACATAAATTGACAATAAACAAATGTTAGAAATATTTAATACAAATAAAAAGTGATACAACAATAAAAAATAAAAAGAAATAATGTTGTGTTGTTATAACCATCTTATTAGTATCGAGCTAAATTTGTATATTTCGATAATAACTTATAGGCTTGAGGCCTAGATTGAAGAAGGGTTTCAAATATGCGACTGGATTTGCTACGTCAGTTGTTGTCTCGATATATGATAGTTATACGTCTCGTACCCACAAGGTATAGTGTTTGAGTTCTTAAAAGCCTGTTTTTCGACTCATATTCAGCTCATGTTTGGATAAATTTAAATTATAATTAAGATGATCAAATTGGTCAAATATATTATATATCCACATATTTTGTAAGATTCACAGCTTAATATTCACTTATTACATACACATTCCATAACACTCATAACTTATAAGTATTTAATAAAAAAATTCAACACTACCAAACATGATATTAATCTTTTCAACTTTTAAGCATAGTTATCAGACCTTGCCCAGACATCGACTCGGACAAAGAGTCAGGTTACCGAGTTGCTGGTTCAACCGGTGATCCAGTGGGTCAATTCAAGTGGAATCATTAAGTCTTCTTTTGTTAAATCATCACCATCAAAAATGTATTTAGCAAAATAAGTACGAGATTACTAGTATCATCAACTAATTCTTGTAAAACATAACATAAATTATTGTACTTCATTGTATTAACATCTCTAATTAATAGGGTGGAGAAGTACTTGGTGCATTTTTGGGTAGAATAGGGTAATAAAAAAATAAAAAATTTCATTATGTAATGACTCGGACGGATCACCCAGTTACTGGTTATTGGGTTACTTAAAAAATCGACAGTTTTTCTAGGTCGTAAACGATTCGATTGTTGGACGGTCAAATTAAGAGAATCGGACCGGTTGGGATATCGGGTCGCCGGTTTTTCAGTTGGATCTATAATCAACAGCAACGGGAGTGATGCTATGATTTTTGGAATGAGACTACTACAAAAAAAAAAAAAAAAAAAAAAAAAACCTGCACATCAAAACTGGGTTGTTACTGATAAAAAAAAAAAATTGTACTTCAAAAATTGAATTTTTTTAAAACAAGACAAAACTGCAGTTCATCCTCGTCTCTTATCTCCGCCCCTGATTAGGAACCCATTATTTCACTTCTTTCAATAAAAGCAAATATTTCAAACAATAATCACTTTGTAAAACCAAAACCCTATAAAAATTCAAGTTTGGTCGAATCATAAAAAAGTGTTACATTGCAACACGTTAATTCTCGCTTACATATTAATTACAGATAATAGAGTCTGAAGACAACTCAAATTGTTATAACAAAATTCCAGTGAGTAAAATTGCAAAAAGTATGAGAGATTTTTCAACTTGCTTAAATTGTCATTTAACGTATTACGTGAGTTATAGATTATAAAAATTGAATGGGATGACTCAACCTATTTATAGTCTTTTCTAAATATATAATTCTAATTACATATTCGCATACAAAACTTACTATTTTCTTTAATAAAATATGAATAGGTTGTACCTAATTTTCTTCAAAATGGAAAATAAAATATTATTACAACTTACAATTTTGTTGTGTTTAAAAAATCGAAGACATAAGTATCAATAATCTAGAAAGTACGAATGAACGGATGAACATGTTTGTTAAATGATAGTAGCAACTTCGAAAAATCAGAAATTCAGTTATGTTAATAGTTAATCAAAATAACATGAGATTAATCAAATTGGAAGTCTGGTTTTCACGATGTTATCAAACTCGTTCAAGCACACGTATGAACAATTCGTTTAAAACGTTATAGCAACTAATAAAAACATAAACTTAATAGTTTCATCAATTAATTCTCAACTCTTTTTTTGAAATGTTTTTTTTTCAAATTGCTCTTGCACATAAATGAAACTAATAATCACGATAAGTAGAATAGAAATCAATACACGATGTAAGATACAATGGTCCCAAGTTTGGAATTACAAATATTATCGACCACGTTGATCAATAACATATAGAACCAAACATTAATTGTGAAATTAAAAGACAACTAATAACTTTGTTATTTTAGTTTCTCGACTATTGAGTAAAATCAAATCCACTTATTTTGATCTTATTCCACCCCACAAAAATACCCAAATTTCTCTTCTAAAAATTGAAATAAGAACTTCACGCAACCATTTACACATGAAACCAAATAACGAACATATACAGTAAAGCAAGAGAGTGCTTCAATTTAGTGCACAATGCACTTATTTCTGATAGTGCTTCACATATTTATGGTGATCCACAATATTGAAGATATAAGATTTTTTGCCAAATAAATGAGCATTCTTCAAATTTTACTTATGTCTTGAACAACACTGATCAGAGCACCAAGTGCCTAAATTAGATGTCTTATGTACAGTGTGTGCATCAATGCCATTCAATTAAGGAACCACCAACTCTTCAACTTTGATGGTTTTGATATCTTTTCTTTATTCAATAACCATAACCTTGGAATGAAAGCGTCCAGGCAACGATATCAATATCTTATTCGCTATCTTTGTTTCGAAATATTTTTTTGCCTAGGGCGTGGGATGAATTGGAGATGTCACATAGTCAGGCATAAAAATCCTTAAAGGACTCGTCATCCTTCATTTTTAGATTCTCAAACTTTTGCAGTAAGCATTTGGAATTGGAGGATCTTGCCACTAGCGAAAGTGGAATCCTGTGGGGGCCTGGACCTCCCAACTTTATGGGAAAATTTGCTTTATATTTTTTATTTTTTTAAAAAAATTTATTATCATACAATTTAATAGGGTTAATTTCACCAACGGTCATTGAAGTTACCTTAAAATTTCAAAATGATCACTGAAATTCAATAGTTTCAGTGGTAGTCACTAAAGTATGAAATCTTTTCACTAATAGTCGCTCTATTAAGTTTCCAACTTGAAATTGTGATGTGGCATTTATTTATTACATAGTAGTCCATGTACTTTATATAATATTCACTTTAGTTTCTATATTTTTAATTATATTTCAGTTAAGTTCTCTAAAAATTTCATTAGGTCCTTCAAATTTTTAAATCTTTACACTTTGGTCCTCAAATTTTCAATTATCTTTTAGTTAAGTCCTCTAAAAATTACATATTAGGTCTTTCAACTTTATACATCTTCAAACTTTGATCTCCAAATCCTTAATTTTAGTGGCCAAAATAAGTGTAATTTTAGCTGTCAAAATAAGTGCACTTTCAATTAAATCCTTGACTTTACACTCAAATTTTCACCTACACGAACAAAATAATATAAGGGTTACTACGAATCTCACTTATTCATAGTGAAACGGCTTTGCCTCATATTTTTCCATTTATTTTAATTTGGCTTACTTAAATTAAATTGCTGATTTTTAATGTTGAAAGTGGACGTACGTTTTGACTAGACAAGCTGATGCCAGTTCTGACTGGCTCAGATAGTAAGCAAATTTTTATTCCAGGTCTGTGGGCTGCGGGTTTTATTCTATTTTCTTATATAATATAATCTTATCACGTGAATATCAGAAACAACCATCTTGTAGGTTAAAATAACTTCTCTTATTCTCTTGGATTTGTTATGAAGGAAATATTTAAAGATAATATTGAGTTTCCTAAATACCTTCTTTCTACAAATCTAGAATATCTTTTTGTATATTCCATACTAATTTTCTTACATACCTTCACTTATTCTTTTGGATTTGTTTAGGAAGTAAATATTTAAAGATAATCTTGAGTTTTGTAAATACCATCTTTCTACAAATCTAGAATATCTTTTTGTATCTTTCCTATTAATTTTCTTACCACTCTTATTGTAGATTTTTAGGTAAGAAATAATTCATAATTTGATTATTAATTTATCTATAAGTAAGAGTACAAATCAATAAGTAATTAAGTTTTGAAATTACAATTATTGTTCTTATTCTCTAAGCTCTCCCTCGGCCCAATTCATGGAGGATGAATAAGAAATAAAGCTTTATTGATTAAGTTTTCAAAGCAAATGTTTTCTTCAAACTCATTAAAGAATAAAAAACAAATGATGTTCAAGGAACAATTCCATATCTTGATTAATCTACTTGGCATGAAGTTAAGAATATGGGGTTCTTAATCTAAGTGGTGGTTACGGTCAAGTACAATAGGAACTGGCAATAAAAAGACCAGTGGGTTTGATTCCACTTCATCAACAAGTCAAAAAGAGAAGTATCAAAAGGAAGTTGATCTATATTCTTTTGATTGTTATTTTTTAATTTTGTAAAATTACAAAAATCGGATACTATTATATTTTTAATCAAGATTATTAGTAGATTATTTTTACTCATGGCATAGGGGGTCGTGGATGTTTTCCTTCGAGGTTTACCATATTATATCTTGTGTTCGTGTTTGATTCTTTAAATTCTGTACTTAATAAACTGCTGTTAAACGAACAATGTTAGGACCTGCGTGTGTGAGTCAGAATTCTTATCATTGTCACTCGCCAGTTTTGACTGCGTTCTGTCAAATGCTTGTTTAATTAAGATTAAAATTATTTTTTATTTAATTAATATAGGTTTTAGAACTTTCAATTAGTATCAGAACATATAAACTTTTATAAGTGTGATCCAAAAACCAAGATATGAACGGAGCACCATTTAGACTGGAACTAATTATGCATATTTGAAAATTATGATTCAAGTCTATATCTTATCTATTGATGAAAAAGCTTGGCACTTTATGGTCTATGGTTATAAAACTCCCAATGTTGTTGAAAATAGTGTGGAAAGAGAGAAAAAGACAGAAGACTGGGGTGGGGAGGGGGGAACAACTAATTTTAATTATACAAATTGGAATTCAAAAGTTTTAAATGTCATATTCTCTTTTGTGAATTCTAATCAATTTCATTTGATCTCTACATGTCAGGTTGTTAAAGAAGCTTGGGACATCTTACAGATTGCTCATCAGGGAACCTCTATTGTCAAGTCATCCATGCTTCAAATACTTAATTTAGAATTTGAACAACTGACCATGAGATATGATGAACAGTACAAGGACTTCTATGCAAAACTCAGTGACATCACCAATACAGCTTATACCTTGGAAAATAAATGCTCGGAGAGCAAAATTGTAAGGAAATTTCTCAGATCCTTGCCTGATCGTTTTCACTTCAAAGTAGCTGCTATTGAAAAAAGTAAGGAGATTGAGAAAATGAAGGTTGAAGAATTGGTGGGATCATTGATGACATATGAACTATATTTACAAGTGAGGAATAAAGAAAAGGGCTCTATTATTGCCTTCAAAATTAAAAAAGATGAAGAAGTGGTTGATGATGACGCTGAGTAAAACTGATGAAAACATGGCCATGCTCACCAAACAATAGATTTCTAGAAAAAATCAGAAAGGAAATGACTTGAATGCTCTACTTCAACCAAAGAAGAGATTTCCAAAAAATACAAGGCAAAATCCTACTATATCTATGAATAGATCTGATAATCGAATTTAATTTCATGAATGTGAGGGTTTTGGTCACATAACATCTGAATCTGCAAATACTCTAAGGAAATCTCATACCAAGAATGCCATGAATATTACTTGGAGTGAAGATGAAAAAGATTCAGATGAGGATGAAGACGACATAACTGGATAATCAGGTAACCTCTTTGACTATGAACTTACAGTCTAGTACTGATTCTTTGCAAAACTTGAATGCAAGTTCTGACTCCTTGAATACACCATCAAAAGGACCGAACTGTGTTTGTTTCTCGTCTATGCTATGAACATCGAAAGAACTCTATAGCCTTAAACCACTAAAAGCAGCATTAAGAGATCTATCCTTATTACTAACCAACGGTGGCTCCTGAAGAAACCTTAGGATAAATAAAGGATTATTTTCGTTCTCTTGGGTTGTCTGCTGCCAGAGAGGAAGAGAAGAAGCTGAGTATATTATAGCTGGTAGTTGTTTCACTCAATTACTCTGGATGAAACAAATTCTAAGTGAATATGGTATAGATCAGGATTATGTTACTATATTTTGTGATAACTCTAGTACTATCAATATTTCTAAAAATCATGTTCAGCACTCTATGATCAAACATATTGACATTAGAAATTATTTTATTAGAGATTTGGTCGAGGAAAAAGTAATTACTTTGGAACATATTCAAACTGAGTATCAGTTGGCTGATTTGCTCACCAAGGTCTTAGATTTTGCTAGATTTGCGAATGTATGAAAATCCGTGGGCATTTGCTTGATGCAATAAAAAAATAAAAAATAAAAAATTGTATATTTAGTAGAAATAGTATTTTTTTTTAATTCTTTTTGTTTGAATTCATCATGTGTGCTTGTATTTGTTTTGCATATATTTTTATTTAAATTTAATAAAAAAAAGGGTTATTGCTGATAGCATATGAAATAAATGTATGATTGGTCTATAAATATTTGGATTAACCAATCAGTATGTTATGCTCATTAAACTTATAGTAAAATATGCGCAGATAAGCACACTTTAAGGACATCTTGACTAGTTTGATTGTATCTTACTACTGACTGGGTTGTTATCTTTAAAGTAGTTTTGTACTTTATTGTGGACCTATGGTTAGTATTTATGTCTTCCGGCACTGTAATATGTTGATATGTTAATAGAAAAATTCATTAGAGGAAATGGCTACCACCATAGATGTGTGTAGCCGTCTTTAATAATGAACATACATCATGTAGAAAAGGGCTACCCTTATAGCTGTGAGAAAGTCAACTTCATGAACTCAAAAAATTCAGTGTTTTGACCCAAAAAAATATGTGAAAAATTAAAAAAAGGGAGTCAAAAATTTGATATTGTACTCATGTTTGACACGCACATATTTTATTATTTAAAGTTATCTACTAGACAAGATTCAATTTGATTTATAGGGACGAGTTATGATTGACTAGTATAGTATGTCCTATTACATACTCACATCATAATCTGACAAAATAATTAAATCTAATTATGCGCATACATCAGATTGGAAGATTCTTGTTTACTTTAATATTTTTAGACTCATTATATAATTTTGGACTGTAAAATTTGCCCATAAATAAAAATTCATTTATATCTACAAAAGATTCTCATTGATTTTGTGTGATTAACTTATGTGAACTTTTTGTAGATTTTCAATCAACAATCTAAACTTGGCAGTAGAATCAAGTATCTACTAAGAAAAGTTTTTGGAACTATTTTTAAAAACGGCATATGTGCTCATTTCTGATTGCAAAAATAATTGAGATATATCCAAGGAAAAATTAATCGAATTAAACAGATGAATTTCAAATTTTGAAAAATCTAGTTAATGGAATTTTTTTCCCTTAACTGACCATCTACAATTTTTTGTAACTACCCCTTACATGTCTTTAACTGTCAATCAGCAGTCTTTTTGCAGTTGTCTTATACATGTGATCACAATCTCTCTTGCTTTCATTATCAAAGTTCAAATTCTCCTCTCACTTGATCTTAAATTCTTGGTATAAGGTTTGTGTAGGGAAAACAATGGCAAGAACAAAAAATGCCTAAGAATCTAGGGTTAGCAAAAAATGAGTTCAGATGGCAGGTTATGTAAGGGGAAGACACATCACTTTCAGCCCTAACTCACTGTGTGGCTAATTGAGAATGGATAAGATAACTACCTCAAATTATGAGGAACTAACAATTGATAGTATTGCTATAGAGATGGACTTATTTTTTTGTTTAGGTGGAAATTCGAGTGTAAAGTCAAAAATTGAATTGAAAGTGCACTTATTTTGACCACTAAAATTACACTTATTTTGGCCATTAAAATCAAGGATTTGGGGGATTAAAGTTTGAAGATGTATAAAGTTGAAGGACTTAAGATGTAATTTTTTAGAGGACTTAATTGAAAGATAATTGAAAATTTGAGAACCAAAGTGTAAAGATATAAAAATTTGAAGGACTTAAGATTCAATTTTTAGGGAACTTAATTGAAAGATAATTAAAAATTTGGAGACCAAAGTGTAAAGATGTAAAAAGTTGAAGGACTTAAGATGTAATTTTTAGAGGACTTAACTGAAAGATAATTGAAAATTTAGGGACCAAAGTGTAAATATGTAAAAATTTGAAGGACCTATTATACAATTTTTGGAGAACTTAACTGAAATATAATTAAAAATTTGGAGACTAAAGTGTAAAGATGTAAAAGATTAAGGACTTAAGATGTAATTTTTGAAGAACTAATTGAAATATATGGACTAAAGTGAATATTATATAAAGTATATGAACTACCATGCAATAAATAAATGCCACATCACCATTTTAAATTAGAAATTTAATAGAGTGACTATTAGTGAAAGGATTTCTAACTTCAGTGACCACTACTGAAACTTTTGAACTTCAGTGACCATTTTGTAATTTGAAGGTAACTTCAATGAGTGAAATTAACCTTAGATTGATATATTGAGGTATGAAGAAAATGAGTTTAGATGAGGAATATTTATAGGATCAAAATATGATATATTTTTTATTAAAAAAAACGGCAAAAACGATCACAAAATTATAACCGTTGGATGGATAACGTTCACATCAATTTTGTGACCGTTATAGGCCACGAGTCACTCGTGGCTCGTGCCCACGATCCTAGACGAGTCTGGGCTAAGCCCTTTTTTAAGAGCTCGTCCAATGCTAGGGCTCATCCCACGACGAACTCGAGCCCATTATGAATCGAGCTGGCGAGTCTACGAGCCGCTCGGCCCATTTGCCACCTCTATATCAAATATATTTTTAGTTTTATAAAATTTGAAATTTAATAGATATTAATTTTTTTCCTTTTAAATTCACTATGGTGAATATATTGTCTTAGATAAATATTTAATAATATTACATATTTCTATAAAAATAAAAATAAATTTAAAAATAATAATAATAAATAAATAAAAAACAAGGAGATCAAGTTAATCAATGTCCATTTTTATGACTATCAGCTTTGCAGCGAATTATTCTTTTAGCACTCCTACGTTAATTCTCTTAATTTGAAAAATCTCAACTCATGAGTCGCCGGTTCACCAGTGTGTTCAAATGTGTGCGCGTGTGAACACTACTCGAACAAAAGTACAAGTGAATTTACTGGATTTAAACACCCTTCTCATCATTCCATCCATCCATCCATATATGATTCCATCAAACACGTATACTACAAAAATAAAACTCAACCCTAAAAATTCTTAAAATTAATAAAGTAAAACAGTCAATAATTAAAATGAAATAAATAAAAATATATTGCCACACATATTTTCCTTATTAGTTTTTTTAACTTTGCTGGTCATTTCACTGATTTAATGAAGTCTTGTTTTTTCTCGTTTTTGTTTTTAGCCTCCGGACAAAACCTTGAAAAATTGCTTCTAGATACAATAGAGTCGTGGTCAAATTTACACACTTTAGACAACTGTTGTCATTTGATTGTCATGTCCTTGTTATAATAAAGGTGGACGGTAGACCATGTTTTGGTTTACAAATTAGGTTGTTACATTGTGGAAGAAGATTCTATGATAAATAAATTAAGCCACGTGGTTTAGTTTAATGTATAATCCAAAGTGTTAGGTTTTGTTAGATGCAGAGAGGTAAGAATTAGAGGACGAGCAAAATCATGAAGTTAAAAACTAAGTTGAATAAGTTCGAACAAAACTCAGACTTTGAGTTGTGGTTAAAAGTTTAAAATTTTTGTATAGTTCAAGAGCGAACAATACTATTATAATGAATGTAATAAGAATCTATATAACAGAGTGCTTTGTCCATATTGTTATCCGTTGCCGAAGCCTCCTCAAGGGATATGTGCTCAAAAACTCAAATGTCAAAAAAAAATTGAATATGGGTGAATCTAGACGAAGGCTAAAAAAAAATTTAAATCGAATTAATATATAAAAAAATTATTTTCCATCTAAGTCTGGTCAACTGTGGAATGGGGTGGTGGGGGTATGTGGGAGTGAGGGTTTAAGAAAATCTAAAACAAAATATATTCCCACAATTAGAAATAAATGACACAATACAAAAGAAGAAAAAAAGATTTATTTATTGAGTAGTGATATAGCACTCATAGTGAACATTAATTATGGTGTCTACTGTCCACATGTCATCACCACATTGGTTATTTTTAAAAAGTTGTTGAGAAATTTTTTGAACTTTTTGAAAAGTGACTGATGACTCACTTTGTGTAAGAAAATCAGTTATTATTAAAAAAAAGTTCCAAGTAAAAAATCTCTATATTAATTGAGGAATGTCCATCTATTTATAGACGAAGATTACAGATCTGACTCGATCGAGTCATTATATTTCGAGTAAGCGATATAACTCGACTGAGACAGTATATCTCGGGTAAACCAACAATCTCTAAGATCAAACGATTACAATTAACTCGACTTGTTTGAGTAAAAACACGACAAGCATTAGTAGAACCCCACTCTCAAGTTTATAAAATCTTATATCTTGAGAGTTATCTTATATAAGAGATTTTATCAGCTACGCATCAGTCTAGCGTGGTGGGGTCTTTTCGAATTTGTAGACCGCTTGTCACTTCATAATGAATTTCTTCGACTGGCTTCATTAATAACTTGTGTATTCCCTAGATTGACAGCTGTCAAAAAAGCAGCGTTGGGGTTCTGGGAAAGCGTGTCCTCATTATACCGCCTTTTCAGTTTAAAAAAAAATACATATAGCCAATTTATTTGAAATCCGTGTTGCATCTTTTCTCCTTCTTGCAAAACTTCTTCACATACCACCCCGATATTTCATGAACGTTATCAATTTAGAGAGTTCTTGAGACGAACAAGAATCTGTCACCCTTTCTGAAGTAGAATTTTCTTTTGATTCTTTAGAATCTATTGAGTTCCTTGAACTTCCATATTGTTCAGCACCGGAAGTGAGTAGATTCCATTTGACCGCAGACCAAACCTCCGGACTAATAACACCAGGTAGGTATTTAACTTTACCTACATTGTTTTCTCCGTCTCCATTTATCTTATAATTTTATTGTGATTCTTTTCTTTGCCTTTGGGGTTGTTTCCGTCATCTTGTGTTGGTGAAAATGGTGATAAGGCGTCACAGGAACAATATAGTCAGTCGACCAAATCAAACACCCACAAACAATCAGTCGAGTCAAACCCTAATAGATGATCGTCCAAGTGATACCCTTCAGAACATCCCTAAACACCCAAGTACATATACTGAAACAACTCTCAAACGCACGATCAATAATTTCTTCCTTAGTCACAATCATATTTATAGCGCTCCTAGACCGAAAGAGTATCTGCATGTTGGCCAACTGAGGGAAGTAGCGATTTACCAAGATAGCCTTAAAGCCGACCTTAGATTTCCACTTCACCCTTTTTTGGTAGAATTTTTTTGTACCTTTAGTCTTTCACCCGGCCAACTAGTGCCAAACACTTTGAGGATGCTAAATTATTATCTTCTTGTCTGTCTACGCCACGGTTTAGAGCCATCGGTCGATATTTTCTGCCTGTTTTTTGAAATGAAATTGTTAGATCGTTGTGACTGTTACGTAGTTTTCTCCCATCATGATCGAGGACTTCCTACTCATGAGCACTTTAGGATATCAAATTTCCCTACTTCCAATACTGGGTGGAAGAATAGGTATTTCTTTGTCAAACCAGTCGATGGCATGTTTACCTTTCCTGTTAACTAGAGTATTCCCCCACTTGAAGTTTTTAATTCTACACCTTTTCTCTGAACCTGAAATTGACTCCATGATTATCTTATGGGTGATTGCACCACTCAGTCGTTCAACGAACGATGTATTAACAGATGATGCCTTGGTTTCTGCTGGCATCAGCCGTCCTTATGGTATGAGAATTTTCTTTTTAGTGGTCTTGAGTTATCGTATTCATGTCCTCTGACTAACCATCTTGTTTTATTAGATATGTCTGCAGATAAGTTCAGTGAAGAGTTGGCTAGAAAGAATGCTCATGGTCAACGAAAAAGGTGCAGAGGCCTGTCTTCTACAGAACCTCATTCTTCTGATGTCGCTCCATCAGTCGAGTGACAAAAACCAATTCCAGTTGATTCATCACCAATTGCTCCTACCGTGATTCTACCGACTGGTACGCCAGAAGCTCCTCAATTATCTAATACACGACAGTCTGCAGAAAATAGGCCTACTTTCAATATTTGGCATCCGATTGAGAAAGTGATAGAGGATTGCCAAGTCATTACTTCTTGCCTGAATTGGGAGGTGGTCGAGGCAAGTAAGGAAAAATCACCAAAAATTTTAGAACGGTCAATTATGGTGGAAGAGCGGCGGGTAAGGATTTTGTCTTTTGTGGTTGTCTCTCTCTTTTTTTTTTTTACTCTTCCATATGGTTGTCTTTTGTGGTAGATTCTTTCTCTTCGCCATACTTATTTTCGCAAGATTTGTGATCAGGCTGAAAAGATTGAACAGACCAGTCGTGCTCTTGAAGAGAAAAGTAGGGATCTGCGTGACTGTCATAGGAGTTTGATTGAAAAAACAGCTGTAATTTTTGATCGTAATGCTAGAGTGGCCGAGCTTGAGAGGTCTTTACAAGAGCAAGAAAACCTTCTACAGCAGACAAACAACAAAATTCATATGCTAGAAGAATCTAATGACCGTCTTTCTCAAGAGATAATCAAGAAGGGAGAAGCTGCTATAGAAGAATTCAAATGAAGTGGAGAGTATATAACGACTGTAGGCATGGTAGGAGTTCACAGTCGAGATATGGCGTATAGAAAGAGCCGATAGTGGCTTTTAGAATGTTTCTCCGACACAGGTTTTATGGGCGCTCTTTTCATTCCATTGATCGAAGATGAAGACGCCGATGACGAAGAAGACTGATGCTACCTCTTCCTTCAACACATGCTTTTACTTTAAACTAAGGAAAATACTTTTATCGCTTTTTGCTCTTCGGGTGGAAAGGTGGTTTATCCTCACCTGACTATGCCGTAAATATTTCTTTTCTGAATCTTCTTTTGTCAAGACAGATATTATCTTTCTTTTGAACAGGATGTATTGAGATATTCATGCAAAAATGCGTTATTTTCGCTTGAGATAGATCAATCCTGATTTGTCGAGATACCTACGACCGTGGTCGAGTGTCTTGGTTTAGAATAACAAAGACCGTAGTCAATTGGTTCCTAGTCGACCGTAATCGATTGGTTCCTATTACCATAGTCATAATAATTTTTTATTCGATTGTCATCGAGTTGCGCACGTGGGGCTATTTTTAATTTGAGTTGGAGAATTCACCATAATTATCAGTTGTAGCCAAAATAGGTTTCTCTTCATCTTTGACTTTGATGATGTAGGATGTTTAGTATTGCTTTAACTTGTTAAACAAGGAAAATTCATGGTTGGGAGGAATCAGGGGCCGTACCCAGCTTGGTCCGATTATGAACCATATCCTTAGCGTTGTCATCATCTATCCTCGTCCCCATCTATTTATTCTGGAAAAAGGAAAATGAAGATACAAGCGAAAACTAAAAAGATGTAAAAACTAATTTTGGTTTACTGATAATATTTCTTTAACTGATCTACGTTCCATGGTCAGCCGATGGACTTTCCATGTTGATCTTTTAAACTATATGCACCTTGCTTCACTTCTCTGATAACTTTGAACGATCCTTCACACTTGGGGTCTAGCTTGCTTGGCTGATGTCCTACTGTTTAAGCATTTCTGAGAACTAGGTCTCCTTTCTCAAACTTCTGAGGCTTTACTCTCCGATCGAAATATGCAGTTGTCATGCGCTTGTAAGTAACTATCTTTGCGAATGCCTTTTGTCTTACCCCATCTAGCAAGTCAAGCTCAGATTTATATAGGTCAAGGTCAGCTTTCTGAACCATTATGCGTGGTGTTGGCTCAATCACTTTAGCCGGTACTACTACTTCCAACCCAAAACATAATCTATATGGTGTTTCTCCAGTTGATTCTCTAGGTGTGGTGAGATAAGTCCATAGTACATTTGGAATTTCTTCAGCCCATCGCCCTTTACATTCTTCCAGCATGGTTCTTATATGCCATAATATAGTCCGATTAGTAACTTTGACTTGACCGTTCACTCGTGGATGGGCGACCGATGTCTTTCTTAGATCTAACTTGTAACTAGCACAAAACTCTTCAAACTCCTAATTGTGAAATTGTTTCCCATTGTTAGATATTATTACTAATGGTATGCCGAATCTGCAAATGATACTTTTCCATATGAAGCTCTGTATTTTCTTGGTTGTTATGGTCGCGAGTGGTTCTGCATCTACCCACTTTGTGAAATAGTCGATTGCTACTACTAGGAATTTTCTCTATCGGCTGGCCATCGGAAATGGACCTAGGAGATCGATCTACCACTGATAAAAAAGACAAATATCAAAAACTGCAGTTTGATACTCGGCCTATACATGGATAAGATTAGCATGTCTCTGACATGCGTCGCATTTTTGGACTAGTTCATTCGCATTCGTCTTCATGGTTGGCTAATAATACCCCTATCAGAGGGCTTTAAAAGCTAGCATGTTCGCCCCTTGGTGATTCCTGCACATCCCTGAATGTATTTCTATTAGTATGACAAATCCTCTATTAGCATCGATGCATTTCAGATATGGCATAGAGATTCCCTTCTTGAACAAATGATTGTTGATGATTACAAATCCAGCTGTCCTTATCCTTAACCTTCTTGGCTCGATTGGATCATTAGGCTGGATTCCCTCGGATAAATAGGACTTCAGAGGATACATACAGGTGGAGAGTTCTCCAACTTCGCCTACTTCAATTACAGTTATAAAACTAGGCTGGAATAGTGTCTGTAGAGGTAATATACGCAACCAACTTCCAGGACAGGTAGAACCCAGTCGAGACAGGGCATCAGCTCGTGCATTGTCGATTTGAGCTATCTTCACAATTTCAAATTATTGGAAACGTTGCAGCAATTCTCTGGTTCTCATTAAATACGCAACCATATGATCATCTTTCACCTCGAATTCTGATAAGTGTATTTTGTGCACTTATTCGGGCCTTTAAACTAAGCTTTTATCCCGTCATATTATTGAATTTATACTTAATTTATTGTATTATTTTTTCTATTTCAGTTTTGGACCCGTTTATAAGCACATGGAGAAGATTGGACGAAAAGAGCATAAAATTTGGTGAAATCAACGAGTAAATGATATACCATTGGAAAGATAATCGAATTACTAGTCCACCACTTTTTACGGATCTCAATTTGGAGCTTTCTACAAGAAGTTATGGCCGTTTGAAAAACAGCCGCCCATGCTAACTTTTGGCTGCGGGAATTTTGTTTCCTTTTCGAATTCTAATTCGATTAGGAAACCTTTTTTTTTGCGCGATTTTCATAATATTTTGAGATATTTTAGGGCACAATTAGGTAACTATATATATGAGTTATTAACTCATAACAAGGAGGGAATTTTGGAGAGCCGAATTTGGAGAGAAGAACGGGAGACAAATCAAGAACGAAGATCAAGATTCATCCTTTCAAGATTAAAACGAAGATCAAGTTCAATATTTCATCTCCCAATTATTTTCTTCTTATCCGGGTGATGAACTCCATATTTTCATCTCTTCTTTTTTCTCTTATTATTAGTATGCTAGGCTAGAATTAAATAGTGCTAGGATCATGATGAAACTTGTATCATGGATCTTTAATTCTTCGAACCTAGTTTTTGATATTTAAGCATGTTTTTATTTTTGAACAATTGATATTGATTTTCTCTTCATCTACAATTATATGCGCAATAGTTGTATGATTCTTGTGGCTTGTTTTACCTTCGAGAGAAGGAAAATAGGTTATACATATATTAATTGTCGTAGAGTCCGATAGGGGATAGAAATATACCGCTATGCTTTACGTGATCTCTAAGTATTCACAAATTCTAATGCATTCTTGTATGCTCGCATTCGTCATAGAAATATAGTCGGGTCGCATATATGAATATGTTTAATTCTACCCGAAAGAGATTGTTAAATTAAATTAGGAATATTGATCTTCATAAGTAAATCATGTTATCAAATTTAATGGTTCGGGTTAAAAATAATTGATATAAGTGGATTCGAGATCCTAGTACACTTTTCTTTTCTTTTCTTTTCCAATTTTAAAGTAATTCTCATTTAGTTTAATTTCTTATTTGTTTGATTTATAATTAGTTAGTTAATTTTAATTCATGTTTTAATTAGTTTAAGAAACAAACATTCAAAAGTTCATTAGATTTGGTTAAGGTTAGTATAATTGAACTGAACTATCTAAATCTTCGTGGGAACGATACTTGGACTCAAAATCCACTTTATTACTTGAGCGATCCGTGCACTTGCGGAATTATTAAAGACATAAAATCGCTGACAAATTCTGCTCGAATTTGTCCGACTGCTAACTTGGAGTCGCTATGCACTTTAATCGACTGAACTCCCATTGTCAGGGCATATTGCAGCCCAAGTATGACTGCTTTGCATTCAGCATCATTATTAGTAGCATTGAATTCGAATGTTAATGAATACCTCATTTCTTCTCCATTTGGTTTTATTAATATGATTCCCGCACTGGACCCCTATTTATTGGAAGATCCGTCTACAAACAATACCCAAATAGGGTTTTCTTCGGAGATGACCCTGGGTGATAATTCTGTAATGAAGTCGGCTAGGGCCTGCCCTTTGATGGAAGATCGCAATTTAAACTCTATGTCATACTCTCCCAACTCTACTGCCCACTTCATCAATCGACCGGATGTTTCAGGGCGATGGAGAATTTTCTTCAAATGTTGATTTGTTAATACTTCAATTGGATGTGCTTGAAAATACGGTCTTAATTTTCTGGCAGTTATGATCAGGGCTAGGAACAGCTGCTCTGCTAGGTTGTATCGAGATTCAACATCTTTTAAAATGTGACTTACGTAGTAGACCGACCGTTCTACTTTTTCTTCTAACCTTATGAGGACGAAACTGACTGCATCCAGAGACACGGCCAGGTACAACATCAGTGTTTTCCCTGTAATCAGCCTGCTCAAGATGGGCAGGTGCTAGAGTAACTTCTTCAATTCTGCCAATGACTTTTCACATTCAGTTGTCTATTCAAAATCATTACTCTTCTTGATAGCTTTGAATAATGGATGACACATGTCAACTACTCGAAAAATAAATCGATTTAAGGCTGCCACTCTACCGGTGAGCCTCTGTACCTTATTTTTATTCCTTGGACTTGTCATATCGATAATTCTGCGAATTTTATCGGGGTGCCTCTATTCTTCTTTGAGTTACCATGAAGCCTAAGAATTTACCTCCAGTTGTGCCAAAAGTACACTTTTCGGGATTGAATTTTAGACAGCTTTGCCTTGCCACTCGAAAAATTTCTCTCAAATCTTCTACATGGTCTCCTTCGTGGTCACTACAGACAACCATGTCATCAATATATGCCTTTATCTTTCGACCAATTAAATCTCTGAACACCTTGTTGACCATGCTTTGGTATGTGGCCCCAGCGTTCTTTAGACCAAATGGCACGGCCGTATAACAAAAAGTCCTAAAGTATGTTATTAATGCTGTTTTTTCAGTAATGAGATTTGGTGGTACCCCGAAAATGCGTCTAGAAAACTGAATATTTTCTTACCGACAGTAGCATCTATTAGTGCGTCTATCCTCGGTAGAGGAAAACAATTGGCCAACCACTATGGGTATTCCACATTTTTTATAAAAACCTGCTTTGAGTAGCTTTTCTAATTCTTCTTTTATGGCTTGTTGCCGTTTGGGCGCGAACTGTCTTTTCCTTTGCTTCACAGGTTTGTGACCAGATATGTTGTTCAACCGATGTTGGGTGATTGATTCGTCGATACCTGGCATGTCGTCAGTACTCCAAGCGAACACGTCTATGTTTTCTCGTAGCATATTCAAAATCTTTTCTCTATCTTCTTCACTTAGGGATCGGCCGATTGTTACTCTTATGTTTTCTTGTAATTCTACCACATATACCTCTTCTGATGGTTCAAAACGGTTTGTTTTCTGGTAGTTATCTTTTTCAATTGTCAATACTATTGGGTTAGCTTCAACTCAAATACTATCTACACAGCATTTTATGGAAATTAGCTGATCTCCCTTGACTACTTTGATTCTCCGACTCGTGGGAAATTTCATTGATTGATGTTGAGTAGATATAATGGAACCGACTGAGTTGATAAGGGGGCGACCGTAGATAGAGTTGTATGCCATAGGTGTCCTTACGATAAAAAAAGTAGTTATCATCGTCACACAATAAGGTTGTTTTCTCAAGACAACTGGGAGATCGACTACTCCTTCAGGTAACACAGTTCCTCCTCCAAATCCTTGTAAATGAGTGTTTATGGGTTTCAGGCAGTCAGTCGATATTTTCAAAGCTTTGAAAGCTTCCCAGGTTAAAATGTTTGCAGCACTTCCCGTATCTACTAGCACCATTTTTACATCAAAGTCTGCTATATCACCTGTAATTACTAATGCATCATCGTGTGGGAAAGACACACCCTCTAGATCTCCGTCATTAAAGGTGATTGACTGGCCAAACCTGCTTGACACACCGATCAAATTTACTTGTAGCTACAGTGCATAGCCTTTTCTAGAGTTCCTCGAATCTCCTCCCCCAGCTGATCCCTCAACAATTACGTGTATTACCCCCGCTCTCCTCTTTTTTCCTTCTTCTTCTACCATTAGTTTTGGCTGGTCGACAATTTTCTTTATGAAGTGTTTTATCAACCCCTTAGAAATCAACCTCTCGACCTCACTTCGTAGCGTCCGACACTGGTCGGTCGTATGGCCATGATCTTTGTGAAATTCGCATCTGCGATTATGATCTCGAATGTAATGATCAAATCTAATTCTTTCCGGCCATTGTAACTCTTTTAATGTGCTTATCTCGCGGAGTATAGCGGACAACGTAGCATTTACTGAGTCTGAGATATTGTATTAATTATCTCTGCCCTAGGTCGATATCTGTACTTAGCTGTACCCCTGGTGTTTTTCTTGCTCATCAAAGGTTCTTCACGTAGTCTTTTCTTACTTTACTCTGTCATATATGTCTTGGACGCTTCGTGTTGTTTTCAATACTTCTTCCTGATCAATAGACTCATCTTCCCACCTATGGAGTTCTGTCATAGACTTGGGCGATTTTTTTTAGAGGCTGGCTCTGAAGACGTGGTTTCTCAATCCGCTGAGTAGGGCAATTATGACTGATGGCATCTGCAAATTTTTTATGCCTAATGTTGCACGGTTGAACCTCGACAGATATTCATGCGGAGACTCTCCTTTCTCTTGTGTTACTTGCAT
The DNA here is from genome assembly GCA_030279155.1 of Forsythia viridissima. Taxonomy (NCBI): domain Eukaryota; kingdom Viridiplantae; phylum Streptophyta; class Magnoliopsida; order Lamiales; family Oleaceae; genus Forsythia; species Forsythia viridissima. Next base: position 34,811,742 of record CM059036.1, on the reverse strand, counting down.
GAGCCCCATTGCTGTCTTCTTTTTTCGAGCGCTACTAGAGAAAAAAATTGTAAATTTGTTTGCAAAATCTGAAAAGGAGAGATCGACCATGAGGGCAACGTGTCGAACCACTCTCTTGCGTCTTTTCTCAACGTCATGGGAAATGCCCTGCATGCTATAGCGTCCGGCCAACCATGCAATCTTACTCGATCTTGGAAAGTTCTGATGTGATCAATAGGATCTGTTGTGCCATCAAAATCTCCAATCGATTCTTTAAATTTCAACATCAAAGGTACGTTCATTATATCTTCAGTAAATAGATCCTCATTTATAGAAATCGGTCGACCTCTGTTCTTCCTTCATGCGATCGCCTCATCAAATTTTTCATTCAAAATGCTTTCACAGTTGGCTGGTATTGAGTAACGGCTAGTAGACGTCATTTCAAGTGTTTGTGTAGTCTAGGATGGTGGAATCTTGACTCCCGGTGGAACCTCCGGTGCCAGTTGAACCAATCTCGACCCCTGGTGGAACCTCTACTGCCAGTGGAATTTTTATTGTGGGTAGAATCTCCGTTGTTTATGGCGGGGTGGTCATACTCTGCAACATATCCATGATGGTAGTCATCTGGTTTTGCAAAATCGTGACTTGCTGGACAGTAGCGAATTACAACGGAAGTTGTTGTTCCTCTACAGTTTCTTGTGACGGAACATCTGGATGATCTATTCTAGGCCTTCCTCTTGTTTTACCGGACATGACTTCTAGTTCTTCTTGTTAGAAAAAGAAAAATCTTTCCCACAGACGACGCCAATTGATCACTATGCTGATTTGTGTAAGAAAATCAGTTATTATTTTAAAAAGTTCCAAGTAAAAAATATATGTATTAATTGAGGGATGTTCATCTATTTATAGGCGAAGATTACAGATCTGACTCGATCGTGTCATTATATTTCGAGTAAGTGATATAACTCGACCGAGATAGTATATCTTGGGTAAACCAACTATCTCTAAAATCAAACGATTACAAATAACTCGACCGGTTTGAGAAAAACACAACAAGCATCAGTGACCAATGTGGTGATGTCACGTAGACAGTGAGCACTATAATTAGTGTCCATTGTGGATGCTATATCACCACTCTTTATCTATTTACTTTTGTATTTTATTTTTATAGATTACAGAGCTTAATTTGGGTTTTGAAGAGGTTTCCTATTTCTGCAAAAATTATGTTTGGTACTAATTTGGAAATTATAGATTATTGCATGTCCTTTTGTGCAATAATTTGGGTGGATAAAAATTGCTGTCGGGTTGGCAGGCATCGATTGAAATACGATGGATGCAAAACAACATTGCCGGTATAGTAGGTACTTTTACGTGATATTTATGGATTGGCTAAAATTACTCTTTTAAAAGTTTGTTTGCACAATTAGTATAAACTTTTTTTCTCATTTTATAACTATTTATAAACTTATAAATACTATCACTATCCTTAATTTATAGACATAAAACTTAGCTCTGGTTTGACGTAAATAAAAAGTACCTACTCTTTCTTATAAAAATAGGCTTACTTCTATTTTCACTCAAATTAATAAAATGTAACATTTAATATAATTAGAACTATAAATTTTACTGATATTTTTCTTAATATTTACCTACATTAAAGGAAAGTGGATTATAATTTTTGACAAATGAACAAGGAAAGTAAATGTATCTTTGTGGGATGGAGGGAGTAGTTTTTTAAAAATACTTGATAAAAGTTGTAGATCCCATGAAATATGTGGTTGAAAATGTATTTAAGAAAAAAAATTTAAAAGTATAGATGCCAAACATGCTATTATATAAATTCTCTTATGTAATACATATTTTTATGAGAAGCATGATTCGTTTTGTACACTATATTTAGAGTTGGCAATGGCGGCTCAGCCCGTTGCCCACCATGATCGGCTCGTGTAGAGGACAAGCCGAGCTCAGACTTGGCTCGTCCCTGCAAGGGCCGCTCGGTTCGGCCCTTTGGCTCATGGACTGAACAAGCCGAGCGGCCCACAAGCCCGACTCGTTTTTTCTTTTTTATCTTTTTGTTCATTTTGTACTTTGAAGTTCGAATATTATTTCTGAGAATTTAAAAGTAAAAAAGAAATAAAGTGTGAGAATTTTTTCAGTTAAAACTTACAACATATTTTTTTCGAGCTTGTGACCGGCTACTTTTAACGTACGTGGAGTTAAAATTGTACGCGAACAAGTTGTTACGTATACAATTTTTTGTAAAATTAAGACGAATAAAATATTTTTACGCAAACAATACTTAAAAATAATTCAAGTATTCAATCTTCAAATTCTTTAGCCATCATTTTGTCCACTCTATTCTGGATCCGAAATTCGGCATCCTCTCAATCCTTCAGACACATTAAGCTTTCTAATATGTCGACTTTAAGTCTTGACCTGAAATCAGACAAAATCCTGCTACTAAATGCAGACTCCGATATTACAATTGATACTGAAGTTGTTATTAGATCACCTGCCATAATTGAAATTATTAGGTATTGAGGTTCATTTTGTCTCCACCATCGTAGTATATAAAAAAATTATTTCTTAATCATCTAAAATACTTAACATGTTGTGGGTGAAATACTTAACTAACTCTAAAAGTATATTAGTAGCACCTAATCCCACGTTTGTAATACGGGATAGGGAAGAAGAAGAAGAAGAAGAATCACTAGCATATTGACTACTCTTAAGTAAATTAATGTAACTCAATAAGTCAATATCGTTAAGTGATGACGAAGCGGGTGTTGGAACATGGGGTCATCTGATGTTCTTACAAGTTTTTTTTAGTGTAGAACTTATATATTTCACATAAAAAAATATCTAAATTACCGTACGTTAATTTTTGTGAAATTGCCGTTATGATTACTTTGGTACCCTATAAGTCAAGTCTAAGATCTATAATGGACGCTAATGGAAAAAACATAGGCAATTCTTTCCAATATTCTCTACATTTCGCCTCCATCGCTAATATAATATAAAAAAAAATCCTTATACCTATTAAATTGTTAGCAATATAATATAAATGATTGAGAACTAGTGGAGTAATCGGATAATATATACATGCACAGTCATTTTCGTTAAAATATGCAGTGATGCAATCTTTGTACCATTCATAAGATTCAAGCATAAGATATATTAAATTCTACTTATGGCCTATATTGGCGCAATTTTTTTTTTTCTTGAAGTCCATTTTCAACACATAGAGCACTAAAAACTTGTTTTCTAGCAGGTGAGACCATAATATAATTAATAGTGTATCTAATTTTTCATAATTATTTTTCTATGAATTGTAATGAACCTTTCACAATTAAAATCAAAATATAACATACACAACGAATGTGAAGTAAAATACCATCAAATTTTGAATATTAATGTTGACTTATTTTTTCAATTACAATATTGTTGGGCCTGGTATTGTCAAAAGTGAAACTAAGCATCTTCATTTCGCAATTAAATTCGTGTAAAATACCCATTAAAAAATAAAAAATATTAAATCCATTTTGAGGATAGTCAATTATTCTAAATGCTATTATTTTTTTATGCATGATCCAATGTTTATCAATGTAGTGTACAGTAGCAGTCATTTTTCCTTTGTGGTTATTACCGGACCATAAGTCCGAAGTGAAAGATAAAACACCGGTATAATTATTAAAATTATGTATAATAGCTTCTTCTTCTTTTTATTAAATAAAACAATAGTGTATGAGTGAAGAGTATTTCTAGCAAAAGGATGGTACATTAGTTGGAGATACATTTGTATGAATTTCGTGAAATACGGACTTTCCACCAAGCTAAGTGAAAATTCGGCGCTTGCCACCATCTGTGTCATGCCTTCGCAGTGCATGTTGTCTTGTGAATATACTCAATTGTTTAGATTGAGAGTAGAACTGGAGTCGGCTTCAAAAAATCCAAAGTGGAGTTGGGTCTGATTTGATTTCAACCCTCCGTGTTTGAACACACTTTTTTGAAGTGTTTAGATGGGTCGTGACTATCTTTTTTTTCCACACTAACTTTTATTTACAGTGTTTAAATTGTACTTTGTACTCAAGTAGACATTCTATTAGTTTACCAATGGGCACCAAATCAAAATACTCTACGCACTCACCTTTTGCTTTTTGGTTATTCATTTAGTGCTCGAATCGGTGGTTGTATTTGTTTGTTTGTCGACTTCTTCTTGAATGTCATCCAAGACAATAGGATCGGTGCTCCCATAATCATCACCAAGATTTATATGACAAAGAATTAGAATGTCATTAATACCACTAAAATAATCATCACTTTGATTGTAAGCCATTTCGAATATATTATAAAGAGAATAGTAAAAAATGTAGTAGAAAATTAGAAATGTAGTAGAGGTAGTAGAAAATTAGAAATGTAAAAATAAATAAACTAATATTGAGATTAAACAATAGATGATAAATAAACCAATATTGAGGTAATGAGATTTGAGAATTGTTGTTAAATTTGAGTATATAATATATTGAGAGATTGATGTGTGAAGAAAATGAGTTTAGATGGGATATTTATAGGGATCAATTGATTTTTTCACAACCAAAATAGAAATGCAGCAGTGAGCGGTCACAAAAATGTGACCGTCAGGACCACGAGCCGCGAGCCAGCTTTTGGCTCATGAGCAATGTCCACAAGCCAGCTCGTCTATTTGTCGAGCCCTTCGGGCACGACCCTCTTTTTGAAGCTCGGCCCATGCTCGGGTTCGTCCCACGACTAGCCCAATCCTATTATGGATTGAGCCAAGATGGATCGAACCGGGGAGCCCTCGTGCCACTCGATCCATTTTTCACCTCCAATTATATTTTGAAATAAGTTAGAATTGGACCTACTTGATGCTATATTGAAGCACTTATATAAAATCATAAATTGTTGAAGATGTGACATATATTTATTTAAATTTAATCATCAAAATACACAAATTTATGCTGCTAGAGAAAAATTTTGGATTAATTTAGTGGCATAGATTGTAAATTAGTGAACATCAAAAAATGGAAGGATTTACTTTATTATTTTTTCTGATGTAAAATTTCGTAACAATGATGCTAACGTTACAAATTTGAAGTATTGGGTTATACATATTGCTAGTCAGGTGTTTCGAGTTAAATATCTTTAATATTACAATATTTTGTTAAACGTTCTTGCAATGCCGTTGTGCTTTAAAGCATTCTTGAAATGCTATTGAACTTTAAAAAGTGATCTCATATACCACTCTGTTTTAAAAATGAAATATAACGAAGTGACATATAAGATTCACTTTGAAATTTAATAGTATTCTAAGAACGTTTTAAAATACAATGACATTCCAGGAACGTTTGACAAGATATAATAACATTGGATATATTTAACTATAATATTTCACTCCATTTACTAAACTATTTTTTTAATACAAAAATGGTAATCCAATTTATACTTTTGTGTTAATAAAAATACTATTTCTATTATATTGGACACGTCGTGAGTCACGAACAACATACATACGTGGTGATACTGATACACATCATCAATAGATTAATAGAGACGAGAGAGCTACTTAACAAACACAATCTGTAAGCGTATGTTTGGTAATGTTGAAATTATTTTTGAAATGTTTATATTTAAAGTTGTTAGTGAACGTGTGAATAAAAAGTTGATTGTAAGTTGTGAATTCTATTAAATGTATAGATAAAAATATATTTGAACAATTAAAATTATTATTTAAATATTTACAAAGATGTGCTAAGTTCAATAATTAGTTTTACACCAAAAAATGTTTGACGATGAAAGTGGAACAAAACGATAAATTCGGTGATTCATTAATGTCTTTATCGCGATTCACCACTTGTGTAACTTATGCCAACCTGTACATTCGTGTAATGGGCGACTTGTCACTTGTGAGGTAGTGAGAGTTGGGAGCCATTAGTCAAACTCAACTTTAGCCCAAAACGGCAAAACCAATGTTCCACGGGTAATGCTTGTTATACAATGTATTACCTAACCATTTACATAATGACATGGCACTGGTAGTAAATCATGATTTAATTTTGGAAAACACGTGAATTCCCTATGTTGATTCTTCAAAATTATTTAGTTGATGTTTGTTTAATTTTTTTTTTTTTAAATTTATTTTCAACTACATATTTTATAAGATTTATAAATTTTAACTACATATTTTATCAACTTTTATTAAAAATTTCTAAAAAATTACTTTTAATTAATTTTCTATTTTTCTGATTGTTGTGTCTTAGCGGCATATTGTTGAATCCACATATTTTATAAGATTCACAAACTTTAAATTTATTTTTGCTCATTTATTTGCTTAAACTTGTTATTGTATTGTTGTGATTTGTCGACTTATTTTGTAGTCTTGTTGACCTATTTGGCTGTCTTGTGAATTTTTATTAGATTATTGTGTCTTATTGGCCTATTGTTGAATTGTTGATAGATTATTTTTTTTTTGTGTGTTTGTTTTAGAATTTATAAAGTCGAGTTTCGGCCAAGAGAAGAAACACTTGTTTTTATTCTTTAAAAAGGCTGGTTAAAAAAAAAATTCACCCTTGATTGCACGTACGTTTTTCATCATTGATAATTTAAATAAACTATTTAAGGTGGTGGAAAAGTATTTGATCGTGCCCAAAATCTAATTCTAATAAATTATTACCACTGATTAGAGGGAAAAAAATCAAAAGAAACATACTTTATTAGAATTGCACGTACGTTTTTTGTTGTGTGATTTTAATCCCGCAAGTGGACGGGTCGTTAACAAGTAATAAAGTGATGTGTAGATTGTCGAACCCACGAGGACTAGATATCAATTTAACCAATAAATTTATAATTTGAATTTTAACAACATAAAGAACACAGATTTGGTTTGGTTTGTGATTCTAAAATTATTTTAATTAAATCTAAATTATCAAACAATTAAAGTAAATTTATGAGAACGAATTCGAATTTTACCAACACTAGGATTCACAAATCCACCTACATGCTTTATAATCAATTATCCATTAATCTCTTTTTAATTCTTAATTACATAGGATTGAAAATCGGCGTTCCTAAAATAATCAAAAGCCTCTCTCGATGGTCAATCAATTCTATACGATATGCAAACCTAATCATCTCTAATTAAGCTTCGAATATAAACATATGCATTAAAATCTCAAGAACACATAAATAGATTTCATAAAGCATAATAGTAATCTCTATCTATTATTGAACATTATGTTATTCAATACCATGTGCTTAATCTATATTGAATCTCTCGACTTCAATACAGATCACAATATATTCTAATGGTGATCAAGTATTAAAATAACAAAAATAATGAATAATGAATAATCAACCCAAAAGCAATTAATTACTAAAACAAAAAAAAAACTTCTAATTAATTAAAAATATGAGGTTTCATCGTTCATCTTAGCAATAAGTAAATTAGCCGGACATGATTATGTAAAATAATATAAGGATTGTATTAATCATGTTCTGGCGAAAGAAAAAGAAAAAGTAAATAAAACCCGTGATCCCGGCTGAAGAATCTTCAATCCCGTACCTTGATCTTCGATTCTCTTCTTGTATCTTGTTTCCAAAATTCGTCTCCTTTGTTTCTGGCTATTATCTGGCTTTTATACTGTTCTAAAAACCTTCCAAGACGTGATTTTGGTAGTTGAATTAATATGGACTTCGTAGAGTTATAATATAATCAGGAAACAACTTAATACTGTGCAAAATACCCTTGCGATCGCATGGTTAAAAACCTTGCGATCTCATGATTTGGTTATTTTACGTTCTGTAGAAAATCTTGGGGACTTACGATCGTAGACATGGTTAACCATGCGATCGCATGGTTAACTTGGACGCAGATCCAATTTTTTTCTTTGATATTTGCATGCCAAGTCCCTCAAGTCTCTTTGTCTGTTCAATTAAGTCTATTTTTCTTCTATTTGCTCTCTTTTCGTCTTTTCGTCAGATTGACATTTGATTTTGATTATTACCTAAAATAATAAGAAAACCACATGCCATTAAACTGAAAATAAATAAAAGTACTCATAATCGTCATTTTTTGTGAGCTCAGATAAGTACAAAATTGTACTTATCAAATACCTCAAAACTTAAACTTTTATTCATCCTCGAATAAACTAGCTAAATACAATCATGCACATAACGATAAAAATAATAAAAATAGTCACAATATAAATAGATTGCCGTTCTTTTGCAAAAACTCATAATTCATGACGAGTGTTCAGGTGATACTATTGCAAACATGATTTTACTTAACCCATACTTGAGATGTGTGTGAGAGTAGTTAATCCGATCCACTTAATTTCCATGGTGGTGATAGTTCAACAACTTGGTCAACTTTTCATTTCCCTCTCGTAAGGTACTCTTCTCCCAAAAAGATTTTCTCTTTCAATTCTCGAGAATTTGGATTTAAGGTTATAGTTCACATTCTTTTCTTGCTCGAGGCAGGTTGAGAAAGCTGATAATCGTGACAACCTAGGTTTATGAAGATTCTCCAATTTATGAGCACTCTCGACCAGAAAATTTCTACTAAGTAAGTCAAACTCATTAGTTATATAATCCCCAAATTTACTTTGCAAAGGATTTTTCACTGGCTTTAATAGAAATAAAAATTAAATTTTTTTAAAAATATAAATCTTATGTGCAAAACTCAATCCATTAAGCTTTCTAAATGACTCATGTAACGAGTTTGAGGTCGATGGCTCCCAGGTCTTTCGAACCTTAGGGCATCGAGTTTTGAGAAATCCCTACGAACCTTTTCATTCAAGTCAAATAGGCTACGAAAAGAGTTATAAGATATTAATAGGGTGCAAAACTCAGTCCATTAAGCTTTCTAAACTCATGTAACGAGCTTTAGGTCAATGACTCCCAGGTCTTTCGAACCTTAGGGCATCGGGTTTTGAGAAACCCCTACGGAACTTTTCACTCAAGTCAAATAGGCTACGAAAAGAGTTAAGTAATAATAATAATAATTTTATTCCTTGCGTGCAATAAGTTCATGCTAGAGGACTAGATTCCCAACATTCGGTCAGTACCTAGCTTCCTCTAACTGGTTTAAAGTGCTCCACATAATTTTTCAGCATACAAGGAATCAATCATAACCTAGATAGCCACCATCACAGCTTATCTACCACACTTTCTCACTATATTGGTTACTTGTTCGAGATACAGATGATTCTAAGTTTTAAAAAGGTATCCTATTTTTTTTAGGTGCACCAACATAGCTAAAAATCATTATAACTAGCCGACACATCACTATATTAAACATGGTTAAATAGCCTCACATTTAAACAAAGTAATAATATGGTCACAAGTCATGATTAAAGCTAAACTTAAAATAAAAAGTTTCATCATTAGCCGGCAAGGCTATTCATATCATATAAACATGCAAACAATTAATTTTTTTTTTACTTTTTTTTTCAAGTAAAAATAAATTAACAATCAATAACAAGTATCATCATCAGATCAAATATTTTTCCACTATCCCCAAACTTGAAAGATACATTGTCCTCAATGTAAAAAAAAATTCAAAAGGAGTATATAAAGATCAGAGACTACCCAGATGTGGATCGCATGGTGCTGGAAGAAGTCTGGTGGAGAAATCTATACAGATTGGTCAACAAATCTTTGCTTGAATGTCATCCAACTAGCCTGCAGGTTGTAACCCTAAAAAAGAATAAAGAATAAAAAAAATTTTAACAATATTTTTTTTATTATCTAGTAGTATTCTGCCCAGTCTATGTGGTCGCAAATGGTGTAACCATGCAACCGCATGGTATAAAATTTCTGAAATCTATTTTTTATTTTTTATTTTTTATTTTTAAATCAGAATGACGATGATCATAGCCTCATTGCCTAAGAATTGAAAGCCTACTTAAAATCCTAAAAACTTAAAACATGCAAAATGTCAATTGAAATCCTAGAACTAAAAAATACGAAATTTAAATAAAAGGGTAGAAAAATGGGTTGCTTCCCATTCTTTGAAGTCATTAGCTTGACTTTGTCATGGTGATCGCTCAAGACACTTTGAATAGATCTTTGGAAAACTTGCTTTTCTTGCTTTGATCGACTTCGCACCAATTTTTGTTTACCTTCCAGATCTTGATTTTTCTCTTATCATATTAATATGATTTTGTTTTGCTGCCCTGCTCGAACTCAACTAAGAAAATTTCACTGTCCTCATCGGACAATTTTTCGTCACTCCTTGGTTTATTGATTGGTATGTGTTTCTTTTGGTCTGACTGATTTTTCAACGTGGAAGTGTTGTTTCTCTCCTGGTCAATGGCATCAATCTCGAAACAGGAATCTGGAGAGCTTGAAAATTTAATTTCTTTGAACACATTGAATGTAATGTGTTCATCATTCACTTTCAGCATAAGTTCTCATTTTTGAACATCGATTACTGCCCGACCAGTAGCCAAGAAAGGTCGACCCAAAATGAGTGGTACATCCCTGTCTTCGCACATATCCAAAATAATAAAATCAGCAGGGAGTTTAAACTTGCCCACTTTTACCAATATGTCTTCAACTATTCTCCTTGTATGTTAACTATTCTCCTTGTATGTTTGATGGACCTATCTGTGAGTTGCAGTGTTACTGTTGTTGGCTTTGTTTCTCCTAAACCGAGCTGATTAAAAATAGAATAAGCATTAAATTCACACTAGCACCCAAATCACATAAAGCTTTATCAAAAAATAAACTACCAATAGTGCAAAGAATATTAAAACTCTCTGGATCCTTTAATTTTGGAGGTAACTTATTTTACAATATGGCATTGCATTCTTCAGTTAGCATCACAGTTTCATGCTCCTCCAACTTTCGCTTATTTGAAAGGAATTCCTTCATGAATTTGGCATAGCTAGGCATTTGAACTAAGGCATCGGCGAACGGTATGTTGATGTGAAGCTTTTTGAATACATCCAAGAATTTCTTGAATTGCTGGTCTAGCTTATGTTTTTGCAGCCTTTGAGGAAATGGAATTGGAGGGATGTAAGCCGGTGATGGAATATAATCTGGTGGAAAGTTCTATTTTTCTTGTTCAATTTCTGTATCTGATTTGTTTTCTCTCTCTTTGCTGGACACAGTTTCCTTTTCTACACCTGGTCTAGTCACATGAATCTCTGGCAACTTAGCTCCGCTTCTTGTGGTGATTGCATTGACTTGCTCTTTTGGATTGACCTTGGTATTGCTTGGCCATGTGCCTGATTGTCGCTTGGTCAATAGTTTAGCTAACTTCCCAATCTGATTCTCTATATTCTTTATCGCGCCATCATGTCTTTTCTGCACTTCCTAGAATCCCATCTCCATCCGTTCTGACAATTTAGCAACCGTTTCTTCTAATCATCCTTTTCTTTCTTGGGGTCTTCCTTGATTTGGCGGATTTTGAATGTTTTGTGTATTGCATATGAGAAATTTAGATGATTTCTCCATCCAGGATTGTAGGTCTGTGAGTATGGATTATTCTGTTGTCGCCGAAAGTTCTGAGCATATGCAGCTTGTTCAGGTGATGACATATCGACTTTAGTTAAAGGGCATTCTGATGACTGATGGTTTACCCCGCAAGTTACACAAATTGGTGGAGACATCTGAACCATATTAGCTGATTCAGAATATTTCATTGCTTCTATCTGCTTTGCCAATGCATCGATTTTCACCAATACAAACGAATTTGTATCTACCTCATGTATCCTTGTTGCTTTCTTCTGCAATCCTGTTTCTGGCCACATAATGAACTATTCACTCATGGTTCATATAGATCATAAAGGTCACCAGCGGATCTATTTTGGATAGAGTCACCTGCTGCAGAATCTACTGAAGAACGACTGATTAGAGCTAAACCAGAGTAGAAAAATTGATTCTGAGCTGCTAAAGAAAAACCGTGACTTGTACACTTTCTGAGCAGTTGCTTGAATCTTTCCCATATCTCGTGAAAGTTTTCCAACTCAGATTGTTGGAAATTGAAAATTTCATACTTCAGTCTGTTTACTCTGGCCGGAGGGAAATATTTCAATGTAAATTTTTGAATCAGATCTGTCCAAGTAGTAAAGCTCCCAGGCGGTAGAGAATCTAACCATTCTCTAGCTTTATCCTTCAATGTGTGTGGAAAGAGCCTCATTTTCAGTGCTTCTTCATTAACATCGTAGTATTTGAAATTTTCACAGTATTCATCGAAGTGAGAAATATGGTAGTGATGATTTTCATCTGTCATCCCATAGAAATGCAGATTGTTCGAGAACAAATTCATCACATTTGGCCTCAACTAGAAGTTATCGTGTCCATAAGGCGGATAGACTGTGCTGGACCGATCCTCAACTATCGGTGGCATCATATACTCACCCATAAGAATATCTCGTTCAATAACTTCAACTGGTCGAACTATTGGTGCTTGATTATGTATCACATTAGCAGGTAATTGATCATGTACTTGGTGGTCTACTATTGTGTCTTTTTGCTGTCTTTTTTTTTCTCATTTTTCACGTTGTCGTCAGTGAAACCTCCGTTTAATTTCTGGGTCTAAATCAAATAGATCAAGATCCTTTGTACGGTGCATACGCACTTAACACCTGAACACAAAGTTGGAATTCAAGAGTAAGACAACGAATTTAGAATAAATATAAAAATAAAAATAAAATAATTAACAATAAAAAGAATTGTTAAAATTAAATTATCAATTAACGTAGTAATTGATAAAATTAGTCCCCGGAAGCGGCGCTAAAAACTTGTTGTGTGATTTTAATCCCGCAAGTGGACGAATCGTTAACAAGTAATAAAGTGATTTGTAGAGTATCGAATCCACAAAGACTAGATATAAATTTAACCAATAAATTTATAATTCAAATTTTAACAACATAAAGAACACAGATTCGGTTTTTGTTTGTAATTCAAAAACTATTTTAATTAAATCTAAATTATCAAACAATTAAAGTAAATTTATGAGAACGAATTCGAATTTTACCAACACTAGGATTCACAAATCCACCTACATGCTTTATAATCTGTTAATCGCTTTTTAGCTCTTAATTACCTTGGATTGAAAATCGGTGTTCCTAAAATAATCAAAAACATCTCTCGATGGTCAATCAATTCTATATGATATGCAAACTTAATCATCTCTAATTAAGCTTCGAACATACACATATGCATTAAAATCTCAAGAACGCCTAAATAGATTTCATAAAGCATAATAGTAATCTCTATATATTATTGGACCTTATGTTATTCAATACCACGTGCTTAATCTATATTGAATCTCTCGACTTCAATAGAGATTCAATATATATCACAATATATTCTAATAGTGATCAAGTATTAAAATAATAAAAATAAGGAATAAGGAATAATCAACTCAAAATGAATTAATTACTAAAACGGAAAAACTTCTAATTAATTAAAAACATGAGGTTTCATCGTCCATCCTAGCAATAAGTAAATTATCCGGACATGATTATGTAAAATAATACAATGATTGTATTAATCATGTTCCGGCGAAAGAAAAAAAAAAGTAAATAAAATCCGTGATCCCGGCTGAAGAATCTTCAATCCCGTGCCTTGATCTTCGATTCTCTTCTTGTATCTTGTTCCCAAAATTCGTCTCCTTTGTTTTTGGCTATCATCTAGCTTTTATACTATTCTCAAAACCTTCCAAGATGTGATTTTGGTAGTTGAATTAATATGAACTTCGTAGAGTTGTGATATAATCAAGAAACAACTTAATACTGTGCGAAATACCCTTGCGATTGCATGGTTTGGTCATTTTACGTTCTGCAGAAAATCTTGGGGACTTGCGATCGCAGACATGGTTAACCATGCGATCGCATGGTTAACTTGGACGTTGATCCAGTTTTCTTTTATTGATATTTGCATGCCAAGTCCTTCAAGTCACTTTGTCTGTTCAATTGAGTCCATTTTTCTTCTATTTGCTCTCTTTTCGTCTTTTTGTCAGATTGACACGTGATTTTGATTATTACCTAAAATAATAAGAAAACCACATGCCATTAAACTGAAAAAAAATAAAACTACTCATAATCACCCTTTTTTGTGAGCTCAAATAAATACAAAATTGTACTTATTATTTTTCATCACCTTAATTAGATAGACAAAAACATTTTAACAAACTTGACCATATACCGCGACAACTTAAAAAAAATGCTTCATCTACATGAAGAAAATAAATAACAATTATAAAATGACTTTTTTGCACAAATGGTCCCTGATTTTTGCACTTACTACGGGTTGAGGACATATCGTTTATTTTTTGATAGTTTAGCCCCTATTTCAAATATTTTTGGCGAGAATGGTCCTTCCCATCTAATTCCGTTATGTTTTAATGGAAGTTCATCGCGTGAAATACACACACTTCATTTCTTGAGGGCATTTATGTCAGAACACTATATCCACTCTTTCCCACTAAAAATCAAGAGACATCTAAAGAAACTTAAAACCCATTGCATTTCAATTTTTTTTTTGCCCAAATAGTAAAACAAATCCCTTGTTATCCAAAAATCGAAGACATTGAACAAACCCTTTGCATTTCTGGCAACATACCAGCGACTCATGAAGAACAAGTAAGTAATACAGTGTATATTGTATATTGTATAATTTTTTGGGATTTAGTGTACATTTGGAGATGTTTTGATCAACCAAATGTTTGAACAGTGTTATTGAGTTTGCAAATTTGTTGTTTTCGCAGTGAGTTCTCTTTCAAACACGGAGGCAAACAAAAACTGGACATGGTTTCTAGAGTTATTGAGTGTTGATGTAGGGATTGTCAATTCACATGGATGGACCTTCATCTCAAATAAGAAGAAAGGTTTGATTCAAGCAATTGAAAGCTTACTTGAACATTCAGAACACAGAACATATGTGAGGCATCTGTACAATAATTTCAGTGTAAACCACAAAGGATTAGCTCTTAAAAGCTGTATATGGCATGCAGCAAGGGTTACGAAAATTGTGAAATGGCAGACTGAGATGAATAAGCTGATGGAGTTAGACGGAAGGGCATATGATTGGCTCGCTGGTAAGCCAGCCATTCAATGGAGTGTGTCTCATTTTAAGGAAGGTAATGATTGTGATATGCTTTTAAACAATTTTTGCGAGGCTTTCAATTGCGCCATTTTTGCAGCTAGGGAGAAGCCATTACTGAGCATGTTGGAGCATATCATGGTGTATTTAATGAGTAGAATAGTTGCCAGATTAGAAAGTTATGAAAGATGGAGCCACCAGATGGGACCTCAGATAATGAAAATTCTTGACAAAAATGGCAAACTAAGTGGCAATCATATTGCAACATATTGTGGGAACATGAAATTTGAGGTAAGATATGCATGGAGGTGTACATTCAGTGTCCTTATCCTCTAGGACATGCTCTTGCAGAAGTTGGCAACTAAGTGGACTATCTTGTGTCCATGTTATGGCATATTTGTCTTCAAGGAGAATGCAAGCAAATGTAATGAATTATGTTGCAAGCTGTTACAAGAATGAAGCATATTTGAAAACATATTCATCTATAATTTCTCCATTGCCAGATCCTGAATTATAGCCCAATGCAGGTCAGCACCCATTGACACCTCATGTCCATACTCAGAAGAATGCTGGGAGGCCTAAGAAAGCAATGAGGAAAGAGCCTAGAGAAGTGCCACAATCGCAGACCGGGATCGAGAGTGCGAGCAGAGTAGGTTTGAAAATTTGGTGCAAAAAATGTAGGCAGCATGGTCATAACAAAAGGACATGCAAAGATGCAGAACCACCATGTTCAACTTCTTGAAATCAATTGAAGAAGAAGATAAGAAGAACCTAAATTTTTTTTGGCACCCCTCTTCTTGGTTTCTTCATTATAATTGGAACAGACATATTTTGTATTTACTATTGTTTAGTTTTAATTTTTTGGGTTTTGTATTTGCTGGGAGTTTTGTAAGTCTCTCCCTTTGGTGTAATTTGCAGATTTGAAGCAATTGCAGTGTGTTTGTTATCATTGTGAAAATTTTGTTCATTACAATGTGTTGTTCATTCCAGCCAACTTATGTTGTTTTGGCGTCAATATGAGGACCAAACCTGCAATATATGTAATAGGATAGGGACCAAATGTGCCAAACAAACTCAATTTTTAGGACATTCCATGTCAGACAATTTCTATTACAAGGACCGATAATGCAAAACATTCAAAAAAATAGGGACCAAATGTGCCAAAAAAACAAAACACCATTTCTTTCCATTTTCCATTTGAGGATCTTGCTCCATACAGTGTTGATGGAAAAATACAATTGCAACACTAGAAGCTCTTCCTATAATCTACATAGTTCAAAACTATATCAAGACTGTAATACGAACATTGTGATAACGCCACATAAAAATCCAAACACATTTTACATGCACATCTCTTCTCATTTTTTGGGATCTTCATTGCTTTTTCGTACTCATTCTTCGACCTAAGCAAGCTAGGGATTATATGTGTTGATCTAATGCACATAGGTGGGTCACACCAACTGAAAAATCCACACCCACCTGTTTCCTGTGCAAGAACAACAATAAAATAAACACGATTAAGGCAAAACGAGCTGGATTAGCCGAAAAACATAAACATTTGTTCTGCAATGGCATACCCGTCTTCTTGGACATGTATGGAACCTTCTTCCAGGATTAGCATCTGTCCACGATGTCTTCAGCTCAAATGGCAAGTCACAATTACAAAAACGGAGATCTATCTGCGCAAATAAGGAAATTTTTTCTGTCCAAAAAAGTGTCCCACAGCTACATACCTATGGATATGTATATACACATGTAATATATAGGGGAAAAGTCAGCAACCAACGCGAGAAATTGTGGATATAGTATTCTGACATAAATGTCCTCAAGAAATGAAGTGTGTGTACTTCACGCAATGAACTTCCATTAAAACATAACGAAATTGGATGGGAAATATCATTATCGTCAAAAATATTTGAAATATGGGCTAAACTGTCAAAATAAAACGATAGGTCATTAACCCGCAGTAAGTGCAAAAGTTAGGGATCATTTGTGCAAAAAAGCCATTATAAAATTAATAAAAACATATTTAACTTCGTCCAAATCATATCAGTGAAATATGAAAAACTTTAACTGTATAGTCATCAAAATTTTCTTTATAAATCATGAAAATCATAATAACGTAAATGAAATCAAATAAATGGCAAATTAATTAAAAGTAGTTTTTGATAAAAATTGATAAAATATATGATTAAAATTTGTGGATCTTATAAAATATATGGTTGAAAATGAGTTTAGAAAAAAATAAAATAAAAAACTTAAACAAACATTAGCTAAATAATTTTGAAAAAAAAAAAAAAAAGAGCACAAATGAACAAGGATTCACGCGCTTTCCAAAATCAAATCATGATTTAGGGTTAATTACACTAATAGTCTCTATCCTTTCAAGTTTGTAACGATTTCATCCCCATACTTTTTTTAGTAGATATCATCCACATTCTTCTATTTATACTCACAGATGGTCATCAAATCACTATTTTTCACTATTCTGATAATTTTTAGATAATTTTGCCCCTTGACTTAAATAAATTAAAATGATGGGGAAAAAAATACAATGAAAACATTGCAATTGGATCCTTAACAATTTCAAAAGTACAATAAATCCTAAACTATTTTATTTTATTCAAATAAGTGTTCTTCCCCAACTAAAAAATAATCATCTTTTTATATATTTGTAGGAGATCCTACGTTGTTATAGGTCAAATTCTTGGACACAGCTCATTTCATTTGAAATGCGTATATAAATTTTTGAATCAGTTTCTCGTTGAACATGAATCAGAATAGATCTATACTTATTTCCTCAAAAGTCCTGCTTATAATTTGCCACAAACTTAAGCAAATAGTGTAAAGAAAAGTTCAGATCTTTGTGATTTTGATAACCCATTTATGTACTCTTCAATGAAGTGCGCTCTGTGCCCACTGAACAGGATCCTACTACTGATAATGGTGGCAACTACTCTCACCGTCTGGGTTATGCTCCAGTATGGGTCTATCCAACTAAAATACGACACCCCAGTTGTTAAAAACCCAGAAAAATTGGTGTTTAATGCAACCCTTTTAAAATATGCTTCGATTGACGTTGGTGAAGCCCAGTTGAAGCAAGAAATTGAGGAGTTATTGGAGGGGAATTTTAGAAGGTGTGGTCGCCAGAAATCCTTTTTGTCATCTAAGAAGTATAATATTGATACGAGAATGAGGCCAACGAGGGGCATTTCGTTCCAGCTACAGTCGCTGGAGTTTTATCGCCTCTGGTTGACTTTTAGGAGGTATTTGAGTTATTGGTCCCGAAATAGAAGGTACCAGTTCGAGAAGTTTGGTTCCAGTTAAAATACCCACCCCTAGAAATCAACATTACTCTTATTTATAAGTATAAAATAAAGCACTTATAAGTAAATTTATTTCATATAATTACCACACAAGTGGTTATAGACCTCATATCTTTTATCTCAAATGTGTGTTTCATTAATTGTCTATCAATAAAAAATATACACATCATCCAATAATGGATGATATAATTACTTAATGTGTTACTCCCTCCGTCTCACAAAGATAGACTTGTTTTTCTTATTTATCTGTCCCAAATTATAAGCAATTTACTTTATAGAGGGTGTATATAATTTTTCATTTTCCTAATATACCCTTATTTAATTTACATTGTTATCAACCCAAAACATGCATTTAAATTTATTAGATTCATGAATGACTAATATTAAATGAGGGTATAATAGAAAAAATGTGTGAAAAATTTATAATTTCAATTACATTAAATGGGATTTCTTAATCTGTGTGAAAAAAGAAATGAATCTATATTTGTGGGACCGAGAGTATTTTTTATTGGTATGTCAGTTAAGAGGAGACATTTGAGAGTAGAACTTTGACTCACTTATATAATCTCTGTGCATGAATTGGCTTGAGAGAAATCAAGAAATGGCTTCTCCGTCTCGCCATATACTTTTATTTCCCTTCATGTCAAAGGGTCACACAATCCCGGTCCTCCACCTCGCCCGCCTCCTCCTCCACCGTGGCGCCGCCGTCACCCTCTTCACTACACCGGCTAACCGCCCCTTCATCTCTGCCGCTCTTTCTGACACCACCGTCTCCATTATTGACCTCCCATTTCCGCGAAACATCGACGGCCTACCGCCCCACGTGGAAAGTACTGATAAACTCCCCAATATGTCCCAATGGCCTCGATTAGCAGTTGCAGCAAAACTCATGAAACCCTACTTTGAACAGGCCTTAAATTCTCTCCCTCGAATCAGTTTCATGATTACAGATGGATTCCTCGGCTGGACACTGGACTCAGCCCAGAAATTTGGCATCCCAAGACTTGTTTATTACGGCATGAGCAATTTTTCCGTATCTCTTTTAGCAGTTGCCTCTCAATCTCGGCAGCTTCTTATAGATTTGGAGTTGGATAATGACAAATTATTCACGTTTCCAAGTTTTCCTTGGATTAAATTTTCAAAAAACGATTTTAATCCTGAGATTGTAGATCCTGAGTATCAGGATAAACTATGTAGTGAATTTGTCTTGGAGCATGTTCAAGCGACGGCAAAAAGCAATGGTATAATAGTTAACGGCTTCTACGCGCTGGAATCAGTATACGCTGATTACTGGAATAGGGAAATCGGGCCGAAAGCATGGTGCGTTGGACCGCTTTGTCTGGCGGCGCCGCCTCGGAAAAAGCAGGAAAATTATCAAACGCCGTCGTGGATTCAGTGGCTTGATAGGAAGCAAGAAGAAGGAAAACCAGTTTTGTATGTGGCATTCGGGTCACAAGCAGATATATCAAGAGAACAAATCAAGCAGATCAAAACTGGGTTGGAGAAATCCGGCGTTAATTTTTTATGGGTTGTTGGGAAAAATCAAGTAGAAGATGATGACGGGTTTGAATCTCGGGTTAAAGATAGAGGAATGTTGGTGAAAGAATGGGTTGATCAGAAAGAAATTCTTGAACACTCGAGTGTTCAAGGGTTTTTAAGCCACTGCGGATGGAACTCAGTAATGGAGAGTATATGCGCAAAGGTTCCGATTCTGGCATGGCCGATGATGGCGGAGCAACCGCTGAATGCAAAAATGGTGGTAGAGGAGATTGGAATTGGGCTGAGGGTTGAGACTTCCGATGGTTCTATGAATGGGTTTGTGAAGTGGGAGAAATTGGAGAAAGTGGTGAAAGAGTTGATGGAGGGAGAGATGGGGATGGAGTTGCGGAAGAAGGTGAGGCAGGTAGGTGGCGCCGCTGCAGAAGCGGTGGCAGAAGGCGGGTCTTCCTGGAATGCATTAAATGAGCTCATAAATGAGTTGCATGCCGAAGGGACTAATGAAAATACTATTCTTGGTTTGATTTAGCATGTAATGTTTTTATTATTTATGTTGGTAATAAAGTTAAATTTTTGAAAAATCACTCATTTTTAGTTAAATGCTGATGAATACTTATCGATCTTTATAATGTTACTCGTCATTATTCATTCTTAATGATCAATTAACAGCTAGTAGACGGAAAAGCACACATGGCAAACAGAACGTCCACGTGGCATACGTTTTTGTCAATAAATATTGAGTTGTCCGCCACGTTAGTATTTTGATTTTTTGAATAATCACTGAATTTTTAGTCCTGTCTTCGTTCACTCACTGAACTTTAAAATGTTGCTGAATGCTCACTCAACTTTTCAAAGTTACATTCTATTACTCATTCATGACGATTCCATAATAGCCCATTGACGGAATGATCATGTGTCCTTCATTTTGTGTCATTAAATCTACCAACTAGAATAGTCGCTCGCTATGTCTTCAAACACATTTTAAAAATGTGTTTTTTAAGATGCCAAAATTGGTGAAACTTACCCCAATTAAATAAACAATTTCATTCAAATTGATTTCTCCGAAACGTTCTACCAATTGATTACCAACTTGTATCTAGCATAAAGTGCAGGATCTGTGCAATCAAAAAAATCACACGCATTTACCTTAAACATAGAATCTACAACTCCAAAATCGACGTCTAGGTATACCTTCCATTCAAGATGTCTTCAACACTGGAACATTATCACAATAACACTACTTTATGTTTATAATCAATAAAGTATTAGAGTTTTCCATCCCAGATTGATTCGTTAGAGAAGATAGGTTAGGGCTAGGGTTTTTGGTAGAATGTTTAGGAGAAATAAATTTGAGATCAATTGGAATGAAATCATTTGTTTAATTAAAACAAGTTTTACCATTTTTGCATCTTAAAAAATGCATTTTTAATGATATGACGTGCAACTATTCTAGTTGGTAGATTAATAGCACAAAATAGATGACGCGTGGTCATTTTGTCAGTCACATGGGAATTTCGTCAATAGACTGTTATTGAATCGTCGTGAGTGAATAATGGAGTGTAACTTTGAAAAGTTGAATGAGCATTCAACAATATTTTAAAATTGTTCAAAAAATCAAAATGCTGACGTGGCGGACAATTCAACATTAGTTGGCAAAAACGTATGCCACGTGGACGTTGCGTCTGCCACGTGTGTTTTTTCGTCCACTAGCTGCTAATGGATCGTTAAGACTGAGTAATGGCGAATAACGTTGTAAAGTTCTGTGATCATTTAGCACTATTTTAAAGTTGAGTGAATAAATGAAGACGGGACTAAAAGTTGAGTAATTATTTAAACATTTAATAATAATATAATTATAACTTGTTTCATTATTAATTAATTATAATTATCTTCATAAACTCAATACTTATAAAATAACAAATATTCTTTTAAATATTTTAACTTAACTAAAACATAAAATACTTAGAAAATTGTATCTTTTGCACTCAAGTGCTTGTTTGATAAAAAATTGTATAAACTATAAGTAGTGAATCACACGAAATGTGTGCATAAAAAGTGGATAAAAATTGTAAATTATATATCATATATAGATAAAAATAATATTTGATCATCTTATAAAGTACTTAATGTGTGTTCATCTTTAAAAATTGTTATTTTAGAAAAATATTCATAAAAGTTAATGAATTGTCATGTTTTTTTCTTCTTCTTTAATCAGACTACAATGCATGTGAAATATTTATTGATACAAAAATAAAATTAAAATACATGAATTGTCATGTATTAAAGTGTTAGAAAACATTACCATAAAAATCTTAACCATCATTGTACAAGAAATTTACCTTAACGGGATTATAAAGTTCACGAAAATATAGTTTTAAAAATAAAATAGATCAACTAAGACTAAATTATTGTATGTCAATTACAAACCTAACTCTATTCGAGATTACTTTCTGTCAATGACTTTCGCACATAAGTTTTAGTATTTTCAATCTGTGCATATTGATACCTTGAAATATTTTTAAGTATTGTACCAAATTAATAATGTTACGTATTTGAAATAAAAATACTTTCAAAAATCAAGAAATTTTACTTATTTATATTAAACACAAAAAATAGTCACGAGAATTGGAAAGTAACACTTAGGAGTGGCAAAAAAACTCGTCGGCTCGGCCCAGTTCGAGCTCGGGCTCGGGCTCGGGCTCGGGCTCGTCGAGGGACGAGCACGAATTAGAGCCGAGCTCTAAAAAAAAAAAAGAGGACCGAGCCGGCTCGGCTCGTAGCTGTTGCAACGGTCACTTAATTGTGACTGTTGGATAAAGTGACCGTTGGTCACAGATTTTTTTGTTTTTTTTTTTTTCAGTTTCATTATTTTCCAATAAATACTCTTATTCTAAAATCATTTTTTCACACTTCAATATTTTATTTCTCATTCAATTATAGACTCAATCCATTAACAATTCTCAAATTTCATTCTCTCAATATTAGTTTTATAATTAGTATCTACTATCTCATTATCTAGATATTACTTTATAATTTTAAGTTGTAATTTTCCACTTCTACTAATCTCTACATTTCTATTTTATAGTTTCTATTACATCTTCATTTTCTCATATTCTCTTTATTATATTATTCCAAATGGCATACAATCGAAGTGATGATGATTTCAGTGGTCTTAATGATATTTAAATTTCAGACCATATTCTTAATCAGTTTGGTAGTAGCACTGATCCAATTGATTTGGAAGACTTTCAAGAAGACGTCGATACACAAATTACCATCGGCTCTAGCACTAAACGAAAAGCTACCAAACAAAAGGCTAAGTTTTGGCAGCATTTTTGAGTTGTTGCCGACTGGTAAACTAGTGGACGGAGTCCCTGAGTTCAAAGCACAGTGTAAACACTGTCAAAAGAAGTTAGCTTGGCACAAGGGGATAGACACGACCCATCTAAACAGGCACTTCAAAAAGTGTCAATACAAACATGGAGGTTCGGATACTAATCAGGCACAACTCTAGTTTGGATCTTTGGGAACTGGGTCCAGTAGTCACACTCTCAACAACTGGATATATTCACAAGAACTCATGCACCACGAAGGACTGTCGAAATTGATAGCAAATGTCGAGTTTTCACTATACTTGGTGGACAATCCGCATTGGACGAAATTCATCCAAAAATATTTTCAACCAAGGTATGTTAATATTTCTAGAAATACACTTCGTAACACTATCATTAGAAATAATACAAAAAAAAAATCTATTATTAATGATATTAATAATTACAACGTTGTTGTATCTTTTACATCATACTTATGGACATGTTGTAACTAAAAAGGATACATGGTTGCAATTGCACACTATATTAATAATAATTGGATAATGCAAAAAAAAATTAATAGGATTCAAACAAATAGACTATCCTTATAATAGAAATAATATTTATCATATTTTATATAGTGTTTTACATGAATTTAAATGTGATTCTAAGGCTCGTAGTTTTACATTTCATAATGCAGGTCCAAATAATATAGTAATTGAAAAATTAATACAATATTGTATTCCAGATTTTGATGTTATTTTATTTTATATTCGTTGTGTATGTCATGTGTTTAATTTAATTGTACAAGATGGATTAAAATATATACAACCCCAATTAGAAAAAATTAGATATGCTATTAATTATATTTCAGTCTCACCATCAAGAAAACAAGTTTTTGCTGCTCTATGTATAGAAAATGGGCTGCAATAAAAAAGTTTTATAACTGATGTTGCCAATAGATGGAATTCAACATATCTTATGCTTGAATCTTGTGAAGGCTACGAAGATTGCATTGCTGTATATTATAATGTCCGACACTCACACGGCTCAGAATATAATTTAGAACTACATGACTGGAAAATATGTGGTCGTGTTAGAAAATTTTTAAAAGTTTTTTTCGACGCAACAATTGCATGTTTTGGCGTGTATTATCCAACTGCTCCACTTGTTTTAAATCATTTATATTATATTGCTAACGATTTTAATAGGTATAAAAATTTTGCTATTTTTCCTAGTATTATACATGTCATTGAAGCTAAAATTAGAAAAAATTGCTTAGGTTATTTCCATTAGTATGTATTATGGATCCTAAACTTAACTTAGAGGGTACGAAAGTAACAATAATGACAATTTCAGATAAATTAACTTACGAAAATCCAGTAACGTGTGCTAATTTAAAACAAACTTTATGTTCTATGTATGAAGTCTATGCTGAAAAGGCCAATACGAACGTTGTACGACCCCCTAATCTAACATATACTTCGTCATCAATTGAAGACATTGACTTATGGAGTTACGTCAGTACACATAGGAGTGGTCAATCTTAACAATCAGCTGGTTCTTCTTCTAGTTCTTCCCTTCTCCGTTCTAATGATACACCTGTACAGTTAGTTAGGTACTTTGCACATGATGTGCTTAGTATGTTAGATGACGAAGAGAGAATTTTTTTTTATATATTACAATGGTGGAGACAACATCAACGTAGTTACCCAATTCTTTCAAAAATAGCACGTGATCTACTAACACCCCCGGTTTCAATTGTGGCATCGGAGGCTGTATTTAGTACAAGTGGCAGGATTTTGTCTGATATCAGGTCTAGACTCAAAGCTGATATTTTAGAAAGATTACTGTGTCTAAAGGATTGAGATGACGTCGAACTTCGAATCTAAGACAAAGTGGACAGAATAATGTCTGAAAAACTTGAAAATTTGTATATGGATTAATCAGATTCGTAGTAAGTATTATTTTGCATTAGTATTTGATATTTTTTTCTTATTTTAATAAAAAATTGTACATGTAACATCTTGTTCGCGTACAATTTTAACTCCGCCAACTTTCAAAATTGTCGGTCCCAAGCCCGAAAAAAGGATGAGGGTTTTCAATCTTTAATTTTTAACATAAATAATTCTCGATATTGTATTTCTATTTTATTTTCAAATTTTAAAAAAAATAAAAAAAAATTGAGGGCCGAACCGAGCTCGTGGGTAGCTCGGCTTGGCCTACGAGCTCGTGGGCTGAACCGAGCGACAGTTTTGGAGACGAGCTGGACCAGTCGAGCTCAATTTTAATGGACGAAGCCAGCTCGGCTCAACCCGTTGCCATGCCTAATAACACTCTAGATCTTTGAAATGTATGCGTCTACTGTACAATCTAGGAGTAAAAGCTAAAAGAAGAAAGTGGCATAAAAATCATGAACTGTAAGAATGTTAATTTCAATGAATTCTGACAAGTATGGAAGTGAAATAGAACATCAATTCAAAAGAAACAGTTGAAAATGAATTGGCTCTGTTTGGTATTAATGTATTTTTAAGAAAATCAACTTTTGTTGTGTTGTACAAATAAACAACTATGGAAATAATCAGATAAGTGTTTGATAAACTTTTGATTTAAAATTGTGTAAGATAATTGTGTGGCCCACGTAATATTATTTTAAGGGTTAATTACACTAATGGTCTCCATTCTTTCAGGTTTGTAACAATTTCATCCCCATTCTTTTTTTTTAGCAGATATCATCTCCAATCTTCTATTTATTCACATATGGTCTCCAAATCATAATTTTTCACTATTCTGATAATTCTATGACAATTTTACCCTTGAATTAAATAAATTAAAATGATAGAAAAAAAAATACAATGAAAGTATTGCAATTGGGCCCTTAACTTTTTCAAAAGTACAATTAAATCCTAAAAAATTTTATTTTCGTCAAATAAGTGTTCTTCCCAGACTCAAAAAGAACTGAAACTGATATCCAGACTTGAAATTTTCTTATTTTTCCATTACTTCATTCAATTTCAAGAACCCAGAAAAAGAATAAATGGGGGAGAGGCTAATAAACGAGGAGTACAAGATTTGGAAGAAGAACACTCCGTTTCTTTACGATCTAGTGATTACTCACGTGCTAGAGTGATCGTCGCTCACCGTCGAGTGGCTGCTGGACAGAGAGGAGCCTCCGGGAAAAGAATACCCCGTCCAGAAGATGATTCTTGGGACCCACACCTCTGAGAATGTCAATGGAGAAAAAGAAGCGGAGGTGCATAGGAAAAGTGGTGATCAAAATGGGAATCAAGTTGATGACGGTGCAGGTGTTTTATACTCTCTGTCAAAGGGAAAGGAAAATACTTTGCTCACTCTTGTGGTGGATTCAATTGGTGTAAAAAGTTCTGTTGAAGAAGGCAAGCCACACGAGCACGAGTTATTGTCTCTGAAACAGATGAAGGAAAAAAGCTTACTCTAGGCTACCACGGTGCACGCTAGAAAGAATGAAAAACGGGAGCTGGAAATTTTGAAGGATCAACAAGCAAAGAAAACGGCTGGAAAATTTGAGAAAGAGGGAAATTCTGTGATTATTCTTAATTTTTTAAGTTATGATAAGTGTGTGTGTGTGTGAGAGAGAGAGATAAAGAGAGATGTGAAGTAGAGATATCGAGGGTGGGGGTGGGGGTGGGGGTGGGGGTGGGGGTGGTTGGGGAAAAATACTTATTTGAATAAATTAAAATTGTTTAGGATTTATTTGTACTTTTAAAAAGGTTAAGGGCCCAATTGCAATACTTTCATTGTATTTTTTTCCTATTATTTTAATTTATTTAAGTCAAGGGGTAAAATTGTCATAGAATTGTTAAAATAGTGAAAAATAGTGATTTAGGGACCATCTGTGAGAATAAATGAAAGAATGTGGATGATATCTGCTAAAAAAAAGAATTGAGACAAAATCGTTACAAATCTGAAAGAATAGAGACCATTAGTGTAATTAACCCTTATTTTAATGTATCCACGTAATATTATTTTAATGAATTAAATTCATTAAGTGATATAATAATATTAAAGAACTAGAATTCTATTGGTCAACTGAGAAATTGTTAGTTTTATATAACTCTACTTTGATGAAAAGTGGAAGTCTAAAGATCATATGAAACTACCTCTCCCTGATTATAAATGTGGATGTACCACATCGTTTATTTACGTCCAAATAAAAGGTTAAGGGAGAGAAAATATAGTTTCTTGATTCTTGGTTCTGTCAATTTTGAAGATCAATTGAAGGTTAGGTTTTTTCAATAATCTGTCATGGATAAAAATACTAATAAAAATTTAACATATGTGTTTTATTTTTGAACATTTTTATTTAACATAAAAATATAAATAAAAACTAATTTACACATTATGTGTTTTATTTTTGAACGAAAATAAAACAATAAATTAAAATACGAAAAATATAATTGAATCTCTAATATTTGTAGTTAATAAACATATAACTCAATTAAATAAAAGTATTTGAACATTAAGTTTGTGAGAAAGTTATTTTTTTTATACAACAATAAAATAAAAGTTTAAATTTTAAATAATATAAGAAAAATTGGTGCAAATGGTCTCTAACATATAACATTAGTGCGCAAATGGTCTCTAACCTTTCATTTTTTGCAGAATAGTCCCTAACCTATCCATTTAGGTGCGCAGTTGGTCCTTTTTAACAGATTCTGTTAAAGATCCGTTAAAAACCTTTCATTTAAGTGCGCAAATGGTCCCTCTCATTTTTCTTGTTTTTATTAGTGGGGGTAAAATTGTCAAGTTACATTTTTTTTCAACCTTTCAATTGGCGCAAATAGTCCTTAACCTTAGTTTTAATTAAAAAAATTTGAAATTGGATTCTTAACCTTTGCAAAAAGTGAAAATGGGTCCAATAATTTAATTTTTTTTTAAAAAAAATTAAATGAAACTAACAAATTTTTTGGACCAAATCACCCCACCCATTTACCACCCCACCCCACACCACCCCACACCACACCCCCAACCCATACCCACTACCAGAAATGGGGAGAATTTTCCCCCTTGTTTCCAACATCGATGCCGGAAACAAGGAGGAGAAATTCCCCCCTGTTACTTCAAGTGAAACCAGAGAGATTCTTCTCCCTAGTTTCGATTAGATCAAGGCCGATGGGGAGGGGGGGATTTTCCCCATCCCCCATGATCTGATTAACTTACGGTGGGGGTGGGGGTGAAATGTGTGCTTCTTTTTTTTAAAAAAAATAAAAATAGAAAAATAAATTAAAATTTAAAATTGGCATATTATGTTCGTTTTTTTTAAAATAGAAAAATAAATTTAAATTTAAAATTGGCATCTTCAGATGTTTGCTTTTTTTATTTTTTATTTTTTTTAAATAGAAAAATAAATTAAAATTTGAAATTGGGCTGTCCAGAAACCCTGTGGCTCAAAAGTGGGTTGGGTTGGCCCAGTAAATATGAGACCGTATAAAATTGGGTTTGTTTGAACATAATTAAAATTTTTATTTGTGACAAATTTATTTTTCTTTTCATGTTGTAATGATAAAATTAAAATATAAATTTTAAATACTATGATTACTTAATAATAATAATAAAATTTTAATTAGCACATTTGTTAATAATTATGAATTTAAATTTTAGTTATTTTATAATAATTAATAAAATATACAAAATAATTTCATATATTATCAATTTGTTAGTTTCTTTTAATTTTTTAAAAAAAAATTAAAGCATCGGACCCATTTTCACTTTTTGCAAAGGTTGGGAATTCAATTGCAAATTTCTTTAATTAAAACTAAGGTTAAGGACCATTTGCGCCAATTGAAAGGTTAAAAAAAATATAACTTGATAATTTTACCTCAACTAATAAAGACAAAAAAAAAATGAGAGTGATCATTTGTGCACCTAAATGAAAGGTTTTTAACGAATTTTTAACAGAAACCGTAAAAAATGACCAATTGCGCACCTAAATAGATAGGTTAGGGACTATTCCGCCAAAAATAAAAGGTTAGGAACCATTTGCACACTATTGTCACACGTTAGGGACCATTTGCTCCAATTTCCCATAATATAATTACTTAATAATAAAAATAATAATTTTATTTGACATGTTTATTACTAAAGTATTAATTCCAAAAAAAAAGAAAAACTCATTAGTTTTCTTTAATTTTTTATAAAAAATAAAAGTATTAGACCTATTTGCATACTTTGTAATGATTAAGAATCCACAAACAATTTCTTCTAATTAAAACTAAAGGGATATTTGTCTTTTTAATCCCATAAGGACCAATTTTGTACCAAAACACATATGTTAGAGACTTGTATGCCAAAAAAAATAAACATTAAAGACCAATTCCACACTAAAGATAAAGGTTATGGACCATTTGCGCCAAAATCTCTTCTTTTAATGATTGTGATGATCAAGTCCTACAATAATTGGTTCCGCCAAAATAAATCTGCCTTCTATTTGTTAAATATTAAACAATGGACAATTTAATCATTATTACACACATATCTAATATAGTTACAGAATATATACATATTCCATGATATATATAAGTGTTTCTTCTAATAAGAGGAAAGTCCTGAAGGCGAAGCCCCCCACCTGTATCAGAGGTTCCTTGACCAGGCGGATTGTAAATCGAGGAATGTGTACGAGTGGCAGGGACCTGAGGGAGAGAACCAACAGGCCAACCCCCAAGACAGATCCCCACAATATTTCAATAAAAATCTGTCCCACACGGAAATCGAACCCCCCCAATGTTTCTTATTTAGATGTATAGTGTGTATAAAGTTTATTTAGATATATAATGTGTATAAAGTGACCAATGGAATATATTATTAATTTATTTTAAAGTTTTAATAAATTATTATGTAAATATTCTATTTATGTCAATAAAGTTATGTAATTATTGTTCAATTATCTTGGTTTGTTGGTCACTAAAGTGGCCAAGTCGTTTAATATTATGAACATTAAATTACATAATTCGATATCCAATTACTCGTTATAGATTGACGCTTATAAATAAAGATGACATTATAATTATTGTTGTTACGAGTATATTGGTGTTTAAAGATAATAAAATTGTTAAGCATCGCCCAAAGGTTGGTCAGTTA
Source organism: Forsythia viridissima (assembly GCA_030279155.1). Classification (NCBI taxonomy): domain Eukaryota; kingdom Viridiplantae; phylum Streptophyta; class Magnoliopsida; order Lamiales; family Oleaceae; genus Forsythia; species Forsythia viridissima. The sequence continues at coordinate 34,781,441 of CM059036.1, read as the reverse complement.
ATTTTATTAATCTTGAACATAAACGTGATTAATTGATATACTTAGTTATATGTGTTTTGTATATCCAAATATAACAGACACATATAATTAAAGTATATTTATAATTACCAATTATGTTAAATTAAAATTAGTATCATTAAGTTTATTAATATTATATATAGCTGTATCACCCTAAAGAGAACTGCGATGTAAATTTTATAATTTATTTGTTTATCTGAATATAAATTAAGTCTTTAAAATTACAACTCAATGCTAATGTAGAGCATTACACACACACACACACACACACACACACACACACACACACACATATATATATATATATATATATATATATATATATATTACAGTCTCTGCTTCCATTTCTTTGCATTCGCATGCATGCCTCATCTGTTCTATTGTTCAACGGGCTTAATTTTTCTGACTGGTTTGAACAAGTCCAGTTCCACTTAGGTATTTTGGACCTAGACATGTCACTTTAGGTAGAGAAACTTGATGTCTTTATTGACACAAGCAGTGCTGATGAAAGGTGTTTCTATAAAGCTTGGGAGAGATCAAATAGACTGAGCCTAATGTTTATGCGAAGGACTGTAGCAAAGAACATTAAGTTTACTCTTCCTAAAACTGAAAGTGCAAAGGAATTTATGAAATTTGTGGAAGAGCGTTCTCAATCTGCTGATAAATCACTTTCTGGTAGACTAATAAGTACTTTGACCACCATGAAATTTGATGATTCTCGTACCATGCACGAGCATGTTATTGAGACGACAAATATTGCGGTAAGACTTAAGTATGATGAGAATTTTCTAGTACAGTTTATAATCAATTCCTTACCTCTTGATTATGGTCCATTCCAAATGAATTATAATAGCTTGAAAGACAAATGGAATGTGAATGAATTGCACAACATGCTTGTGCAAGATGAGACGAGGCTTAAGAATCAATGAATTCATTCCGTATATTTAGTAAATCATCAAGAAGCTGGAAAGAAATCTAGAAAGGGCATTAAGCAAGGACTGAATATAAATGAGTCTTCTGCCCAAACCCACAAGAAGGAACGTAAGAAAGATACGTGCTATTTCTGTTGCAAACTTGGCATTATCAGAAAGATTGCCTGAAACGTAAGGCATAGTTCAAAAAGAAAGATAAGCTTAGTTCTTTCGTATATTTCAAATCTAATTTAACCGAAGTTTCTTATAATACTTGGTAGATTGATTCCGAATGTACTACTCATGTTTCCAATACAATGTAGGAATTCCTTTCAACAAAAAGCATAAGTCCAAATGAAAAGTTCATTCTCATGAAAAATCGAGTCAGGGTCCTAATTGAAGCCATTGGAACTTATCGTTTGATCCTAAATATTGGACATCATTTAGATTTGTTTCAAACTCTTTACGTACATTCTGTTTCTCGCAATTTAGTTTCATTATCAAAACTTGATGTTGTTGGATACTCCTTTAAGTTTGGAAATGGATGTTTCGGTTTATTCAAACATAATCATCTTATTGGTTTTGGCCTTTTTTACAATGGCTTATACAAATTGAAGCTTGATAATCTTTTTGCTGAGAATCTATTAGCCTTGCAACATAATATTGGTACTAAACGTAGTTTAGTAAATGAACGATCTACTAACTTGTGGCATAAACGCCTAGGTCATATATCCAAGGAAAGAATAGAAAGATTAGTAAAGAACGAAATCCTTTTTGACTTGAATTTTATTGATCTTGGAGTGTGTGTGGGTTGTATTAAGGGTACACAAACCAAACACACAAAGAAAGGAGCCACAAGAAACACATAGCTTCTTAAAATTATACACACTGATAAATGTGGACCTTTTGATGCTCCATCCTTTGGTGGAGAAAATATATTTATCACCTTTATTGACAACTTTTCATGTTATGGCTATGTTTATTTGTTGCATGAAAAGTCTCAAGCAGTAAATGCTTTAGAGATCTTTATCAATGAAGTTAAACGACAATTAGACATAAAGGTGAAAATTGTTAGATCTGATAGAGGTGGTGAATATTATGGAAGGTATAATGAAACTAGACAACACCTGAGTCCATTTGCTAAATTCTTTGAAAGACGTTGTATATGTACTCAATACACTATGCTAGGTTCACCACAATAGAATGGTGTAGCAGAAAGGCGTAATCGTACTTTAATGGAAATGGTTAGGTATAAGTTATGTAATTTATCTTTACCCATCTTTTTGTGTATGTATGCTTTAAAAACTACCATGTATTTGCTAAACAGGGTTCCTAGTAAAGCAGTCCCAAAGACTCATTTTGAACTATGGACCGGAAGGAAACCTAGCTTAAGGCACCTGTGTGTTTGGGGTTGCTCGGCAGAAGTAAGAATTTATAATCTACATGAAAATAAACTGGACTCAAGAACAATCTGTGGTTTCTTCATTGATTATCCAAAAAAATTAAAGAGGTATAGATTTTATTGTCCCAACCATAATACTAGAATTGTTGAAATTAGAAATGCTAGGTTCATTGAAAATGGCGAAATTACTAAGAGTGTAGAACCACGAAATGTGGAAATTCAGGGTTAGAGTTAAAGTTCATTTGCTCTCAACTTCTTCTAATGTTGTTGTTCATCCAATTATTGGACTATGGGTCCCTCTAGGAGTCAAGTAATACCAGTCCTTCACTCTTCCCTTAGGCTTCCCATCTCTTCTTGCACACTTATTCAATTTAAATAAGGTATGAAACACATATAAGGGCATGGGGTAGTCCGGGCTCACTTATTGCCACAGCAGCCAGGTCCCGACAGCCTGAGTCCAAAAATTTGGGGACAATTGATATGGACAGAGGTTGTAACTCCTAAGTATGGCCCTAAAGAAAGGATGGAGGGGAAATCTCATCCCGTAAGCTAGGGCGTTGCTCATAATAGCCACATAACCTTCCACCGGAGAGCAAAGTCTGTTAGTTTTGTTCGGATGGATTAACCTCACACTTTTCGGAATCCTATACTAGTCCCTAAGCTTAGTGAAATCATAAATGCTAAGTTCTGAAGGATATTCACTACATGCCCAATCCTTCAGCCCAGCCTTGGGATCCTCATGCCCTCTTGACAATTTCTTGACATATTCAACCCAGGCTTCTACCAGGTCCATTTCATCGGGGCTTAACCCGAGGTAGACCTTATAGGTCCCAGGGCTAACTGATTCTCCATCACCAGCGGATTCCACTGCTTCGGAAGGGCCAGCTACCCGCTTGCGTTTTTGCTGTCTCATGCTTTCTACTCTTTGCTTCTACAAGTCAGCAACCTCTTCTACTATTAGTTTTGCCATTATTAAAGGGTTCATTTATGCTTCACTATCAGAATCATTTAAATTAATTACTCCATACAATTTTTCAAGACGTTTTTTCCTAAGCATTTAAAAATAATTGGTGTTAAAAGCCATTTTTTAGACAAAGCAAATAGCCCTAACAAGCTCAGCCATGGCCACTATCTCCTCAGGAGCGGACCCCCAACCTCTTCCAAATCACTACCACCATTGTCGCCCATTTTGAGGTGGCGAGAAATTGTACTTCTATTTTATGGCGAAAAGAGCGAATTAAAAACAAAGTAAAACTTAATCAAGAAGTGTACCTTTAAAGATGAAGAAATGCTTCTGCGAATGATAATCTCCCTGAAAGAAACAAGGTAATCCAAGCGACTAACCAGAAATGGAGGAGTAGGATGTGACGATTGGAAGAAAGTCCTCTTTTTCAGCTTAGGAAAGTTTAGCAGATTTATTCAAACTTGGAAACAGCGTAAAAGGTTTTTCACTGACGCTTCGAGCCTTTTTATGAGAAGGAAAGAATCATCTCTACCGTCCGATAATCATAACCGACATATCTATGCCATTCGTATATTTTCCGATCTTGGCTGTTGAAGGTGAAGAAAGGGAAAATACGCAATAATCCTATGGCTAAAATTCACAATGCACGCATATAGCCACATTGCCTTAAGGCTCATTAATTAGCGCTGCCATAATCATTGCATTTGCACTTCCCCACGTCATCAATGCCAACCGTATCACAAGCCTAAGAATGCGGAACGATAAACCCACTCACAACTCGCCAGATCACCTAACAGTTATCTCTTAACAAACATATATCTTGTTCTATAAGTTTTTCATGCTCCAGATCTTTCCCTGGGCTCCACAGCATCGACGCATAATAATGAATCGTATCGGTCAATATCAGCAGTGCGAGTATAACCTTCGCCAAAATAAGGTCGGCAATTCAAGTTACATCTTAATAAGCCCCTGGCCTCACATAAATGATAAAGTCCAGGGCTTAAGGGACTGAATGTTTTGCCCTCCAAAAAATACACCCACGTGGCACATGACAGATAAACCCCATGAAATGACTCAACCCCAAGTGGGAGCATTTGGCGACACTTGGAGGATATCTTTAGATCCGTCTGGACTGCTTTTAACGAATGCAGTCCAGAAACTCATGCGACTGATTGATGAGATAGAAATAAAGCAGCACTGTTAGCCTGACACAAAGGAAGAGTGTAAGAAAGGATAAGGCGACTGTCAGCAAATCCAAAGACAGGCGCAAAAGACGACAGCAACAATGACAGCTTGATGGGATGTGAGTCAATCATTCACTCATAAATCTGACTCATGTCAACTGAACTTTAGAGATATATAAGAAGATAGAGAACGCAAAAGAAGGTAAGTATTCTTCATAACTCAATTTGACAATAGCATATTTTTCTTTAGTTCATCAGTCTGGCTGAAACGAGAATACTAATTTAAGCGTCGGAATGCATACGGCAACCATCTCAGTTGCCTATGCTAACTAACGATCTTAGTGTTAAGTGTGCAGGATCAACATAGCTGGACAAAGGAAGACATTTCGGTGTTGATTGTAAATCCAGTTAGGGTTTGTGGTCAACAGAAGTCAAAATCAACAATTAATTTAAACTACTCATTTCATGGACCCATAAAATTTTACAATTTTTCAACCTCACATTTCGAGCCCGTTTGATGTAGATTATAGTTTATTTGACCAAAATATTTGCCTTTTTAACATAATATTTTTGACCATTTTTTATCAAATAAATTAATTTATAATCCATATTAAACAAATTCTTCATTAACTGTTACAAAAAAAATTTAATTTTAATCAAAATAAAAAACACCCATAATATCAATATAACTTTCAAGTAATTATCGACTATGACATCTTTTAAGTACAATTGGGATTTTTTTCAATAAAAACCTCACGGATTCACAAATTTTATTAGATACGTGACAGTGAAATATATATTTAAAATCATGAAATCGATTTTTGAAGATAAAAATTGTGACCCACGAGTCTGCAAAATATTAGTCCAATTTGATGACTTTATTCAGCAAACGTGCCCAGTTGCGAAACATGCCCCCACGTTAATGGTGCGACAAGATATCTATATCCCTGTTTGAATTAGACCAAAATTGTGATAGCTATTTTACAATAATTTATTTGGAGTTGTCAAGATCAATGACTTTGGAACACACTTTTCACAATATTTATACTCTATTTTCTATTTTAATTTTTTCAGATTTGATAAAAATGTGATTTTCAGCTCCATCAAATCAAACAAGTGCTAAATAATTTGTTTTTTTTTTTTAATAACCTTTTGCTACACTAATAGATATTTTTAAGGAGTCACTCGATTAAATTATAGATTTAGTGAAGAAGTTCAACAATTTACTGAAAAATATAACAGAAGTTGGTCTAATATTTTTCATTTTTTATATTTTATTAATAATGAAGATAAAACAAAGTATATATATATTTGAGAGGGAGTTCGGTGTGACCTTTTTATTCATTTTAATCATATTTCTCTTTTATCATACATTCTAATGTTAAAGTTGACCGAACATGTTCTAGAAAGACTCATAAAATACAAAATAAAAAGATGTGCAAACAATATCAAAAGAGAAGTTCATGAAATGGCTCGTCAATTCTTTAGTGGTAGCAAATGTATTTTTTTTTTTTTGCCTAAATAATATAATTTTATTGTGATGAAATATAATTTATATTGAATAAAATTATAATTTGTATTTGTTGACCACTAAAATCAAAGTCAACAAATTCTCGACCAGTTCCTTGCTGAAATAAATATTTCAATCCTCCTATGAGAGACCGTCCGAAGATTAAGAATTAAATGAACAAGAATTTGGCTAAGATTTTTAATTGTTCTCCTCTTTTCTTTGATTTAATTCAAGTTATTTATAGGTATTGCGAGGCTTAAGGTTCTTTTGTCTTTTCTCATTTTTCTATCACGTGTAGCCCTCTAATTGGAAGGCTCTTAATTCTAGATGATTCTACGACTCGTGACAGAAGGTCATTGACTCGGCTGTCTTTTTCTCTAGATTTGATTGTTATTCTCACATGTGCTTTAGTTGTAACTGATTTGGTCACGTGAAAATTCGTCCAGTGGTCCCAAGAATTTTTTTTTTCATTTATAATCGGTAAGTAGTGCAATGGCTTGGGTTATTATCCTTCGCCCAAACAAACGGCGAAGGTTAAAATAGCATATGTTAGAGTTTAGACTTTAATAGTTAAATGATCAATTCATAAACACTTTACCTTCGCCTACTTGTGGACGAATGTTTATTTTTAAGTGAACTATATAAGCTTCGTTCAATTGAAGTATCTAAGCTAGATGTTCCTTCGTCTGCTCAAATGAGGTATAACAATAGTCTCCGAAGTTCGAGTCTAAATATTCATATTGGGCCAAGGACGTAGAATTGAGACTGAAGTTTAGAATCTTGTTTGTGGTCTTGACTCGTGCGAGCCTTTTAAAACTGTATCTTCGCTTGAACTCCTTCTTTTGCGCTTCGTATACATAAGTGTAACACGAGGTATAACAATAATCATTTATTATTATTACATTTGTTTAATATTGAGCATGTAAATAAATGGTCAATGATTACTTGTGATAATATAAGTTGGATGCCTACGTTGAGAAGCATATTGTGACACAACCTATATTTTAATCATGAATAAAATTATTAACTATGTATGAGGGTTGACGCCTTGTACCGGAATGTTGTAGTATTGACTATTTAATCATTCGGGTATGCGATGTCCTTATCGTAGAAATAGTTTAATGGTGACACTAGTACACTTGGAATGTATTGAAAGAACTACGTGTCAAATTTAATTATATAGTATAACCGTGCGAATAATTAAATTCTACTTGATCACTGAGTATTTCATTTAAATTCTTTGACATGATTGTGTATATCTTTTCGTTAATTTAATAGTTCTTTGATTCACCAATAGGAAGATTAATTTAAATAATCAAATATCTCTATAAGTTGGGAGCTTGAAAATGAGCGAAGTAAAGAACACGAATTCGTGTCAGGAACGGTCGCCCTGAAAAATGGGTCGAGTGACAATTTAAGTATTTTTTATTGAACGAATATAAATCAGAGCTCAGTATTTAGCGACAGCTAAACTTCGACATCTGTTGAAGAAAAATATAACTTAAAGTTAGTGAGAATAATTAGATGGGCAAAACGGTCACTTACGCTCATACCTAATCATTGGATCTCGGACATGGATGAAATATATATACATACACGATAAGTTAAAGGAAAGTATTACAGCTTTTGTAATCTTATATATTTTGATAGTACAATCTTTTTCCTTTAGTAGAAAAAGCAATGGACTAATACTTAAATCAAGCGGTCTAGGGTCGACTAGACAAAATCTAATTATTGTAGCTTGGAAAATATATGTCCGGACAGGTCCTGTAGCAACTCTATAAAGTTTTGGGCTTGATTGTAATTGTGATATAAGTTTAGAAATTATATGTGTAATTAAATCAATCTTAGGCTAATTGGACTTTGATGGAATTAGGACTCTTGTCCTATTTATATCAAATTGCATATGACGTGAATCATTCCAACAATTAAGAAAAGAGAAGAGAGAAAATTCTTAAATCTTGTTTGACTTGAATTTTATTTTCTTGGTTTTCTAAACATGTCCACTCCAAAAAATAGTTTTTGATTCAATTAAAAGTTGCCCACACGCCGGTGTAATCTATTCTTGGGAGAATATGATAGAAGACTTGAATGTTGGAAGCACCAAGTTCGTGAATTAAAAGCGAGAAGTTTGTGAATCGGATTAAGATCTAATATCGTTTATCAATTCAGGTATAATATTAAACTATTATTATTTAATTATAATAAACACGTGAATGCCTAACAAAGATCTTGATTTATTGAATTAAAAAAAAAATTCAACTAATTCTTGTGCCAATTTTCAACAGCAAATTGGTTAGTTCAATACCACTAGTTGGGAAAAAAATTATAAATAAATATAATGGGCGATTGTTTTGTCCCTATACAATATTTTCATTTTCGTATCAAAAGCAATATTTTAAAAATTGATCGAAGTTTACATTACTATATAGGGAGGAAGATGATCAGTTGGACGAGATCGAAAATTCAAATTTCCTTGATGCTTGGGAACTGATTGACCTGAGAATCTGTAACGCATCTGCTGAGATAGGAAAGACCCAATTCCCTCTGCAGACTAAGGTTGATCCAAAGAGATTCAGAAAACAGAAAAAATCAAGGGTTGAATCAGGGTTTTAAAAAAATTTACAAAATATTAAAAAAACGAAAACCAAGTATTTGGAAAACACAAAAAGTGCTCAAAAGAATATTTTTTTTCCTTTCTTTTGATCCATTTCATGCAAGGAGATAGATGGATTTCAAATGTGAGATTTAATTAATTGTGGAAAAAAATGATTTTTGTTTCTAGATTTCCCCCTTTAAAAAATCGAGAACGGATCAATGGGAGTCCTCAAAACCTGACCGGTAGATAGATTTTTGAGCGAGTTTTCAAATAGAGAATGTTTCTATATAATCAGCTCGATTTTAGGCATGTTTTCTAATTTTACCGATTGAACCATTCAAGTCGAACCAGTTCCAATAACAATAATCAAAAGTTGAGAATTTAGGTTATTTTTTTATGTCGGTATCACTCTACCATAAGGGCACAGGCACAAGGATCCTTTTGGTAAGAAAATATGGAAGAAGTATTATGAAAAATTAGGAAAAAGTTAAATATATTGACATCACATTTTTTTTTATAAGTGCACCATATTTTAATTGCATAAAAAATCTATAAATTTTACTTATTATAATATTTATATCTTCAATTTTTTTTAATGCATACTTATCATCAACTTTCTATTAATTAGCGTATCTTGCTCGTAATGACGATTTTTGTCCAAAAATTTCGTTAAGATAAAGTAAAATTATTTAATTGTCCTTCGTATTTTTAAAAAATTAACTAAATACAAAATTACGATAATAGAATTATCGGATGAAAATATTATTATAGACAAGAAGTAGTAATTAATGGAAAGTTAAGAATAAGAATTTGATGGGAAAAAAGTTAAAGACATAAATGTGACAATGAATAAAAGTTAGAGGGACCTATAATACAATTAAAACGCATTGCATTTAGGACAAATGTGGTAGAAATATAACCACCCTTAGAAAAAAGCTAATTATATTCACACCACATTTTTTATTTGTTGTACTTGTACCACATTTTAATTGTACTTAACGTACTCAATCTTTTTTCATTCTAGCACTCATGTATTTAACTTTTTTTATTATATTTTTATCCTCAACTTTTTATTAATTATCATATCTTGTGTCTGATAATAGTTTTCGTTCAAAAACTTTATTGGGAATGCGTAAAACGACTTATTTGTCTATTTTATTGAAAAAATAAAAATAAATACAAAAGTGCGATAATTTTTTTTCCCTTCATTTCAAAGCATGTAAACAGAATATCTTAATAGAAATCGTCATTAAGGATGATATATGCTAATTAATGAAAGTTGGAGATAAGAATTCGATGAAAAAAAATTTAAGAATATAAGTGTTATGATGAACAAAGATTCAGAATATTAAGTATATTTAAAATATAGTATACGTATAAGGACTTGTAATGTCAATATAACCACATTTAGAAAAAAGATAACACAGCCAATAAAAAGAGAAAATCTTACCATTTGGTAAATATGGAATTGTTCTATAAAAAGCGCCGTAAATGGGAGAAGACTAACAACAACCTTACAACATCTCAAATGAATTATATGAATTGCAGCCTGCGTGACACTTAAATTAAAAGATTTGTAATATACGTGACAATCTTGTTTAAATAATAGATAGGTAAAGTCTAAAATTACTTTTCAATAAATTCTGTCTACAAGTCAAAACAATATTCATGTTAATAAATAGACAGTCTTCAATAAGTTATGTCTACAATCCAATATAGTACCTACGTGTTTAGGGGTGGCAAACGAATTAAGCGGTTCGTGAGCTTGCCAACTCAGTCCATAGTCGGCTCGAACTCTTTTAGGGACGAACCCGTAAAAAACACAAGCCAGCTCGTGTTTTGAAATTTTGAATTATCTTTAATTTTTTGCCTTAAAGAAAATAAGACGGCATGTGAACGGCTCGGTTAGGCCCATAAGGCCAAAGAAGCTATGGGTCAAGTTGGTCCAATCCGACTCATTGCCACCTCCATTACATGTTTTTTTATCTACTCAAAAATAAAAATAGATAAAATAAGGAAGAAGTGAGAGAAAATCAAATGTTTTAAAACTATAAACAAATCAAATAAATTGTTGAATGAGCATGTTAAACATAGTTTCTAAATTTTGACAAAATTTTAGATAATTTTTATTTTATTGGTGATATCAGTTTGATAGAGTTTCTACCAAATTTTTTCAACGTGTCTATTTTATGCTTTTGAGAAAGACAAATGAGATTAAAGAGAATAACCACGCGTAGAGAGAGAGAGAGAGAGAGAGAGAGAGAGAGAGAGAGAGAGTAATTATTGATGCAAGTTGAGTCTTGATGGAGTATTCCAACATGTTATGAAACACGCGTTCATATTAGCCTCTTTTTATACGTCCTATCCTAAGAATTATTTTATTTTTATCTTTTATTTTATTCTAACAATATTTTGAGCCGGATATGGTCTCCGGAGAAGAATTATCTTATTTATTGTACATTTGTCTACTTTTTATTGGACTAGTAAAATTCACTTAAAATTAACCACTTTTCATTGTCCAATAAAAAGTGGACAAATATGCAATTGACAAAATAATTATTCATGTGAGAAAGAAATCAGGACCGTATTTTGAGTATTAGTGCTTGTTTGAGAATATTTTAAATTATAATTTTAACTGATCAAATTAGTTAAACATATTTTTTATTCACACATTTTATAAAATTTATAAATTACAACCAATTTATTTTTTTATACATACCAGGATTTTTCTTTTTTCAATTTGTTGGTATTTAAACTATGTTAAATGTTTTTTGATTTTTTTTTTTAAATAGTTATACATAATATGAACATTGGATTTTCTTTAAAAAGTAGATTATTTTATTTTGATACATAATATAAAAATGACTTCAAAACGACATAATTCTTTACTAAGACATAAGAAAAATAAACTTATTCAAATATATTTAAAAACAAAAATTTACTAATAGTCGTCTAATTATGCAAATGAATCTCTTCAATGAGTTGGCTAAGTGTACGCCAAGAGGAGCCGCCGTCCCTGATGGAGTTCCTTGCCGCCTCTGCCACCTCCTTCGCCTTCTTCCTTACTTCGTTCCCATTTTCCCCCTCCATAAGCTCTTTCACTTTATTCTTCAAGCTCTCTGCCTCGACAATTCCATTACGCGATTCAACACTTAATCCAATTTTAATCTCTTCCACTACCATTTTTGCATTTAGGTATTGCTCCGCCATCATTGGACATGCCAGTATCGGAACTTCTGAACATATGCTCTCCAACACTGAGTTCCAGCCACAGTGACTCAAAAAACCCTGAACGATTTCGTGTTCAAGAATCTGTCTCTGATCAACCCATTCTTTTACAATCATTCCTCTTTCCTTTATCCTGTCTTCAAATTCTTCTCCTAATTCTGGTCCACTCTTTTTCACCACCCACAAGAAACTCACTTTCGATTCTTCCAGGCCACCAGCGATTTCTGTTAACTGTGTTGATGATATCTCTGCTTGGGACCCGAATGCAACGTAGAGAACTGGGTTTCCCTGTGCCAATTTTTGATCCAGCCACTGAATCCATCTGCACTTGTTGTGCAATACGGGTTCCATTTTTGGTAGTCTTGTCAAGCACAAGGGTCCGACACAGAATGCTTTGGGTTTAGACTCGCGGTTCAAATAATCCACGAACTGTGGCTCCAGCTCGTAGAAACTGTTCACCAGGAGGCCATAGCTGTTGGACAAGAATATGTCCATCTCCATTACGAAGTCGAATAGAGGACCCGACGGGTCCCGTTCAGTAAACGGGTTAGCAACGTAATTCCTGGTGAGCTTGATCCATGGAAAGATGGGGAGAGTGAAGATCTCATCCGGGGACTCGTGTAATGACAGTAGCCCATTGACAGCCACATATCGGCAGATTACACTGGAGTAGGCGCTCATACCATTGAATCCCAGCAATGGAATGCCTAATTTCGTGGCGGATTCGAGCGTCCAACAGAGGAACTGATCGGATATGATGCAGGTGACATGGGGAAGTGCCTGCAGTACGTTTTCAAAGTTGGGTTGCATGAGTTTCGTGCCTCTGGCAAAGGAGACGAATAAAGACATGGACGGGAGTTTGTCCGTGCTTTCAATTCCAGGAGGTATTTCGGGGATGTTCCCCGGAAATGGCAGGTCTATGATTGTAATATCATCGTCGGAGAGAGACTGAACGATGTACGGACGGTTTGCCGGGGTGGTGAAGAGGGTTACGGTGGCACGGTGGTCGAGTAAAAGGCGAGCTAGGTGGAGAAGGGGGATAATGTGTCCTTTGGACATGAAAGGAAACAGAACCACATGTGGTTTCGGATTGTGAGAAGAAAGAAGAGACATTTTCTGTCTGTTCTGTGTGTGTGTGGAAGGAGGAAATTTCTATAAGCTCCTTATATAAACAACTTCACTTGCAAATTGATGGAGACCTTGGTGCGGGCCGGATGGGGGCTGGGGATGGGGTTGTACTAAGGAATAAATCCTATGTTGATTAAGGCTATATTCGGTACAGATTTTTCTCCAAAAAATCTATTTTCTTGTTTATAATATTTGACTTTTCAACTCTTTTTACACTACAAAACAATTTGAAAAGTCAAAAAGTAACAAAAAAAAATCATTTTTTCTCCAAAAAATCTCTACCGAACAAACCCTAAATATGAAAATTATAATCAATATATAACGATTTGAACTAATCACATATATATTTAATGGTGTTTAAATTATAATTTTAATTAATTAAATATATTTTTTATTTATATATTTTATTAGACTTACAGTTTACAATTCATTTTTTATTTACACATTCATTTATAATTTATAATATAAATATTTAAAAAATAATTTCAACACTCTTAAAAATACACTAAATTGATTTTTTTAAAATAGACAAATTCTAGTAGGTTGGGTGTAACAATTTAAAAAGGAAACACACGTGCCGATAAAATATACAAAATTAATTCAAATGTCATGTTAGTACTTCCGTTCCTTACATGAATAGATATGAATGAGTTATGACTAAATTAAAATTGTAAGTTTAATTCACTTGATTAAGACGAAATCAAGTTTCATAATTTAGGGTTTGTTTGGAATCAATTATAAGTAAATTTTGCTAAAACTTGGTTTGATTATGAAATAGAAAAGTTGAATATACAATAGTATTATTCTAAAAATTATATATTTTAAAATTTATTTTTGTCCATGCAAATGAGTTAAAAAACTTTTCAAATGATTAAAAATAAGGATAATAATATTAATGTACAACAAATCTATAGTTAACAATTACGACATTTGAAATAAAAAATTACAACTTTTTTCCAAACTTTTCAATTGTTTGTAATATTTAAATAAACAATCTGTAGTTATCTAATACATTTTTAACCAATAAAAATATGTAAATATACAATTGTTAGATGAATGGATAGCAACATTTGAGAATTTAGCTTAGCGAACGATTTAAAAACAGCCGTTGTATTTTGTTTGTTGATTGATTTGTGGGCCCCAGAATGCATTAAATCTGGCATTGAATGTTTGACAACTTGACACAGCTGTGAACATATGTTAAAAATGACCATCTTGCCCCTTTGTATTGTAAATTATGTATGCAAGTCATGGTCGTGCGCTTTTTTACAACATGGGTCTGTACTTGTTTTCTAGAACCTTCACGGTTGATATGAAAAAATAAATAAATAATCTTGTATATAAAATATCAATTCAATTTGTGTTGTTCAAACACACGTACGCCAAACATGTGAACTAGCTCGTTTCATAACGTAAATGCTACGTATATATTTCTAGGAATTTCATTTCATCTAAGACGTAGTCCACACAAGTGAATTCCAAAAATTTGTTGGCTAAGCTTTATGCGTTCGAACATATTATACATACGGCTTTAACGCCTTTTGATTGTCGCCTCATTTTCCTATGAAAAAGGATAAAGCATGCGCAAAATAACCACCATTGTGCTGCTTTCATCCCCGTGACAATATCTCAAAGATTGGACGATTTAGTCCCAAAATTTGTCCTACTTTACGTTCGAAAAATGTGGCGCATTGTATCGGACACATTTGTCTCTCCTACGTCGGACAGATCAATTTCCGCTGCATCTTCTACCTTTTTCGTAGTCTAGAATGCCTTGTTGACCTGTCCTAACCTTCGTAAGAAGTTGTAGACTGCCATTGTTGGTTCAACGATTATGGTTTGTTTTCGAAACGCGTAATGTGGCATACAATCCAAATCAACCACTTATTCTTCAGAACCCCGAAAGCACACTCTATCATGTTTTAGATGGACGAGTGGTTATAATTGAACCTCTCTCTAGCATCCATGAATCTTTGACGTCACGTATTTGCCTCTCGAGGGAATTCTTGAAAGTGATATCTGATGTCGGATCCTTTGTAGGGCGCCATGTACCCTGGCTTATGAGAACATCATGAATCCACAAGATAGTACTTTCCATTAGTGGGCTGTAGAAAATTAATATCTGGATTGTGAATTGCCCTGGCTAGAATATGACTATCATGGATGTTGTCAGTCGTCACTTGTAGGACAAAGGTGAAGCACAAATTGAAGTCACAGGCCATGAGTACATTTTGCATAAGGTATCCATTCCTCCCTATGAAGTTCAAGCGTTTATCGGCAGGGAGTACAGCTCTGACATGCGTACCGTCGATGGCACAAATGGACTCCTACGAATCACAAACAGATAATACATCTTATTATTGCTGACATGTACTACATATTAAAGACGTAGCAGTAGGATAGTATTGCATAAACAAATGACCTTAAACAGTAGATAATTAATTGGGTTTGGTCTGTGATTCGGTGTACTGTTGTTATAGTTCAGGTCTAACCTGATGATTCGGGTGCTGAGGCTGATTACGGCATGCAGGATGACAATGAAGTAATTATGAATTGCCTCAAATGAGTGAAGGAACATGTTATGCCCCAGTCCCACATGGTGGTCCACGTGAGCAGAGTCAAAGTTAAACCTGCCTAATAAGCTGTCTCCTTCAATATGAGGAGGTTGGATGAGGAGGTTAAGAAGACGATGTTGTTTTCCTTTATGTCGAGGAGGTTTAAGAAAAGAAGCTTGAGAAGACGAGACTGTTCATTTATTTCGAGGATGTTGAGAAGACGATGCAGTCAAAGATCAACTCTGATTGCATGTTAGGAAATACTCCATTGACACTGCGAGTCAGATCTGAAAAGACTAATGAGACAGCTTGCCAACGCGGCTCGTCACAGTCATAGCTTCCTAGCATACAACTGAAAGGGACCTTTCCATTAAAGTTGCTGATGTGACGCCCATAATGCGACACTAAGACCCTCAGATTGAGCCATGTGTCGCACATCAAAGGACGGTCGACCAAGTGGAACTCACATATAAATACCAAGCTCATTTCCACAAGAAAGAGATGTTGAAATTGAAACTCTCACACACAAGAAAACAAAGTCCTCTATGCTAATTATTCTTAAGTGTTGATAACCACCTGAAAAATTATTAGTTAGTGGCCTTCAAGTCATCACCTCTACCACATCGTGTTCCTTCCTCACATAAGTATCATATCCACCCTGTTCCAGGCGTATCTACGTGGGTTATTTAACTACATGGCAGTCCAAGTGTGTAGGAAAACTACATGTAGGAAGATGAGGTGTGGAGTTCTTATTGACAGTTATTTTTAGAGGTCAACAGATTGTCGCCATCTGTGGGAAACCACACATTTAAACCACGAGTGAAACGTAATTAAAAGCCTAAGCCTCTTTCAACAAAAGAGCCTTCCTAAAAAAGGGACCCACTAACCCACTGAAGAGAAGAATGAGAGGAAGCAACGAAAATGAGAACCGAAGAACTGTGAATGAAAACACAGTAGCAGCAAGAGATGAGAAAGTCCCCCGGAGAAGGCGTCCGAGGAGGGCTCCCACCAACCTCGAGGAGAAATGAGTACCATGGCTGCCAGCATGAGGCAGCTGGCTCAGCACCACGCCTAGATGTAAGGTTACATCCAACTGATGAATATGCAGGGAGAAAATCGACCCCATGGATCTGACCTGGACGTTCCCAACGAGGAACAAGAGGTAAATAGTAGCCACCTATGGACCCCCAAGAGAGGGGGAATGCCTCACAAGCCAGAACATACAGAGAAGGGGCATACTTCTCCTGGAAGCGAGGG
Source organism: Forsythia viridissima (assembly GCA_030279155.1). Classification (NCBI taxonomy): domain Eukaryota; kingdom Viridiplantae; phylum Streptophyta; class Magnoliopsida; order Lamiales; family Oleaceae; genus Forsythia; species Forsythia viridissima. The sequence goes on along the minus strand of CM059036.1, from coordinate 34,764,685 downwards.
GAGGCCTCAACCCACAATGTCAGCCAGTGTTTTTGAAAGGCTAGGACGGTATGGATCCAGAAATGGGCCCCAAGAGAGCCTCCCGAGGAATGGAGCAACCTCAGAGCCCACCTAGAAATAGGCGAGAAAGAAGAGCGAAAGAGGTAGTGACCCATGTTGAATCTGAATTCTAGCCGCATCCACCCTATTAATAGGCTCAGCACCTCTCCCAATACCCACTAGAGATATACGTTGGGAGAGAGGACCTAAGGCCGGAAAGGTCGTTTGGGATAGACGACGATAATGAGAATCTCCCATTCTTAGCAAGAATCAAGAATACATCCATTCTCCATGAATTTTGTGTGCTAAAGATTGTACCATATATGGGCAAGGGGAACCCTTTGGACCACGTAAGCACCTACAAGATGGAGATGAGCTATTGATGAGCTTCTCCAGCTTTAAAATGCAGAGCTTTCCACCTTACCCTATCTAGGGGAGCAAAGAGGTTGTACAACAAGCTCGCCACAGGTGGCATTTCTAGCTGGCCAGAATTGAAGAAGACTTTTATCAATTACTTTTCGTCGGGGAGGCCAGGTTCAGCCCCGGCACAATACCTCCATGACATGAGGCAAAGAGCAGGCGAGCCGCTGTAGAGCTATCTCAGTCGCTTCAATGAGGAGATGCTCTTCTAAGAAAGAGTATCCGATGCCGAGGCCTTTTCTACTTTAAAGATAAGGTTGAATATGAACCTCCCATTCTGGAGGGCCGCAACAAAAACCCAACCACATTCGACTAATTGGTAGAAATGATCACGGAGGAGATCACTAATGTAAACATGATCCTCTATAGGAATTGTGGTGGAGTGGTTCCAGTCCGGTTCTAAGATTTGGATATGGTCGAGGCCAAGGAAGGCCCCACCACTAGAAAACTCAGCATCGGAGGGACTATATCTCTGACCCAAAGAATGAGCTATGTAGCCTCTGTACAAGAGTGCCTACTGCTTCTGCACTCAGCTCCAGGAGCTTCTGGTTCCACCACTGGGTTCTATAATTACAGAATGGCCTCTCTGACATATTACGAGGCAAGGACTAGTGAACCACCTATGCCTCCTCCCCATTAGAAGGTACCTGCAAGCTACTATCGGGTCCATCTAAGCTACGACCATAGCACAGAGAAGTGTCAAGAGGTGGAAAACTTGAAAAATAGGAAAGAAGCAAACGTCGGACCTAGGCACAGAACGGACCTCAGGCATGGGAATCAACTCCCGATAAGAGGTCGTCAGCCCCCATTCCATAATGACGACCCCAACAGGGAGATAGAAGGCCCATGGGACATGAGCAACAAAGGCGATGTAATTCCAAGAGCCCAGCACAGCATCCCCGGTTAGAAAGAGGCTCAGAACAACACTTGATCAAGGGCCCCGACAAGGCTCCCATTCAAGATATTGATACCATCTAGAGGAACCCTACCTAGGAGGCCAGACACAGAATGCTCAAAGGAGCTATGCGAAAAAGGCCGAAGGAAAGATGATGACCAACTGGCTCATCAACAGCTGCCCAATGGGGTCAAAGAAGGTAGACCCTATCACCTTCACAGATGAGGACATGAGAGATGTCCACTATCCCCATTGCAGTGCCCTGGTGGTAAGGGCACTAGTGGTGTAGAATGAATTGGAGAGGATGCTCGTGGACAACGGAAGCTCCGTGAACATCATCTTTTTGAGCACCTACGAGCAGATGAACGTTGAAAACCCATTGGCTCTTTTTTTGGAGCCTCTCTACAGCTTTACGGGTGATAGCGTCACCTCGAAAGAGGTAGTGCACCAGGCTGTTACGATGGAAGAAGAGCTCTTAGCTGCATACACCTTCATGGAATTTTTAGTGGTGGACTGAATGTCAGCCTACATTGGTGTACTAGGCCGGTCGGCCTTGAAGGAGCTTTGGGTTGTGACATCCATTCACCACCTCTGCTTGAAATTTACCATTGAGGGAGGCATAGCCACAATAAAAGGCAACCAGCTGGAGGCTAGGAAATGCTATAGAAATGCCTTGCGAAAGGCAGAAAAGAAGGAAGTCAACATGATGTTCCTTGATGTCGAGATGACCGAAACCTCAGAGGAAGCCCCATGGGGTTATCGCAATGGAGGAAGTCACCTCCTCTGAGGACATCGACCTGAGGGTGACGGGAGTTGACTCCCATACCTCACTAGTAGAGGAGCTAGAAAGCTTCCCAGTAGACCCTGTCGATCCGACCCGGAGGCTCCAAGTGGGAAAAGGGCCTCTATAAAGAGCCCAAGGAGGCTCTAAAGAAGTTTCTCTATCGCAATCTTGATGTTTTCGCATGGAAACACGAGAATATGGTGGAGATTGATCCAAAAGTGAGTTGTCACAGACTCAATACCGATTCCAAGTTTCCATCACATCGACAGAATAGGAGGCCCTTGAACCCAGAAAAGCACGAGGCCTTGAAAGAAGAGGTAGGAAAGTTCCTGTAAAGTGGCTCCATCCAAGAGACCGGCAATCCTAAGTGGGTCTCCATTCCGGTTCTGGTAAAAAAAAGCAGGCGGGAAGTTGAGAATTTGTATAGATTTCTCCAACCTCAACTAGGCCTGTCCTAAGGACAGCTTCTCTCTGCCTCGGATTGCCTCGGATTGACCAGCTTGTGGACGCCACTTCGAGACACGAACTGTTGAGCTTTATGGATGCCTACTAAGGCTATAACTAGATCCCAATGTACCTCCCGAACAAGGAGCACACGTCATTTGTGATAGACAAGGGCCTTTACTGCTACAAAGTCATGCTCTTCGGCTTGAAAAACACCGGGGTAACCTACCAAAGGGTTGTCAACAAAATGTTCGCCAACCAGCTTGGCTCTACCATGGAGGTCTATATAGATGACATGCTGGTTAAAATTTTGAAAGCTGAGGACTATGTGCAGCACCTAGAAAAGACTTTCCAGATCCTCAGAGCTTATAAAATGGGGCTTAATCCCCTGAAGTGCTTGTTCGGGGTTGCCTCCGAAACATTCTTTGGCTACATAGTCAACCAAAGAGACATCGAGGCCAACCCAAAAAAGATCAAGGCACTGATCAAAATAAAGTTGCCTAGGAGGCCAAAATATGTACAGTGCCTCACCGGAAGAATGGCAGCTCTTGGTAGGTTTGTCTCAAAAGCAACGGACAAGTGCTTACCTTTCTTCAAAATCTTGAAAGGAGGTAACAATTTCGAATGGACTACAGAATGCAAGGCTGCATTCCAGGCTCTTAAGGAACACCTCGGTCAAGCTCTCATACTATCTAAGCCTAGGTTAGTAGAAGCTTTATTCCTCTACCTAGCAGTTTTATCTGAATTAGTAAGCTCGGTTCTAGTTCGAGAAGAGGTACACCAACTGCATGTTTACTACATAAGCTAGGCCCTCCTAGGAGCAGAGATGTGCTACCCCGATATGGAGAAGCTAGCATTATCACTCATCATTGCCTCCAGAAAGTTGAGGCCTTACTTATTGGTCCATAGCATCCACGTTCTCACTAATTTTCCCCTGAGGCAGGTCATGCAAAAGCTAGACGCCTTGAAGAGGCTATTAAAATTGGTTGTCGAGCTTAGCCAGTTTGATATTATTTTTAAACCAAGGACAGCCATAAAGTAGCAAGCACTCGTAGATTTTGTTGCCGAGTTTGCCAACATCCCCGAAGTGGACACCTCCATGGCCCTTCTCGAACCACCTCTTCATTGACGGTTTCTCTAGAGACACAGGATCGGGAGCCGGAGTTGTACTTACTAGCCCAGAGGGCCATAAGATGAATTATGCAATTAGGTTTGGCTTCAAAGCCTCGAACAACGTTGCAGAATATGAGGCCCTACTTGTCGGAATCCGCCTCACCAAAGAAATGCGGGTACAAAGGCTCTCAGTTGGAAGTGACTCTCAACTGTTCGTAAGCCCCCCGGTTAACGGCAGCTTCACCACTAGGAAAAAAGGGATGGCTTCATATCTCAAGCTGGTGAGAGAGCTTATCCCATGCTTCGACAAGTTCAATCTGGTCTAGGTACCTAGGGTGTACAACGCCAACGCCGATGCACTATCCAAACTGGCGAGCAGCAAGGACTCGGAGCTCCTCAAACTGGTTCCTATTGAACAACTCACCAAGCCATCTATAGAGGCTGTCACAGAGGTAATGTGGATTGAGGAGAATTCCACTTGGATGGAACCAATCATTGCATTCTTGAAGGATCAAACCTTCCCTAACGATAGGGAGGAGGTCAGGAAACTGAAGAGGAAGACAACACACTTCTTGCTGTTAGACGACGTCCTCTACAAAAGAAGATATTACATGCCTCTCCTTAGGTATGTGGATAGCAAGGAGGCAGATTACATCCTCAGGGAGGTCTACGAGGGAATATGCGGCCACCACATAAGAGGCTTGGCCCTTTTTCAGAAGATCCTAAAACAGGGTTATTTCTGGCCATCTTTAAAGAAAGATTCACTGCTCCATGCACAGAAGTGCGAAAAATGCCAACGCTTCACCACAATCCCATGACAGCCTCATCAAGATCTAACTATAGTATCTAGCCCTTGGCCCTTCGCCAAGTAGGAGATAGATTTTATAGGCCTAATGCCTAGGGAAAGAGACAATGCATGCCATACCATAGTCGCCGCTGACTACTTCACGAAGTGGGTTGAAGTTGAACCAATATTGAAGATTACCGAAGCTAACACCTCCAAGTTCATATGGAAAAACATCATTTGTAGGTTCGGGATTCCTTACTCTTTGGTGTCATACAATGGGAGGCAATTTGACAACGGGAAGATCAGGAACCTATGCGAGGAGCTAGGGATTGCGAAGCACTTTTCTAGCCCCCATAACCCACAGGCTAACGGTCAAGTGGAGGCTGTCAACAAAACGATCAAGTATATTCTCAAATGGAAGCTTGATGCGTCAAAAGGGGCCTGGGTCGAGGAGCTCCCACACATACTCTGGGCAATTCGAACCACTGCACGGACACCAACAGGTGAAACCCCCTTTCCATGGCTTATGGTTCCGAGGCTATGATCCTACTAGAGGTGGGCGTCCCTTCGCCTCGTTGCTTGTTCTTCAGTAAGAGCGACAACGACGACCTCATGAGGGCTAGTTTAGATCTCTTGGGAGAACGAAGAGATAATTCCCAATCTAAACTAGCCTCGTACCAAAGGAAGATGGCTAGATACTTCAACAAGAAAGTAAAAAAAGATCTTTTTTCCTTGGCAACCTGGTCCTACGGAGAGTCTTCCTATCCTCTAAAGAGGTAGGGGTCGGAACCCTAGGCTCCAACTGGGAAGTGCCCTATCGCATTAGAAAAGAAGTGCACCCCAGTACGTACCAGATTGAAAGGCCTCTTTCATTATTTGTTAATGTTTATTTTGTTTATAGCAAAGAGCCCCTTTGAGGAAAGCTTATTCCATGTTGTTTGAAGCGAAGCGCATCTTCAATTCAATTGTTAGTATTAAGAAAAGTCTCTTTCGTTTTGTTTAGGCGAAGTGCCTCTTTATTTATTTATGTTTAAGGTTTCCTTTAAGAGATAGCCTCTTCCATTTATTTATGTATGTCTAGTTTAAAAGAGCATCTTGATCGGCTTGTCGTATGTTATGAATGGAAAATACGCCAGAAATAAAACTAACAGTCGGAACAAAATAAATTCATTAAGTCTGAAAGAAAATTACATCAGAGCCTCTGCCGAGGAATTCTTACAAAAAATGATAAAATCCTAAGCACTACTCTACTGGAGGGCCAGATACATCAACATCGTCACCCAACTCCACAGGAGGAAACTTTGCCTCGAGGGAAGCAATGCCAAGGGTGAAAAAGTCGTTGCGAAGGGCCGTAATCACCTCCTGCTGCCCGATGCTTGCAAAAAAGGCTGAGAATGAGGCATAAGACTCAGTGTTATGAAAATCCGCAGTAAACTCGGCATCCGCGCCTGACAGCTTCTCTTTAAGCATCTTCTTTTCGACTAAGAGGTTGACATACGTCCCTTCAGCGTCCTACCTTACTTTCGTAGATGCTTTCAGATTAGCTTGTAGCGATAAGATCTCGCTTTGTCTAGACGATGCCTTACCCTTCAGTCTCTCTACCTTGGAGCTACGTGTAGAGGCCTCCTTCTGCATCGCCTTTTTCTCCTTGTTGGCCTTTTCTAAGTCAATAGAGATAATAGCCTGGGCGTTGAGAGCGTCGTCTAGCTTTTTTTTGTCAAAATGGCTATATTCCCTTTAGCATCGACCATATCTTGGATCATCTTCTGGTAGGCGGCCTTGCCATCATGCCATCGATAGTGGCACGGAACTCTGCCATTTTAGCCGCCTCTCCTGCCATTTTCTTTTTATATTTGTTCAGAGCTTTGAGGGACTTCATCGATGCAGAGGTGGTGCAAATGGAGCATGCGATATTGGCCTCCAACAGATCCTTCATATCGCTCTCAGCAATGAAGGCCTTCTAGCTGGGAGGTACATATCTACTGAACGCTTGGGCCCCTAAGGCAACTTGAAGATCAAGGTCCATTATGGCATCGTTGGGGAGTCTCTGCCCAATCTCCCCAACCAATTCCTCAAACAACCCTCGCGATTGTCTCTCGCGGGGGCTCGCCTTCTGTTCTCTTCCAGAAGATGTTAGGTCCACGATTCCTTCTCCTTTTCCTTGCCTTCCTCCTTGCTCCCTGACGGAGCGTCGCCAAGTACAACCGTCCCGGTGGCAGTAAATGATTGGGTCATCTGTAGGGGCTCCGGTACACCAGCCACCACAGCGTCAGAACCTACGACATTTTCATTACCCTCATATGGGGTCTTTCTCTTTTTTTCCTTATCGCCTTCACTAGCAACCTCTTCCCCTCACAAGTCTCAATAGAGTGGGCCGGGGACGATCTTCCATTAGGGTCATCAATTTCTGTAGCCCCAAGGTCCCAACCCTAGGCTTCTTGGCCAGGAGGGTTACCTCTTTCTCATTCCCTTCCTCGTCGCCACCTTCAGGCACAAGACGTTTAGCCTCTTTGCATGCAGCCTCCCGACTGATCTCTTCAATTACCTTCTTCAACTAACTATCACAATGCATACTATATTGCAAGCACTAGTTTAGGCCAAAACGGAATGTCCTATAAGAAATTACGAAGCCGTTCTGCTTCCTTTCTAGCTTTATTTAAAGCGATGAACTTAGATTCCATCGTGAATTGAGCTATACACGTTGCTTTGCTTTGAGGACTTTTAGAAATTTTGAATAAAAAATACTTCATTCTTGCTTCATTTAAAGCTCAAAAATTCTGATTATATCACGATCTTCCAATACTCAAGTTAATTGGATAATTTCCAAGAAACAAATGCACTATCAATAGTAAAACATATTTACTAGTAGATTTTGATTCCCTTGCATTAGATATCCAATTTACAATATGGTACGATTTTCAAGTTTAACAAGGGATTCATCATAGTGCAATTCAATATTTTAATGTTGTTTTAATATTTCAATATTCTAATTTGAAGAAAGCAACATTGTCTTCCACAAATCTTGGAATAAATTTGAACTTAAATTGAAGATATAATACAAACAACAATCTCACTCCCACAATTTCGAGTAGAGTTGTGTTTAGCAACATAAATTCGTCAATATCATCATGAAGCACAAGCAGTACATTCATATTAAACAACCCATTGGCTAAGTACCCATTGCTCACGTACATCCCATTTTTGGTAAGTACATATTTTTCAGACTCAAATACTAATTTGAACATATTCTTGCACAACAATGAAAAAGAAACCAATTTTTATTTTTTTTGGAATCTTTGAAACGCGTAATACATCAATTAGGATTACTTATTTTCTCAATGTCATTTTTTAGCACTAATTTGCGTAGCCAATAACATAAAAAATGGAAGAGTTTTTCGTAAAGGGTTGTCTTCAACAGATCGAAATGTAAGATAAAAACATCTTTTTGATAGCACAAACATGACAAACAACATCGTGTCGATATACCATGCTCATATTATCTATTATATTGGTTTCAAACACCATTGCCAAGAACATTACATCCGACATCTTATTAGACAAATTGTCCTCACGCTAGAATTTTGGTAGATTTAAAGTTGTGAGATAAAACAATATTTTTGTTGGCATCTCTTGAAATCCACTCATTTTAAATTTTCGGATATATTGAACATGTAAAAGAAATCTATTATTTATTTATAAGTAGAAACTTAACTTATACAATAAATACTAAAACAATAATGTGGACTTCTTGAAACAAACAGAATGTTATAGAACTAGAAATTAGACTAATTAAAATACACCTAATGTAATTAGAAATAACATCGGACTTATATAGGTTGAATAATCAACTTATCATATAATTAGAATGATAAATATTTGCATAGATAAGAACATGCAATAAAACTTATATTAATAACATGGAGACTTCTCTTGCAAATTAGATCAAATCCTTAACCATTGAATGTAAAGAGAAGTTTATGATTAAATTAATATAGAATATCACTATTTCAATACATTAAAACACGTAAATCAATTCTGTATTGAATAACATGCACAAATTTTGCACAATATTTAAGCAAATTAATTGGTAAATCATGTATACTTGTCAACACATGAAAGATGTGTACATGGAAATTAGAAACTTAAATGATTTGCATGCATTTAAATTGTTAACCGCTGCAATTAAATGTTAACAGTGTGAACAATATGTGTCATATTTTTCACTTTTTATATCTTGGCTAATTTAATAAATATAACTGATTTTTAATGATAAAAGAGCAGGTCAACATTTGCGTTTTTGACTGGTCTGGTTAACGCCAGTTCTGACTGACTGGATTGATAAGCGGATTATTTTTTCAGATCAGTAAAAGCTGTGATTTTATTCTGTTTCTATACTTGATATATTCTGACCTCATGAATATTATTGACAGCTCCTTTTGTATGTTAAAGAATCTTTTCTTATTCTCTTAGATTTGTTTAGGAAGGAAATATTTAGTTTTCTAAATTCTTTCCTTCTACAAATCTAAGAATATCTTTCTATATTTTTTCATACTAATTTTCTTACCATTCTTGTTGGATTTTTTTAAGTAAGAAATAATTCCTAAATTGATTTTTACTTTAACTATAAGTAAGAGTGGAAATCAATAAGGAATTAACGCTTTTAAATATAATTTTTGTTCTTGTTTTCTCTAAGCCATAAAATTGGCCGAAATTCATAGAAGGAAAACAAGAGATCAAGCTTCATTGATTCAACTTCAAAGCAAAAAAGTTTTCTTCAAACTCATTGAAGAATCAAGAACTAATTGGTGCTCAACGAACAATTCCATATCTTGTTTAAGCTACTTGGCGTGAAGTTAAGAACGGTGATTCTTAATCCAAGTGGTGGTTGCGGTCAAGTACAATAGGAAAGTGGCGATAAAGTCAAGACTGGTGGTTTTAATTCCACTTCATCAACAAGTTAGAAGAAGAAGTATCACCGGGAGTTGATCTGTTTTCTTTTGATTGTTATTTTGTTAATTTTGCGAAATTACAAAAATCGATACTATTGTATTTTTGAACAAGATTATTAGTGGATTATTTTTACCCATGGCATGGGGGCCCGTTGATGTTTCCTTTAGGGGTTTACCATGTTACATCTTGTGTTCATAATTAATTCTTTAATTTCCGCACTTGACAAGATTAAGTAAACGAACACTGTTGTGTGAGTCAGGACTGTTATCTCTATATCTTGCCAATTCTGACTATGTTCTGTCCACTGCTTGCTTAATTAAGATTAAAAATTGTTTTTAATTTAATTAATCTAGGTTTTAGAACTTTCAATTGGTATCAGAGAGCGTATACTTTTTAAGTGCGATCCAAAGAAACCTAGATATGGACGGTGCCCCGTTTAGACCACCTGTTTTAGATGGTACTAATTATACCTATTGGAAAATTAGAATTCAAGTTTATATCCAATCCCTTGATGAAAAAGCTTGACACTCTATTGCCCATGGCTATAAAACTCCCACCATTATTGAAAATGGTGTAGAAAGAGAGAAAAAGGCAGACGAATGGGCTACAACTGATTTTAGTTATACTAATTGGAATTCCAAAGCTTTAAATGCCATATTCTGTTTCGTAGACTCTAATTAATTTAGTTTGATTTCTACTTGTCAAGTTACAAAAGATGCTTGGGATATCTTACGAATTGCTCACGAAGGAACCACTATGGTCAAGTCATCCAAGCTTCAAATTCTGACTCTGGAGTTTGAACAACTAACTATGAGAGACGATGAACAATTCAAGGATTTCTATGCAAAACTCAGTGACATCACCAATACTGCTTATACTTTGGGAAAGAAATATTCGGAGAGCAAAATTGTAAAGAAAATTCTCAGATCCTTGCCTGATCGTTTTCATTCTAAAGTAACTGCAATTGAAAAAAGTAAGGAGATTGAGAATATGAGAGTTGAAGAATTGGTGGGATCATTGATGACATATGAGCTACATCTACAAAGGAGAAAGAAAGAAAATGGATCTAGTACTACCTTCAAAATTAAAAATCATGAAGACGAGGTTGATCGTGAGGAGAGCGAAACAAATAAAAACATGGCCATGCTCACCAAACAATTCAAAATTTTTTTAAACGGAAATGAAAAGGGAAAGAACTTGAATACATCTCTCCAATAAAAGAAGAGATTTCCGATCAACACAAAAAAAAATCTCACTACCTCTATGAATAGATCTGACAATCGAATTCAATGCTATGAGCGTGAGGGTTTTGGTCACATAGCCTCTGAATGTGCAAATACTTTAAAGAAATCTCATACCAAGGAGGCCATGAATATTACTTGGAGTGAAGATGATGAAAAAGATTCAGATGATGACGAGGATGACAGAACCACTATTGATCAGGTAACGTCTTTAACTGTGAACTTTACTTCTCGTACTGATTCTATGCAAAACTTGATTGCAGGTTTTGACTCCTTGGCGAAAACATCTGAAGAACCAGTCCGTGTCTGTTATAACTGCAGCAGTTTGAATAAAAAATTATAAGATGAACAGTAGAAAAACTTGTCTACTCAAGTCATGATGGAATTTTTGGAAGATGACAAGGTTGAAATTGATGCTCAAAATAATATTCTTACCAACATCTTAAAAGAGAAGGATGATCAAATTGCGAACCTTTTTGATGAATTAAAAGTTTCAAAAGAAATGATCAAGCAATTAACAATTGGAGCCTCTCGCTTAAGTGAAACCTAAGCTATGGAAGAACTCCAAACGTCAAAGAAAGTTTGGGATATGTTGGAAAAGGTGAAAGAAAAGGTGGGAATCAGATCAACTTCATCAAAGAAACAAAATCTGCTGTATTTTCAGACAAAACTGCTCCCATCATCGTCAGAACTAATGCTGACCTGTCTATGCAGGTTCTGACTAATGCCAAGACTCAAAAAGAGCCACGACCATCAGGTATACAACCAATACAGAGAGGTAAATCAAAGTACTTTGTAAAATGTTGCATCTAGGGTAATTTAGGACACGACTCTTTTCATTGTTTGTTTAGTAAAAACTTGGCTAATAGACAAATGAGACACCTTAGCAACACAAAAGTAAGACAAATTTGGGTAAAAAAGGGTGATTTAAATTGTTATATAGTTGATGTTGCCTATAGATCTTTTATTCTTAACTCTTGGTATTTTGACAGTGGTTGTTCTAGACATATGACTGATAATCGATCTTATCTAACTAGCTACAAAAGTCATGAAGGTGGTCTGGTTACTTTTGGTGATGGAGCACATGGTAAAATTGAAGGTGTAGGCACTATTCTAATTGATGGTTTCTCTTTGTTAAAAGAAGTTCTTTTTGTTGTAGGTTTAAAAGCTAACCTGATTAGTATAGGCTAACTCTGTGATAATAAACACTTGGTTATGTTCTCAAAAAATTCTTGTAAAGTCTTGAAGTATGATGGTAGTTGTATTCTACATGGTACTAGATCCAATGATAAATGTTATCTTCTTGACACCAAAATTACTTGTCATATTTTAAAAATTGACTCAACCGAGTTGTGGCACAAACGATTGGGACATTTAAACTATAGTGATCTGTTGAGACTAACAAAATTGAATACAGTACAAAGTGTTCCTAAGCTTACTGAAAAATATGAAAGATTGTGTGGTTCGTGCCTAAAAGGTAAGCAACCAAAAGTACTCACAAGCAAGGTAAGTTTTTTACTACAACTCCTGTATTAGAATTACTTCACATGGATTTGATGGGACTTATTCAAACTGAAAGTATTGGGGACAAAAAATATATTTTTGTTTGCGTTGATGATTTTTTTAGATATATTTGGGTAGATTTCTTGAGAAAAAAATTTGATGTTTTTGAAATATTCAAATTTTTGTACCTAAAATTAACAACAGAAAAATATTTTGAGGGAATAAAAATATTAAGGATTAGAAGTGATCATGGGAGAGAGTTTGAAAATGCTAATTTCTCTACTTTCTGTGATCAAAATGGTATTTTTTATGAATCCTCTGCACCCAAAACTCCTGAACAAAATGGTGTTGTGGAAAGGAAAAATATGTCTCTACAAGAGATGGCTAGAGTTATGCTAAATAGTAAGAAGCTCCCTGTTAAATTATGGGGTGAAATTATTAATACTGCTTGTTATATTTTAAATCGTGTGTCTTTGAGAACATGAACCACTCAAACTACTTATGAAATCTGAAAAGGAAGAAAACCGAATCTCAAATATTTCTAAACCTTTGGTAGCAAATGCTATGTGTTAAATGATCGGGAATACTTAGGTAAATTCGATTCAAAAAGTGATGAGGGAGTGTTTATTAGTTATTCTGAGAACAACCGTGCCTACAGAATTTATAACATGCATAATCAGACTATCATTGAATCAATCAATGTAAAAATTGATGATACTGATGACTTTTCATCTTATTCACATGAGCCTAATATTCAGACTTTGGAAGAACATGTTGCTGGACGTCAACCTACTCAAGACCATCATGTACCTGCACCAGGTAGTGATACACAGAAGGAACATCCAGCATCAAGTTCTGATGTCTCTGCCCCTGCTCTTGGAAGTTCTGATACACCATATACAAATAACGAATAGGACATGAGAAGGCAACCTCCTTCTTGGATTCAGAAAGCACACCCATTGGACAATGTTCTCTCAGATTCTAGAGACGGCATGATGACTCGGAGGAGGCTTGCTAATAAACTTGGAAATATTTGCTACACTTCACAAATTGAACCCAAAAATATAAATGAAGCCATTATTGATGAAAATTGAGCTCTAGCCATGCATGAAGAGCTAGCTCGATTTGATAGAAATGAAGTATGGGAACTTGTACCTCGGCCAAAGGACACAAATGTGGTCGGGACAAAGTGGATATGCAAAAATAAATCAGATGAACATGGCGACATAGTCAGAAACAAGACACTCTTGGTTGCACAGGGATACACTCAACTAGAAGGAGTGGATTTTGATGAAACATTTGCACCTGTGGTTCGACTTGAATCCATTAGACTTTTACTATCAGTGGCATGTCAAATGAAGTTCAAGCTGTACCAAATGGATGTCAAAAGTGCCTTTCTGAATGAAATTTTTAATGAAGAAGTCTATGTTGAGCAGCCTAAGGGATTTGTTGATCCTTATTCTCTCGACCATGTGTTCAGACTCAAAAAGGCTCTGTACGGACTAAAGCAAGCACCACGAGCTTGGTATGAACGATTAACCATGTTCTTGTTGGAACAGGGATACAAGAGGAGGAGCTGACAAAATGTTATTCATCAAATATTTTAAAACTAGATTAATTGTTGCACAAATCTACGTCGATGACATTGTGTTTGGTTTTTCACTAGAAACAAAATCCAAGGAATTTGCTACACTTATGCAAAATGAATTCGAAATGAGTATGGTTGGTGAACTAAATTTCTTTTTAGGTTTGCAGATCAAATAGGTTGGATCAGGGATTTTTATCTCCCAGGCCAAGTATGCTAAAAATCTTGTGAAGAAGTTCGACTTTGAACAGACCAAGTCAGTCAGAACTCCTATGGCCACGTCTTTGAAAATTTTCAGAGATGACCAGGGAAAGGAGGTTGTCTCCAGCTTGTACAGAAGCATGATAGGGAGTTTGCTGTACGTGACTGCAAGCCGTCCTGACATATCATTCAGTGTTGGGATTTGTGCACCTTATCAAACTAAACCAAAAGAATCACATCTTGCGGCAGTGAAGCGAATTATTCGTTATATTAACTGTACTTCTGATTATGGTTTATGGTATACTAATGATACTACCTCTCATCTTGCAGGATACACTGATGCTGACTGGGCTGAAAACATGGATGATAGGAAAAGCACGAGTGGAGGATGTTTCTACATTGGTAACAATCTCATTGCATGGTTAAGTAAGAAACAAAATTCTATTTTCTTATCTACTGCAGAAGCTGAGCATATTGCAGTGGGTAGTTTTGCACTCAGCTACTTTGGATGAAACAAATGTTATGTGATTATGGTATTGATCAGGACTCTGTTACTATATTCTGTGATAACACTAGTGCTATCAATATTTCTAAAAATCCTGTTCAGCACTCTAGGACCAAACATATTGATATTAGACATCATTTTATTAGAAATTTGGTCGAAGAAAAAGTTATTACTTTGGAACATATTCAGACTGAGTATCAGTTGGCTGACTTATTCACCAAAGCCTTAGATTCTGCTAGATTTGAGACTCTACGGAAAGCCGTGGGCATTTGCTTAATGCATTAGTTTTTTTAAAAAAAAAAAAAAATTTTAGAAGTAGTGTTTTTATTTTTGTTTGATTTTATCATGTGTGTTTGTTTGCATTTGCATTTGCTTATTTTTTATTTATTTATTTTTTTTTAAAAAAAGGGAGTAGAAGAATGAGTTTTCTTGCAAATAACATATGATATAAATATATGATTGGTCTATGAATTCTGAGATTTACTTGGATTAACCAATCAGTATAGTATGCTCATTATACTTATGGTAAAATATGCTTAGATAAGCACACTTTGAGGACATATTGACTTGTTTGATTGTACCTTACTACTAACTAGATTGTTATCTTTAAAGTATTTCGTACTTTGTTGTGATCTATGGTCAGTATCTATGTCTCTCGGTACCATAGTATGTTGTTGTGTTAAACAGACAATTTCATGGATGAGAGGGCTACCACCATAAATGTGTGTAGCCGTCCTTGATAATGAACATAAATCATGTAGAAAATGGCTACCTTTATGGCTGTGAGAAAGTCAACTTCATGATCTTATAAATTCAGTGCTTTGACAAAACAAATAAAAAGGGGATATAATATATATATATATATATATATATATATATATATATATATATATATATATATATATATGCAAATAAAGTCAACACTCTTGAGTACTCAAAAAGAAAAATTACTATGGTACTCCTGTCTAGCACGCACATATTTTTTATTCAAAGAGATATGTTCAGATGATAATTGGTTTGAAATATATCTTAGTACTAATCTTCTTGACAAGGTTCAATTTGGCTTAGTGGGACATGTTATGATTGATTAATCCAGTATGTCCTGTTACACACTCACGTTATAAATCTGACCAATTAATTGAATCTAATTATGCGCATATATCTGATTGGAAGATTCTAGTTGATTTTGATATTTTTGGACTGGTTGTATAATTTGTAGAACTATGAAATTTGCCAATAAATAAACAATTTAATTTTATCTCATAAAATATTCTCATTATTTTTGTGTGATTATCTTGTGTGGGCCTTTTCGTAGAAATTTCAATCAACAGTCTAATTTTGATAGTACAATCAGTTTTAACTGAGAAAAATCTGGATGAATATTATTTTATGGAATCCAATCGTATTTTTTTCTGATTTTATCTTCCTAATTTTTTTTTAAAAAATCTGTTTTCCATAAATTTGCATCTTAGGCGGTTTAATTTAATTCAAATTTGGCATATCTGATTAAGGAAGGTTTCCTTGTAAATAACTGCCATTAATCAGTTTATTTTTGGTAACTGCTTTCCACACGTCCCAAATTAACTGTTCCCTTCTTGTGCAATTCTGAAAAATTTTCCCCTTTTAAATCGTGATTTAGGGTTTTCTTCTTCATCTTCTCAAACTCAATCTTCAATTCCTAACTCCGAAACCCCTCATACTTGATCTCGAAGGTGTGTTTGAGTTTTTCTTTTTCAGATTCAAACAATGGTGAAGACTAAAATGCCAAAATCGAAGAAACATTCGGGAAATTCGTCCAAGGACACTGTTGCTCTGGTGTCTACTGCTGAAAATGCGATAGGACCAAAAATGTCACCGGCAAGGACTCTCCGGCGAAGTGCAAGAAGACGGGAACCCTCAAGTTTAGACCCAGACACTCCTCTAGCGGCAGTTGCATCTCAGGCTGACCAATCGACGGACATTGTTGCATATCAACCGTCGGTTAGCCATTCTAAAAATCAGCCCCGTCCAACATCTAACGACCCAATCACCTTTCTCAGCAAGAAGGTTAGTGCTAAAGACCCAGATGAAGAAGGAGATGAAGATGATGAATCTGCGAGTGACAGTGGGTCTGACAATGCTGAAATTGAAGAGGAAATTCGTGAGGATGAAGGGGCTGGTGATGAGGAGTCCGAACAGCCTCCTCCATTCGTAGAAGGTTCAAGTAAGCCCCTTTCTCAAAAATCAGATTCTGATTTTGATGTTGCTTTTGATGAATCTTCAGAATCTACTCCTACACCTCCTTCAATGAAAAAGGCCACAAGGGCTGACAAAGGGAAAGGTAAAATCGCTAATGTTGCTGAAAAGCCCACACTTGCTGGTCAGAACAGGCCTACCTCTGCCTCAAGAGGTGCCTACAGAGTACTGCCTACTCCTAGTTCAGACCTCCAAATGTTCAAACTTGACACATTAACTAGAGGTAGACACTCTGTAAACCCTCTCAATTACTGTTTTCTATCAGAGAGTGCTGAGAGTCTATTTCTGTCATTTACCATCTACCGTAAGTTCATCATTGAGTGCAAGGTAGCAATTGCTGAATTTAGTTCGTTTGGTTTAGTTGACATTGTTGATTTTCACAACTTACATAATCTGTTAAGTTTTTCTGGGCCGTTCAATGAAACTCTGGTCAAGGAATTTATGGCCAATGTCCCAAAGAATCTGGGGAAGGCTGGAAATAAATTTAGGTGGCAGGTTTATGTCCAAGGAAGACATGTTACCTTCAGTCCTAACTCTCTTAGGGACTGGTTTAGGGTGACCACTGTGGCTGTCACAAGTGACGAAGAATTGACCAAGGACATCATTGCTTAAGAAATGACTGGCTCTACTTGGCCAGAATCAGGAGAACTGACTGCTTCTCGGCTACTGCCCAAATAAAAAATTCTTCATCGGATTCTTATCAACAATATCGATCCATTAACTCATCGATCTGACATTTCGGGGGACATGGCTGTTATGCTATACAAGTTAGGGATGAGGATGCCAGTTGATTGGGTCAAAATAGTTTTTGATAGAATTGTTTATGAAGGGCCGAGGAGGGCCCAGCAGTACAGGCTACCGCATCCAGCTCTGATCCATCACTTTCTTGTTCATCAAGAAGTACCTGCCATGGATTCAGACCGCTTCTCTGAGGACATTCTAGTGCTAGGTGTTCATGAGTTTACAAATTTGGGTAGAGCACCGCATCCCACTCCCAGAGTTCCCAGGCACTTTCTATCCTCGTTGGACCATTCTGGACGTCTGAATGCACTGGAAACTCAGTTGGAGCTGGTTCGAACACAGGTAGATCAAATTTTTACCTTAACCAAAGGTTTTTCTGATGATTTTACTTTCATGCGTAGAGTGTTGGGTAAACTGGATTTTCTGGGTGATGAGCATATAAAATCTTCATTTCGAATAGTTACTCCATAATTCTCTGCACATCCTGGAGATCCAATGGAGATTCCGACTTCTGATCCCATTGTTGAGACAACTGCTACCCCAGCCACTGCACCTCTCACTGATGATCCTCCAGTTGATACTCCTTCAGATACCCATGCTCGCAAGAGAATTGCAAATGCATCTGCATCCGATATAAAGAAGCCCAGATCCTCCTGTCACTAACTTTTCTCAGTTCTACCTTTTAACTTTCTAACTATTTGGCTATGGATGACTATTTTAACTCTTAAATTCTGCTTTATTTCCCTTCAAACACTGCTTTACTTTTGTTTTTTCTCTTCCTTTGGCGTTTCTCTAATAAAAGGAGGAGTAGTAGTAATTTTTAATTTTTGTGGTTGTTAGGTTTTTTTTTGCTATGGACACTTTGTTGGTTAAACTTTAATAGTAGTATTTTTAGGTTTATGGTAGTTTGATCATTACACTTAGATGATATCTTGCTAAGGGGGAGCAATATTAAAGTTATGGCTATTGTGTGTGGTATTCGCATATGTTGTGAACTTCTTTGCAGGAGTTCTTGATTTACACACTAAGGGGGAGCCATAACCATTGTATGTTGATGCTCATGGGTTCTTTACTTATTCACACACATCACATTTACATTAAAAATTCGATAGTTATGTGTTTGTAATTAAGCAACGCCAAAGGGGGAGATTGTTGAAAAAATATGTGTCATATTTTTCACTTTTTATATCTTGACTAACTTAATAAATATAACTGATTTTTAATGATAAAAGAGCAGGTCAACGTTTGCGTTTTTGACTGACCTGGTTAACGTCAGTTCTGACTGACTGGGTTGATAAACGGATTATTTTTTCAGATCAGTTAAAGCTGCGATTTTATTCTGTTTCTATACTTGATATATTCTGACCTCATGAATATTATTGACAGCTCCTTTTGTAGGTTAAAGAATCTTTTCTTATTCTCTTAGATCTGTTTAGGAAGGAAATATTTAGTTTTCTAAATTCTTTTCTTCTACAAATATAAGAATATCTTTCTATATTCTTTTCTACTAATTTTCTTACCACTCTTGTTGTATTGTTTTAGGTAAGAAATAATTCCTAAATTGATTTCTACTTTAACTATAAGTAAGAGTGGAAATCAATAAGGAATTAATGCTTTGAAATATAATTTTTATTCTTGTTTTTTCTAAGCCATAAAACCGGCCGAAATTCAAGGAAGGAAAACAAGACATCAAGTTTCATTGATTCAACTTCAAAGCAAAAAGATTTTCTTCAAACTCATTGAAGAATCAAGAACTAATTGGTGCTCAACGAACAATTCCATATCTTGTTTAAGCTACTTGGCGTGAAGTTAAGAACGGGAGTTCTTAATCCAAGTGGTGGTTGCGGTCAAGTACAATAGGGAAGTGGCGATAAAGTCAAAATCGGTGGGTTTGATTCCACTTCATCAACAAGTCAGAAGAAGAAGTATCACAGAGAGTTGATCTGTTTTCTTTTGATTGTTATTTTGTCAATTTTGAGAAATTACAAAAATCGATACTATTGTATTTTTGAACAAGATTATTAGTAGATTGTTTTTACCCATGGCATCGGGGTCTGTGGTTGTTTCCCTTAGGAGTTTACCACGTTACATCTTGTATTCATAATTAATCCTTTAATTTTCGCACTTGACAAGATTAGGTAAACGAACACTGTTGTGCGAGTCAGAACTGTTATCTCTGTATCTTGCCAGTTCTAACTATGTTCTGTCCACTGCTTGGTTAATTAAGATTAAAATTCGTTTTTAATTTAATTAATCTAGGTTTTAGAACTTTCAAACAGCAACTTTAATTTTCATGCAGTTAAAAAAATAAATAGAAACTTTTAATTTTCAAATTTAACTTAATGATAGAGATGATAAATTTGGCAATTGATCCGAAATTAAATTACAGAGAGCATATACAGAATACTAAATGACAAGATTTGCACCCAATTCATTAAATTACAAATAATGCACGAAAATGACACAATTAATGCACTGTTTCAAATTATGCACACTATTTCAGAATTAATGCACACTGTACGTTGAAGTGAAATGAAAAATTGAACACTGATTCAAATTTAATGCACAATTAATGCACATGTTGAAGTGTCAAGATTAATGCATACTACACACTGTTTCATAACAAATAATAATCACGTTAAAATTTAATGCACTCTGTCTAGGAGGACCGATTTACTGCCCCCACGTGGGCAGTAGATGTTGCCCACATGCTGACTTGTCAGCAAGTCAGCATGTGGGCAACATCTACTGCCCACCTGGGGCAGTAGATCAGAATTCCTCTGTCTAGAAGTTAATCAAACCATATACACCCTCCGTCCTACAAAAATAGACTCATTTTTTTTCTCACACAGATTAAGAAAACATATTTAATGTAATTGAAATTATAAATTTTTTTACACAATTTTCTTATTATACCCCTATTTAATATTAGTCTTTCATAAATCTAATAAATTTAAATACTTGTTTTGGGTTGATAACAATGTAAATTAAATGAAGATATATTAGGAAAATGAAAAATTTAATACACCCTCTATAAAGTAAGTAGCCTATAATTTAAGATAAATAAATAAGAAAAAATAGTCTATCTTTGTGAGACGAAGGGAGTATATTAAAATGCGTTTTTCAAAATATAAAACGATAAAATGAAATTTCGTTTTAAGAATTGTTGGTAAAATTAGTACATTATTTATATTCTGATAATTTAATCACATGCATGCAAACGAGCAAGAGGACGACTTATATAAATATCGAAAAATGAAGAATTAAATTTGATCGAGATAAGAGTTCGACTCTTTCTCCTTAAGACAAAATTGCCCTGCACAGGTGCCTTCGATTTCTCGACACACGTCTGTCAAGATACAAAGACCACTTCTCGTAATAGGAGCACTCCAAATTACGAGAACAACGAATTGGATAGCATTTTGTTCTCTTTTTAAATGAAAACTAGACTTGAACTTTATGCAAAAATTATTTCTATACTAAATGATTTATGCAAAAAGTGTAGAGACATTTAGTTGAAAGTAAAGAGATATTATTTCCAATCATAAGGGGCCTATTTATAATATCTGAAAAGTTGTATATCAAAAAACACAACCTCATAAAAAGAATGTCCAAAAGACATATCTTGTTGAAAAAGTACATGTCCAAAAGACATATCTCTTAGATAAAAAGATGTGACTGTTAAGAAATGACATGTCCAAAAAGACACGACTTTTCATCCAAACGGATTCTGGAATATTCTGCAATATTCTAATCCTATTTTTTCAACAATATTCGTGTATTTAAGGGATTCACTTTGAGCCTTAATTTCTCATTCACCAAAATTGGTTCGAGCAACTAAATATATTATGTTAATCTACTCACGTAGTAGAACGCGTTTGACCTTACAATTTTCGTGTTCAACTAACGAGTCCTGCTTAAATAATTGGTCAAAGTTGGTCAAAACCAACATTACTAAACAACAGTTTTGTTCTAATGCCCACCGGGACACTTGTCCTGCACTCATTGGATTTTACACTCATCCAATGAGTGTAAGGCAAGTGTCCCGGTCAGCATTATAACAATGCTCACCGTGGACATTAGATCATGTCCCTACTAATAAGCATATGTTTGGCAACACTTAAATTATAATTTCTGTTGGTCAAACTGGTCCAACATACTTTTTATCCACACATTTAATAGGACCCACAACTTACAATCTATTTTTTAACCACACAATCACCAACTACTTATATTATAAGCACTTAAAAATAATTTCAGCACTACCAAACATGCGCTAAACAAATTTCCAACAATAATAAGCGGGACCCGTCGGGTCCTCTATTCGAATTCATAATGGAGACGAAAATAGCTATGCAGAATGTTAGAATATATTAGAATAATGTTATAATATATTAGAATATATTATGATTGCTTACCTAATATAGATTAGGATTTTCATTACTATAAAAATTCTCTTGTAGTTGTATTTTTTATTATGCCGTCTGCCTAAGAAAGTGGTTGTTCTTTCTTTCTCTATTCTTCTCTATTCTTTCTTCTGTTTTTCTTTATTCTTTTACATGGTATCAGAGCCTCGATTATGTTTTGAATATTAAGTTCCTTCTTTTTCCTCTCCAACTCAAAGTTCCACACATCAGTAAGTAAGGCGTGCCCACGACTTACGTAAGGTTGGCTTCTACATTAAGAAAAAGACTTTGGCTGATCGATTCAGTAAGGTGTGCCCACAGCTTACGCAAGGTTCGCTTCTGCATTGTGCATCTTTTCGAGCTTCAATTCTCCTCTCCAAAACTTGTGACATTGAGTCCAACTCGATCGAACTCCTTCATATAATCATGGCAACCGAAAGGGGTGATTCTCTTCAATCTATTAGTGTAAAATTAATTGGCCAAAATTATTCTGATTGGAGTACCGTGATGAATTTTTTTTTCAAAGTTAAAAAATTGTGGGGTTATGTTGTTGGCACTATTGTGATACCTAAGACTACTAGTGATAATTATGCTACTAATGTTGATGCTTGGGAATCAAACAATACAAAAATTCTTACTTGGATTCACAATTTTGTTGAACATTCCATTGGTGCACAGTTAGCAAAGTATGAAACTGCAAAAGAAGTCTGGGATTATTTACAGAAATTATACACTAAGTCTAACTTTGCAAAACGATACCGGTTGGAGATTGATATACGAGCCTTACAACAGAAAAATATGGGTATTCTGGAATTTTACATTGGTATGACATCGATTTGGGATGAGTTGGCTCTTACAGAATCTCCAGGATTGAAAGCATGTGAGGATTATATTGTTTATAGAGAGGATCAACGATTGGTTCAGTTCTTGATGGCATTTCGCAGTTCCTTTGAGGGCCTTAGAGGCTCTATTTTGCATCGTACTCCTCTTCATTCTTTTGATTCAGTAGTTAGTGAACTTGTGGCTGAGGAAACACATTTGAAATCTCTAACAGAAGAGGCATCACTTCCTATTTCTAGCACTTCAGTTTTGGCTATCCCTTTTCAACCATCTACACAGAATCAGAACATAAGTTATGTGCGAGTTGCTAGTGATGAGTGTAGCTTTTGCAAAAAGAAAGGACATTGGAAGGCTCAATGTCCTAAGAAGCTGCAATATCCACAAAGTCTACAGCAGTCACAACGGCGATTCTATCATCCCAATGCTAATACAGTAGTAGCCATATCACCTTGTGATTCATATATTCTTGGAGCACTTCCTTCTGATCCCCAGCTAACTACTCTAGCTGAGTAGTTTCAGAAGTTCTTTGCCACTCAGCCACATACCATGCCAGCCTCTACTCATGTAGGTTTGTCATCCTAGAGCCCCTCAAGTATTTCTTCCTCATGGATCTTTGACTTAGGTGCCTCTAAACACATGTCCTCTGACTCCACATTGTTTGATTCCTTAAGCCCTTCTACTTCGTCTGCATATATTATGACTACTGATGGCACTCTACTGCCTTTGGCAGTTTTGGCAGGGGTTGGTTCTGTTAACACACATAATTTATCACTATCAGATGTCTATTGTGTTTCATCTTTTTCTTTGAATCTTATATCTATTGGTCAGTTGTGTGACTCTGGATACTTAGTGCAATTTTTTTCCACTGCTTGTCATGTGCAGGATCCTCAATCTCAGAAGCTGATTGGGATGGGCCATATTAAAAGGAGTTCTATATGATTTGGACAATCTAAGACCACCGCATGCTGCAACCTCTAGTGTTGATTTGTCGGCATTTTCTTTGAATTCTTTTTCTTTTAGTTTTTATTTCTGGTATTCTCGCCTTGGACATGTTTCTGCTAGTCGTTTAAAATTTTTAGTTTCTAAAGGACAATTGTGAGATTTGCGACCTCATGATATTTCTGATTGTAGTGGTTGCAAATTAGCTAGATTTTTTGCTTTACATTTTACTCGAAGTGTTTCTCGTTTTGTTGTACCATTTGACCTTGTTCACTCTGATGTGTGTAGGCCTGCTCCTATTGCTACAAAAGGAGGGTCTAGATATTATGTCTCATTTATTGATGATTATAGTCGTTATTGTTGGATTTATCTTATGAAACGACGTTCTGATTTTCTTTCCATTTACTTTTCTTTTAGAGCACTTGTTAAAACTCAACATTCTGCTGTTATTAAGTGCTTTCGATGTGACTTGGGGAGAGGTGGAGTATACCTCTACTAACTTTTCTACATTGCTTGCTTCTGATAGCACAATTCATCAATCTTCATGTACTGACACCCCACATCAAAATAGTATTGCTGAATGAAAGTATAGACACATTGTTGAAACTGCCTGTTCTCTACTCTTATTTGCTAAAGTTCATAGTGAATTTTGGGGAGAAGCAGTTTTAACTGTTGTCCACTTAATTAATAAGATTCCGTCCTTTCACACTTTATGTTTGTCACCTTCTAAAACACTGTTTGGACATCCTCTTGATTATTCTCTTTTAAGAGTTTTTGGGTGCACATGTTTTGTCTTTCGTCCTCAAGTATAACGTAGTAAGTTGACTTCACGTTATGCTATTTGTGTCTTCTTAGGATATGAGGAGGGACAAAAGGGTTATCACTGTTTCGATCCTATTACTAAAAAATTATATGTTTCCCGCCATGTTGTATTTCTTGAGCATATTCCATTCTTTTCTATTTCTGATAATACTCATATCGTGACTAAGATTGATCTCATTCATATTGATCTATTTTCTGATGATACCGATAGCTCACCTTCCAATACTCTTCTTGTTGTTGATCATTCATCTACTACAGGTATACATGTGCCGCCTCATAATGATCATTCTCCTTCTATGGCCACCCAAGCACCATCTGAGATTGTTGATCAACCTCCTTCTCTTCGATATCTTTCACGTATTCATAAGTCTACTCAATTACCTGATTTTGCTTATTCTTGTTATTCGAAATCTTTCTGCTGTTTTCTAACATCTATTCACAAGCTTTCTGAACCCTCTTCCTATAAAGAAGCTATCCTAGATCCTCTTTGGCAACATGCTATGGCTGATGAACTCTCTGCTTTACATAAGACAGACACTTGGGATTTAGTTTCTTTGCCTCAGGGTAAACATGTTATTGGTTCTCGTTGGGTCTATAAAATCAAAACCAAATCTGATGGTTCAATTGAGCGATATAAGGCTAGGTTGGTTGCTAAGGGGTTTAGTCAGCAGTATGGTATGGATTATGAGGAGACTTTTGCTCCTGTTGCAAAGATGACTACTGTTCGTACACTTATTGCAGTTGCTTCTGTTTGTCGGTGCAATCTCTCTCAGTTGGATGTTAAAAATGCATTCCTGAATGGAACCCTACAGGAAGACGTCTATATGTTTCCTCCTCCTGGTGTTTCTCATCATTCTGGATATGTCCGGAAACTTAAGAAAGCACTTTATGGTCTCAAACAAGCACCTCGCGCTTGGTTTAAGAAATTTTCTACTGTTGTTGCCTCTCTTGGCTTTACATCTTGCCATCATAATTCTGTTTTGTTTTCTAGATGCACCTCATGTGGTCATATTTTACTCCTATTATATGTTGATGACATGATTATCACTGGTGATGATGTTGATGGTATTGCTGCCTTAAAATTTGATTTGGCTCGTCGTTTTGAATATTTTTTGGGGATCGAGGTTTCCTCTTCTCCTAGAGGTTATCTTCTCACTTAGTCTAAGTATGCAACTGATGTTATTGAGCGTGCTCATCTCACTGATACTAAGACGGCTGATACTCCTCTTGAAACCAATGTTCATTATTCACCTTCTGACGGTATCCCTTTGCCTGATCTTAATCTGTACCGCACTATCGTTGGAAGTCTCGCTATCTCACCATCACCCGTCCCGATATTGCTTATGTTGTTCACATTGTTAGTCAGTTTGTTTCTGCTCCGACTACCGTTTACTGGAGAGCTGTTGTTCGTATTCTGCGCTATCTTTGTGGTACTTGCTTTCAGAGTCTCTTATTCCCATCTACCTCATCCTTGGAGCTCCGCGCATACTCTGATACTGATTGGGCCAGCAACCCAACTAATTGTAAGTCCACTACTGGTTTTTGTTTATTTTTTGGCGACTCACTTATCTCTTGGAAGAGTAAGAAGTAGTCTGCTGTTTCTCGTTTTTCTACTGAAGCAGAGTATCGTGCTATGGCGTCTACCACTACTGAGATTGTGTGGTTACGTTGGTTACTTTCTGACATGGGTATTTCTCTTTCCTCTCCAACTCCTATGTATTGTGATAATAAAAGTGCTATTCAGATTTCTCACAACTCTGTATTCCATGAGCGCACGAAGCATATTGAGATTGACTGTCATTTTATTCATCACCATCTTCAACATAGCACTATTTATTTACCTTTTGTTTCTTCGTCACTGCAGCTTGCTGACTTTTTCACAAAGTCACATCCGGTCTATCGTTTTTGTTTCTTACTTGACAAACTCTCGCTGCTTATTGCTGTAGCATCGTGAGTTTGAGTGATGTTAGAATATATTATGTTTGCTTACCTAATATAGATTAGGGTTTTTATTACTATAAAAACTCTCTTGTAGTTGTATTTTTCATTTACGCCGTTTGCCTAATAAAGTGGTTGTTTTTTCTTTCTCTGTTATTCTCTATTCTTTCTTCTGTTGTTCTTTATTCTTTCACACGGAACGGCTATGGCCTATTGGTGAACAGTTTCTACGAGTTGGAGCCAAGCTTCGTGGACTATTGGAACCGTGAATCTAAACCCAAAGCATTTTTTATTGGACCCTTGTGCTTGAACTGATCACCAAAATCGGACCCCGTATTGCACCAAGAATATTGTAGATGTATTCAATGGCTTCATCAAAAACTTAGACAGGAAAGGCCAGTTCTCTATGTCGCGTTTGGGTCTCAAGCAGAAATATCAGCAGAACAATTATCAGAAATCGCACGTGGCCTGGAAGAATCGAAAGTGAGCTTCTTGTGGGTGGTGAGAAAGGATGTAATACAATTAGGTGAGAAATTTGAAGAAAGAAATAAAGAAAGAGGAATGGTAGTGAAAGAATGGGTTGATCAGAAACGGATTTTGGAAGATGAAATTGTGCAGGGATTTCTGAGTCACTGCAGCTGGAACTCGGTGTTGGAGAGTATAT
The DNA here is from genome assembly GCA_030279155.1 of Forsythia viridissima. Taxonomy (NCBI): domain Eukaryota; kingdom Viridiplantae; phylum Streptophyta; class Magnoliopsida; order Lamiales; family Oleaceae; genus Forsythia; species Forsythia viridissima. The sequence goes on along the minus strand of CM059036.1, from coordinate 34,737,633 downwards.
GTGCAGAATTTTCGATACTGGCATGGCCAATGATGGCGTAGCAACACTTAAATGTAAAAATGGTAGTGAAAGAGATTAAAATCGGGTTACGAGTGGAGACAGTAAATGGGTCGGGTAACGGATATGTCGAGTTCGAGAGTCTGAAGAATATGGTGAAAGAGCTTATGGAAGGGGAAATGGGGAACCGGTCGAAGAAGAAGCTGAAGGAGGTGGCGGAGGCAGCAAGGAACTCAATGAAGGAGAGCGGCTCGTCTTGGCATACTTTGAACCAACTCATTAAAGAGATTCATTTGCAACATGACACTCAAAAGTAAACTAGGGTGGTTATGAATAGAGTTTTTGTTAAAAAAATTTATTATCAGGGTGGTTACCAATGGGCAATAACTCACTTTTGCATCACCTTCTTAAGAAATTATAATTATAATTTAATCAAAGTTATATTCCTTTTAAAACGGAGTATCATATGAAATTCACTTTCAAAAATTTAATGGCATTTCAAGAACGTTTTAAAGTATAATAACATTTTAAGAATATTTGATGAAGTATAATAGTATTAGAAGTATTTAACTCTACGTATGTGTGTATATAAAAAATGGTGGAGTATTCAGCGCATAGAAAATAAGATAATTATTCCGATGAACAATTTGAATTGCATAGTGCACTTTGACTCAGTTTACACTAATTTGACCATACACACAAATTCCTAACTTAAGCATAAGGATGAGGAACTGGTGGGACATAGTGTCAGGGCCCGCAGCTATACTTAGCCCCCTGACAGCTTTTGTAGTCGCAGTTGTCCAACTTCTACCGCACTTTGTAAGTATTACTTTCCGTTGTTATTTTCGTTAGTTTGTAATATGTTATTTTCCGTTATGATTCTTCAGCTTTTTGATGTCTACTCATGTAACTTAGGTTTTTGTCACTTAAGCTATTATAGGGGGTAGTTGGTATTCGAAGTTTTGTCAAGCTTACTGGTGTTCGCCCCTTACACCATCATTTGTAATTTATTGCTTTCGTCAATCAATAATCAAGCTATTTTCAATGCATTCAAATATTCTGTTGTTAAGCTTTCTTTAATTTGTTGAATCGATCGAGAAAAGGTGGAAGGTAGTCGAGAGGAGTCGACTACTGCCGCACGGTGCCCCTTTCTGTGCTAGAAAGAAAGGCGCCCTGTGAAACATGGCCCGGGCGGCCTTCCTCGACTCCTGGCTTGTTGGAAATTTCCAAGAGGAAGTAGGAGACGGGCGAGGCCAGGAATTAATATATCACTATTTTCTACCTCGTTTTCCTATTTAATCATTTATTTATTTTTGAAATACTATTTAAATGTGGGGAATTTGCAAAAGTATCTCAAAGTAAAAGGTGGGTCAAAAATATAGAAAATTTTGATAACATTTGCAAATATAGCTATTTTTAAATACAAAATGTCAAATATATATTTTTGCAAAACTGACAAATTCACACATGAAATTAGGGCTGGGCAAAAAATCTGACAAACCGACTTGATAACCCGAACCGACCCAATTCGGTTCGGGTCGATTTTGAGCCCATTTTTTTTGGCGGTTTTAGTTTGGCTTTTGCCAAACCGAATTTTTATCAGTTTGGTGTCGATTTTTGACCCAACCCGACCCAATCCGACTCTCGCCCACCTCTACGTGAAACTCATACTTTGCTTTAAAGAGAAACTATCAAAGTGAATCTTGAAATTAAACATAATATAATGCATTCACACAAGATAATGTGAATTAACTCTTAGTCAGAAGATATATCTTATTTTTATAATAGTTTCTCATGATTAAACCAAAACACAATGTGAAAATACAATAATGTGAGACAAAATAAGTCGACTGTTCATCAATAACTGTCGATTCTCAAATATTTTTTAGAACTGTTGATTTGTCAACTAGACTATCGAAAAATCGAAAATTCACAAAGGTAAATGTTGATTAAAAAAAAAACAAAAATTGTATTGTCAAAAAATAACAGTTCATTGAGGTAACTGTCGATTCTTTTTTTTTAACAGTCAAAAAAATCCAAATTTTCGAAAATTCTTGCTTTATGTTCTACGAATATTTTACCCACTTATCATTTCACCCATTTTTCCGATTGAGAACAATGATCAAATAGCATACCAAATGGGTTATAACAAATCACTGAAATCTAGCATTAAATTAAGTGAACATATGAAATGGACAAAATAAATGCACCCAAAAAAATTATAGTAAAATAAAAAATTTATTTGGTACAAAATTCGATGGAATGGCAGTGAGAAAACAACCAGTTGAATGCTTGAGTGGAGTGGCAATACAATAGTAGCGTCGCAGTGGCGATTTGTTTTATTCAGGTGGCAACAATAGTAGAATATGACCAAGGGAAAGAGAGTGAGGAGGGGTTGGTGGTGTGAAATGGTAAAGTTGCATAAAAGACATAAATGTTGGAGAGAGAATGTGGTCCAAATTGAAATTTTGTTTGTTTTTAAGGACATTTTCGTCGCTTTTTTTTTTTAAAAATTGGCAATTTGGTCGAACTTTTCAAAATTAGGCATGTTTTAAAATTCAAATTCAAAATTAGATATTTTTGTCCAACTCTTTCTTTAAATTTTATTTTTTTTAAAAAAAGAGTTGAGTGGATTTGAAACGAGACATTTTACCCTCCCATCAACTAATTAGCTAATACAACGAAACATATTACTAGAAATAATGTTTATTTATCTTAATATATTAGAATTGGTTTGGGTTCATTTCATAATCAACTACATTACTCTAGTTAATTTTCATTAAAAATTGACTAATTCAATCTATTGGCCCCAAATATAAACATGCAAACCATAGTAATAATAAAGAACACAAGTTTTTTCACCATTTTGATTCCGGATGTTCAGCCAAAGGCCTACTTACCCATTGAGCCTCCACATCTGTGGTTTTACAATAAATCTACTAGCACAGCCTCAAGAAGAATTCAACATTACAAAAGATACACCAAGTATCACCCAAAGAACAAGAAAATGCCATCAGTTCCACTCTCTTGTCAAAATACATCAAATATAGAAAAGTTATTGTTCACAGTGAGAGTAATAAACAAAACCTAACATTATAAATCTATCTATTCACTTAGAAAAGGAAAAAGAAAGATGAAAGATGAAGAGATCTTCAGAGAATAATCAAGAGAGATGATGAAGATGAAGAAGTGATACGACAGGCATACAAGAAGACTAAATGATGGAGTATTTATATGTGAACCATGTTGCCCTCAAATCAACCACGGCCAGCACACCACATGTCACCATCACCGGAAGAAACTCTAGTAATTGCATAAGTCGCATATCCTAAGGGCGACAATAGATGAATCAGAAATTTGGGCCTTGATGGATTGTCAAATTCATCATTGGGCTTTCACTGATTTATTGGACTTTACATAATAACGTGCTGAGCATATAATCCAACAATCTCCACTTTGCTTGCGTATTGGGCCATACTAGAGTAGAATTAGAACATACCCATTGTATCACCAACTCACTTACCTGCACAAAATAGTCATCCATTATTAATATTTAAGAGATTTAAACAAGGGTAAATTCAAGGTCGGTCACTGTTTTGGCACTTATGGGCTCTAAAGTCATATGGTCAAAACTTAATTCAATTAAAGTCACATTTTAGAGCTAAAAGACCAACATACTCTTACAATTGCAAAAAAAAAATGTTAATTTAATGATACTATTTTGTTGTGATACTGTTTTGTATGATACTGTTTTATTTATAATACTGTTTTATTTAGATAATACATATTGGTATATTTATACTATGCTTTTATCTTTGATACTGTTTTGTTGAAAAATTATGTGTCATATTTTTCACTTTTTATATATTGGCTTTCTTAATTAATATAACCGATTTTTAATAATAAAAGATCATGTCAACGTTTTCGTTTTTGACTGGTCTAGATAACGCCAATTCTGATTGACTACGTTGATAAGTAGATTATATTCTCAGATCAGTAAAGCTGGATTTTTATTCTGGTTCTATACATAATATATTCTGATCACATGAATATTTTTAACAGCTTAATTTGTCTGTTAAAGAATCTTTTCTTATTCTTTTAGATTTGTTTAGGAAGGAAATATTTAGTTTCCTAAATTCTTTCTTTCTACAAATCTAAAAATATTTTTCTATATATTCTTTTCTACTAATTGTCTTACCTTTCTTGTTGTAGCTTTTTTAGGTAAGAAATAATTCCTAATTTGATTACTACTTTAACTATAAGTAAGAGTACAAATCAATAAGGAATAAAAAGTTTTGAAAAATATTTTTTGTGCTCTTGTTCTATAAACTCTACAGCCGATTCTATTGATAAAAGAACAAGACATCAAGCTTCATTTATTCAACTTCAAAGCAAAAAGGTTTTCTTTAAACTCATTGAAGAATATAAAACTAATTGGTGCTCAACGAACAATTCTATATGTTGTTTAAGCTACTTGGCGTAAAGTTAAGAACGAGGGTTCTTAATCCAAGTGGTGGTTGCGGTCAAGTACAATAGGGAAGTGGTGATAAAGTCAAGACCGGAGTGTTTGATTCCATTTCATCAACAAGTCAGAAGAAGAAGTATCAAAGAGAGTTGATCTGTTTTCTTTTGATTGTTATTTTGTTAATTTTGCGAAATTACAAAAATCGATACTATTGTATTTTTGAACAAGATTATTAGTAGATTATTTTTACCCATGGCATGGGGGCCCGTGGATGTTTTTCTTCGGAATTTACCACGTTACATCTTGTGTTCGTATTTATTTCTTTAAATTCCGCACTTAACAAGATTAGGTCAACGAATATTGCTGTGCGAGTCAGAACTGCTATCATGGTCACTCGTCAGTTTTGACCACGTTCTGTCCACTGATTGATTAATTAAGATTACAATTATTTTTAATTTAATCAATTTAAGTTTTAGAACTTTCAATTGGTATCAGAGAGGGTACACTTTATAAGTGCGATCCAAATAAATCTAGATATGGACGGAGCTCTGTTTTGACCACCAGTTTTAGATGGTACTAATTATGCCTATTGGAAAATTAGGATTCAAGTTTATGTTCAATCTCTTAATGAAAAAGCTTGACACTCTATTTTTCATGGCTATAAAACTCCCACCATTATTGAAAATGGTGTAGAAAGAGAGAAAAGGCAGACGAGTGGGTTACAACTGATTTTAATTATACTAATTGGAATTCTAAAGCTTTAAATGCCATATTCTCCTTCGTAGACTCTAATAAATTTCGTTTCATCTCTACTTGTCAGGTTGCTAAAAAAGCTTGAGACATCTTACGGATTGCTCACGAAGGAACCACTATGGTCAAGTCATCCAAGTTTCAAATTCTTACTTTAGAGTTTAAAACTAACCATAAGAGAGGATGAACAATTTAAGGACTTCTATGCAAAACTCAGTGACATCACCAATACTGTTTATACTTTGGAAAAGAAATATTCAGAGAGCAAAATTGTAAAGAAAATTCTCAGATCCTTGCCTGATCGTTTTCACTCCAAAGTAACTGCAATTGAAGAAAGTAAAGAGATTGAGAATATAAAGGTTGAAGAATTGGTGGGATCATTGATGACATATGAATTACATTTACAAATGAGAAAGAAAGAAAAGGGATCTAGTATTGCCTTCAAAATTAAAAATGATGAAGAAGAGGTTGATGGTAAGGAGAGTGAAACAAATGCAAACATGGCCATGCTTACCAAATAATTCAAAAAATTTCTAAAAGAAAATAAAAAAGGAAAGAACTTGAATACCCCACTCCAACAAAAGAAGAGATTTCTGAACAACACAAAACAAAATCTCACTACATCTATGAATAGATCTGACAATCGAATTCAATGTCATGAGTGTGAGGGCTTTGGACACATTACTTCTGAATGTGCAAATACTCTAAAGAAATCTCGTACCAAGAAGGCTATGAATATTACATAGAGTGAAGATGATAAAAAGGAGTCAGACTCAGACGAGGACGATAGAACTACTGATGATCAGGTAACATCTCTTACTGTAAACTTTCTTTTTGGTACTGACTCCGTGCAAAAATTAACTGTAGGTTCTGATTCCTTGACTTCAACATCTGAAGAACCAAATCGTGTGTGTTCTAACTGCATCAGTGTGAACAAATAATTAAAAGACGAAGAAGAGAAGAATTTTTCTATTCATGTCATGATGGAATTTTTGAAAGATGATAAGGGAGCATTTGATTCTAAAAATGACACTCTAACCGATCTCTTAAAAGAGAAGGACGATCAAATTATAAATCTTCTTGATGAATTAGAAAAATCAAAAGAAATGGTCAAACAACTAACAATTGGAGCCTTTCGCTTGAGTGAAACCCTAAGCTATAGAAGAACTCCTAACGTCATAGAAGGTTTGAGATATGTTGGAAAAGGTAAAGGAAAGGTTGGGAATCAGATCAACTTCATCAAAGAAACAAAGTCTACTGTATTTTCAGACAAATCTGCTCCCATCGCCATCAGAACTAAGGTTGACCTGCCTATGCAAGTTCTGACCAATGCTAAGACTCAAAAATAGTCACGGTCATCAGCTATACAACCAATGTATCAATTCTCAATACAGAGAGGTAAATTAAATTACTTTGTAAAATGTTGCATATATGGTAATCTAGGACACGACTTTTTTCATTGTTTATATAGTAAAAACTTGTTTAATAGACAAATGAGACACCATAACAACACTAAAGTAAGACAAATTTGGGTTAAAAATGGTGATTTAAATTGTTATATGGTTGATGTTGCCTATAGAACTTTTATTCCTAACTTTTGGTATTTTGATAGTGGTTGTTCTAGACATATGACTGGTAATCTATCTTATCTAAATAACTACAAAAGTCATAAAGGTGGTCTTGTCACTTTTGGTGATGGAGCACATTGTAAAATTTAAGGTGTAGGCACTATTCTAATTAATGGATTTTCCTCGTTAAAAGATTTTTTTTGTTGTTGTAAGTTTAAAAGCTAACCTGGTTAGTATAGGCCAACTCTGTGAAGATAAACACTTGGTTATGTTCTCAAAAAATTCTTGTAAAGTCTTGAATTATGATGGTAGTTTCATTTTACATGGTACTAGATCTAGTGATAAATGTTATCTTCTTGACACTAAAATTACTTGTCATATTTCAAAGACTGACTCTACTGAGTTGTGGCACAAACGATTGGGACATTTAAGCTATAGTGATCAGTTGAGACTAACAAAATTGAATATAGTACGAGGCGTTCCTAAGCTTATTGAAAAATCTGAAGGATTGTGTGGTTCGTGCCTAAAAGGTAAGCAAACCAAAAGTACTCACAAGCAAGATACGTTTCTTACTACATCTCATGTATTATAATTACTTCACATATATTTGATGGGACCTATTCAAACTGAAAGTAATGGTGGCAAGAAATATATTTATGTATGCGTGGATGATTTTTTAGATATACTTGGGTAGATTTCTTGAGAGAAAAATCTGATATTTTTGAAAGATTTAAATTTTTGCACCTAAAATTAACAACAGAAAAATATTTTGAGGGGATAAAAATATTGATGATTAGAAGTGATCATGGGAGGAAGTTTAAACATGTTATTTTCTCTACATTCTGTGATCAAAATGGCATTTTTTATGAATTCTCTGCACCCAAAATCCCTGAACAAAATGGTGTTGTGGAAAGGAAAAATAAGTCTCTACAAGAGATGACTAGAGTAATGCTAAATAGTAAGAAGCTTACTGTTAAATTATGGGCTGAAGCTATGAATACTGCTTGTTATATTTTGAATCGTGTGTCTTTGAGAACAAGAACCACTCAAACTCCTTATGAAATCTGAAAAGGAAGAAAACCGAATTTCAAATATTTCCATACATTTGGTAGCAAATGCTATGTTTTAAATGATCGAGAATACTTAGGTAAGTTCGATTCAAAAAGTGATGAGGGAGTGTTTATTAGTTATTTTAAGAACAGCCGAGCTTACATAATTTATAATATGCGTACTTAGACTATCATTGAATCAATCAATGTAAAAATTGATGACACTGATGATTTTTCGTCTTATTCACAAAAGCCTAATATTCGGTCTTTGGAAGAATAGGTTGCTGGACTTCAACCTACTCAAGACAATCATGTGTCCGTACCAAACAGTGATAAACAGACAGAACAACCAGCATCAAGTTTTGGTGTCTCTGCCCCTGCTCTTGGAAATTATGACGTACCAAATACAAACAACGAACAGAACATAAGAAGGCAACCTCTTTCTTGGATAGAAAGCACACCCATTGGACAATGTTCTCTCAGATTCTAGAGACGGTATGATGAATAGGATGAGGCTTGCTAATAAACTTGAAAATATTTGCTACACTTCACAAATTGAACCCAAAAATATAAATGAAGCAATTATTGATGAAAATTGGGTTCTAGCCACGCATGAAGAGCTAGCTCAATCTGACAGAATTGAATTGTGGGAACTTGTACCTTGGCCAAAGGACACAAATGTGATCAGGACAAAGTGGATATTAAAAAGTAAATCAGATGAACATAGAAACATAGTCAGAAACAAGACACGCTTGGTTGCAAAGGGATATACTCAACTAGAAGGAGTGGATTTTGATGAAACATTTGCAACTGTGGCTCGACTTGAATCCGTTAGACTTTTACTATCTGTGGCATGTCAAATGAGGTTCAAGTTGTACCAAATAGATGTCAAAAGTACTTTTCTGAATGGAATTCTTAATGAAGAAGTCTATGTTGAGTAGCCTAAGGGATTTGTTGATCCTTATTCTCCCGACCATGTGTTTAAACTGAAAAAGGCCCTATACAGACTAAAGCAAGCTCCACATACTTGGTATGAACGATTGACCATGTTCTTGTTAGAACATGGATACAAGAGAGGAGGAGCTGACAAAACTTTATTCATCAAACATTTCAAAACTGGATTAACAGTTGCACAAATTAGTCAAATCTACGTCAATGATATTATGTTTGGTTCTTCGCTAGAAACAAAATCCAAGGAGTTTGCTACACTTATGCGAAATGAATTCGAAATAAGTATGGTTGGTGAACTAAATTTCTTTTTAGGTTTGCAGATCAAATAGGTTGGATCAGAGATTTTTATCTCACAGGCCAAGTATGTTAAAAATCTGGTGAAGAAGTTCGTCCTTGAACAAACCTAGTCAGTCAGAACTCTCACGGCCACGTCCTTGAAAATCTCTAGAGATGACCAGGGCAAGGAGGTTGACTCTAGCTTGTATAGAAGCATGATAGGCAGTTTTCTGTATCTGACTGTAAGCTGTCCTGACATATCATTCAGTGTTGGAGTTTGTACACGTTATCAGGCCAAACCAGAAGAATCACATTTTGCAGCAGTGAAGCGAATTATTCACTATTTTAATTGTACTTCTGATTTTGGTTTATGGTAAACTAATGATACTAACTCTCATCTTACAGGATACACTTATGCTGACTGGACTGGAAACATGGATGATAAGAAAAGCATGAGTGGATGATGTTTCTACATTGGTAACAATCTCATTGCATGGTTAAGTAAGAAACAAAACTCTATTTTCTTATCTACTGCAGAAGCTGACTATATTACTGTGGGTAGTTGTTACACTCGACTACTCTAGATGTAATGTGATTATGGTATTGATCAAGACTCTATTACTATATTTTATGATAATACTAGTGCTATCAATATTTTTAAAAACATTGTTCATCACTCTAGGATCAAACATATTGACATTAGACATCATTTTATTAGAAATTTGATGAAGAAAAGGGAGTTACTTTGGAACATATTCAGACTAAGTATCAGTTGGCTGATTTGTTCACCAAAGCCTTAGATTCTACTAGATTTGAGACTCTACAAAAAGCTGTCGTCATTTGCTTGATGCATTAGTTTTCTTTTAAAAAAAGGAAAAAAATTACTTAGTAGAAGTAGTGTTTTTCTTTTTTGATTTGATCATGTGTGTTTGTTTGCATTTGCTTATTTTTTTATTTTTTATTTAAAAAAAAGGAGGGGTATTTTTGCAAATAGCATATGATATAAATGTATGATGGTGTATGAATTTTGAGATTTACATGGATTAACTAATCAGTATGGTATCATTATACTTATGGTAAAATATGCTCAGATAAGCACACTCTGAGGACATATTGACTTGTTTGATTGTATCTTACTACTGACTAGATTGTTATCTTTGAAGTAGTTTTGTACTTTGTTGTGACCTATGGTCAGTATCTATATCTCTCGGTACTATAGTATGTTGTTGGTTAAATAGACAATTTCATGGAGGAGAGGGCTACCACCATAGATGTGTGCAGTCGTCCTTGATAATGAACATAAATTATGTAGAAAAGGGCTACCTATATGGTTATCAGAAAGTCAACTCTATGATCTTAAATTCAGTGCTTTGACAAAATAATATATATATATAAAGTCAACACTTCGAGTAGTCAAAAGAAAATTGATATGTACTCCTGTCTGGCATGCACATATTTTTTTATTTTAAAGAGATATGTTCAGATGATGATTGGTTTGAAATATATCTCAGTACTTATCTTCTTGACAAGGTTCAATTTGGCGTAGTGGGACAGATTATGATTGACTAGTTTAGTATGTACTATCACATACTCACGTTATAAATTTGACCAATTAATTGAATCTAACTATGAGCATATATATCTGATTGGAAGATTCCAGATGATTTTGATATTTTTGGACAGATTGTATAATTTGTGAACTATGAAATTTGCCCATAAATAAAATGTTCAATTTTATCTCGTAAAATATTCTTATTATTTTTGTGTGATTGCATTGTGTGGGCCTTTTTGTAAGAACTCTAATCAACATTTTAATTTTGGCAGCACAATCAGTTTTAACTGAGAAAAATTTAGATGATTTTTTTGAATCCAATCCTATTTTGTACTGAATGTTAAATTGATCTTCATAATGTAAAAATTCAATTTTCCATAAATTAGCATCTTAGGCGGTTTAATTCAAATTTGACATATCTAATTAAGGAAGGTTTCTATGTCCATAAATGCCAATCATCAGTTTTTGGTAACTGCTTTATACACGTTCCAAATTAAATGTTCCCTCTTTGTGCAATTTTGAAAAATTCTCCCTTTTAAACCGTGACTTAGGATTTTCTTCTTCATCTTTCACACTTGTTTTTCGATTTCCTAAAGTCTTTTATACTTGATTTCGAAGTTGTGTTGAGTTTTTTCTTTCAAATTCAAACAATGGTGAAGACTAAGATGCCACAATCAAAGAAAAATCTTAGAAGTTCATCCAAGGACACTGTTGCTTCGGTGTCTACTGCTAAAACTGCGATGGGGCCTCAAATGTCGATGGTAAAGAGTCTTCGACGAAGCGCACAAAGACTGGAACCCTCCAGTCCAGACACGGATACTTCTCTAACAGCTGTTGCATCTCAGGCTGACCAATCAACGGACATTGTTGCCTATCAACCACCGGTCAGACATTTTACATCACATCCCCGTCCAACATCTAAAGACCCAATTACCTTTCTGAGCAAGAAAGTTACCATAAGTTCTCAAGAACCAAGTGAAGAAAGAGATGAGGATGATAGATCTGCTGGTGACAGAGGGGCTGACAATGCTGAGATTGAAGAAGAAGTTCATGAGAATGAAGAGACTGGGGATGAAGAGTCTGAATGTCCTCCTCCAATTGTTGAAAGTTCAAGTCAGCCCCATTCTCAAAAATCAGATTCTGATTTTGATGTAAATTCTGAAGAATCATCAGAGTCTACTCCAACACCACTTCCACCAATAAGAGCCACAAGGGCTTAAAAAGAGAAAGGGAAAATTGGGAATGATACTAAAAAACCCACACCTGCTGGTCAAAACAGGCCACCCACTGTCTCAAAGGGTGCCTACAGAGTACTGCCTGCTCCCAGTTCAAACCCGCAACTGTTCAGGCTTGAAACTCTAACTAGAGGAAGACACTCTGTTAATTCTCTAAACTATTGCTTTCTATCTAAGACTGCTGAAAGCCTGTTTCTTTCATTTTCCTCCTATCGCAAGTTTATCGTTGAATGCAAGGTATCTATTCCTGAGTTTGTTTTGTTTGATCTAGATAAGATTGTTGAGTTTCATAAACTGTATAATTTGTTGAGTTTTTCTGAATCGTTTAATAAGACTCTTGTTAAGGAGTTTATGGCAAATGTTCCCAAGAATTTGGGTAAGGCTGGAATGAATTTAGTTGGCAAATTTATGTCAGGTGAAGGCATGTTAATTTCGGTCCTAACTCTCTAAGAGAATGGCTTGGGATGGATGATGTGGCTATCACCAGTGATGAGGAGTTAACTAAAGATAGCATTGCTCAAGAGATGATTGGTTGTGCTTGGCCAGAGACGGTTGAACTAACTGCTTCCAGACTTCTGCCAAAATACAAAGTTCTCCATCATATCTTAATCAACAACATTGACCCATTGACTTATCGATATGATATCTCGGGTAATAGGGTAGTTATCATATATAAGTTGGGAATGTGTTTGCGTGTTGATTAGGTCAAAATGGTTTTGATAGAATTGTGTATAAAGGGACACGGAGGGCTAAGCAGTACAGACTACTACATCCAGCTCCTATTCAACATTTCCTTGCTCATCAAGGAGTGCCACCTATGGATTTAGACAGATTCTCAGATGCTATACCTATCCTGGGTGTTCATGAATTTTCAAACTTAAGTGGAACACCAAATCCCACTCCCAAGGTTCTAAAGCACGTTCTGTCTTCTTTGGACCAGTCTGGGTGTTTGGATGAACTGGAAAATCAGTTGGGGCTAGTCAAAACTCAGGTAGAACAACTTTTCACCTTAACCAAAAGTTTTTCTAATGAATTTGTTTTCATGCATAGGGTGTTGAGTAAACTTGAATATCTCGATGATGAGCATATAAAGTCTGCATACTGAATAGTTACTCCGAAATTCTCTGCACATCCTGGAGGTTCGATGGAGATTCCAGCTTCTGATCCAGTAGTTAAGACAACTGCTGCACCTATGCCAGATGCTCATCCACCCGTTGCTCCATCAGATACCCCTTTTCGCAAGAGAGATGCAAAAGCATCTGTATTCGGTACAAAGAAGTCAAGGCCTTCGCGCAACTGACTATTTCTGGTTCTAACTCCTAACTTTCTAACTATTTGGTTATGACTAATTCTGGATGACTGTATTAACTCTTACATTCTGCTCTCTTTCACTTCAAACACTGCTTTACTTTTATTTTTCTCTTCCATCCTTACTATTTTCTTTGGCGTTCTTCTTACAAAAAGATGGAGTAGTAGGCATTTTTTTAAGTTTGTGCGTGTTAGTTTGTGATTGTTGTTTATACTTTGATGATAGTAATTTGTTGGTTAAACTTTGCTAGTAGTATTTTTAGATTTATGGTAGTTTGTTGATTACACTTCGATGATATTTATCTAAGGGGAAGCGGCTAATGTGTGTAGTATTTTTGTTAACTTTTTTGCAGGAGTTTTTGGTTCACACACGAAGGGGGAGCAATAACCCTTATATGTTGATGCTCATGGCTTCTTTAATTATTCACATGCCATAACACACTTCACTCTTATATTAAAAATCCGATAGTTATGTGTTTGTAATTAAGCAACTCCAAATGGAAAGATTGTTGGAAAAATATGTGTCATATTTTTCACTTTTTATAACTTGACTTTTTTAATTAATATAACTGAGTTTTAATGATAAAAGAGCATGTCAACATTTTCGTTTTTGATTGGTCTGGGTAACACCAGTTCTGACTAACTGCGTTGATAAGTAGATTATATTCTCAGATTAGTAAAGCTGCGTTTTTATTTTAGTTCTATACATAATATATCTTGATCACATGAATATTATTAACAGCTTATTTTGTAGGTTAAAGAATCTTTTCTTATTCTCTTAGATTTTTTTAGGAAAGAAATATTTAGTTTCTTAAATTCTTTCCTTCTACAAATCTAAGAATATCTTTCTATATATTCTTTCCTACTAATTGTCTTACATTTCTTGTTGCAGATTTTTTAAGTAAGAAATAATTCCTAATTTGATTACTACTTTAAATATAAGTAAGAGTACAAATCAATAAGGAATAAAAAGCTTTGAAAAATATTCTTTGTGCTCTTGTTCTCTAAGCTCTACAGCCAATTCCATTGATGAAAGAACAAGACATTAAGCTTCATTGATTCAACTTCAAAGCAAAAAGATTTTCTTCAAACTTATTGAAGAATCAAAAACTAATTAGTGCTCAACAAACAATTCCATATCTTGATTAAGCTACTTGACATAAAGTTAAGAGTGGAGGTTCTTAATCCAAGTGGTGGTTGCGGTCAAGTACAATAGCGAAGAGGCGATAAAGTCAAGACCGGTGAGTTTGATACCACTTCATCAACAAGTTAGAAGAAGAAGTATCAAAGTGAGTTGATCTGTTTTCTTTTGATTGTTATTTTGTTAATTTTACGAAATTATAAAAATCGATACTATTATATTTTTGAACAAGATTATTAAGTGATTATTTTTACCCATGGCATGGGGGCCCGTAGATGTTTTCATTCGGGGTTACCACGTTGCATCTTGTGTTCGTATTTAATCCTTTAAATTCTGCACTTAACAATATTAGGTAAACGAACACTGCTGTGCGAGTCAAGTGCTATCATTGTCACTCGCCAGTTATGTCCACTGCTTGTTTAATTAAGATTAAAATTATATTTAATTTAATTAATCTAGGTTTTAGAACTTTCGTGTTTTATTAAAACAATGTTTAAACCTATGATCTTGTACTACTAATGGAGCATTTTAAAAACAGTATCATTACTTCAACCATTAAAATATCTTGTACTTAGTTTTATATATAATACTGTTTTATCTATGATACTGTTTTATATAGATAATGTGCTATGATCCACTTACACCATACTTTTATCTTTGATACTATTTAATTATGATAATGTTTAACATATGATACTGTTTTAATCTATGATAATGTTATTGAATGCAAACAGTATCAATGGTCTTATACTAAGAACAATATAATTATTTCAACTGGTAAAACATCTATGATACTGTTTTAATCTATGATAATGTTGTTTAATGCAAACATTATCAATGGTCTTGTACTACTAATGGAGCATTTCAAAAACAATATAATTACTTCAACCAGTAAAACAAATCTGTGATACTGTTTTATTTAGATAAAGTGATATGATATACTTAAACCATATTTTTATCTTTGATGCTATTTTATTATGATAATGTTTCAACCTATGAAACTGTTATTTAATCTATGATACTGTCATTTTATTGGCTTGTAGTTTGTATACGTGATATTGGTTTATTAAGATATTTTCATCTATGATACTAATATATTAATATACATTTATCTGTGGTACTGTTTTAATATGTATCATACTGTTTTGACAAGAAAAATTAAAGATTTCCATTTTAAGTTAAAGATACGACTTCAAACAGGTAAAATCCATCGTACACAGTGGCAAAAGCCACTGGTCTTGACTGGTTCGTCGAGACCATTCCGAAAACATATTATAATAAAAATTCTGAGCACGTATGCAAATTCTATACTCATTTCTATTATGATACTGTTTTCTGTGATACTGTTTTTTTCAAACAACACACATGACTAACAACACCTAATGGCCAACTTTCGTCATAGCATACCCACATCAAACTTTTTCATTCCTACAGAAGTTCAAGCTGCTATTTACAGCAACAAATTATGGCAACTCTACAAAAATTATCAAGAAAATATTTCCTATAATACAATATCATGATACAAATGTGTTTATGATACTGTTTCTCATACCACAAAGGTCAAACCCTTCCAATTTTCACATCTACCTCAATTCTCCAATAATTTACACAAAATTCCACAATATATAATACTATTCTGAAAGCCTTCTCCAAAAGTAGTGGTAATAATAAAATGGAGAATTCTACCATTTCTTGTCATTCAAAGAAAGATCTTGTTTTTCTCAATTCTTCAAGAATTTATTTCCTCTCACAAGAGTATTTTGTTCACTCCAGTCTTTATTATCTAGTGTAGAATTTCTGTTCATCAATGGCAACTTATTCAAACATATCCCCTTCTCCACTTTCCACAAGACTTGTTAATCCAAATACTAGAAATTCAGAATCTAATACTGGAACTAGAAGAAGTTTAAGAGGAAACCTTTTTCCAAACCCTCCGTACACACAAATCCCAGAAGTTTTTACCCCAGTACACCTGTCAATAGCCCTTCAGGTTTGTTCATTTAGTTTC
The DNA here is from genome assembly GCA_030279155.1 of Forsythia viridissima. Taxonomy (NCBI): domain Eukaryota; kingdom Viridiplantae; phylum Streptophyta; class Magnoliopsida; order Lamiales; family Oleaceae; genus Forsythia; species Forsythia viridissima. The sequence continues at coordinate 34,721,333 of CM059036.1, read as the reverse complement.
TTGATTTAAGTACTTTTGAAATTTTTTATGAATCTTTGTAAATGGGTTCTAATTTTTGTTTTGATTTGTGTTTATGAATTACCAGAATTTGCGAAAATACGCTCATTGGGGAAAGAAGGCATTGTTGTTTCAAAAGATTGTGAAGAAAAAGAGAACAGTGAAAAAGATCACAACTTGAAAGCAGCAAAAATCCGGTAGGTGGCTATGGGTTCCAAGAATTTCATGTCTCCAACGATTTATGTAGCCTCCAAGTTCAGTCCATCACCAAGAAAGAAAGTTTTGGTGGAGAAGAGAAAAGACCCGGTTCAAACTTTAATTTCGCTGTCCGATGGAAAAGCTGTGTTTTTCTCTGCATATTCTGAAGACGCTGGGCCATATTCTGATATGATGGATTCAGATCTGAATAAGATCTTGAAATGTTTTCTTGACTTGGCGGTGGCGGTGGCGGCAGAGCAATGTGTGTGGCAAATATTGAAAACATGTATAATTTTAGGATTAATATAAAAAATTGTTGAAGAGTGTGACTTATTGAAAACTTTGAAAATTGTTTGGACATAAATTGAAACAAGTCACTTGCTGGTGACTTTTAGACAATTTTTCCTTTAAACAATCTCTAAACTTATTTAATGGCAAGACTTTTGTTCCCATGTCAGAAGGATTGCACTTAGTAGAAATTTTAATAATTTTTATCACCCCTTTCTCCAACACATCCGTGATAAAATGAAATTTAACATCAATGTGTTTGGTTCTATCATGAAAAACACGATTTCTGCTTAAGTGAATAGCACTTTGACTGTCTGAATGCAGCACGACCCCTTATCAATGATACCTAACTCACTAAGAATTCTTTTTAACCATATCCCTTCTTTTACTGCATCAACAACAGCAATGTATTATGCCTCAGTAGAAGATAAGACAACAATCTTTTGAAGTTGAGATTTCCAATAGATGCATGTATCATTTAAGGAGTACATATACGTAGAAGTGGACTTTCTATTGTCATTATTTCCAGCAAAATCAGAGTCAACAAAACTTTTTAAACTAATCCCTTCCCTCTTTTTGGTAAACATTAATCCTAAATCTAAAGTACATTTTAGATACCTAAGAAGCCATTTCATAGCGTCTCAATGCCCTTCACAAGGATTACTCATGTATCTACTTAGAACACAAATGGAATAAGCAAGATTAGGCCTTGTACAAACCATTAAGTACATTACAGAGCATACTGCATTAGCATAAGGAAATTATTCATTCTCATTTGTTATTCCTCAAATTTAGAGGATTGATCATAAGATAATTTAAAATGGTCTGCCAGTGGTAAACTCAAAGATTTAGCTTCAGACATAGAAAATCTACTTAAAACCTTTGAATATAAGTTTGTTGATTTAAAAACAACTTATTTTTGCCCCTATCCCTTCTTATTTCCATTCCCAAAATCCATGTGGCAGGACCTAAGTCGTTCATTTCAAACTTAGATTTAAGTTTATTCTTTATAAAGGAAATTACAGAGATATCTTTACATGCTAGTAACATATCATCCAAATAGAGTAACCAATAGCAAGCATTAACACCTTCACTTCCTTTAAAATAAAAATAGGGATCATAATCACTTTTGTTAAAGTCAAGTTTTTGTATATAGGTGTCAAACCTTTTATACCACTGCCTGGGGGCTTGTTTTAAACCATGAAGTGATTTTTTCAGAAAACATACACAATTTAATCTTTCTATTTTTTCAAGACCTTTTGGTTGAGTCATATAGATTTCCTCATACAAATTTCTATTCAAGAAAGCAATTTTAACATCCAATTGTTCAAGCTCAAAGTCATATTGAGTCACCAAGGCCAATAGGACCCTAATTGTAGTGTACTTAACCACATGAGAAAAGACTTCATTATAGTCTATACTCTCCCTTTGGGTGAAACCCTTTGCAACTAACTTAGCTTTATATTTAAAGCTATCAGACTTTGCTTCATTATCTTTAATCTTGTAAACCTATTTACAACCAATTAGCTTTTACCCTTTTGGTTTATTTACTAAGATCCAAGTATTATTTTTAAGCAAAGAATTCATTTATTCCCTCATAGCTGCAAACCTAAGGTTTGTATCCTTACTTTTCATGGCTTCTTCATAGGAGCTAGGTTCAGTTCCAAGAAAATCTTGGACATTATAAACAAACGCAAAATCAACTTCATCAAACCTTATAGGAGGTCTGATTTTCCTTCTCACTCTATCCTTTGCCAACTGATAGTTATGCAAAGGATTTTCTAGCTCTAATTGCTCTATAGGTTCATTTTCTTCTACCTTAGGGACTTTAACTTCCCCTTGAGAAAGCTCCACCTCAAGTTGATAATCTTCTCTTGCATTTAAATCCAAGAGATTTATAGCAGATTCGATAAAAAGATTTATATTATCAGACAACTCAGTATTATGCTTTTGATCTTTTATACAAGGCATTCCAGCCATAATCTAAAAAAACACACTTAGTAGCCTTTGGTTCTAGCTTACCTTCACTCTGATGTGCATAGGTATCACATCCAAAGATTCTTAATTTTGAATCAAATGGATGACTGTAACGCTCTAGATTTTCTCAACCTGGAGGGTTACTTAAAAATTTTTAAATAACGTTTGACGACTCCAAATAGGTTTTCCCATGCCCATGAATGGTTTTAAAAATGTAACTATTGTGGAAAAATAACAAATGTGCAATGGAAAAGAAATCAACTTTTATTTGACCACACAAACGTACTCTAAAAATTACATGATTTGAACAGTAATTACTTGGGGACTACATATTACAACATGTTAAAATTTCAGACCTTAGCTACATCTTTTGTAGGTGAAAGAAATGGCCAAAGTTGCTTGAAAAACTGTCCCAAATGCCTTAAGGCATCCCGCTAAAATATTTATAATAAATTCATACGATGGAATTTTTTAGTGAATCCTATTTATGATATTAGACAACATATAAGGCTATCCATAACCACTGATTTTACTCAAAAACTCTAAATACACAGAGAGTTGTGATTTTTCAAATTAGGGACAGAAAGCTGAAATTTTCAAAAATGAAACAAGACAATTTCTGCTTTAAATTTTCAAACGACAATTAAATCAACATCTCGGTTTTCCTAGTACCTTACATGGTTAAAGACTATAACCAACATTTAATTGCAGTATTTACATCATAAACAAGTCAATCATCTCGACGCCAAAACTTAAATAAAATACAATAAGCCCACTTCATGATCGCTAGCTTACGCCATCGCGCCAATGCCAACCATCTCAATCTGAAAATTTGTTCATCTTGAGGTGATCATTTCATAAGAAACACTCATTAGAAACATATATTAACGTGTGAGAAAAATATATGAAATTAAATTGCGACATGGCAAACTTTTAAAACGTATATAGGAACACATTTGGTAACCAGCACCACATGAAACTTGAAACTTAAAAGTGATTACCTTCAATACTAACATACATATGTGATTACTTTCAATCACAATCATAATTCTCGAAATTTGACATTAAGCATGGCAATCAATTTACATAATATTTTCTTAATTTAAAATCATGGACTTAAAATTAGTAATACTAGAAACTACCTCAAAAGGATTTTTGGTTGAAGTTGATGGTGGAAAAAATTGCTGCACTTCTCAAAGAAAACAACCTGCACGCTTGCACTTTTTTATTTACGTATCATTGTGCACAATAGTGATTGATTTAGGAAAAATATTGGAGTGGAACAAGAGATGGGGAAAAGTCAAAATCTGGGGAAGGAAAAATGATGCTTCTTCTTGCTATTTGGGGCCAAAAATTGAGAGACAAAGGAGTGCTTACTGGACTATAATTTGGAGACTGAAAAGAGGGAAATAAGAGAACTTATGGGTAGCTTGAAGTGGGGAAAATTGGGTGCTTTGGCTGGTTGAAAAAGGGGAGGAAAACGGAGGAAAAAGCTGGCCGAAAATAAATAAAATCTGGAGTTTTTGGGACTGCAAAAAGAAGGAAAACTTGAGACTTAAAGGGCCAAAATCAGGACGGACAGCAAAATGAGGTATGGATGTTGTGATTTTGGAGGTTGAATTAGTGGGAGAAAAAAAGGACTTGGATGGGCCAAAACTAGAGAAAAAGAATGGGACTTGTTGCTGAAATAGGGGGCCGATATTAATGTGCAGAAAGAAAAAAAAAAAACTGGAGTTTATGTTGGGACTAAAATGAAGGGATTATGGGGGACTTATGGGGCCGAAAGTGGGGGATATTTGTTGGATAAATCAGTAAATTTTTTGGCTTAAAAGTGAGGGAAATTGGGGACAGCTGGGGCCAAAATCTAGTTGGATGTTGGAGAAGATTTTTGGCAGTTATTTAGATAGTGGAGAATGGCTGAAAATTTGGGAGAAGTGGGGAAGCTGTGGAACGGTTTTTTGGATTTTATGGGAGTGAGTTAGTTGGTTAATTGGCAGATCATGGAGGTACGGTTTCCTTGTGAAAGAGGGGGGGTTGTTTGGCAGTGGACGAGTAGAAAAAAATTCCCTGAAATTTGGCTTCAAGGGGGCGGATTTGGGGTAGCTAGGTGGCCGGGTTATTGACTATATTTTGGGCTAACCCGGTGATCGCCTTCAGCTAAAAAAAAGATGGTTTATGGGATGAAAATCGGTGACTTTTAATATGGTCTTACAGTTAATAATTGGGCCGGAAATTGGACCGGAAAATGGCTGAAATAAGGTAATTAAAATGACCGAAAAGTGGGCCGGAAGATGGTTTTTAATTTAAATGATCGTTCTACGATTAAACCAAAAATAACTCGAGAAAAATTATTCGTGTTATGATAACTTAATTAGTCTCGGTGATTAATAAAAATTTCATGTTCGTCATATGAAAATAAAAGGCAAGCACGTGCAATAATTAACGCGACTAATATGTGTGTGTGTGTATTTTTTTTAGAACGTACTAGGAAGTTTGTAACGACGACGAAAGTTAAAATTTTATTTTCTTGAAAGTTCAAAGCCAAAAAATTTTCTGGTCGCTGCAATGACCACTCCAAACACAGTTAGGAACTTTATAGTCTCTGGCACTTGAAGGACACATGTTTATCAGATAAGAAGCAGTTTTTATAGCTTCTCCCCAAAATAATTTTGGTTATCCCGAGGTGATAAGCATAAATCTAACATTATCTAATAAAGTTATATTTATTCTTTCAGCTAGGCCATTTTGTGTATATGAGTTACAGTTTTATGGCTGAGGATCTCATTTTCTTTACAAAAACTATCAAATTCTTCATTATAGAATTCAAAACCATTATCAGCTTTGAGAACCTTTAGATTTTTGTTCATCTGATTTTCAATTAAAACTTCCCAACTTTTAAAATTTGTTCTTCAACAAGAGAACCCAATTTTTCTTTGAAAAATCATCAATGATAAGATAAAAAAAAATTAAAACCAATGGATGTAGTTACATTTGTTGGACCCCACATATCAGCATGTAGGTACTCTAAAACAGTCACAGATTTGTGTGTTCCACTATGAAAGTTCAACTTACTTTGCTTTCCTAAAATACATTGTTCACAAAAGGACAATTTTTAACTTTTATCTTAACCAAAAACACCATTTTTCTTGAGAAATTGAAGATTTTTGTCACTTATGTGACCTAGTCTTTTGTGACAAATTTTAGATTTGTTCTTTTGGGAAACATATGCAACCAGATTCTTTTCATATAAAGAAGTTGCCTTTAACACGTAAGTCCAATTTTCTTTTGGAGTCTTTATTATTTTTACAAAATTATTAATGATTTCAGTGATACCACTTTTAATGGTTATATCATAACTCTCATCATCTAAAACCCCAATGGAGATAAGATTTCTTCTTAGATTAGGTATGTATCTGATTTTATCAAGGATCAATTCATACTGTAAGGCCCTGGATTTTCTCATTCCGGAGGGTCACTAAAATAATCTCTAAAATATATTCGACGACTCCAAAACATTATTTTCCGTGCACTTGGATGATTTTAAAAATAAGATTTTGCGGAAAAATAAAAAGTGTGCAAGGGAAGAGGAATTTACTTTAGAATTTCATAGTTTTTCCTATACCACGATGGGTGTCGCCACAATTTATTTGACTAATCAAACAAATTCCAAAAATTACAAAAATTTAACTGTAGATACTTGGGACTACATAATACAACATATTAAAATTTCAAACTTTAACTACGTCGTTTGATAGGTGAAAAAGATAGCCGAAGTTGCTTGAAAACTGTCCTGGGTGCCTTAAGGCTGCCCGTTCAAACGTACATAATAAATTCATACGATGGAATTTTTTGAGTGATTCCAATTTCTGTTATTAGACCACATATAGGGCTTTCCATAGTCACTTATTTCACTCAAAAAATCCAACCGTAGCAAAAGTTATGATTTTTCAAAAAGGGGACAGTAGGCTAAAAATTCTAAAAAATGAAACTAAGCAAATTTCTAATTTAAACTTTGAACGACAAATAAACCGATATCTTGTTTCCGTATATATTACATAATTAATTACTGAATAAAATACTTAAAATATAGTAATTACATCATAATTGGCTCGATCATTCCGATGTCAAAACATAAATTAAATAAGACTTTCCATGATAAGTTCGTTAGCATACCGCCATCGCATCAACGCCGATCAGTTCAATCTAAAAATTTATTCATTTTGGGGGTGAGTATTTCATAAGAAACACTCAGTAGCAATACTTATAACATATTAAAAATTTTACTTAAACATGAATTCAACATGCCATGATTTTTGAAACGTACATAATTTCATTAACATTGGTAGCCGGCACCATATAACGTCATACGTGATTACCTTCAATCAAAAACATGTTAAAGTGATTACCTTCGATCACTATCATAAGTTCCTTTGTAAATAAGTTTGCATGGCATTCACATAACATCAAAATTTTTCCAAACTTCATTTAAAAATCGCAGTAAAAACATTAAGTAAAACTACCTCGAAAACGAGTTTTCGGTTGAGGCTTTGATAAAGAAAAATCATTTCTGCAGCTTCTCAAAAACCCAAACTCGAACACTATATATAGAGGGAAATTTTGTGAATTAAAAATCAAAGTTAACAACCTTCAGTGCTGGTCGAAAACGGAAACAAAAAGTGAAGGAAAAAAGCTGAAAATTTGGGACTGGACAAATGCAGAAATATGGGGTTGTTTGCTGGACGAAAATCTGATGGAAGAAGGTAGTTTTTTTCTTAACTTAGGGATTAGTTTCTGGGCTGCTGTATGGACAAAATTGGGGTGAGAAAAGTGGAGTGTTAAAAGAACTAAAAGCTGGAACTTATGGCTGAATCTGGAGGATCGAAACTGGAGTGCAATAATTGAGATTTCTGGACTTATTCTTGTTGATTAATGGAGATCAATTGAGACTTCAGGAGGGCCCAATTTTGTAGGGAAAATGGGACCTAAACACTGTGATTTGGTGGCTGAAACAATGAGGGATAAGCTGGGACTTAAGGGGCCGAAAATCTGGAGATAAAGGAGCACTTAGGGGGCAGTTTTGTTGTAGTTTTCATGGGGGCAGTTGGCTGAATCTTCAGTGGGTTAAATGGTGGATCAAATGAGGATGTGGTACGGTTTTCTTGAGGTGAAAAGAAAGGGTTTTGGCTGAGTTTTGAAGAGGTTTGAGTGGAGGAGATCATGGGGGCTGAAAATGTGGTTGTGGGGCAATTAGGAAGGCAGATTTTCATCAAGGTTTAGGGGCTGTTTGGGAATGTTTTTTGGCAGGTAATAAAGGTCTGTTTGGAGGTGTTTTCTGGCAGTAATAAGGGGTTCTTTGGGGTTAATTACGGCGAAACTTTGTTTGTGCTAAAAGCTTACTAATTTCGGCATCAAAAGAGGGCGGTTTTCTTTGCTGAAAACTGGACTAGCATAGACCAAAATTGATGTTAAAAATTTTCTTTATTAATTAATTTAAATGGTTGGCTTAAATTAAATCAAGAAATTAAACCAAGAACATTTATTTGATGTAAGAAAATTTAATGAATCTCGGTGATACTTCATTTTCGTCAAATAAAAATTTAAAGCAAACACGTGCAACATTTAACGTGACCTAAAAAAAAGTATTTTAAAACGTACCAGGGGTTCGTGGTGGCGCCGAAAGTAAAAATTTTATTTACTTGAAATTAAAATCCAAAAAAAAATCCGGTTGTTACAACCCTCCCCACTTCAAATAATTTCATCCTCGAAATTTAACTTACATGATTTACCAGGTCCGGGTATTTATCTAAAATATCTTCTTCTCTTTTCCAAGTGATCCTATCTTCCTCATGTCTACCCAACTGAACTTTAACTAATGGGATCTCCTGATTTCTCAAAAACATTGACCTTTCTTTCTAGGATCACTGCAGGCACTTTCTCGTAGGTTACATTCCTTAAATCCAAATACTCATATTTTACCACTTGTGTAGGATCATGTACATACTTCCTTAACATCGAAACGTGAAAAACGTCATGCACCGCCAAAAGATCAGGTGGCAATGCCAAGCGATATGCCACATTTCCAATCCTTTCAAAGATTTTGAATGGGCCGATGAAACGCGGTCTTAATTTCTCTTTCTTACCGAAACGTAGTATCCCTTTCATAGGAGCCACCTTTAGAAAAACTTTTTCACCGACCCCGAATTCTAAATCATTTCTTCTTTGATCATCATAACTCTTTTGATGGTCTTGCGCTGTCTTAATTCTGGACCTGATCTTGTCTATTGCCTTTACTGTCCTCTCAACTAACTCTGGTCCTAAAATTCTTCTTTCGCCGACTTCGTTCCAACAAATTGGCGAACGACATCGACGACCATACAATGACTCATATGGTGCCATGCCAATAGTAATTTGGAAGCTATTATTGTAAGCGAATTCTACCAACGGTAGGTGACCTTCCCATTTACCACCCGAATTCAAAACGCATGCTCTCAACATATCCTCAAGGATTTGAATAGTGCGTTCTGATTGTCCATCGGTCTGAGGATGATAAGACGTGCTAAATTTCAACTTAGTACCCAAAACTCCTTGAAGGCTTTTCCAAAAATTTGAGGTAAATCTCAGATCTCTATCTGATACGATGGATGTTGGTATCTTGTGAAGTCTAACAATTTCTTTGACATACAAATGTGCTAATTGTTTTAGACTGAAATTCATTTGAATAGGAAGAAAATGCACAGATTTTTTAAGACGGTCTACCACAACCCAGATGGCATCATGACCTCTCCCCGATCTAGGAAAACCAACAACAAAATCCATTGCAATTTTTTCCCATTTCTACTCCGGTATATCAATTGGATTTAATGGTCCTGACGGCCTTTGATGCTCCGCCTTCACTTGTTGACACACCAAACATTTTGAGGCGAAACGAGCTACAACTCTCATGTTTCTCCATCAAAATGTATTACGTAAATCTTTATACATTTTAGTTCCTCCTGGATGTGTTGCGTAAAGAGCGGAATGAGTTTCAGATAAAATCTCATTTCTCAGCCCTTCATCCTTAGGCACACAAATTCGACATTTGAACATCAAAGCTCTGTCCTCTGCTATTTTGAATTCTTTTCTCCTTTTAGTTCCCACTTCAGTCCTCATCTTTTCTAGGAAAGGATCATCCTTTTGAGCTGTCACAATTCAATCTCTGAGTGCCAGCCTTACTATCAAACTTGCTATCATTGCCAAAGTTCGTACTCGTGGAGTCAATACTTCAATTTTCATACTCTCAAAGTCCTTGATCAAATTATCCTTTGTCGATTGCAATGCAGACAACTGACCCATATTCTTTCTTCTTAGAGCATCTGTGACTACATTTGCCTTACTCGAATGGTAAAGAATAGAGCAGTCATAATCCTTTACTAATTCCAACCATCGTCGTTGCCTCATATTCAAGTCATTTAGAAAGAAAAAGTACTTGAGACTCATGTGGTTGGTGTAAATCTCACCCTTTTTTTTACTGGCACATTATCTAGTATCGTCTCTTCTGATGATGTGCCAGTGAGACAGACAAGATATCCTTAATAGAATGCCTTAACCCTCAACTGTAATATCTAAACTCTTCACCTCCTAGTTGCCAAAACACAACATCTTTCTCCAAAACACACAATTGCAGCAAGGTTATTTCTTAGCCAAAATATACCCAAAATTATATCAAAATATTTTATTCTACCACAATTAAGTTTGGTTCTAAGATCAAACCATCTAAATTTTTCTGTACTACCTTTGATGTTTTATATATGTCAATAGGTCCTTCTAATGACATACTAACCTCAAGTACATTATTATAATCCGTCAAATACACAACAATCATTCTTGGCAAAATAATAATGAAGGAGAATCTCACAATGACAAAAAAAATGATAATATCTTTTATCAATTCACTTTATCCTTCAAGAGAAATACAGATAAAGGAAATAGCGTTTGGCTCTCGAACAGCTGGAAAGGGAAATCCTACTCCCATCTACTACTATCTAAAATTCATTTGAAACATAAATCTTAGTAGAGTTATCCTATTTCTACTCCTCAACGTCTGAGATCGGCGACGATGCATCTTCGCCCAATCAAATCTTATAGTTCATTTTAAATATTTTTTCTACGTTAAATGTTGCACGCGTTTACTTTAAATTTTAATTGACAAAAATGAAGTATTATTTTATCACCGAGCTTCGTTAATTTTTCTTACATCGAATAAATGTTCTTAGTTTAATTTCTTGATTTAATTCAAACCAACCGATTTAAGTAAAAAAAACACTAAGCAAAATATTTAACTTTTATTTCGGTCTATGCTAGTCCAATTTTTAACAAAGAAATCCGCCCCTTATTATGCCAAAATTTGTAAACTTTTAGCAAAAAAAGTTCACCCATAATTAACCCCAAACAACCCCTTAAATCATGCCATTTACCATCAAACAAACAGCCCCTACAGAAACAAAAATAAAACTGCCTCCCGTGACATGAAGAAACCGTCCAGCAGCCCCTTTACACCCATGTTCATTCCATTTCCTCCCTCACTCTCCCATCACCAAGTAACTAAATTTCTCCACCTCATTAACCTACCATAAGGTCATGGTTCTCCCCAAATCAGGAAAAAAAAAAGTCCCTACAGTGTGGATATTTCTCCCAGTTTTCAGCCAAAACCAGCAGCCTCCATGATCAGCTAACTGCTCCACAACTTCCCACTTTCTTCCCCCCACTTTCTCTCATTTTTTCAGCTCTCAATACAACCTATTTCTCCCTCCAAATTCACCCCAAATTCGTCCACATAGCAGCCCAGAAAAATCAGTTCATAAGTTAAGCAAAAACTTTTTTTTTCCCTCTTCAAAATTCAGTCTTAAGCTTCAGCCATTTATTGTTTTATTTTTTCTTATTTTCCAGCAGCATCCCCCTCATTCATCTCCCAAAACTTGATACTAAAAGACTTAGAAAAAACTCCTATATCCTCCCTTCAACTTTCGGCAATTGCAGTCCCAAATTCCCAGCACTTTTCCTTTACTTTTCCTCCAATTTTCAGTCCAACAGTGAACATTTTCCAACACTTTTCTTCACTTTCGGTCCAGATTTTTTTCCAGCAGTAAGAGGGCCTTAACCTTGCTTTTAATTCAAAAAAGTCCCTTATATATATATACATCTATAGATTTAGTGTATGGGTCTTGGTTTGGAAAGTTGCACAAACCTTTTTTCTTCATCAAAACTTCAACCAAAAACTCATTTTTGAGGTAGTTTTACTTATATTTTTAATGCAATTTTTAATGAAGTTTTGAGAAATTACGATGTTATATGAATGCCATGAAAACTCATTTATGAAGGAAATTATGATAGTGATTGAAGGTAATCACTTTAACATGTTTGTGATTGAAAGTAATCAGGTATAACGTTATGTAGTGCTAGCTACCAATGTTTATGTTATTATATATGTTTCAAAAATCATGGCATGTCGAATTTTTGTTTAAGTAAAATTTTCCACATGTTATAAGTATTCCTACTGAGTGTTTCTTATGAAATACTCACCCCCAAAAAGAATAAATTTTTAGATTGAACTCATTGGTGTTGATGCGATGGCGGTAGGCTAACGAGCTTGTCATGGAAAGTCTTATTTAGTCTATGTTTTTACGTCGAAATGATCGAGTCAATTATGATGTAATTACTATATTTTAAGTATTTGATTCAGTATTTAATTATGTAATATGTACGGAAGACAAGATGTTTGTTTAGTTGCCGTTCAAAGTTTTAAATTAGAAATTTCTTAGTGTCATTTTCAAAATTTTCAGCTTAACGAAGCTCGGTGATAAAATCATACTTCCTTACCGAATCTCTGTATGGCCATTGCATCCATATATCTTTTTTTCATATTCTTAGTACCCCCAACAAAAGATGACGGTAAAATAATCTTCCGACCAAATTTTTCGCCTCTATTTTCACTATTTTCTACGCTATCAACAACTCCTTGATAAAATTCAGCACGTATTTCACTTTGATTCTGGAAAAAATAATCTAATCTACTCGTTTTGGTTTTAACATACATATCCACTACATACTATTATAGAAGTCTACCAGCATGGAGCAAAAATAGAATTTTGTACATCTCTGACATGTAATTTGTAGCAATAGTATTTACAACAAGACACTTGTACGCATTTTTTATTCTTCAACAATACTGCAAAGTACATTTAAAAATAAAAGTTAGCGAAAACAAACATGAGTGAGTAAATGTAGTAAGTTCAAAGGAAAAACAATTGTTGACATAGTAACCTTTTTTTCTTTCTCTATTAGCTCGGCTGCAGAATTTATGTTATCTAAATCCAAAAAATCATCTACTATTTTGTGCCTTTCAATTTTATTATTCTTCAACTTCTCGATACCTTCATGCCAATCAGCCTCATCAAAGGGAAATAATAATTGATATTGAAGTGGATCATAACAGCTAAAATTGTAATGTATTCTATAGGAAGTGTTAGAATGACAATAAATCGATATATCACAAATTCTTATATTTGCAGATGGGTCTTCATCGACCTAAACTGCAGCCACCTGAAATATAGAAGGTGCATTATATAATTTTTTTATCAAGACCAGGGTCACATCTAATATGTATTTTACATGTTTCGAGGCTATCGATGTCACTTAAGGAATGGAAAAATCTAGAGTACGGATTGATCTTCAATATATCTATCAATTTGTGCAACATTGATTCCCAAAAGTTGTTAGATGTTTTTAATCTATTCTGTATTTCATTCTTTGTATTGTAAAATTACAATTGTAAATATGGTGGATTATTATCTATTAGTAGAATCGGGTTTACATAATGATATACTTGCCCTTGAACTCTATAAGTGTAAAGACCTTTGTAGTTATTAGAAAGGTCTTTATCATACTTTACACTAAATGAAGTAAAAGAAAATTGGTTATTATAATTTTGTCCATTATTTTTAAAGTATAATGCTTCATCTGAACTGGAAGTATATAACTCTTATAGCGCAATGGGTGCACTATTCATCTACAATTTTACCTTTCCGTCGTAACAACAAAAACCCTTGCTTTCTTTTTCAATTTTTTTGGCATTGCAATGGCTACAACTTATTGGAGCATGTAATACGTAAGTTTTGGTAGGAATACGTTTGATAGTAATAATTGAATTACATTGAGTATATAGGAATTCGTGATTTCTGTTGGAAGACATGTTTTGATCTTGATAATAAAATTGTTTTTCTATACCATCTTCTGAACTACCACCTCTGATGCTTAACAACCCTTGTCCATTCCATATCCAGTTACATGACAAAAACAAAAATTTCAACTAACAACAACTAGATAATGGATTCTCATTCTACTGATATTATAATATTTTAATCACCAAAAATATATTTAACTCTTTGTAATTTATGTTTCAAGTTTCAACTACTTAGACATTTTTCTTTAATATATCATTATTTGGTTAGTTTCGCTTTAATACATCATTATTTGGACCCAATCGGCACCTATTCTCCCCAACAAAATCCATTATTTGCTCTCTGTTGGAAGCAAGTCCAATGCAATCTCTAAGTACATGGGGGCTCAGTGTGGAGAATGAAAAATGTATGGATGATCTTGCACAGGTACGATCGTACTCCTATGTCGAAACATTTTTCACAATTCAAATTTAATTTTGTGTATTTCCACGTAGTAAAATGTTGGATTTCAAGACACATGTTACTTCATTAGTACTAATATACAAATTAAGGGGATGCTTTAACCTTTCTTTTGAATTTAATGTTTTTGGGTTGAATAAGAGATAAACGTTTGTAGTATTTAGTTATACTTGTTAGTGTGGTGTCCAACCATTATCTAGAAATTTGAATTCATGGTTTTACACTTGGATTTTTTCATCCTATCACTTGTAATGATCATTGTGAGAGTTCAACTATAAGGCACTTCAGCACTATAAACTTCCAAGTATCTAAATGCATGCTATGTTTGTTTATGTTGTCTTTTAAAGAGTCTAGCTATAGACTAAGAATGGTTTTCAGTCAATCTTTACTTTCTTGTAGTTTCTTTAGTTAATTGATTTGGTGAAGTTAAGGTTATTGAGTCAATTTGTGTGGAATCTTGTGATTAAGTTGTACATGCTTTTCTAAACTCGTAATGACAGTTTTAACATATATCATGTTCAAGTTGTAATTCTTCACACATTTTTCCACTACACAATATGCACATATGTTGAAGTTGTTATAGTAATATTAAGGTTTTATAGTGCTTTCAAAAGAAATAAGAAAGTAATAATGAGTATACTATTTTTTTAACTATTATATAGGAATGATTTTTCTTAGTTTCGGTTATTCAGTTATTACAACAAATTGATTTAAAAGTCATAGTGTAAGATTATCACTGTTGCTCTATTCCTCTTGTTTTTCCCATTTTTGTAAAATTTTGAGAAGGTTAGAAGTTGACCTCTTTCCTTTAGGGACTCTTAAGTCTCTAATTAGACTTGTAGTTCTATTTTTCTTTTGATAGTACTAACAGTTTCTGTTGATAAACCAAATAGTATGCCTATTACATTTCATGGAGAAAGTTATATTAGTAACTTGCCAATACTACTTTGCTAGTCTTAGGTAATAGAAGATTGGCTTGCATTTCCATAATTAAAATTTCAAGATGTGTGATGATGTAGTGGTGATAAAGTTTTGATTTTTGCTTTTCTTACAGTTTGAATATTGGTTAATAATTGACCATTCTTTTCTCGTGCAGGATGACTCGTACTTGGACAATTATATCAGCACAATTGGTGTCGATTTTGTAAGAGCTTAGACTTTTTGGGTTCTTATATTTTACTTGGGACAATTTGAAGCCTTGATTGTGTTACTGCTTTTGTAGAAAATACACACTGTAGAGCAAGATGGAAAGACAATGAAACTTCAAATTGTACGTTCTCTTGTCTCTTTAAGTTTTTGCCTGATTTTTGCATTTGTTGAATTGATTCCATGGAATAGTGGTTAAAATTTTTGGTACTTTTTATTAGTTTTTCTGGTTGTTATAGAACCGAGTTTAATGAAACACCCACTAGGAGACACTCGAGTATATTTTACATACTTGTTCACAGTGGTTGGCATTTGATTTAACCACAACTTATTCATAAAAAAAAAAAAAAAAGAAACTGAATGCCTAATTTGCTAATTCATTATATTCTTTTTACTTCTCTGCCACAAAATTATATTTTTGACGTTCCCACATACCATACAAATAAAAATACATTAAACCTACCATGTGCACTATTCCACACATGCAACAATGCTGCACTCTATCCAGCAGAACACAGCTTATTAATAGCCTATACTTTAGATAAACACATACTACTTTAGTTTTCAACACCTATTTAACCCAAAAAATAGGATTATAGCCATGCTTTATGAATTGATTTATGAGATTTTAGGAGATGATAACTGAAAAGAAAAATTAGAAGCCGATGCCTTACTATGTTACCTACTTCTAATCTTTGTCCTATTTGCCAAGTTGTTTGGGCTGTACCTTTTTGACAAACAACTAAATCAATGACAACACACTATACATATATCACATGTAACTTCTAATTTACACTCTAGCCACGTGCATAAAGTTGTCTTTTTTTTTTTCTTCCTAAACGTAGACAAACAGAAATCTATATATATATACACACACACACACACACACTTTTTTAATCCTACCTTATATAACTAATAAATACCTCTCTCTATATATATATCCAAATATGCATACACAAACAAAGATAGAAGATAACAAATTGAAAATTTCATATACTTTCAACTTTAGAATTCTCAGCCTCCCTTCTCTCATAATTGTGTACACATATCAACAATTTGCAAGTAAGTACTTAGTTTTTACCTTCAACATACAAAAGCATACATGAACTGTTACCATTCAATTTGCAACTAGTCTTAAACTAACTTTTCACCCATTAAAATAGATTTTTGCACTGAAATAGTTATCTTTTTCTCTTTTATTCTTATTTTGGCAAGTTCCATATTAACATATCATGCTTACATATTAAAGATATTTATTTTCATAAAATCATTGTTAATATTTAATTTCCCATCACTTGCAGTATATTTACTCCTTTGATCAATTCAAACCTGACTTTACTCCTTTATTCACTCTTACAGGAACGAACAATGGAACGACCATACATGTTAATACCACATGTTTCTCCCAATGACATAGACTAGACAGTGAAAGTTACAGTTGTCAAAAAATCATTTGCATGAACAGCACAACGAAGGCCAACTAAATATCATAACTTAGTGTTAATGGATCTAGATATACAATCTTCAAATCATAAACTATGATTCTCTTTTCTAGATTCAACTAATACAATCTATTATTTAACATCAACAACTGACGTAGTCTTCCACTTACTATATTCTATCATTAAAATCTTTTTGCCAATGCTACCAAACTATAGCTACCTGAGCATTGCTATTGCATCAACTACTTAACAAATTTGACTTATTTGTTTTTAAAATCTAATGTTAAAACATACTGTTAAACAGAAAAATAAAGTCCATGCAACTATATATGATGCCAACATCCAAGCATACAAAGATCAGTTGTTACTCGGGAATATCTACTTGATCTCAAACGCAGTTATGAAGCTTACAAAGCCTAAGTATAGAGCCTCTATGGGTAAGGAGCAGTAGACGATATTCGGATGAACTAGAGTACGAGAAATAAAGGAAGACCACCTCGTACTGTATTCAATTTTCTTAGTCTCAACAGATTACTATAGTTTAAATGTTCCAACCATTTGTGCCACAACTCGGTAGAGTCAGTCTTTAAAATATGACAAGTAATTTTGGTATCAAGAAGATAACATTTATCACTAGACCTAGTGCTATGTAGAATCAACTACCATCATATTTCAAGACTTTACAAGAATTTTTTGAGAGCATAACTAAGTGTTTATCGTCACAGAGTTGGCCTATACTAATCAAGTTGGCTTTCAAACCTACGACAAAAAGAACTTCTTTTAACGGAGAGAATCCAATAATTAAAATAGTGCCTACACCTTCAATTTTACCGTGTGCTCCATCACTAAAAGGGACTAGACCACCTGCATGACTCTTGTAGTTAGTTAGATAAGATCGATTACCAGTCATATGTCTAGAGCAACCACTATCAAAATACCAAGAGTTAGGAATAAAAGCTCTATAGGCAACATCAACCATATAACAATTTAAATCACCATTTTTAACCCAAATTTGTCTTACTTTGGTATTGCAATGGTGTCTCATTTGTCTATTAACCACGTTTTTACTATAAACAATGAAAGGAGTCGTGTCCTAGATTACCACAAATGCAACATTTTACAAAGTAATTTGATTTACCTTTTTGTACTGAGAATTGATACACTGGCTATATAACTGATGATCGTGACTATTTTGAGTCTTGGTATTGGTCAGAACCTGTATAGGTAGGTTAGCCTCAGTCCTGACGGCAATGGGAGTAATTTTGTTCAAAAATACAGTAGATTGTGTTTCTTTGATGAAGTTGATTTGATTTCCAACTTTTCCTTTATCTTTTCCAACATATCCCAAATCTTCTTTGACGTTCGGAGTTCTTCCATAGCTTAGGGTTTCACTCAAGCGAGAGGCTCCAATTGTTAGTTGTTTGACCCTTTCTTTTGATTTTTTTAACTCATCAAGAATATTCACACTTTGATCGTCCTTCTCTTTTAAGAGATTGGTTAGAGTGTCAATTTTAGAATCAACTGCTGCCTTATCATCTTCCAAAAATTCTATCATGACATGAATAGAAAAATTCTTCTCCTGTTCATCTTTTAATTATTTGTTCACACTGATGCAGTTAGAACACATACGGTTTGGTTCTTCAGATATTGTACTCAAAGAATCAGAACCTCCAGTAAATTTTTGCACGGAGTCAGTACCAGAATGTAAGTTTACAGTGAGAGACGTTACCTGATCATCAGTAGTTCTGTTGTCCTCGTCTGAGTCTAAATTCTTTTCATCATCTTCACTCCAAGTAATATTCATAGCATTCTTGGTACGAGATTTCTTTAGAGTATTTACACATTCAGAAGCAATGTGTCCAAAGCTCTCAAACTCATGGCATTGAATTCGATTGTTATATCTATTCATAGATGTAGTGGGATTTTGTTTTGTGTTGTTCAAAAATCTCTTCTTTTGTTGGAGTGGGGTATTTAAGTTTTTGCTTTTCTGATTTTCTTTTAAAAACTTTTTAAATTATATGGTGAGTATGGCCATGTTTTCATTAGTTTCACTTTCTTCACCACCAATCTCTTCATCTTTTTCAATTTTGAAGACAATACTAGATCCCTTTTCTTTTTTTCTCCTTTGTAGATATAATTCATATGTCATCAATGATCCCTTCAATTCTTCAACCTTCATTTTCTTAATCTCCTTGTTTTCTTCAATTGCAGTTACTTTGGAGTGAAAACGATCAGACAAGGATCTGAGAATTTTCTTTACAATTTTACTCTCTGAGTATTTCTTTCCCAAGGTATAAGCTGTATTAGTGATGTCACTGCGTTTTGCATAGAGTCTTTGAACTATTCACCATCTCTCATGGATAGTTGTTCAAATTCAAATGTAAGAATTTGAATCTTGGATGACAAGTCAATAGAGATTCCTTCATGAGCAATCTATAAGATGTCCCAAGCTTCTTTAGCAACCTGACAAGTAGAGATCAAACGAAAATGATTAGAATCTACAAAAGGAGAATATGGCATTTAAAGCTTTGGAATTCCAATTAGTATAATTAAAATCTGTTGTCGCCCACTCGTCTACCTTTTTCTCTCTCTTTCTACACCATTTTCAATAATGGTAGGAGTTTTATAGCCATCGATAATAGAATGCAAAACTTTTTCATCTAGGAATTGGATATAAACTTGAATCCTAATTTTTCAATAGGCATAATTAGTACCATCTAAAACCGGTGGTCTAAACGGAGCTCCGTCCATATCTAGGTTTTTTCGGATCGTACTTTAAGAAGTGAACCGACTCTGATACCAATTGAAAGTTCTAAAACTTAGATTAATTAAATTAATAATAATTTTAATCTTAATTAAACAAGCAGTGGATAGATCATAGTCAGAACTAGTGAGTGACGATGATAACAGTTCTGACTCGCACAACACTATTGGTTTACCTAATCTTGTTAAGTTCAGAATTTAAAGAATTAAATACGAACACAAGATGTAACGTGGTAAACTCTAAAGGAAAACATCCATGGACCCCCATGCCATAGGTAAAAATAATCTACTAATAATCTTGTTAAAAAATACAATAATATCAGTTTTTGTAATTTTGCAAAATTAACAAAATAACAATAAAAAGAAAACAGATCAACTCCCTTTGATACTTCTTCTTCTGACTTGTTGATGAAGTGGAATCAAACCTACCGGTCTTGATTTTATCGTCACTTTCCTATTGTACTTGATTGCAATCACCACTTGGATTAAGAACCCTCGTTCTCAACTTCACGCCAAGTAGCTAAAACAAGATATGGAATTGTTCGTTGAGCACCAATTAGTTTTTTATTCTTCAATGAGTTTGAAGAAAACTTTTTTGCTTTGAAGTTGAATCAATGAAGTTTGATGTCTTGTTTTTTCATTAATGGAATCGGCTGTAGAGCTTATAGAACAAAAGCACAAAAATATTTTTCAAAGCTTGATTCTTATTGATTTGTACTCTTACTTATAGTAAAAGAAGTAAACAAATTAGAAATTATTTCTTACCTACAAATCTACAACAAGAATGGTAAGAAAATTAGTAGAGAAGAATATATATGAAAATATATTCTAGATTTGTGGAAGGAAAGCAATTAGAAAACTCAAGATTATCTTTGAATATTTCTTTCCTAAACAAATCCAAAATAATAATGGAAGATCCTTTAACCTACTAAAAGAGCTGTCAATAATATTCATGTGATCAGAATATTTAGTGTATAGAAACAGAATAAAAACGCAACTTTAATAATCTGAAAAAATAATCCGCTTATCAACGCTGTCAGTCGAAACTGGCGTTATTTAGACCAGTCAGAACAAAAACGTTGACATGCTCTTTTAACATTAAAAATCAATTATATTAATTAAGAAAGCCAATTTATAATAAGTAAAAAATATGACACATATTTTTCCAACAATATATTAATGATAATATTTTTAAAATCTATATAAGAATCAATTCGAAATGAGTAAATGGTCAAAGGTTAAAAAGTTACATTAGGGTCGAATCGTAGTGTGAGTAAAAGAAAATTAAAAAAAATAGAAAAAAAAAACAAAATTTTGAGTTGAACATGTGCGCTCTTGACTTAATTTGACATGTCCTAACTTTTCGATAATTTTCATATAAAAAAATCCATTCAATATCTCCAAACGAACCTGCTGCTACAGGCCGGTTTTCATAATAATAATTAATACATAAACTTATGGCAAAAGGTAGTAACGAGAACATGGAAAAAACTGTTGGAGAAAAGACACATGGTGAACAGATTGATGTGAATACAAACCCTTAATCCAAAAACATCCATGTAAAAAAATAGGTAAATCATATAATATAAACAAATTCATTAAAAAAAATTTAAAAAGAAAAATATTGCAACTCGTTCTAGTCGCCACTCGATTGAATGTCGAAAATAGTTCACAGCTTATTAAATTGATTAAATAAGCAGATAATATAGTTAATATACATGAAAAGGCACGCAGTTCATATACATATATGAGAACAACATAAGAAATAATTTGAGTACCTATTTGGAGGCTTCAGGTACTGGGCAAGCAACGAAATAGATGAAAATTGTCTGCATTTTGGATTAAAAAAAGGTCAATAAAAGGCGAGAACTAAAAAAAAAACTCATAGTTCTCAATGTACTGACTGTAAAGACATCAAAGCTCACCAGATGTTTGTGAGCTAGTACTTGCATTGCTGTAATTAACTTCAAGATCCTCAAACAATAGAAGTATAATTTTATGTGTTGTCCTCATGGATTTGTATTTTGTACGCTCAACATACAGTTGTCTCTGTTTTTTGTTTCGTATTTCTCTTTGTGCTTTGAACCTACTTTCTTATGTCATCTATTTTGTTTTATCAGAGGACAAACAACAATAAATATGCTGCCCATTCTAACTAGAGTACGAGAAATAAAGGAAGACCACATTGCTTTGATATCTTCTACATACAATTTCATTCCTTTCAACAGATTGGAATAATACATGGACTCAAAGACTAATATCAGTAATCCATCACACATTTACGAAAAAAAATATATATCTTTTTTCCAAGTTTTTACATTAGATACATTCATTTGTAGATTATATATTTCTCACTTTCAAACTAGAGATAGTATATTTATAACACATTTCATCCAACCAATTAGGCTTACTTCGTCTTGTTCAGGTATCACAGGAGTTGCAGTTGATGTAAAGCCTAAAAGACTCATTCAAACTTGATTTGAAACATAATCATATATCCAAGATATAGTTCTTATTGACGAGAGGTTTGCATACAACTACCTATATTCAAATAAAGATTCCAGCAGATCTTCAGCTCATAAATTACAACATTTTTATCTTACATCATTTATCTATCTTTACTTTCTAACACAATTTCTTGCTTCATACGTTCAGTTCAACACTACATTATTGACCATGTGGGATAATTTTTAGAAAAAGAATGTCGTTTCATTGCTGACAAATTAACCAAGAAACAAATTATTATCAGGAATCATCTAAAAGTATCATCTTTCAGTGGTAAGGGTCACTCAACTATAAAAATTGCTTATATTAGCATTTTCTATATCAACACTCACACACATCCATATAGATACCTTTGACATTATCTCTATCAAAATAACTATACACGTATTTCATGCACATGTCTTTCAATTTCATCAAAAGCTAATAGCATATTTTCCTTCAACGCTCCTTTGGAACAAGTGGCTCAACTGACTTGTTGGTAAAAGCTGCAAGCATGGAAAACTTATTCTACTACATTCAACTTTTACATAGTACATATGTATCTCTTATATAATTCTATCTGATAAAAGGGGTTCAAGCAAATGTTGACAAATTGGATGAAATGATAATGAAAAAGAACTATCCTTCCTCAACACCAACAAAACTTTCAATTACAGCCAAAGACAACATAACAGATATGAGAGATATCCAACAGCTGCTCTTTGGGGGTAAGTCTCATTCTAATTAAACAATATATATCAGTATGCATTACACTATTGCCACATATTTATACAAATGTTTGCCCCAAGTAGTTATCAGGCCAGTAGGGCTATTTTTCGGTACAAGCACGGGCATATGTCAGAGTATTTAACCAATCCTTTTGGAATATGTCTTGTGACACTTGCAACAAAGTCTCAAGTGCTGACTTCAACGAGACCTACCACTGCGTCTTCTACAAATTGTCCCGTGCACGTGCAATACCAAGGTACCAGAAGTTTCAAAAAAAAATTCTTCGATATAATTAATTCCATGCAACCTGTTTAAATTCTTTTACACATTTTAATTTACTCATGAATAGCATTATTATACTTCGTTATTGTTACAAACATGCATCGACAGAGCATGAGCATATGTGGAATTGGAGGACTCGACATGATCATTATCTGGGACAATGATTGGAAAAACAACTGAGAGTTTCCTACAGTGTTCGGCCACAGATTAATGGACCTAAAATTATTAGTATACACCAAACACGTAACATCTTAAAATCAATCTACGTGATTTCACTAACCAAACTAACACAGATGCTACTTGTTACTCAAGTCAATGGACTAAGGCTTTAGACAAAATCAAAATCACAATAGATAAAGATCAGTTTTTTTGCATCAAAGGCATGAAGAAGGAATAATCTGAAGATCAATATAAATAGACATTATCTTCATAAACGAGCAAAGGAAAAGAGCCAGAAACTGACAAAGGGAAAGCTATAGCACACAACACTGAAACACCAGACCCTGTGCAAGAACAAACATTTCCAAACACGGTGAAGATGATGCTTTTTGAACCCACAAATGTGTTAACTTCCAACAATAGACAAAATGAAGAACATGTGAGCTCAACTGGTATAATAGTTACAAAGAAAAATGATAAAATTTCACCCAACTTCAAAGACAAAAAGGGTCTCAGAGGAAAATAATCAAACGTGTTTATGCATTGCATGTTTTTGTTTTTGGATGAAAACTATCTTTAACATTCTCAGCTCTACTTTGTTGATAATCTAATTAAACCTATGTTTTTGTCAAATGAATAGAACAACAGGTTGAGCCTTCCATGCAATGTTTTGATTTTTACTTAATGAATTTTTATGTAATATGTTCTTCTACTATACTTGCAATCCAATTACATGTTGAGTCTTCCATGCAATCTTTAGTACCTATATGTATGCATAACATCATGAACATAATTGCCTCCCATTGTTTGGCCATTGACTACAGCAACACCTTTCATTTAATTCCGCATTTCTTAAGTACTAAACGATTACTCCAACCATGTATATAATGTTACTTGTCAACGCATGCTAAACAAATAAAACATGGGGAGCACCATACGTGCAACACACGTTCTTAAACTAGTATATAAATATGGCGCAAATGGTTTTTAACATTTGTTCACAGTATGGAAATGGTCCTTAACGTTTATTGTTTGGCATAGAAGTCCATAACTGATGTCAAATTTTAATTAACTCGCAAGTGTACGAATCTACTGGAATATAGATAAGTAAAAACGAGGTCGATCCCACAGAGACTGCTATGAGGAAGGTGTAATTTAATCCAAATTAACTGTTATTCTAAGCTAGTTGAGTTGAAAAGATTTGTTGTTGAAATTGTTTAATTTAAAGAATAACTAATTGTGCGAAAATAATGAGATTGAATAATCAAGAAGTGTAAAACACCAAGGTTTCGGAATCTACCATTGTCTAACTTAGCAATCATCTAACCATTCATTAATTCCCAAAGAAAACATACGACAACACGAAATCAATCTATTGTCGTCCCTAAAGATTTATCAATTAAGTCCAAAAGAAGAAAATCAAATATAGGCTCCCCTTATGCTTCAAACATAAATTACTTAAGCATTTTTCATATCAAATTCCATTGAAAGAAGACAAAGAATCAAAGATTACCTAAGCATTCCATGTATCCCAATAAGAATAAAAGAAGATGAAAAATCAAAAGCAATTAATAAAACTTATTTAAGCATCAAGCATGGATTAATTAAACCAATATCTAACTATCAAAAATACATGATATTTAAGATGAAAGAAATTATATTTAATTAATCTAGTTAAGAACGAACCATGAACGTTAAAGCCCTAAAAAGGAATTAAACGAATAATGAAATAATTACTTAATTAAAACAAGGTTTCATCGTCTACCTTGGCTAAAGAAAATTAGAAGAACATAATTAAATTAAAAATACAAGAATTGATAGAACCCGGCATGGATTGAAGGAGAAGAAATCTTCAAAAACTCTTGATTGTCAGTCAGTTGTCTTCTCTTGTTTTCTTCCGTCTTCCCTTCATTCGGCTCCCAAAAATCCTCCCTTTGTTATGAGAATATATCTCATATTTATACTACCCTAATTGTGCCCCAAAATATCTCTCAAGAATACAAAATTCGTGGGTCAAACATTACCTATCGAAATTAGGGCTAAAAAAGGAAAGAAAATAAGAATTAAAAAACGCAGACAAAAATTGCACTGGGCGATCGCCCAGGCGCGGCCATGTGGTCTCTGTTTTTGATTTCAGCTGCTGGGCGCTCGCCCAGCTTTAATCTGGGCGATCGCCCAGCTTGGTCCTTCAAGTTATTGCAACTTGGTCCTTCAAGTTTAGGTTTTGGTAATTTCAATCCTCCATCTTTTCATAACATCAAATTTGGTCCTTCAACTTTTCATCATCTCCAGTTTAGTCCCTCAACTTTGCATCATCTCCAGTTTAGTCCCTCAACTTTGGGTTGAGTGCAATTGAGTCCTCAAACTTATGAGACATCTTCTAAGTCATTGCTCTTTTCGCCCAAACTTCTCCAATTGTTCACCAACAAGTCCAAAACTGAAATAAAACAATAATAAACTAGATTAAGTAGAAAAACAACTATATGACGACATAAATGATTAATTAAAAGGCCAAAATAAGTGCATAAAACGCACTTATCAAACACCCCCAAACTAAACATTTGTTCGTCCTCGAACAAAAACAAACCTAAAATATAAATTAAAACTACGCTAATAGAATCAATGGAAAATCAGTCAATGTTAAAATCCTTACCATATGCCTCAAGTTCAAAATAAAGCAACACTTTCAGAAGGATATCAAACAACAACACAAAAATATTCACTTATCCGATGCTCGACCTTGTGTGAGTGTGTGAATAGCCAGACATTAAACTTATACATGTATTAGACCATGACCAATATTGTGTGGTTGATATTTCAGCAATCCCGAACCCTTTGTAGTCATTTATTTCCTTGCACCTCTCGTAAGTTATCACACTTCTAAAGCTCTTCTCTCAAATCCCGAGGTGTTCTAGCGAAATTGGTTTCTATTGATCATCACAATGCTCTTTCTTTTCAACAAAAGTGGTAAAACTTAGCACTTGTATTCTGAGAATTAGGATGGTTAGAGATTTCTAAATTCTCATCTTCAGTCTCTAAGGTTCTAATCTAGCAATCCTTACTGAGCACTTCTACTTCTTCCTTTTTTATGCTACTCATGTTAACAGTCTTACATCTTGTGCAATACTTCTCTTTCACTAGCTTTCTGTGTGACCCTTGTAGCGAGCTTTGGGCCGATGACTCCCAAGTCAGATGACCATAGGGCACCAGGTTTTGAAATACCCTAACAGACTTAATTGCTCGAGTCCCACAGGCTAATAGAGAAGTGAATATATAAATTTATAAATGTCGCTCTCTTTTCTTTTTATTTTTTATTTTAGATACAAGACTCATGTAGCGAGCTTTGGGCCGATGACTCCCAAGTCAGATGACCATAGGGCACCAGGTTTTAAGATACCCTTACAGACTTAATTGCTCGAGTCAGATATTTTATTTAATTTTATCAGCCGCAAGTAGTGCTCAGTTTAGATTCCTTGACTATAACCCATTCAACCAAAGATGAGACCCAGAAAACCCAAACCATCAAAAGTCTTAGAACAAAAGTAGTAACTTTAACACCCCCAAACTGTTCTCAAAACAGTTTAGTCACTAGCTCTAAGAATGTAGGAACGGAATTTTTTTATCATGATACTCAGTCAACAATATCAACACTAACACTCAAGTCATGTCTCCAATAAACGATAAGTCAATAGTGGCTATGTGCTTCCATAATCAGGTCTAACATGGATAAGTATACAGATAAAAGAACGAGTTCAAGTGTTGTCTAATAGTCTACTAAAAATGTACTCAATTTTGAACATATATCATCATTGGCGGCAAGATATTCAACAGTAACTAGAATTTTTTTTTTTTTTCTTTTCAAAAAGTATTGCAGTTATGGAGACAAGAGTGATAAGCAAATTCAAAAGTACTAAAGTAACATGATACTTTATAACCCACCCCCAAACAAAAATCTTACATTGTCCTCAATGTAAGCATAAAATAAAGCAAAGAGAAGGAGGGAGAAGATCAGTTACTCCCCAGAGAGAGATGTGGAGAAGAAGGATCTGCCTAGTATGTAGTGGACTCAGAAATAGTGCCGGGACCCTTGGTCAAAAGATGATTGCCTAGATATTGTCCAAGCGGCTCGCACAAGTAGGACATCCTGCGCATGACATGGTGAGGCTTAAAAATGCATTAAACAAAAAATAAAAATAGAAACTAATGAATTATTAAACCTATCTAAAACTACGACATATAAAGCAAGTAAATAAAAGGGTTAGAAAATGGGTTGCCTCCCATTAAGCGCTTATTTATAGTCATTAGCTTGACGTATTGTCTGGTTGCCTTACGGCACTCTGAATAATGCTTTGGAGGACCTGCTTTGCTTGCACCTATTGACTTTGGCACTCGTTGGAAGTGGCTCAATTGTCTGTTTCCATTCAGTTGTACCCATGACAAGTGCGGATCCAAACAAAATATTCACCTCTTCTACACCACTATCAACATCAAAATAAGAACCCAAATGAGTTAAGCACATGTTTAACGCATCATCACAATTAGTGTAAGCAAGACAATCATCATCTAATGCTTCTATCATGTCCACATCAGCAACATCCTCATTATCATGTGGTAGCCTGTTGACATTAAAAATATTCAGTTCTACTGTCATGTTGCCAAAGGAAGTTGCATAACTCCATTCCTGCAATTAATGATAGCATTAGATGTTGCCAGAAAAGGACGACCAAAAATTACAGGAATATGTTTTGTAGAGTCTCGTACTGGTTGAGTGTCAAGTACAACAAAATCAACAGGAAAATAAAACTTGTCAACCTGTATCAAAACATCCTCTACAATTCCTCGGGGTACTTTCACAAATCTATCAGCAAGTTGTAAAATCATAGATGTTGGTTTTAACTCGCCTAGTCCAAGTTGCATATACACAGAATAAGGAAGAAGATTAACACTAGCTCCTAAATCTAGCAAAGCTTTCCCAATTTTATGGTTTCCTAAGATGCATGCGATAGTAGAACGACCTGGATCTTTAAATTTCGGAGGAGTGTTGCTTTGAATTATAGAGCTGACTTGTTCAGTTAAAAATGCCTTTTTGCGCATATGTAGTTGTCTCCTAGTTGTACATAGATCTTTCAAGAATTTAGCATAGGCAGGTACTTGCTTAATAGAATCAAGTAAAGGAATATTTACACTTACCTGCTTGAAGATTTCCATCATATCATTGATAGAATTACCTTGCTTTACCTGTGTGAGCCTCTGAGGATATGGGGCTTTTGGAATGTAAGATGGCTCATTGTCCTCTTTGGGAGCTTCTTGGATTGAATCATCAGTTGGAACAGTACCTGAAGAAAGTGGTTGAGAAGTGGTTTGCTTTGAGATGTCCACTTTGTTGTCAAACAGTTTTCCACGTCGCAAAGTCATGATTGATTTAGCCTCTTCATGTTGCATTCCTTTAGGATTAGGAAATGGCTGACTAGGAAACTTTCTTTTCTCAATGCTTGTTGCCAACTGTTGGACTGATGAAGCAAGTTGTCCCATCATGTTTTCAAGATTGGAGATGGATTGTGCCTGAGAGTTCTGGCTGGCGCGTACTTCATTCTTAAACTCAGTAATTGTGTGATTCTGATGCTCTAATGCAGCTTGTGTAGCTTTTGTCAAGTCATGAATTGCTTCCTCCCACGGTTTTGGCTGTGAAAAATTGTGATTGAATTGTTGAGTAGCCTGCTGGGGGGCTTGACCTGCTGTATTATCCTGTTGAACACCCTGTGACCAAGAAAAATTTGGATGATCCCTCCAACCTGGGTTATAGGTGTTAGAGTAAGGATTGTAAGGAGGTTTCCTCATCATGTTGAGGGCATTAGCTTGCTCAGTACATGCTTCTGGCTCTGTAGGACTATTGGCTGTCAATGAGGTCAATTTGCGAGAGATGTCCTCTATCATGCATTTGACTTCCTTGATTTCTGAGCTAGGTTCACTGCTGTGAATCTCATAGATACCTCTTTTCTTTAGTTCAGTTCTACAGGATCGGCTCTGCTGTTGTGAATTGTCAGCCTGCTTTTGAAAGAAGGTCCAGATCTCTGTAGCATTCTTAGACATAAGCTCTCCACCGCTTGTTGCCATCAACCATTCTTGAATATGCGATAGCAAGCTCTCCAAAAAATATTGGCATAAGTGCCATTTTTCATAGCCGTGATGTGGACATTTCATAAGAAGCCCGTTGAATCTCTCCCAAGTTTCATAGAATGGTTCCTCGTCTCTCTGCACAAACTCTGAAATTTCCCTGCGAATAGCATTAGTTTTGTGAACAGGAAAGTATTTATTCAAAAATTTAGCAACCATTTGTTCCCAAGAAGTAATACTATTAGCAGGTAACGTATTAAACCATGATTTAGATCTATCTTTCAGAGAAAAGGGAAATAGACGAAGTTTAACATTATCAGGAGAGACATTCTCATATTTAAATGTTTCACATACAGCATAGAAGTCCGTGAGATAATTGTAGGGTTCTTCACTATCTAAACCATAGAAGGATGGAAGACAGTTAAACACACTCGGTTTAAGTTCAAAATTCCTAGCAGTAACTTGTGGGTATTGTATGCATGAGGTGCTCAAATTAGCTAATGGACTAAAATAGTCCCTAAAAGGTCTCTCTTCAATTTCATCACCCATAGCTACTATTGCTTCGGTTACTTCAATTTTATCTAGATTAGTGGCTCGTTTTTGTTGGTGAAAGGTCCTTTCAATTTCACTATCTAGATGTTTTAACTTAAGTTCTAGAGATCTTCGACCAAGCATGCACAATGAAGATTTTTTTATTTTTGAATTTTTTTTTAAATAATAAAAAAAAAAAAAAAAACGAAAATAAAATAAATTAAACAAAATCCTAAATTATAACTAGTCAAGAATAAAATTAACTAAAATTAAATTAACCTTCAGACGCAGTCCCCGGCAACGGCGCCAAAAACTTGATGTCAAATTTTAATTAACTCGCAAGTGTACGAATCTACTGGAATATAGATAAGTAAAAACGAGGTCGATCCCACAGAGACTGCTATGAGGAAGGTGTAATTTAATCCAAATTAACTGTTATTCTAAGTTAGTTGAGTTGAAAAGATTTGTTGTTGAAATTGTTTAATTTAAAGAATAACTAATTGTGCGAAAATAATGAGATTGAATAATCAAGAAGTGTAAAACACCAAGGTTTCGGAATCCATCATTGTCTAACTTAGCAATCATCTAATCATTCATTAATTCCCAAAGAAAACATACGACAACACGAAATCAATCTATTGTCGTCCCTAAAGATTTATCAATTAAGTCCAAAAGAAGAAAATCAAATATAGGCTCCCCTTATGCTTCAAACATAAATTACTTAAGCATTTTTCATATCAAATTCCATTGAAAGAAGACAAAGAATCAAAGATTACCTAAGCATTCCATGTATCCCAATAAGAATAAAAGAAGATGAAAAATCAAAAGCAATTAATAAAACTTATTTAAGCATCAAGCATGGATTAATTAAACCAATATCTAACTATCAAAAATACATGATATTTAAGATGAAAGAAATTATATTTAATTAATCTAGTTAAGAACGAACCATGAACGTTAAAGCCCTAAAAAGGAATTAAACGAATAATGAAATAATTACTTAATTAAAACAAGGTTTCATCGTCTACCTTGGCTAAAGAAAATTAGAAGAACATAATTAAATTAAAAATACAAGAATTGATAGAACCCGGCATGGATTGAAGGAGAAGAAATCTTCAAAAACTCTTGATTGTCAGTCAGTTGTCTTCTCTTGTTTTCTTCCGTCTTTCCTTCATTCGGCTCCCAAAAATCCTCCCTTTGTTATGAGAATATATCTCATATTTATACTACCCTAATTGTGCCCCAAAATATCTCTCAAGAATACAAAATTCGTGGGTCAAACATTACCTATCGAAATTAGGGCTAAAAAAGGAAAGAAAATAAGAATTAAAAAACGCAGACAAAAATTGCACTGGGCGATCGCCCAGGCGCGGCCATGTGGTCTCTGTTTTTGATTTCAGCTTTAATCTGGGCGATCGCCCAGCTTGGTCCTTCAAGTTATTGCAGCTTGGTCCTTCAAGTTTAGGTTTTGGTAATTTCAATCCTCCATCTTTTCATAACATCAAATTTGGTCCTTCAACTTTTCATCATCTCCAGTTTAGTCCCTCAACTTTGCATCATCTCCAGTTTAGTCCCTCAACTTTGGGTTGAGTGCAATTGAGTCCTCGAACTTATGAGACATCTTCTAAGTCATTGCTCTTTTCGCCCAAACTTCTCCAATTGTTCACCAACAAGTCCAAAACTGAAATAAAACAATAATAAACTAGATTAAGTAGAAAAGCAACTATATGACGACATAAATGATTAATTAAAAGGCCAAAATAAGTGCATAAAACGCACTTATCAATAACTTATGTGTATATTCTGTAATTGATCCTTATTTGATTAGAAAGACAAATATGTCATTAGTTTTAATAAGAAAAAATTGCAATTGATTCTTAACCTTTGTAAAAAGTGCAAATAGGTCCGATATTTTTACTTTTTATAAAAAAATTAAAGGAAAGTAATGAGTTCTTTTTTTAATTAATACTTTATTGACCAAATTGATAATATACTAAGAGTATGCTTGGTAAATATTTTTGTAGAATATAAGTTGTAGATCCTATGAAATGTGTGGAGAAAATGATGTTTGTCTGGCTTATAAGTGCTTATAAGCACACACAAACATACTCTAAATTATTTTGTATATTTTACGAACTATTATAAAATAACTAAAATTTAAACTCATAATTATTAACAAATATGTTAAATAAAATTATTTTTTTATTATTAAGTAATTATATTATTTAAAATTTAACCTTTTATTTTAAAGTTATAACATAAAAGAAAAATAATTGTCACAAAATTGATGCTCAAATACTTTTATTTAATTGAATTATTCATTTATTAACTACAAATATTAGAGCTCTAATTGTATTCTTTATATTTTAATTTACCATTTTATTATCATTCAAAAATAAAGAACACATAATGTGTAAATTAATTTTTATTAGTATTTTTATGTTGAAAAAAATAAATAATAAGATTGGTTCAATATCATAAAATTATATACTTTATTTTTTTATTTATTTAACTTTATTTATATTCAAAAAATTTCACATCATAAGCAATTACATATATTTAAAGCGCAATAATTTAACATTTTTCTCTAATGAAAAATTTAATTGACACGACTCTGGTGATTTAATATTTTAAATTGGCATATTTGTCTTTTTTATCAAATAAGGACCAATTGTGCACCAAAACATATAAAATTAAGGATTCCTGTTCTAAAAAAATAAACATTAGAGACCATTTCCACATAGGGATATATATATATATACACTAGTCAATGGTACGTGCGTTGCACGTCCGTGAAAATATAGAGAAAATTTATAGGTTGAAAATATAATCAAAACGGGAATAAAAAATATTGACGTAAAAAATATTGTGTTTCACATGTAAGTATAAAAACAATATAATAATACATAATTTAATATACAAAGAAGAAGGATACTCATACAATACTTGACAACCATAAAACAAAAAGTTATGATTTTAGAAAAGACATATATTTTGTTGTTTTGAAAAATATATTTTTGCTATTGAACAAAAATTTTCCCTTTTGTCTATCTCCGCAGAAGGCCTTGTTATTTGTTGAGAATAGTTTTAGGTTTGTAATTTAATGGAAAAAAAATTATATTAAAAATTTTAAACTAATTTGAAAATTGTAAATAATTTAGAGTGAATTGTGTACAATTTGGTTATAAGATAAAAGAAAAAAAAATGAGTAATTAAATAAATAAAAATGTTTTTGTTACTAAAGTCGAAAAATAAAAATGAATAAAAGAAAATAAATAAATGTGAAATTTTGGTTTTAGACCATTTTAATTGTTGTGTGTGTGTGTGTGTGGTCGACAAAGAAATTAACCGAAATTAAACATTTAAAAAAAATAATGTAAACAAAGTCATAATGGTGTATAATCTCAAGTATATATATATAAAAAAAAATAGTATATGAAAAAACAATTCAACAAAAAGACACCTAAATATAGGGAAAAAAAACAAAATATAAAAATTAAGAGAGGTCAAATTGGGTAAAACCCAAATCTAAATTTTGGGGGCGTGTGTTAGTTGAAACAGTATTGAATTTCATTAAATGCACCTGTGATTTTTGTCTACCACCGCCTCTTTTTCATCTGAATGTTCATCTGGTAACAGTACATACCTCCATTTGAGTTCGCAGAGTTTTGAAGGAGTTTTCAAAGTTGGTCATTTCAAATCTTTAAATTTGGCGTAAATTTTTTTACAGTATCATAACTTCATCTCTATCAGGTATGTATTTTAATTTTTTATGAAATTATTTAATATGGATTAATTTATATGTTAATTTGTGTGTAGATATATTGTTATATATATACAAATGATTATTATATAAATTTATGTATACTATTATATATACATTACGTATTTAGATTATATAGGTTACTCTTTTATTTCTTCTAGACAGTAGCTAATGTTATTGATTTTTATTTTTTTTCAGATATGGATGTTGAATATGTTGTTGGTGAGAATCGCAGATTTCTTGGACAAATTACACAGATCAGTAATTTTAGATATGTTGATGTTATTATAGAAAATTATAATGATGATCAGATTGAGAAATTTAGAAATAGTTGTTTTCACATTTTGAATTTTTGCAGGGTAGGCGACTCCAGTTTAGTGCTAAATTAGTTTACAAATTTCTTTTAAATAATGTACATACAAACAAAGCGAATGAAGTGTGGTTTAAAGTAAATGGTCAGTTACTTAGATTTGGGATGCAGGAGTGCTGTTTGATATCAGGATTATGATGTCATAATAATGAGGATAATTTGACTACAATTAGAGTGTTGGAGAAACATAAACTTCGCAGAAGGTGGTTTCATAATTCTTCATATATATCCCTGAATGAACTTGAGAATATTTTTATGGCTTGTGATGATGAGGAAGATAAATATAAGTTAGGGTTGGCCTTACTTATTGAAGGAATTATTAGACCCGTGGAGAGGAAAAAAATAAATTTACAAACATTATCTTTAGTAAATAATTTGAATGTTTGTTATGAATATTTATGGGGCCGATATTCTTTTTTCACACTTCTTCGTTCTTTATTGACTTCTTGGGAGCTACGTACGTTGAAGTCAACTAATAATAGTGGCGCGATTGCAAAGTATACCTTATATGGTTGCCCTCTTGTGTTTCAGGTGAATAAGTATAATTTATTTTAATATTTATTTAATCTATTATGAATATATTACGTTGTTAATTACTATGTTTTATTTATGTTATTTATAGATATGGATCTACGAGGCATGTCCTTAAGTAGGCGAAAGATTTGGCGAAAAATTGTAAAATACGTTTCCACGTATTTTGAATTGGGATGCACAGCATCGTATAGAGAAAAAAGCTTTAGATGTATTTTTGAACTCTACTGAGATTTGTTAACATAATTTCAATTATGTAGAAGAAATGTTTTATATTTATGAAAGAGTTGGTAAAATTTTGTTATGTGTTTTAGATGGTGATTCTGCCAACACTTGAACCAACTGAAGAAGAGGCATATCAACCATATTTGTATACAATGATTTTATTAGAAGATGTAGGAGATGCACGCGTTGATGCAGTCGTCCACCAGTTTGTATATGGGGGCCCAGGAATTGATGAAATTGGTCAGGGAATGGAACAATTTCAGCAAAAAAATGCAGCTGATGCAGTTGTAGAAGAAGGCTATGAAAATATTGTATATGGGGCCCAAGAATTTAATGAAATTGGTGAGCAAATGGAACAAGTTGGGCAAAAAAATATAGCTGAAACAGTTGTAGAAGAAAGCTATGAAAAATGTTGATGATTATCATAGCTAGTCTCCATATATATATCGACTGAAGAACCTACGAATAATTGGTATGCACGAAATGTGAATGAAGAGCATCAAGGTTATGAGTATGAGCATCATGATGATTATGCTACGAATGAACATTTAAGTTCATTATTTGATGATCAACGAGGCTATATTGATGATCAGCTTGCCAGTATGAGGATGAGCAACGAGCTTATTTTGATTATCAATTGGGCAGTATGAGAGATGAGCAACGAGGCTATTTCGATAATCAATTTGGTAGTATGATAGATGCACAATGTTCATACTTTGATCAAGAACTGGCAACTACAAGAGATGATTTGATGCGGCGCTTCAATCAGCTTGAGTCATACGTATCTAGTAGTAGCAACGAACTTGTAGATGAAAAAAAAAATGCAGGAATATATAGATACGAAATTGACGTCATTTCAAGCTGAACAAAGAGGTATAATTGACAGTTTATGTGATGATTTGTGTACAGAGATGCAAAGTTCTATTGTGAAGATTCAAGAAATGTTTAAGGGAATATTGGTAGATAAGCATACTATTGTAGGTAGTGATGAAATGGAACGCGAAGCGGTTCCTGTTAATCAAAGGGTAGATGATAAGGATGAAGGCAGAAAGCAAACTGCACCTTCGTCACCGAGTGATATTCACATTCCAATATTGTGTGATATTGATGAGCAGAGACAAAAAGAATTTTTAAGTTGGATGTACCGTTCAAATAGTCAGTAAGTTACTATTTTTAATATGATTAATTAGTTTATGTCTTTTATTTACTTATGTGAAATATTTTTTTTTCTTATAGAGATGTTGTTCGATTTCGTGGTGGTGGCAACTTTTAGACGAAAAAAAAGTTAGAAGATATTGACAATCCTGAATATTCATTGGTGTCTGAGGTATATGATAATTATATTGTTTGACTTAAAATTTTTATTGTAGGGTAATAGGCTTATATTGTTAAATTTGTGATTGTTTTCTGAATAGGATATGGACAATGCAATGCTGTTAATTAGAAAAAGATCAGCAAATTTCTCAGATATATTTTCATTGAGATATGCGGTTCTAGACACTGAATTTGGAACACTTATTAGAAATATTGGGTATAAAATGTTGGATTATAAAGGACAAGTTCAGTGTAATGTTCCTGTTGATTATCATGTTCATATGGAAGGATATGCATCTAGCCGTATTCCTAGAAATTTTGGTAGAAGATGGAAACAATGTGATCATATAGTGTGGCCGTATATCATTGACAACAAATATTGGGTTTTTTGCCATGTTGATCTACAAGGTTGGAAGTTGACAGTTTATGATAATAATCAGGAGTTTTACGATGAAGCGACGATATATCCCCATATTCTTCCTTGTATAAATATCATTTCAGAGATGATTCAAAAGTACGTCTCTTCTGATAGAGTAGATCTTGGGAAAAAGAAACTTCAGCCACTTCAATATTTTAGGAAGTCATATAGTGAAATTCAACAGCTTCGAAACATATAGGTAAAGAAATGAAATAATTAATTTAATTTGTAATGATATTTATGTATACTTACAATGTTTTTAATGATATTTGCAGTGATAGTGGAATATTTGTTATCAAATATGCCGAGTGTCTTGTAGATGGAATACATATTGATGCTGTTCTAGAGGAGAAAAGAATTATGTACAGGAGAAAACTTATGATAGATTTCTTTCACAACGAATTTTTTTTCTTTTCAAACGAACGAAATGACTAAAGGGTATGTTTATTTATTTAGATGTCAAATTTAAAATTTGATAATAGAATATGTTGTTAAAAAAATGTGATTATGTTGATTGTTTAGAATGATTTTATGTAAGGAAAATTATGTAGTTATTTTGTTAGTTGTATTTTATTGATTGTATTTATTTATTTATGTTGTATAAAGCGGTAATTTTGTTTGTTTTGTTTAATTTTATCTGGTAGTTTATTATTTTGTTTAGCTGGTTTTATTTGGTAGATGGTTTTGAGTTGAACTTAATGTTCTCTGGATTTTTGTACAAGAAGAATAGATAAAGGCTTGATCGTGCTTCATAATTGAGTAATAGTAGAAACTGGTTTGAGGTAACCTTTGAGCTATAGAAATTGTGAATTTGTTGAATGTATAAGTTAGCTTATGCAATGTCTGGGGGCGTTTGTTTGTGCTGTGTTTCCTAGTATTATTGTGTGCCATGTCCATTTTATTGTGGTTACAAGTTTGTTGGGAAACTTTCCAGTTTTTTAAGAGAGGTATTTTGTGTTGTTTTGAAATTGTTTAAATCTCAGTTGTAATGCAAGTTTAAGATTATATCTTCTCAAGAAATGAATGTTTTGTTTTTTTGGCCTCCTATGCAGGTTCTATTAATATAGCTGCTTCTTGGTTAACTTGGCTTAGTGTCATCAAAACAAATGTTGTCCATTTGGAGAAATGTAGTGGTAGGGGTAGTGATTGTTGCTGCTATCCTCACACTATCAATCATTTGCTACCTAGTATGAGTTCAAGTGATTTGCTTTGTAGTAATTTTGGTACAAATGGCACGTAGGGTTGTGGAATTTTTTGTATACTGTTGCTTAAAGAGAGTATGAGATTTAATACTGTCCTCTTTTATATATATATTTATATATATTTTGGAAAACAATGAATATATTATATTTTATTTTATCAATTATTATAACATATTGTAATAAAAAGTTATTATAATAATTATATCAATTTATTATAATAAAATTTATAACAAAATTTATTAAAAAATTTATAATAAAATTTATAATAATTTATAATAAAATTTATAATCAATTAATAACAAAATTTGTGGGCGATCACTCTGATAAATTATTGGACGATCGCCAATATAGTTTCTGCAAAAGCAGAATATAAATATGTTTTGTTGGGCGATCGCGCACAATAAGCTTAGGCGATCGCCTATGATGAATTTTTATTTTTTATTTGAAGAAATACATTGTCGAGTAACTCGACAAAGTTCACTGTATTAATTTTTTTTTAGCCTATTATAATTTGAAATAAATTTTTATTTCTCAATTTTGAATTTGTCGAGTTACTCGAGAAAGTGAGCATATCCATATGTTTTGTTTTGTTTTGTTTTGTTTTGTTTTTTCATTTTTTTTTAAATTTAATTTTTTGGTATGTGTTGTTGTAGTCAATTTAGTCGACGAACTTAAGTTGAGTACCTGAGAAAGTTAATGATATATATATATATATATATATATATATATATATATATATATATATATATATATATATATATATATATATATATATGTATATATATATATATGTGTGTGTGTGTGTGTGTGTATGTGTGTGTGTGTGTGTGTGTGTGTGTGTGTGTGTGCATATGCTTTTATTTAGTACAATTAATTTTGAAAAACAGTGAATAATTTTCTAATTTTTGCATAAAAAGTTCAAGAATTTAGTATATATTTTGAATTTTTTAAATTTTCTGGGTTATTGATTATTATATTGTATGGTTTCTATTATTTTAATAAATTAAAATTTTTTATTTTTGAGTTTGTGGTTTTTGGCATATAATTGATCGAGTAACTCGGCTATCTCAATTTTGAGTTTGTCGAGTTACTTGAGAAAGTGAGCTTATGCATATTTTTTATTTATTTATATTATTTTTAAATTTAATTTTTTGGTATTTGTTTTTGGCATATAATTGATCGAGTAACTTGAAAATCTAAATTTTGAGTTTGTCGAGTTACTTGAAAAAGTAACCATATTTATATTATAATAAAATATATATCATATAAAATTATTATATATTATATAAAATTATTATAATATATTATATTTTATTTTATCAATTATTATCACATATTGTAATAAAAATTTATTATAACAATTATATCAATTTATTATAGTAATTATAATAATTATATCAATTTTTATTATAAAAATAAATTTTTATCATAATTAATAATTATAATACAATTTATAACAAAATTTATAACAAAAAATACAATATAATTTATAATAAAATTTAAAATCTATTAATAATTATAATAAAATTATTATAATATCAATTTGTTATAACAAATTTATTATAATCAATTAATAATTGATTAATATCAATTTATTATAATATCAATTAATATGTAATTTTTTTTATTTGTTATGTTTTATTGTGGGCGATCGTTCGAATAAGTTAGTGGGTGATCGCCAACATAGTTTCTGCAAAAGTAGAATATAAATATGCTATGTTGGGCGATCGCGCAGAATAAACTTAGGCGATCGCGTAGGATGATTTATTTTTTTTAATTTTTAAAGAAATATTTTGTCGAGTAACTCGACAAACGTTACTGAGTTCCTCGAGTTACTCAACAAAGTTCATTGTATTAATTTTTTTTAGCCTATTATGATTTGAAATAGTTTTTTATTTTTTTAAAGGAGTGTATCGACGATTTGATAATGTTATTTACTTATTTTTATTTAGATAAGTTTAGAATGGAAATTCAATATATTTTAGTTTGAGATAATTGGCATATACTTGATCGAACAACTCGACAATCTCAATTTTGAGTTTGTCGAGTTACTCGAGAAAGTCAGCATATCCATATGTTTTGTTTTGTTTTTTTTTTTTTTTTAAATTTAATTTTTTGGTATGTCTTGTTGTAGTCAAGTTAGTAGACGAATTTTTGTGGTATGTCTTGTTATACAAATGTTTTGGTATATATATATATATATATATATATATATATATATATATATATATATATATATATATATATATATATGCTCTTATGTAGCACAATTAATTTTGAAAAACACTAAATAATATTTTAATTTTTGTATAAAAAGTTTAAGAATTTTGTATATATTTTTAATTTTTTTTATTTTTCTGGGTTATTGATTATTATGTTGTATGGTTTCTATTATTTTAATAAATAAAAAATTTTATTTTTGAGTTTGTGGTTTTTAACATATAATTGATCGAGTAACTCGACAATCTCAATTTTGGGTTTGTCGAGTTACTTGAGAAAGTGAGCATATACATAATTTTTGTTTTTTTGGGTTTATTTTTTATTTATATTATTTGGTAAATTTAATTTTTTGGTATTTGTTTTTCGCATATATTTGATCGAGTAACTCGTGAATCTCAATTTTTAGATTGTCGAGTTACTTGATAAAGTAAGCACACGTATAAATTTTTTTTATTTTATCCTCTATTATAACATATTATAATAAAATATATATCATATAAAATTATTATAATATATTTTATTTTATTTTATCAATTATTATAACATATTGTAATAAAAATTTAGTATGATAATTATATCAATTTATTTTAATAATTAAAATAATTATATCAATTTTTATTATAATAATCAATTATAATAAAATTTAATATCAATTTATTATAATATCAATTTGCTTTAATATCAATTTATTATAAATAAAAAATTTTATTTTTGAGTTTGTGGTTTTTCGCATATAATTGATCGAGTAACTCGGCAATCTCAATTTTGAGTTTGTCGAGTTTCTTGAGAAAGTGAGCATATGCATATTTTTTTTTTATTTATATTATTTTTAAATTTAATTTTTTGGTATTTTTTTGCCATTTAATTGATTGAACTCGGCAATCTCAATTTTGAGTTTGTCGAGTTACTTGAAAAAGTAACCATATTTATATTATAATAAAATATATATCATATAAAATTATTATGTATTATATAAAATTATTATAATATATTCTATTTTATTTTATCAATTATTATAACATATTGTAATAAAAATTTAGTATGATAATTATATCAATTTATTTTAATAATTAAAATAATTATATCAATTTTTATTATAATAATCAATTATAATAAAATTTAATATCAATTTATTATAATATCAATTTGCTTTAATATCAATTTATTATAAATAAAAAATTTTATTTTTGAGTTTGTGGTTTTTCGCATATAATTGATCGAGTAACTCGGCAATCTCAATTTTGAGTTTGTCGAGTTTCTTGAGAAAGTGAGCATATGCATATTTTTTTTTTATTTATATTATTTTTAAATTTAATTTTTTGGTATTTTTTTGCCATTTAATTGATTGAACTCGGCAATCTCAATTTTGAGTTTGTCGAGTTACTTGAAAAAGTAACCATATTTATATTATAATAAAATATATATCATATAAAATTATTATGTATTATATAAAATTATTATAATATATTTTATTTTATTTTATCAATTATTATAACATATTGTAATAAAAATTTATTAGAATAATTACATCAATTTATTATAATAATTATATCAATTTTTATTATAATTAATAATTATAACAAAATTTATAATAATATTTGTAACAAAATTTATAACAAAAAATATAATAAAATTTATAATAATTTATAATAAAATTTATAATCTATTAATAATTATAATAAAATTATTATAATATCAATTTGTTATAACAAATTTATTATAATCAATTAATAATTGATTAATATCAATTTATTATAATATCAATTTGTTATAATATCAATTAATATGTAAACTTTTTTTATTTGTTATGTTTTATTGTGGGCGATCGCTCGGATAAGTTAGTGGGCGATCGCCAACATAATGTCTGCAAAAGCAGAATGTAAATATGTTGAGCTGGGCGATCGCGCAGAATAAACTTAGGCGATCGCCTGGGATGAATTTTATTTTTTATTTGAAGAAATAGTTTGTCAAGTAACTCGACAAACGTTACTTAGTTTCTCGAGTTACTCGACAAAGTTCATTGTATTAATATTTTTTTAACCTATTATAATTTGAAATAATTTTTTATTTTTTTAAAGGAGTGTATCAACGATTTCGTAGGATTATTTACTTATTTTTATTTAGATAAGTTTGGAATGGAAATTGAATATATTTTAGTTTGAGGTAATTGGTATATACTTGATCGAGTAACTTGACAATCTCAATTTTGAGTTTGTCGAGTTACTCGAGAAAGTCAGCATATCCATATGTTATGTTTTTTTTTTTCATTTTTTTTTAAATTTAATTTTTTGGTGTGTGATGTTGTAGTCATGTTAGTCGACGAAATTAAGTTGACTACCCGAGGAACTTAATGATTATAATATATCTATACTATAATATAAGTGTCTATGGCATGTTTACTATTCACCCTTCAACCAACGCGACGTCGTTTTGATGTTCTATTAGTCTTAATTTTGTCCAAATCTCACCTTTCTGTACTTTACGTTTGTTTAACTTATTAAAAAGGGCTGTCTTTTTTGACTTTTCTTTCTTTTTTGGGGATCCGTTATTTCTCTAAATCTCACCGTTCTTCACTTTCAGTTTGTTTAATTTATTCAAAATGCTGCAATTGTTGACTTCTTTCCTTCTTCTGGAGCCGTCATTTCTTTTTTTTTAAATCATTTTCTATTTTTTCCCTACACATGCGCAACTTTTGTTGACTTTGTATCTTATTTTGTTTTAGTCGTCTTTTCTCTTTCCTGTCGAGATTGGAAATTTTTTTTTTTCTTGTCGAGTGACTCGAACATTTTTCCTCCTTGCCATTTCATCATTTGATTATTGTCGAGTCACTCGGCATAGGAGATTTTTGTATTGTTAGATTTGGTTTTTGCTGTTTTTTGACTTCATAAATATATTGCATTTGTACTACTATTTAACTTCTTTGTTTTCCTTTACAATTTTATTCTCCTCTCACTTTGGTCGAGGTATAGAGTATCTGGATATTATTATTATTATTATCATTATAATTTTGTATTCATATTAATTGTTACATTTCCTATTTTTGTCATTGTTTTTTGCATGTAAGTGATTGAATAACTCAGTATTTTCAGTTTTCAATTTTTGTAGTTGATTCATAAATTAGGCATCTATATATTTTTTTTACTCTAACATTTAGGATAAGATTTTATATTAAATTATATATGATATAAATTTTTTTACTTTTATATGAAATTATGATTATTGATTACATTATATTATATTTTATCAATTATTATAACATATTTGTTAATAATTGTTATATTATAATTTTATGGATTTTCTTACAAGAAACATTTTTTATTATGTTTGGTAGTTATATTATAATATATTATCAATTTATCATATTTTTTTTTTGATTTATTCATTTTTAACTTATATTTTCTTTTCTTTTGTTTATTACATTTATATTTAAAACTCACAATTTTTACGCATTTTCTATGTACGTGCAATGGAAAAATTATTTTTGTCGCAAAAATTATATATATTTTTTTAGGTAGACTTTTTCATGACAGAATATCAAAAAACAAATACAAAATATTATCTATTTTCCCACTTTGCTCACGCCAAATAATTTTTTTTTTCCCAACTTTTTCATGACAAAATATAAAAATCAAAACTTAAAATATTTAAATATTTTTTTTTTTGTTTTCCCCACTTTGCTGAGTTATATTTTCTTTTGTTTTGTTTATTTCAGTGATATTTAAAACTTACAATTTTTTATACATTTTCTATTGACGTGCAATGGAAAAAAAAAATTTCTCAAAAATTATATATATATATTTTTTTTGGACTTTTTCATGACAGAATATAAAAAAAGGAAAAAATAATATTATTTTTTTCCCCACTTTGCTCACACAAAAAATAAATTTTTTTTTTATTTTTTTTTTGTTGGACATTTTCATTACAAAATATAAGAATCAAAAATTAAAATATTTAAATATTTTTTCCATTTTTTCAACTTTGCCGAGTTGCTCGGCAAGGTGGGAAAACTAAACACATTTTACTTATCCCACTTGTCGAGTAACTCGGCAAAGTGGGAAGCATTGGACAAAAAAAATATTTTTCCCATTCTTTTATTTTTTTGGAGTTTTAGCAATGTATTTATTTATTTAATTTTTTTAATTTCCACTTTTAGTCCACATCCTTTTCATTTTATAGCAAATTTACCCATGGGCTTTTTATTTTTAGAATATGTTATAGTAAAATATATATTTTATGAATTTATTATATATTATATTAGATCCTTACAATATATGATACTATATTTTTATTAATTATTGTATGTTAGTGTAGTTGATTTTTTTTATAGTCATTGTGTTAATTTATTATAATAATTGTAGTCATTATATGATTTCATTGTTTTTCCTTTACAATTTTATTCCCCTCTCACTTTGGTCGAGGTATTGAGTATTTGGATATTATTATTATTATTATCATTATAATTTTGTATTTATATTAATTGTTAAATTTCTTATTTTTGTCGTTTTTTTTTGCATGTAAGTGATTGAATAACTTACTATTTTCAACTTTCAATTTTTGTAATCGATTCATAAATTAGGCATCTATATATTTTTTTTACTCTAACATTTATGATAAGATTTTATATTAAATTATATATGATATAAAATTTCTTTACATTATATGAAATTATGATTAGGTAGACTTTTTCAAGACATAATAT
This sequence comes from Forsythia viridissima, assembly GCA_030279155.1. Lineage (NCBI taxonomy): Eukaryota > Viridiplantae > Streptophyta > Magnoliopsida > Lamiales > Oleaceae > Forsythia > Forsythia viridissima. Next base: position 34,676,806 of record CM059036.1, on the reverse strand, counting down.
GAAAAAACAAATAAAAATTATTATCTTTTTTCCCACTTTGCTCATGCTAAATTTTTTTTTTTTGTCCGACTTTTTCATGACAAAATATAATAATCAAAAATTAAAATATTTAAATATTTTTTTTCGTTTTTCCCACTTTGTTGAGTTATATTTTCTTTTGTTTTGTTTATTTCAATTATATTTAAAACTTACAATTTTGTATATATTTTGTATTTATGTGCAACGGAAAAAATATTTTTCTCTCAAAAATTATGTTTCTTTTTTTTTTTAGTTGGACTTTTTAATGACAAAATATAAAAAAAGAAAAAAATAATAATATTTTTTTCCCCACTTTGCTCACGCAAAAAATAAATATTTTTTTTTTCTTTGTTGGACGTTTTCATGACAAAATATAAGAATCAAAAATTAAAATATTTAAATATTTTTTCCATTTTTTCCACTTTGCCGAGTTACTCGGCAAGGTGGGAAAATTAAACACATTTTATTTATCTCACTTGCCGAGTAACTCGACAAAGTGGGAAGCATTGGACAATAAAAATGTTTTTTCCCATTTCTTTGTTTTTGTGGGGTTTTAGCAATTTTTTTTTTTTAATTTCCACTTTTAGTCCACATCCTTTTCATTTTATAGCAAATGTACCCATGGTCTTTTTATTTTTAGAATATGTTATAGTAAAATATATATTTTATGAAATTATTATATATTATATTAGATCCTTACAATATATGATACTATATTTTTATCAATTATTGTATGTTAGTGTAGTTTATTTTTTTTATAGTCATTATATTAATTTATTATAATAATTGTAGTCATTATATGATTTCTATTATAATAATTAGCTTTCATTATTGTTAATAATGATGGTGAAATTTTGCATTATTTTGCTTTGTTTCTGTTATTTGTTTTCCCGATTAACTCGACATAATGAAATGTAGTTTCTTGATTCACTCGAGGACTTAGCTGTCAACTATCTCACCTAAATTTGTACTTTTTTTGGGTGTTGCAATTGTGGTGTAAAATTTTATTTTCCATAATAGCCGCAATTTTTCACCCGGTAATTCTTTTCTTACATTTATTGTTCTTTTTGTAACAGATGCATATATTTTTATATTATTAATTTTTCCGTCTTCAAATCTTATAAATTATCTACTATTGTTGACTTTTATTTTGTGTGCTTTTTTTTTCCCCTTTTTTACGAGTTACTCGGCATTGTCACCCTATGAGGTTGTCGAGTTACTTGATAAATGAATGATATAGATGTTGGTTTTTGTCTAACAATATTTTTTATTTCATTTTTATTATTTTTTAACTTCATTTTTCTTTTGTTTTTTTTTCGTGCTTTGTAAAAAAAATCTTGATTTCTCATTTTTTTTTTTGAGGTGTACAGTTGGTCAGATAATTTTGCAATCTCAATGTTGAGTTTGTCGAGTTATTTCGATAATTAATTATATGTATGTTTGTTTTTTTTTTCGTTCATATTAATTTTTAACATATTTTTTTTTTGTTTTTTTTTTCCCATATAATGCATTGAGGTTTGAACATTATATTTTTTGTTCATCATTAAGTACATTGAAACAAATAAGTTGTTTCCATTTTTCCTTTTTTATCTTTATTCAGCCAACATATGTGGAATTTGTATTTGTTTGTGAAATTAGTTAAAAAATTATCTGTATGCATTTTTTTTTTCCTTTTTCTTTATATTAATTCTTACGTTGGAATTTTTTATTTTCCTTATATAATTCATCGATCAATTTGACATTGTCAATTATGATTTTGTTGAGATTCTTGATAAAGTAAAGATTTGCATTAATTATGTTCTATTCTCATCCCTGCCATTTTATCATTTGATTATTGTCGAGTCACTCGGCATAGGATATTTTTTTATCATTAGATTTGGTTTTTGCTATTTTTGACTTCATAAACATATTTCGTTTGTACTATTTTTTAACTTCTTTTGTTTTTCTTACAATTTTATTCCCCTCTTACTTTGGTTGAGGTATTGAGTATTGCATATTATTATTATTATTAACATTATAATTTTGTATTTATTCTAATTGTTAAATTTTCTATTTTGGTCATTGTTTTTTGCATGTAAGTGATTGCATAACTTGGTAATTTCAACTTTGAATTTTTTTAGTCGATTGATAAATTAGGGATCTATATAAATTTTTTTTACTCTACCATTTATGATAAGATTTTACATTAAATTATATATGATATAAAATTATTTTACATTATATGAAATTATGATTATTGATTACATTATATTATATTTTATCAATTATTATAACATATTTGTTAATAATTGTTATATTATAATTATGCTTGGTAATTATATTATAATTATATTATAATATATTATCAATTTATTATATATTATATTAAATCCTTACAGTATATGATATAAAATTTTTGTCAATTATTTTATGTTGGTGTAGTTAATTTTTTGTGTGATCATTATATTAATTTATTATGATAAATGTAGTCCTCATATGATTTCTAATATAATTATGAGCTTTCATTATTGTTAATAATGATTGTAAAATTTATATTGATTTGGTCTTTTTATGTAATTTGTTCTCTCTGTTAACTCGACAAACTGAAATGTACTTTCTCGATCTGCTCGACTAATTATCTGTCAATTTTCCTACCTAAATTTTTGCCTCTGTTGGATTTTGCATTTGTGTTGTATAATTTTATTTTACATGCCAGCCGTAATGTTTGACTTGAACATTTGTCTATTATATCTGGTATTCATTTTGTAAGAGATGCATATATTTTTATATTAGTAGATGTTTTCAAGTTACGAGGCAATTAGGGAAAATGATTCAACTTTATTTCTTCAAATTGATACCCATTTCTTAACACGTGTACTCATTTACAAAATAAAAGTTAATTGTTTTTTGGGTTTTCCCATTTCTTTATCCTTATCTTTGTACTTATTATTAATAACATATAAAATTGTATGCACACGTATACTATTCATGTATTGGAACTAAACGGCGTTGTTTTGGAAGTATTATTTTATCTTTTTCCTTTCTTCGATTTGTACGAGACATATATACACAAACCTTTGCTTCTTTTCTATTTTTGTTTCTTCTCAGCCTTACTCTTTTATTTCAACTCTTATCAAACCCTACGAAGCTTTAGTTAGTTATATTTGGTTTCATGATCTATGTTTGCTGAAATCAGTCCTAATTTTGTTGAATTTCTCTTATTCTCACTTCGAATCATTGTAGCTTGTTTCTTCTATTTGAAATTATAATTCTCATCTCCTTCGTCAACCTGTTGAGTTTGAGCGTAGATTGTAGAAGTTCTGATATTCATTTTATTGGTTTGATCATTTCTTTATTAGTCGTTTTACATCAAGCTGACAACTTAAATTTACAGGTTTGTAATTATTCACTGCTGGAAATTTGAAGTTCTTTGTTATTTGTGTTGTTTGGTTTATTCTTTCATTATATCTTTATTAACAAGTTTTTTTTTTTAGTATCATGTATTTATAGGCTATCCTGGAACATAAGATTTTTAATCAATAGTAATTTATTCCCTTTTCCTCATTCCATCTGTGTACTAATCTTATTCTTATTTGTGTTAATAATGTTTATATTATATCTGTATTTTTTTATACATTGAATGAGACTAATTTTTATATTTGTTGTATGATAAAATATATTAGATGACAGGCGAAAAATTTGTTGACTCAAATAAAGAACAACAAAACAAGAAAATGAGACAGATGTATGCTCAGCATACACATTATAAATCTAACAAGAAGATTCAAAAAACAAGGATTCAGTTACTTGAAGATATTCAGTTGAATGATGTCAATTCAATAGATAGTTCACAATTACCTGGTGAGCAAAGTTTATTTTTTTTTACTGTTTTTCCCATTATGCACATTTTGTTTGCATTTATTTATTTATGTTGTTTTTATTTGTCATATTTTTTATAGCTGGAAAATTGAATGAAGATGTTCATGGAATTTCCTTCGTTGGCTCTAACAATTTAGAAGATTCTAGCGTAGAAAGCCATATTTATTATGAAGAACATGAAAATCAAAATCATGAATTCCAATTAACTCCTTGTATTTCAAATATTACTATGAGATATGTACCCACAAAAAATTATGTATTACGTACTCCAACAAATTGTATTCATTGTCTTGCAAAAAAGTTTGAGAAAGAAAGTAAAGGTTTTTGTTGTTCTGATGGAAAAATTAAATTGCATATCAACTGTTCACCTTCTATTTTATATGATTTATATACTTCAAGTTCAGATGAAGCATTAGATTTTAAAAATAATGTACGAAATTATAATAACTATTTTGCTTTTACCTCTTTTGGAGTGAAGTTTGATAAAGATTTATCTAAATCTACTAACTACAAAGGTATTTACACTTTTAGAGTTCAAGGACAAGTATACCATTACATAAATCCAATTCTAAATATTGATAGTAATCTATCATATTTACAGTTATACTTTTATGATACAGACAATGAAATACAAAATAGATTAAATACATCTATCAATTTCTCATCATCTTTACTACACATATTAGTGAATTTATTAAAGATTAATCCATATTCTAGATTTTTTCGTTCCCTAAGTGATATTGAAAGTCTTCAAACTTGCAAAATTCATATTAGATGTGATGCTGGTCTTGATCAAAGAGTGTATAATGCACCTTCTGTATCTCAAGTGGCTGCAGTTTGGGTTGATGAGGACCCATCTGCAGACATAAGATATCGTGATAAATCAATTTATTGTCACTCTAATAATTCACATAGAATACATTACTATTACGGATGTTATGATCCCCTACAATATCCATTATTATTTTCCTTTGGTGAGACTGGTTGGCATGAAGGTATTGAAAAGGCAAAAAATAGTACAGTTGATATTCATAGTAGAATAGACAATTCCGTTTCTACTGAAAACATTAGTTGTGCAGCTGATGTAATAGAGAAAGAAAAAAGAGGTAATGATTGCCAGTATGTTTGTTCACTTAAACTCATTAAATTTAACATTTTCTATTATTAAATTTCTTTGTGTTTTTTTCTTGTGCAGTTTTTAAGAAGAATAAAAAAGGTTTACAAGTCTCTTGTCGTGAATACTATTGCTTCAAATTACAGGTACGTGATACACAAAACAATGTTTCGCTCCACGCTGGTAGACTTCTACAGCAATATGTAGTAGATATGTATGTTAAACTTGAAACAAGTAGATTAGATTATTTTCGTCAAAATCAAAGTGAAATCCGTGCTGAATTATATCAAGGAGTTGTTGATAGTGTAGAAAATGGTCAAAATAGAGGTGCACAAATTGGTCGTCAGATTATTTTACCTTCTTCTTTTGTTGGGGGTCCTAGAGATATGAAAAAAAGATATATGGACGCCATGGCATTAGTACAAAAATTTGGTAAACCTGATTTATTTTTAACATTGACATGTAACCCTAATTGGGTAGAAATAAAGCAAGAATTAAGGCATAATGATATAGGACAGAATAGACCTGATATAACTGCTAGAATATTCAAAGCTAAATTAGAAGAACTTAAAGTTGATCTATTTAAGCACCAAATTTTTGGGCCTATTGCTGCATATATTTATGTTGTAGAATTCCAAAAACGATGGCTTCCACATGCTCATTTCTTACTAATCTTACAAAGCTGTGCAAAAATTAATAATATTGATAGAGTCGATTCTATTGTATCATGTGAAATTCCAGATAAAGTAAAATATCCCCATCTTCATTCTATTGTTGTTAAACATATGATGCATGGTCCATGTGGTCATTTGAATCCCCATAATGTTTGTATGGATAGAACAGGTCATTGTAAGAATAAATACCCAAAGGAATATATTTCAAATACTTATATTGGCCATAATTCTTATCCAACCTATAGACGGTTAAACGATAGACGATCATTTATGATTCGAGGACATTTATTAGACAATAGATGGGTTGTACCTTACAATCCATATTTGTGTGCGAAGTTTGATTGCCATATTAATGTGGAAATATGTTCAACAGTTAAAGCTGTTAAATACCTCTATAATTATGTTTATAAAGGCTATGATCGTGTGAGTTTTTCAATCTCTAATACTAATAATGAAAATCCTATTGATGAAATTGAGATATACCAAAATGGACGTTGGATTTCTCCACCTGAAGCAATGTGGAGAATATATGGATTTGTTTTGTATGAAATGTCTCCCTCAGTTATCTCATTACAACTACATCTTGAAAATAACCATTTGATAACATATAGAGACTATGAAAATTTAGAAACAGTAATCAATAATGAATCTAGACAACGCACAATGTTAACTGAATTTTTTCATATGAATCTTTCAAATGAACTTGCAAAAACATTATTGTATAAAGATTTTCCAAAGTTTTTTGTATGGGATGGCCAAGAAAAAATATGGTGTCGAAGGAAAAAAGGAAATGTTATTGGTAGAATAGTTACATCTACTATAACTGAAGGAGAAAGATATTATTTACGTATTGTATTAAATCATGTTAAAGGAGCAACGTCATTTGAAAATTTAAAAATAGTTCATGGTGTTTATTTGTCGTCTTTTCGTGAAACAGCTATAGCACTTGGTTTATTACAAGACAATAATTATTGTGAGCTTTGTTTAGATGAAGCTATTAGCTATCAAATGTCTTCTTCTCTTCGTAGATTATTTGCTACGATACTCATTCTATGTTCTCCTAATAATCCAGATGTTTTATGGAAAAAATTTCACCTATTTTTATGTGAAGATTATTTATCTAATGGTATGTCTATTGCAAATGCAGAAATGAAAGCATTACATGAAATGAATTCTATATTAGAAGCAAATAATAAAAATATAAATGATTACCATCTTGTACATTTTCAAATATATATGGAACAAGAAGACATATTAGCTAAGATTATTAATGAAGAATTAAACAATGTTATTTATACTGACAGTACTATGTATCCAAATAACTTAAATGAATATCAAAAAATTGCCTATGACAAAATTCTTACAGATGTATATAGTAACACAGGTCGTATGTATTTTATAGATGGACCTGGTGGAACTGGTAAAACTTATTTATATAAAGCTTTGCTCTGCACAATTCGATCTAAAAATCTTATAAGTTTAGCAACAGCTTCCTCAGGTGTTGCAGCTGCTTTATTACCTGGTGGACGAACAGCACATTCAAGGTTTAAGATACCACTTGAAATAAATCACAATATGACATGTTCTGTTAGTAAGCAGTCTGCTCTAGCAAGCTTTTTTAGATTGACAAATTTGATTATTTGGGATGAAGCACCAATGGTTCACCGTTATGTAATAGAGGCTGTGGATAGAATGGTAAGAGATGTTAATGATTCTATATTGCCTTTTGGAGGGAAAGTTGTTGTTTTAGGAGGCGATTTCCGACAGATTTTGCCAGTAATTCAAAAAGGAAATAAAGAGGCAATCATTGGATCAAGTTTAGTCTATTCATACTTATGGCCAAATTTTATACAATTACAGTTGGTACAAAATATGAGAGCTCAATTTGACCCATATTTTTCTAAGTTATTGCTTGATATAGGCAATGGAATCCAACCTAAGCATAACTGTAATATGATTACATTACCAGATGAAATAGTTATACCGTTTGATACCAAAATAGTTTCTATAAAAGAATTGATCCGAAATGTTTACCCAAACTTACAGAATTATAGCAATGAATTAGATAAGATGGTTAATCGAGTTATTTTAACTCCTACAAATAATGCTGTTGATGAAATAAATAATATTATACTTAATGAAATTGCTGGTGAAAATGTTACATATTATAGCTTTGACGAAACATTAGAAAAAAATGAAGTATTCATGAAGATTTTCTTAATACATTAACTCCAAATGGTATTCCACCTCATGAACTTGTATTGAAAGAAAATTGTCCTATTATGTTATTGAGAAATATTAGTCCATCTGAAGGATTATGTAATGGCACTAGATTAATTTGTCGTGGATTTGAACGTAATGTTATTCATGCTGAAATATCTGTTGGAGAATGGCGTGGGAAGAAAGTTTTTTTGCCTAGAATTCCATTTATTCCACTTGAAAGTGATAAGAGTACATTCCCTTTTAAAAGAACGCAATTTCCAATTCGTCCTTGTTTTGCAATGACAATAAATAAAGCTCAAGGTCAAACACTAGATTATGTTGGACTATATCTTCCTGAACCTGTATTTTCTCATGGTCAACTTTATGTTGCGTTATCTAGAGCAAAAACAAGTAAATATATTAGAGCATTAATTATACCAAATGATAAACTCAAAAATCATTTTAGTTGTACAAAGAATGTAGTTTATACAGAAATATTATCAGTTGTGCATTCATAGTGTTTTAATTATTATTATGTATTTTTTTTTCATTACAGGGTTTGTACTTTATAAACAACAAGTAGAGCTGTATTCTTCAAGTATATTCTATGTGTTATTTGAAGAACACTTCTATAAAGCTTTGACATCAATGATATTGCAGTGAATATTCTTGAAGTATATTCCATGAGTTCTTTGTACAACACTTCTACAAAGCTTTGACACGAATAATATTGTAGTTAATAAATAGCCAGTGTACTCTTACATCTCTATTGATGAAGGATATTGTATAGGACTTTGAAGAAATTATTTACAATGCTTTTAAATTATTGATAGTGCATTGAATAAATGGCCAGTCTATTAAAATGTATAATGCTACAGTTATATACGTTTTCTAATAGTATCAAATTATAATTCAAAATAGTAAACTTCAACATTTGATGTAGATAATTTCTGAATTTTTTTCATAATTATATGTTCTTTTATTTTATAAATATTGTACTACAAATATTCAAATATTCAATGTTATAAATTTATACTCCATTTGCCATTTAACGAGTTTATCTAGATATGTTACAAAGTAATTAGCTTTTAACATTATAATTTTTTTTTATATATGATATGATTTTTTTTCCTTCTATATTTAAATGAACAGAAATCAACACCTGTAACTAAAAAAAATCTAAGTATACTTTATTTCTTAATTTTATGAAATTGACACAAATTTATACAAGAAACTATAGATTACTACGTAGTCTACTCCTACATGTAATCATACCTAAGACAAGTACAAATTTACATCATAAATGTACAAATGTCTTTTTATTGTACACATGTCAATATGATCTTTAATCTATTCATCCTCACCATACACGTATGAAAAATCTATATACATAAACATATATAAATATCTTCGAATCGTGCTTCACCTCGTTATTCTCGCTTCGGGTTTCAGATCCTCATCCCCAATTGCAGCATAGCTTTCCACGTAGCAATTAATAAATGCTACACCCCATCTCCTCCAAAGACGTGCAGTCTTTAATAAATGCTGGGCCCCATCCCTTCTCCAATTAATTCAAACAAGCACTGTCCATTCTTTCATGTTTGTAACAATTTAATCCCTATTTTTTCTTTTATTTTACATATCATTCCCATTTTCCTATTTATAGACACAAAAAAGTCCCAACACCACTATTTCTCACGCATCTAAGAATTCTTGGCCAATTTTACCTTTGAATTAACTCCATTAAAATAATAGAAAGTTTTACATTATAAACATTATAATTGGACCCTTCAACTTTTTTAAATTATACATATATCCTAAATTATTTTATTTTTTTTAAGTTACTGAAGAAGAATTTTTTACACTGTGGTATACCCAAAAATTATTATTATAGAGCCTACTTTATTATAGTTTTCCTTACCTATTGTTTTATTATAGTTTCATGTATTCATTTCATAACCTTTAATACTTTAATCTTTCAGCTTAGAAAATAATAGATTCAAATCTACTCAAGTCTCATACATGCTTGAACTTTCATCACCAATTTTTTCCTTCTGTTGTAGTACTTATTTGCTTTTTTTTTGTAAATTACTAGGTAAAGCAAATTTCATATTCACAATTTAACCATGATCTTTTAATTTACTTACTTTTTTTTTCATTTTTTAGCTCATATTTTGTTAATTGGTATACAAAATTACTCAAATATATAATAACTAATTATGTTTATTAAAATCTTCATAAAAATTTTTAACTCAACAATCAATTTTTGGTATTATATTATTTTACATAATATACATTATAATAATAAAATTTCAATTACTTCAATTTCATAACTTTGCCTATACTGTAATTTAACATAAGAGTGCAGGTACTAACCTAAAATTTTTGAGTGCTTATATTAATATTTTGAGATGTTAAAATCTATTATTAGTATGGTCATTACTTTCTTTTAATTACTTGGGGCTGAGTAAGATGGAACGAGGACAAGTGCGAATCAGTTCTTAAGGCATCATTATTGGGGCCCACATCATTTATTAATTACTGCGTGACAAGCCACGCATCAATCGGGACAGAGGATTTAGACTCCCATTGGGTAAACATATCCTTACTCTTGGCATAATAGATACCATATAACTCTATAGAGAAAAGATCTGGACCTCGTCACGGGGTCCAGAAAAGTTTCCCCGTCTGGCAGCAAAAATCCACCCTACAAACAAATGTAGTTACCCCCCACCCCCTCCCCTCCCCTCCCCTCCCCTCCACTTCATTTATTTATATTTTAAACCTCCTTTTTCAACCTATTTATCTCCCATACCCTCATTTATTTATACCTTCAACCCCATTCTTCAACTTATTTATCCCCCATCCTCTTATTTATTTATACTTTAAACCCCCTTCTTCAACCTATTTATACTTTAACCTATTTATTTACAACTATATTTATATCCATATTATTAATATAATTAAATTTATTAAATTAAAAATATATTTTTTATTATTATATTCATTGTATTTGTTTTTAAAAAATATAATATATACTAATTTTCATTAAATTATATATTATTTATATCATATAATAAATAATATAGTTAACATTTATTTTATTATTAAGTAAAAAAGGAGGGCTGGGGGACATAAATTTATTTGAAACTTTTTAAGTGCGAGTGGGTTCATTTATTTGCATTTAGGGGGAGGAATGCAAATTTAGACTTTTGAATTGAGTGGGGGGTTTGTTTTTTGCGGCTGGGGTGGAGGCCATAAAGTAAAGGAAATTTTTTTTTTATTGTTTGGGTGCGTGATTAACACGCAGCCAAACGAGAAAACTCTCTGGACCCCGTCACGGGGTCCAGATGTTTTCTCTAACTCTATATATATACATTCGTTCTGATTACAAACCAAACACAACAAACATTTTATATTGGTATCTATCATCAAGTCTTTAATTCTCAATATCCTCATACTCCTCTTTGAGATTTTAACTGCAAGTCCGTACTATATTTAAACACATACTCTTACAATTCATTATTAGTATAAATATTATTTCATTTTGATAACCTATTTATTCTCTTTAATTTATATTTGACATTTTGTACAGGATCAAACAATGGAAAAACAATACAAATTAATACCAAATATCGCTCCAAATGATACAAATTGGACTTCGAAAATTATTGTTGTGGAAAAATTATTTCCACGAACAGCTCAACGAAGCCCGACAAAATACCAGAATATGGTATTTATGGATCCTGAGGTATATTATTTGAATCTATTATTTATGTTTCTTGATTTATTTAATTTTAGCCCTATAAAATATTTACAAGTTTTCGTTTTCCTCTAATAAGTTATAACTTTGAATTCCCTTTGTTCATATTAAAAATTAATATCTACCCAAAATTATATAGATGCTTTTACAAAATATCTAATTTCAATGCATGGTATTATACAGAAAAATAGAGTCCATGCAACTATCTATGGTGCCAACATCTCAGCATATGAAGACAAGCTATTACTTGGCAAAACGTATCTTGTCTCAAATGCAAATGTCAAATTTACGAAGCCTGAGTATCAAGCTTCTATGGGCAACATACAGTGGACGATATCTGGTCGAACAAAAGTTGAGGAAGTCAATGAAGATCACAGTGTTTTGATAGCTTCTACATACAATTTTGTTCCTTTCAACAAATTGGAACCTTACATGGACTCAAATTCTGATATAAGTATTTGTTCCTATTTTACGAAAAAAGATTTTTTTTCCTTTTTGTGCATTTAAATTATTATATTTACGCGTTTACATGTTCATCTTACCCATTGTGTTCATAACACATTTGATTTGTCCTAATTTGTTATTCTTATCCTTTAGGTATCATTAGAGTTGCAATTGATGTGATACCTAAAAGGCTGGTTCAAACTAGGTTTGAAACACAAACGTGTATTCAAGATATAGTTCTCATCGACACAAGGTTTATATATATATAACTATATTATTTTCAACTATAAATATATATTCCAATAATTTCAATATTATTAAAAAAATTCATATACCACTTTCTCATATATTTTCTGTGTTTCTATACTAGCTTTAACACTGTGTTGCTAACGATGTGGGATGATTTTGTGGAGAGAGAATGCCGTTTCATTGCTGATAACTTAAGCCAGAAACAAATCATCATTGGAAACCATCTAAAAGTAACATCTTTTAGTGGTAATATTTTGTCAATAATTTTATAATTCATCAATGGGATATTACAACATTTATAGGCAATCTTAGTTCTTCCAATAAATATATCTATATATTTATTTCATGCAAAGGCCTTTCAATTTCAACCAAGGCCAACAGCATCTTCTCCTTCAATGCCCATTTACAACAAGTGGTTGAGCTAACATCTTGGTAACAATTTATTTGTTCATTATCTTTTATTCAAACTTTATCTCGTATATATATATATATATATATATATATATATATATATATATATATATATATATATATATATTTTTACACATTATGCAAGGGTTGAAACAAATTCTGACAAGTTAGATGAGATGATCTTGACAAAGATATATTCATCCTCAGCAACAAAGAATATTTCAACCCCAGACATGAACAATATCACAGAGATTCAACAGATTCCAAATTTGTTATCTGGAGTAAGGCTAATTTTCATTAAAATAGTATATAGACAAATGCATTTAATTATTCTATAATATTTATACAATTTCTCTTCAAAAATAGCTAACAGGACATGGATATTTCTGGGTTTACGCACTTGCATATGTGAGAGTATTTAAGCAAGCCTTTTGGTATATGTCTTGCAATACTTGCAACAAAATATTAAGTTCCGATTTCAATGAAACATACGAATGTGTCTTCTGCAAATTTTCTCATGCAGTTGCAGTACCAAGGTATAATATTTTTTACAAATCATTTGTTGTTAACAATTATTCACACATGCAACACTTTTAACATATTTTATATATTAGGGCACGTGTATATGTGGAACTTGAAGACTCCACAGGCTCATTCTCTGGGACTATGATTGGGGATCCAGCGGAAAAATTCTTACAGTACACAGGCAAACAATTAATGGATAGTGGATCAGAAGTGTTGGAAAAGATTAGAATCACATTGGAGGAAGAACATTTCTTTTATATTAAAGGAATGAAGAAAAATGCCTTCCACGATGAATACAAGTATGACATTATCTTCTTCAATGAACCAATTCCTTGGACTTCAACCACATCTACAAGTACAAGATCAAGGACTAACAAAGGGAAAGATATAGCGTACACCACTGACACACCAATGCCTCTTCAAGGGCAAACATTTCCAAGTGCAGTGAAACATCTTAATTTCCCTTCTTCACCTGTGTCTAAATCCAAGAAGAGAAAAATTGAAGAACATCCAATCTCATCTGAGAATGAAGTCAACCCAGAAAAATTCTCTGCGCCAAGAACAGAGAGATATACACGAGTTTCGAAAGACAAAGACACACTTTAAAAACTAATGATATCCTTTTATGAATTGCCACCTTTTTCCATTTTTTTTGAATGGATGTTAGGTTTTTTTTGTAATATTTGAAGGGTTTTTTCGTTTGTACATATAAGTCTTTTTAAATGCAATGCAATGATGTAAATTATATTTAACAAATCTATATATTTTATATTTTTATATACTTTTATTTTTACTATTACCTTTATATTATTGGATATATACACTTATTAATAATAATAAACAGAATAGAAAATCTTTTCTTTTTGCCGTAAATAAATATATCACATATTTTTCTTATGATAATAAAAATATCCATACAAAATAATAAGCATAGACACTAAAAACTATAAATATACAGAGTATATTAAAGAATAATATTAAATTCTTAGAATATAACTTTTAAATAAATACACCTTTTTTTTCATACTTTGCGATTTGTATTGCATTATGAAATTATTATAATAATTTTATGATTATAATCAATTTATTATAACAAATTGATATTAAATAAATTTTATTGTAAATTATTATAAAATTTATTACATATCTATTTATAAATTTTTTCATAAATATTAATATAAATTTTGTTATAAATAATATTATAATTACTAATTATAAATAAATAGTGATTTTGATAATATCATTTGATATAATCATTCTAATAAATAAAATTAATTTTTATAACACATTATTATTGCACTGTGTATTAATATTTTATAAAATCAGATATAATATACCATAAAAATTTAAAATAATATATAATTATTTTATATGATAGTTCTCTTATTCTAACATATTATATTAAATCATAGAATATAAAAAAGTACTCATATAAAATTACTCATCTACCGATGTTATAAAGTAACTCGATAAACTAAAAAATTCCGTTTATGACTTCCTATCGTATTATTAATCGAGCAACTTGACAAACTAAGATTTGAGTTTTTTGAGTTGCTCGAGCAAATAATGATTTATATAGTTTCCAAAAAAAAATTTATATTTTTTATTCAAAATTTATATTAAACTATTTATTATTTCTTTGTAATCTGTCATCCTATCCTTCGAGCAACACATCATCCAAATTTTCGGTTTGTCGAGTTACCTAATAAATTAAGCAAATAAATAAATGTTCTTAATCTATCATTTATTAAAACATAGTAGAACAAAATATATATTATATAAATGCAATATATATTATATTGAAATGATAGACTATATTAAATTTAAGATGTTTTCTAATTATTCTAACATAGTATAATAAAAAATCCTTATAATCAATTTTTATTTCATTATAATTTATACTTTAGTAAAATATTATTATTTAATTAATTTTCTATTATAATTATTATTATTATATTAATTGCTAAAATAAAAGAATATATAATATATAGCATTAGTTGATTATAATATATATATTTTATTTTACTATGTTCTAATAAATGATCAATGAAATACAATTATGTGTATGCTTCATTTATCAAGTAAGTTAACAAATTCAAATTTTATATTGACGAGTTCCTCGAATAACAACATTACAACATAAAAATTAAACAAAATAGTTAATGTATTAAATAATTTAAATAAATAAAAATTAAGATAATGAAACATGTGTATTTCATTAGTTTGTCGAGTAACTTGAGAAACTCGATTTTGAGTTTGTCAAGTTACACGATACAATGAATAATGAGTTACGTTGCATGAATAATATTTCATATCCTATAACTTCATATAATATATTATAATAAAATAGCTATCATATAAAATAATTATATATTATTTTAAATTAAGATAATATATTATATTTGATTTTTTGAAAAATAAAAACACAGTGTAGTAAAAATGTGTTATAATATTTATTTTTATTTATTAGACTTATTCTAATATTCTTTATAACAAAATTTATATTCATATTTATGAAAAAACTTATAAATAAATATGTAGTACCTTTTATAATAATTTATAAAAAAATTTATTTCATATAAATTTGTTATAATAAATTGATTATAATTGCTAAATTATTATAATAATGTAGTAATTAATTAATAATATATTAATACAAAATTAATTTTATTATACTATAAAGTTATTATAAAATTTTTTTTTTATAATATGTTATGGTAGTTGCTACAATAAAAAAAAAATTAATATATTGTATTAATGCATTATGATATATATTAAATTTATATCATATATATTCTGTTTCACTATGTTCTAATAAATGATAGGCTAAATAAAATTTTTTATATGCTTTATTTATCAGGTTACTCGACACATCCAAATTTAAGATTAACGAATTCCTCGAAAAATAACACGTGAAAATAAGAATAAAAAATTATTTAAATGTATTACATGATATAAATAAAAAGGAAAACAAAATAATGAAAATTTTAAATTTCATTGGTTTGTCCAGTAACTCAAGGAACCCGATTTTCATTTTGTCAAGTTACTTGAGCTATTGAATAGATTTATTTTGTATCACATTTTTCATCGAGTAACTCGACAAACGTGATTTTGGGTTTGTCGAGTTACTCGAGTAATTTCAACAATGCATCTTTTGCATTTGTTAGTTTACTTTTTTTATTTACATTATGTAATACACTTAATTTTTTTTTATTTTTTTATTTTGTCATGTTATTTTTTAACCAACTCGTGAATCTCAATTTTGGATTTGTCGACTTACAAAATAAATTAATCATTATAAAAGAAAACATAATATATTGTATTAATACTTATAATAATAACCATAGAAAATTATATTAAATAACTCAAAAAATTAAATATTTCTAAACAAATAGTATATTACTACACAATTAATTTTATTATGCTATAAATTTATTACAATAATATTTTATTATAATCTGTTATAGTAATTGCTAAAATACAACAAAATAGAATATAATATATTGCATTAATTGATTATGATATATATTAAATTTATATGATATATATTTTATTTTACTATCTTTTAATAAATGATAAATTAAAAGAAACTTAATTATCACGTAAATTGAGATATCCCAATTTCATATTCACGAATTGCTCGAAATATAGCATGACAAAATACAAATAAAAAAAATAGTAAATGTATTAAATAATTTAACTAAAAAACAAAATAACATAAATGAAAAATATGCATTTCATTACTTTGTCGAGTCACTCAGGAAATTCAGAAATGAGTTTGTCGAGTTACACGAGAAAATGAAAAAAGGGATTTTGTATTTTATATTTTCTTTTGTAGTAATGAAATATATTAGTTTTGTCATTATTTTTTAATGTCGTTGTTTTTTATTATCTATCTAATCGAGCAACTCCGCATTCTCAATTTTCAGTTTGTCGAGCTACTTTATAACATGAGTAGACGAGTTCTTTTAGATGAATAAATTTTCTTATTCTATCACTTAATATAATATATTATGATAACAAAGTTATTATATAAAATATTTATATATTATTTAAAATTATTATAATATATTATATCTTATTTTATGAAATATAAAACACAGTGCAATAAAATTGTGTTGTAATAATTATTTTTATTTTTTTCAATAATTATATGAAATTCTATTATGGAAATCATTTTTCCTTTATAATTATTAATTATAATATTATTTAAAAAAAATTTATATTAATATTTATGACCGAAAATTTTAGATAAATGTGTAATAAATTATATAATAATTTCTAATAAAATTTATTTAATACCAATTTATTATAATAAATGCATTACAATTACTAAATCATTATAATAATGTAATAGTTGATTCATAATATATTACTACACATTCAATTTTATCATGTTTTAAATTTGTTATAATAATTTTTTTTTATAATATGTTATAATAATTGCCAAAATAAAATAAAATATATTATATTGTATTAATTCATTAAGATATATATTAAATTTATATAATATATATTTTATTTTACTATGTTTGAATACATGATAGCTTCAAAAAAATTGTGTAGATGCTTAATTTTTCAAGTAACTCGACAAAGCAAAATTTCAACTCCACGAGTTCCTCGAAATATAACATGAGAACATTTCATTAATTTGTCGGGTAACTCGACAAACTCGATTTTGAGTTTGTCGAGTTACTCGATATATCGAAAAGTTGAATTTAGTATTTTATATTTTCGTTTATAGCAAAGAATTATATTAGTTCTTTGATTATTTTATATTTTCCACTATTAGTTAAATTTTGGTATCTTATATTTTATATTTTATATTTTACAGCATCAAAATAATTTGATATTTATAATTACTAATGATAATATGATTTTTAACAAAATTTATATTCATATTTACTAAAATATATTATAAATAAATATGTAATAAATTTTTTAATCATTTATAAATAAATTTATTAGATATCGATTTATTATATTAGATTGAATATAATCATTAAATTATTATAATAATGTAATCATTAATTAATAATATATTAGTACAGAATTTAATTTTACTATGCTATAAATTTATTATAGTAAATTTTTTTTTTCTGATATGTTATAGTAGTTGCTAAATTAAAATAAAATATAAATCATAAAACAAAACAATCATTTACAATTTATTACTCATGTAACTCGACAAACTAAAACTTAATTTTTTTCGAGTTACTCTTAACCTACATGCTAAATACATAAAATTTATATTATAGAAATTTTTTCTTTACAATAAAGAGAAACATAAAATATAATACACATGTCGAAAAAATATCAAATATATAAAAACAACTATTTTACATAAATTCACACATTTATTTATAATATTCATAAATCAATTGTACTAAGTGAAATCTAAAATTACTTATTCAATTTATTTGACAAAAATATTTCTGTTTTTTAATTGTTTGCTTTTATATCACACTTTTCATCGTGTCACTCGACAAACGTGATTTTTAGTTTGTCGAGTTACTCGGATAACTTCAATTATCCATATTTTCTAAAATTTTTGTTTTGTTTTCTTATTTAAATTATGTAATATACTTATAATTTTTGTAATAAATATTATTCTAAATTATGTTAAAATATTTATTATAATTATTAATTAAAAAAAACATATTTATTTTCGTGATATAATTTCACATAATTATTCTAACAAAAAAATTTCATTATTATAACAAATTTTTACTACAATTTCTTTTAATAATTTATGATGAAATCTATTTAATATCAATTTCTTATAATAAATTCATTATAATCACTATATTATTATAATAATGTAATCATTGATTACTAATATATTACTACATAATTGCTTTTATTATGCTATAAATTTATCATAACAATTTTTAGTTATAATATGTTATACTAATTGCTAAGATAAAATAAAATAAAATATATTGTATTAATCGATTATGATATATATTGAATGTATATGATATATATTCTATTTTACTATGTTCTAATAAATGATACATTAAATAAAATTTTGTATATGTTTTATTTATCAAGTTACTCGACAAATCCAAATTTGTGCCTCACGGGGTTCTTGAAAAATAACACCACAAAATAACAATGAAGAATTATTTAAATGTATTACATAGTTTAAATAAAAAAGGAACACAAGATAATGAAAATGTTAAATTTCATTCGTTCATCGAGTAACTCAGCCAACTCGATTTTCAGTTTATCGAGCTGCTTCAGCTATTGAATAGATTGATTTGGTATGACATTTTTAATCGAGTAACTCGACAAACATGATTTTAGGTTTGTCGAGTTACTCGAGTAACTTCAACAATGCATATTTTTCATTTTTTTGTTTACTTTTTTTATTTAAAATATGTACTGCACTTAAATTTTTTTATTTTTTAGTTTTTTCATGTTATTTTTTAACCAACTCGTGAATCTCAAAATTGAATTTGTCAAGTTACTAGATAAATTAATCATAATAAAAGAATATATAATATATTGTATTAATCGATTATGATATATATTAAATTTATATGATATATATTTTATTTTGCTATGTTCTAATAAATAATCAATTAAATACAAATAAGTATGTGCTTCATTTATCAAATAAGTTAAGAAATCCAAATTTCATGTTCACACGTTCCTCGAATAATAATATTACAACATTCAAATTAAACAAAATATTCAATATATTAAATCATTTAAGTAAAAAAACATTAAACAAATGAAAATTATGCATTTTATTGTTTTCTCAACTAACTCGGGAAACTCGATTTTAAGTTTCTCGAGTTATGCTGTACAGTGAATAATAAGTTCTTTTATATCAATAATATTTGATATTCTATAACTTAATATAATATGTTATAATAAAATAGCTATTATAAAATAAAATTAAATGTAAATCATAAAACAAAACAATCTTTCACAATTTATTACTCAAGCAACTCCACAAATTGAAACTAAGTTTTCTCGAGTTACTCTATAACCTACATGCTAAATACATAAAATTTATATTATAGAAAATTTTGCTTTACAATAAAGAGAAACATAAAATATAATATACACAAGTCCACAACATATCATATATATAAAAAAACTATTTTACATAAATTCACACATTTATTTATAATATTTGTAGATCAATTATACTAAGTGAAATCTAAAATTACTGACTCAATTTATTTGACCAAAATATTCCTCTTTTATGATTTTTGCTTTTGTACCATATTTTTCATCGAGTAACTCGACAAACTTGATTTTTAGTTTGTCGAGTTACTCGGGTAACTTCAACAATGCATATTTTTAATTCTTTTTGTTTTCTTTTTTTATTTAAATTATGTAGTATACTTATAATTTCTGTAATAAATATTATTATAAATTACATTAAAATATTTATTACAATTATTCATTAAAAAAAACATATTTATTTTCGTAATATAATTTGGCATATTTATTCTAACAAAAAAATTTATTATTATAACAAATTTTTACTACAATTTATTTTCATAATTTATGATGAAATCTATTTAATATGAATTTCTTATAATAAATTTATTATAAACACTACATTATTATAATAGTATAATAATTGATTAATAATATATTACTACAGAATTGCTTTTATTTTGCTATAAATTTATTATAACAATTTTTAGTTATAATATGTTATACTAATTGGTAAAATAAAATAAAATAAAATAAAATATATTCTATTACTTGATTGTGATGTATATTAAATTTATATGATATATATTCTATTTTACTATATTCTAATAAATGAAACATTATATAAAATTTTGTATATACTTTATTTATCAAATTACTCGACAAATCCAAATTTGAGACTCACGAGTTTCTTGAAAAATAACACCACTAAATAAGAATAGAGAATTATTTAAATGTATGACATCATTTAAATAAAAAACGAAACAAAATAATGAAAATTTTTACTTTCGTTCGTTCGTCGAGTAACTCGGGTAACTCGATTTTCAGTTTGTCGAGCTACTTAAGGTATTGAATAGATTGATTTTGTATCACATTTTTAATCGAGTAACTCGACAAACTTGATTTTGGGTTTATCGAGTTACTCGAGTAACTTCAACAATGCATATTGTTCATTTTTTAGTTTACTTTTTTTATTTAAATTATGTACTATACTTAATTTTTTGTATTTTTTTGTTTTTTCATGTTATTTTTTAACCAACTCATGAATCTCAAATTTGGATTTGTCAAGTTACTAGATAAATTAGTCATAATAAAAGAATATATAATTTAAATAAAAAAATATTAAAAAAATGAAAATTATGCATTTTATTATTGGCTCGAGTAACTCGGGACACTCGATTTTAACTTTATCGAGTTATGCTCTACAATGAATAACCAGTTCTTTTATATCAATAATATTTCATATTCTATAACTTAATATAATATCTTATAGTAAAATAGCTATTATAAAATAAAATAAAATCTAAATCATAAAACAAAATAATCTTTTACAATTTATTACTTAAGCAACTCGACAAATTGAAAATAAATTTTGTCGATTTACTCTATAACCTACATGCTAAATACATCTATTTTATATTATAGAAATTTTCTGTTTACAATAAAGAAAAACATAAAATATAATATACACAAGTCCAAAAAATATCAAATATACAGAAAAACTGTTTTACATCAATTTATTTGACGAAAATATTCCTGTTTTATGATTTTTGCTTTTGTATCACATTTTTCATCGAGTAACTCGACAAACGTGATATTTAGTTTGTCAAGTTACTCGGGTAACTTCAACAATGCATATTTTTCATTTTTTTTGTTTTCTTTTTCTATTTAAATTATGTAATATACTTATAATTTCTGTAATAAATATTATTATAAATTATGTTAAAATACTTATTACAATTATTAATTAAAAAAAACACATTTATTTTCTTAATATAGTTTGACATAATTATTGTAACAAAAAAATTCATTATTATAACAAATTTTTACTACAATTTATTTTCATAATATATGATGAAATCTATTTAGTATGAATTTATCATAACAAATTTATTATAATCACTAGATTATCGTAATAATGTAATAATTGATTAATAATATATTACTACAAAATTCCTTTTATTATGCTATAAATTTATTAAAACAATTTTTAGTTATAATATGTTATACTAATTGCTAAAATAAAATAAAATAAAATATATTGTATTAATTGATTATGATATATATTAAATTTATATGATATATATTTTATTTTACTATGTTCTAATAAATGATACATTAAATAAAATTTTGTATATGCTTTATTTATCAACTTACTCGACAAATCCAACTTTGAGACTCACGAGTTTCTTGAAAAATAACACCACTAAATAAGAATAAAGAATTATTTAAATGTATGACATACTTTAAATAAAAAAGGGAAACAAAATAATGGAAATTTTAAATTTCATTCGTTCGTCGAGTAACTCGGGCAACTCGATTGTCAGTTTGTCAAGCTACTTGAGCTATTGAATAGATTAATTTCATATCACAATTTTAATCGAGTAACTCGACAAACGTGATTTTGGGTTTGTCGAGTTACTTGAGTAACTTTAACAATGCATATTTCTCATTTTATAGTTTACTTTTTGTATTTAAATTATGTAATACACATACATTTTTTTATTTTTTAGTTTTTTCGTGTTATTTTTTTACCAACTCGAGGAACTCAAATTTAGATTTGTCGAGTTACTAGATAAATTAATCATAATAAAACAATATATAATATATTGTATTGATTGATTATGATATATATTAAATTTATATAATATATATTTTATTTTGCTATATTCTAATAAATAATCAAAGAAATACAATTATGTATGTGCTTCATTTATCAAATAAGTTAACAAATCCAAATTTCATGTTTACACGTTCCTCGAATAATGATATTACAACATTCAAATTAAACAAAATAGTCAATGTATTAAAAAATTTAAATAAAATAAGCTTAAAAAAATAAAAATTATGCATTTCATTAGTTTCTTGAGTAACTCGGGAAACTCGATTTTAACTTTGTCGAGTTATGCTCTACAATCAATAATGAGTTCTTTTATATCAATAATATTTCATATTCTATAACCTAATATAATATGTTATAATAAATTAGCTATTATAAAAAAATTTATATATTATTTTAAATTAATATAATATATCATATCTAATTTTATGAAATATAAAAACACAGTGGAGTAAAATTTGTTATAATAATTATTTTTATTTATTACAATAATTATATGAAATTATATTATGGAAATCATTTTTTATTTACAATTACTATTTATAATATTCTTTATAACAAAATTTATATTAAAATTCATGAAGACAATTTATAAATAAAAATTTAATAAATTTTATAACAATTTATAAAAAAAATTATTTAATATCAATTTGTTATAATAAATTGATTACACTCATTAAATTATTATAATTGATTAATAATCTAATAGTACAAAATTAATTTTGTTATGTTATAAATTTATTATAATAATTGTTTACTGTAGTATGTAATAGTAATTTCTAAAAGAAAAGAAAATATAATATATCGTATTAGTTCATTATGATACATATTATATTTATATAATATTTACTTTATTATAATTTTCTGCTTACTATATAGTCTATTATACTAAATAATACATTAAAATTATTTTGTTTTTTTCCGTCTCCATCCATGAACTAGACCAAATGCTTGCCCAATATTTAAAATTTCCCATTCCATAGCTCGGCAAACGTTTTTCACATAGATAATCTTTTATTGTTAAAGCAAAATGTTACTTTTTTTTTCTATGGGGATTCTTCCACTTACTATTCAACTCGACAAAGTTTGTCGAGTCAAATAGTCACTGATTAAAGTTTGCCGAGTTACTTAATTAAAGTTTGCCAAGTTACTTGGAAAACTTCTTGAGCAACTCACTATAATAAAAACAATTAAACAATAAAAATAAAATTTTGCTTTTTTAGCATAAATGAGAAAACGTTTACTACAAATCAATCAAACGCATAAAAATTTCATTTCATTTAATCAACTATGGTTCAAACCAAATTAAATAGAAAGTAAAAAAAATAACAAAAAAAATTGAGCAGTAACTTCACAACCATTCATCACAACATGGCCGTCGAGTAATTACTCAACCACTTCTTTCACATTTGTTATATTTTATTTATTACTCAACAACAACCTAGATAATTTTAAAATTTGTTTATTTATTTTGTTTATGTTAAATTTTATTTATATAAATTAAAAAAAAAAATTGACCTACTAATGTTGTCAAGGTAGTTAACTCGACAATGTTAATTTTTTTGTTCTTTTTTTTTTCTTTTGTATTTGTTATATTTAAATTATTAGTCAAGTTATTAGAAAAAAACAAAACATTGTCGGGAAAAAAAAACTTAATACTTCAGCTTAATCAATTTAATGAATTAATTAAAGATTCTAGAATTCTAATTGGATAAAATCTTAATCAACACCTTTCTAAATTCAATTCATTTTACTATAAAAACAAGAAAACCGCACACCCACAATAAAAGTCAACAATAACAAAAAATTTATAAGACTTGAATAGGTAAAAATTCATAGCATACAAATATATGTATCTCTTACAAAATGAATAACATAACTTATGAATTCATCTACTCATATTAAATCATAACACACAATATATATTTTTTCTCTTCTTCATCTGGAAAAAAGAAAACCGACACCAATTTAAACTCAAAATGTTATAATAAAACGAAAATTTCCTACATAAACTAATAAACTTGCACAAACAATGAAATAAAACAAACATATTTTACACTATGTACAATGTCAACCTATAACTACAATGAATAAAATACAAATGAGAAAAAGTTCTGATTTCAGTACACAAACATCATATCTATTCATTTCGTTGATTCGGGACAAAAAAAAATTCATTGTAAAAGAAATCTATTACAAGCTTTCCTCTATACAAATCTATTTTCCCCAATTCGACAGCATCAATAGGTATTCCAGCCAGAAGACACTCAACATATTTGATAACAAATATGCCACTATCACTGCAAGTATCATTAAAAACCTTGTGAATATATATAAATATGATTACAAATACAAATATTTATTTTAATTCCTTACCTATATCGAATAGACTGTGGTATGTCAATGTATGACTTCCTATAATATTCAAGCGGCTGAATTATCTTTTTCCCAAGATCTGCCCGATCAGCAACCACATATTTTTGAATAATATCTGGAATGATATGTATAGCAGGAACAACATGTCGATATAATATTGCTTCATCATAAAAGTGGTAATTGTTATCATAGACTGTCAGCCTCCAACCCAATAGATCAACATCAAAAAGGACCCAATGTTTATCATCAATAATATCCGGCCACAATATATGATCATAATTTTTCCAACTTTTACCAAAACTTCTAGGAATCGAACCATTTGCATATCTTTCCATAGAACCATGGTAAGAAACCGGAACTTTACGCATCAATTGTCCTGTAGAATCCAAAATTTTCGAACCAATAGCTCGAACAAATAATCCAAATCCATTGTCAAGAATACCATATCTTGATGAGAATATATCTCTAAAATTTGCCGTTCTTTTTTAAGCAAAAACATCGCATTATCCATATCCTATAAAAAAAATTATCTTAACAATGTATTTTTAACACCTCACATTAGACATAAGAGATCAACAAATAGAAATTGCACATACCTCAGCTGCCAGTATATATTCAGGATTCCCAATATATTCTAGCTTCTGCTTTGTCAATCTAATGCCACCACTCCCACCACGCAACCGGACAACATCTCTATAATAGTAAAATTATTATAAATACCATAAAAACATAACATATATATAACAAATAACCAGATACAAAATTAAAACTTACTGATCCTTTGATTTATGCATCCAATGAAGAAATTCAACTTGTCTTTCCTCATCAATATCACACAATATAGGAATGTCAATAGAACTAGATGACAAAGACGCACTTTCCTTCTTGTCCTCATCTTTATCATCCACTCTTTGCTTCACAGGAGTAGCCAGCTGTTTTATTGTATGACTCCCTACAATTGTGTGCTTTTCTGCCAATTTCCCCTTCAGCATGTCTTGAATCTTCAAAGTAGAACTTTCGATCTTTGAACAAAGGTCTTCACGTAAACTACCAATCATGTTACTATGTTTAACCTCAAAAGCCACCAACTTCATATCAATATATTCTTGCATCTCTATTTTTTTTTTTCATCAAAATATTTTTCACTACTCCTAGATATAGATGATTCCATCTGATTCAAACAGCGCATCAAATCATATCTTGTACTTCCCAACTGTTCATCAAAGTATGAACGTTGAGCATCAACCATATTACGAACTTGATTATCAATATAATCCCGTTGTTCATCTCTAAAATTACCCAATTGATAATCAAAATAATCTCTTTGTTCATCCCTTGTACTACCAAACTGATCACCAATATACACTCTTTGATCATCAAATAATGATTGTACCAGTTCATTTGTAGCATAATCATCATTATGCTCATACTCATAGTCTTGCTCCCCTTCATCCTCATAACCTTGCTCCCCTTCATCCTCATAACCTTGCTCTCCTTCATCCACATTTCGTGAAGGCCAATTATTTACAGGTTCTTCCACAACTATATATGGAGACCTGCCCTCATTTCCACCAAGATTTTCTTCCCCAACTTGTTCAATTTGTTCATCACCTTCATAAAACTCTTCAGCCCCATGCACAATATTTCCATACGCTTCTACAACATTTGGACCAACTGCATTGTGAGGCTCAAATGGTTCTATTCCTTGCCCAATTTCATCAATTTCTTGGATCTCATGCAAAAAATTTTGAACAACTACATCAACTCGTACATCTCCTACATCCTCTATTAACACCATTGTGTACAGATATGGTTGTTCTATCTCTTCTGCAGTTGGTTCAAGTATTAGCAAAACACGCATCTATAAACCATAGAAAAAAAAAACATCACTTTCATAACTATTAAATATTTCTTCTACATAACAAAATATTTTTTCACACACCTCAGTTGATTGCAAAAATACATCCAGCTCTTTTTTCCCAACGCGATGTTGTGCATCCCAATTTACAATACGTGGAAACGTATCATGGACTTTTTGAGCAAATCTTTCACCAACTTCACGGCATGTCTCATAAATCCATATCTATAGACAAAATAACCAAAGCTAAGTCATGACCAACATAATATATTTATGGCACATTAAATAAATATTAAAAATAATTATATGTATTTACCTGAAACACAAGGGGGCAACCATATATGGTATATTTTGCAATCGCAGCCCTACTATCAATACACTTCAACGCACGTCTCTCCCAAGAAGTCAACAAAGAACGAAGAAGTGTGAAATATGAATGTCGTCCCCATGGATATTCATAACAGACATCCAAGTTATCTACTAAAGACAATGTCTCTATATTTATTTTCTTCCTCTCCATAGGCCTAATAACTCCTTCGATTAATAATGCCAACCCTAACTTATACTTATCTTCCTCATTATCACAATTAATGAAAACATTCTCAAGCTCATTTAGGGATATATGTGCAAAATTATAGAACCACCTTCTGCGAATTCTATGTCTCGCCAAAGCTCTTATTGTACTAAGATTGTCATCATTATTATGGCACAATAATCCTATTATCAAAGAGTACTCCTGCATTCCAAATCTACATAACTGACCTTTTATTTTAAACCAAACCTCATTTCCCTTATTTGTATGCACAGTATTCAACAAAAATTCATGTACCAACTTGCCACTAAACTGACATCTCCTACCATGAAAATATTCAAAGTGTGCAAAACAACTATTCCTAAATTTCTGAATCTGGTCCTCATTATAATTTTCCATTATAACATCAACATATGTAAAATTACTAATCTGTGTAATTACTCCACCAAATCTGCGATTCTCACTCACCACGTACTCAACATCTATATCTGAAAAAGATTTATCATCATACTCATCAGCCAACTTCTACCACAAATATAAGAATAAACTACATAATCTAAAGACATAGTGTATATATAATATGATGCAAAAACTTATATAACAATGATTTGTATATATATAATTACATTTACACATTAAATGACATAAAACATTATTCACATTTCATATTTTCATACAAAATAAAAATACATACCTTATGAAGATGATGTTATGATGTGCTAAAAAACAAGGCGCCCAAAATACAATTTCTTTGCAAAGAAAAATTGTGGCTTCTTCAAACCTCTAGAAAATAGAATGCACAATACTGTTTTTGCAAAATTCACCTTGGAAAAAGAATTGCCGGTTTAGACAGATTCAATGGCCCATGAAATGACATTTAATACTTTTCCACTTACACGTGTACAACATGAAAACTAGAATTCGACACCTTTTTCACTTTTATCTAATTTCTCTTTTATTTTATATTTTCCCATACAAACTTATTATATGTATATCTTAATATCAAATATCTTAGAGCATTTTTTTTAATATGTTAATAGAATTACTTACTGTATTAGCCAAAATTGGGTGCTAAATAAGGTCACATATTAAATGTCCCATTTATTTAAAACCTAAAATAAAACATACACAAATACAAAAATTATTAATTCTAAAACTAACAATTATTTTCATCATATAATTTGACATAGTTATTCTAATAAATATATATGCCAACTTCTACCACAAATATAAAAATAAACTACATAATCTAAATACATATTGTATATACAATGATTTGTATATATATAACTATATCTACACATTAATTGACATAAAACGTTATTCACATTTTATAGCCTCATACAAAATAAAAATACATACCTTATGAAGATGATGTTATGATGTGCTAAAAAAAATATCGCCGAAAATACACTTTTTTTGCAAACAAAAATCGTGCCTCCTTCAAACCTCTACAAACTGAAATACAGATTACTGTTTATGCAACATTGACGGTGAAAAAAGAATTTCCGGTTTAGACAGATTCAATGGCCCATTAAATGACAATTAATGCTTTTTCACTTACACGTGTCCAACATTAAAACTAGGGTTTGACATCTTTTTGACTTTTAGCTAATTTCTCTTTTATTTTATATTTTCCTATACAAACTTATTTTATGTATATCTTAATATAAAATACGTTAAAGCATAATTTTGAATATATTAACAGAATTACTTCATGTCTTGGTAACTATAGCGTGTTAAATAAGGTCACATATTAAATATCTCATTTATTTTACACCTAAAATAAAAAATACACAAATACAAAAAGTATTAATTATAAAACTAACAATGATTTTCATCATATAATTTGACATAGTTATTCTAATAAATATATAGAATTGTTATAATACATTTTTTTCACAATGTATTCTCATAATTAATAAATCTAATACACATATGTTGCATATATTTGCTTTGTCAAGTAACTCCACAAACTAAAAACAGAGAATTTCAGGCTACTCGAACACGTCAATCCCATAGACAATTAGGAAATATATTTCATGCTTATAATAATAACCATGGAAAGTTATATTTAATAACTCAAACTATTACATATCTCTAAACAATTAATATATTACTACACAATTATTTTTATTATGCTATAAATTTATTACAATAATTTTTTATTATAAAAGGTTATAGTAATTGCTAAGATAAAATATATTAAAATATAATATATTAAGTAAGTTAACAAATGCAAATTTCATATTAACGAGTTCCTCGAATCAAAACATTACAACATACAAATTAAACAAAATAGTCAGTGTATTAAATAATTTAAATAAATAAAAATTAAAATAATGAAACATATGCATTTCATTAGTTTATCGAGTAACTTCGAAAACTCGATTTTAAGTTTGTCGAGTTACACGATAGAATGAATAATGAGTTCTTTTACATGAATAATACTTGAGATTCTATAACTTAATATAATATCTTATAATAAAATAGCTATCGTATAAAGAAATTATATATTATTTTAAATTAAAATAATATATTATATTTCATTTTATGAAATATAAAAACACAGTGTAGTAAAAATGTGTTATAAGAATAAAAACTTATTTAAATGTATTACATAATTTAAATAAAAAAGGAAAACAAAATAATTACAATTTAAAATTTCATTCGTTCACCGAGTAACCCGATGAACCCAATTTCCAATTTGTCGAGTTACTTGAACTGTGAATAGATTGATTTTGTACCACATTTTTCATCGAGTAACTCGACAAACATGATTTTAGGTTTGTCGAGTTACTCGACTAACTTCAACAATGCATATTGTTCATTTTCCAAGTCTACTTTTTTTTATTTAAATTATGTAATACACTTAATTTTTTTAATTTTTTTATTTTGTCATGTTATTTTTTAACCAACTCATGAATCTCAGATTTGGATTTGTCGACTTATTAGATAAATTAGTCATAATAAAAGAAAATATAATATATTGCATTAATGCTTATAATAATAACCATGGGTAATTATATTATGAAAATTATGTTTCCTTTATAATTATTAATTATAATATTACTCATAACAAAATTTATATTAATATTTATGAAAAAAAATTATAAATAAATATGTAATAAATTTTATGATAAAAATGTGTTATATCATTATCTTATATGATAGTTGTTTGCTTTTATATCACACTTTTCATCGCGTCACTCGACAAACGTGATTTTTAGTTTGTCAAGTTACTCGGATAACTTCAATTATCCATATTTTCTAATTTTTTTGTTTTCTTTTCTTATTTAAAATAAGTAATATAGTTATAATTTTTGTAATAAATATTATTATAAATTATGTTAAAATATTTATTATAATTGTTAATTAAAAAAACATATTTATTTTCGTGATATAATTTCACAGAATTATTCTAACAAAAAAAATTCATTATTATAACACATTTTTACTACAATTTCTTTTCATAATTTATGATGAAATCTATTTAATATCAATTTCTTATAATAAATTCATTATAATCACTATATTATTATAATAATGTAATCATTGATTACTAATATATTACTATAGAATTGCTTTTGTTATGCTATAAATTTATTATAACAATTTTTAGTTATAATATGTTATACTAATTGCTAGGATAAAATAAAATAAAATATATTGTATTAATCGATTATGATATATATTGAATGTATATGATATATATTCTGTTTTATTATGTTCTAATAAATCATACATTAAATAAAATTTTGTATATACTTTATTTATCAAGTTACTCGACAAATCCAAATTTGAGCCTCACGGGTTTCTTGAAAAATAACACCACAAAATAAGAATAAAGAATTATTTAAATGTATTACATAATTTAAATAAAAAAGGAACACAAAATAATGAAAATGTTAAATTTCATTCGTTCATCGAGTAACTCGGCCAACTCGATTTTCAGTTTATCGAGCTGCTTGAGCTATTGAATAGATTGATTTGGTATCACATTTGTAATCGAGGAACTCGACAAACCTAATTTTAGGTTTGTCGAGTTACTCGAGTAACTTCAACAATGCATATTTTTCATTTTTTTGTTTACTTTTTTTATTTAAAATATGTACTACACTTAAATTTTTTTATTTTTTAGTTTTTTCATGTTATTTTTTAAACAACTCGTGAATCTCAAAATTGGATTTGTCGACTTACTACATAAATTAATCATAATAAAAGAATATATAATATATTGTATTAATTGATTATGATATATATTAAATTTATATGATATATATTTTATTTTGCTATGTTCTAATAAATAATCAATTAAATACAAATATGTATGTGCTTCATTTATCAAATAAGTTAACAAATCCAAATTTCATGTTGACACGTTCCTCGAATAATAATATTACAACATTCAAATTAAACAAAATAGTCAATGTATTAAATAATTTAAATAAAAAAAGAGTAAAAAATTAAAAATTATGCATTTTATTATTGGCTCGAGTAACTCGGGAAACTTGATTTTAACTTTGTCGAGTTATGCTCTACAATGAATAATCAGTTCTTTTATATCAATAATATTTGATATTCTATAACTTAATATAATATGTTATAATAAAATAGCTATTCTAAAATAAAATTAAATGTAAATCATAAAACAAAACAATCTTTCACAATTTATTACTCAAGCAACTCGACAAATTTAAACTAAGTTTTGTCGACTTACTCTATAACCTACATGCTAAATACATAAAATTTATATTATAGGAAATTTTTCTTTACAATAAAGAGAAACATAAAATATAATATACACAAGTCCACAACATATCATATATATAAATAAACTATTTTACATAAATTCACACATTTATTTATAATATTTGTAGATCAATTATACTATGTGAAATCTAAAATTACTTACTCAATTTATTTGACTAAAATATTCCTGTTTTATGATTTTTTCTTTTGTATCACATTTTTCATCGAGTAACTCGACAAACTTGATTTTTAGTTTGTCGAGTTACTCGGGTAATTTCAACAATGCATATTTTTCATTTTTTTCGTTTTGTTTTTTTATTTAAATTATGAAATATACTTATAATTTCTGTAATGAATATTATTATAAATTACGTTAAAATATTTATTACAATTATTCATTAAAAAAAACATTTATTTTCGTAATATAATTTGACATATTTATTCTAACAAAAAACTTCATTAATATAACAAATTTTTACTACAATGTATTTTCATAATTTATGATGAAATCTATTTAATATGAATTTCTTATAATAAATTTATTATAATCACAACATTATTATAATAATATAATAATTGATTAATAATATATTACTACAGAATTGCTTTTATTATGCTATAAATTTATTATAACAATTTTTAGTTATAATATGTTATACTAATTGCTAAAATAAAATAAAATAAAATAAAATATATTGTATTACTTGATTATGATATATATAAAATACTCATAAATCTCAAATTTGGATTTGTCAAGTTACTAGATAAATTAGTCATAATAAAAGAATATATAATATATTGTATTAATTGATTATGATATATATTAAATTTATATCATATATATTTTATTTTGTTATCTTCTAATAAATAATCAATTAAATACAAATATATGTATGCTTCATTTATCAAATAAGTGAACAAATCCAAATTTCATGTTGACACGTTCCTCGAATAATAATATTACAACATTCAAATTAAACAAAATAATCAATGTATTAAATAATTTAAATAAAAAAAGATTAAAAAAATGAAAATTGTGCATTTTATTATTGGCTCGAGTAACTCGGGAAACTCAATTTTAACTTTGTCGAGTTATGCTCTACAATGAATAATCAGTTCTTTTATATCAATAATATTTCATATTCTATAACCTAATATAATATGTTATAATAAAATAGCTATTATAAAATAAAATAAAATCTAAATCATAAAACAAAACAATTTTTTACTTAAGCAACTCGACAAATTGAAAATAAATTTTGTCGAGTTACTCTATAACCTACATGCTAAATACATCTATTTTATATTATAGAAATTTTCTGTTTACAATAAAGAGAAACATAAAATATAATATACACAAGTCCACAAAATATCAAATATATAGAAAAACTATTTTACATAAATTCACACATTTATTTATAATATCTGTAAATCAATTATACTAAGTGAAATCTAAAATTACTTATTCAATTTATTTGACGAAAATATTCCTGTTTTATGATTTTTGCTTTTATACCACATTTTTCATCGAGTAACTCGACAAACATGATTTTTAGTTTGTCGAGTTACTCGAGTAACTTCAACAATGCATATTTCTCATTTTTTTGTTTTCTTTTTCTATTTAAATTGTGTGCTATACTTATAATTTCTGTAATAAATATTATTATAAATTAGGTTAAAATACTTATTACAATTATTAATTAAAAAAAACACATTTATTTTCGTAATATAGTTTGACATAATTATTGTAACAAAAATATTCATTATTATAACAAATTTTTACTACAATTTATTTTCATAATTTATGATGAAATCTATTTAGTAGAAATTTGTCATAACAAATTTATTTTAATCACTACATTATCATAATAATGTAATAATTGATTAATAATATATTACTACAAAATTGCTTTTATTATGCTATAAATTTATTATAACAATTTTTAGTTATAATATGTTATACTAATTACTAAAATAAAATATATTGTATTAATTGATTATGATATATATTAAATTTATATGATATATATTCTATTTTACTATGTTCTAATAAATGATACATTAAATAAAATTTTATATATGCTTTATTTATCAACTTACTCGACAAATCTAACTTTCAGCCTCATGAGTTTCTTGAAAAATAACACCACTAAATAAGAATAAAGAATTATTTAAATGTATGACATACTTTAAATAAAAAAGGGAAACAAAATAATGGAAATTTTAAATTTCATTCGTTCGTCGAGTAACTCGGGCAACTCGATTGTCAGTTTGTCGAGCTACTTGAGCTATTGAATAGATTAATTTCGTATCACAATGTTAATCGAGTAACTCGACAAACGTGATTTTGGCTTTGTCGAGTTACTCGATTAACTTTAACAATGCATATTTCTCATTTTATAGTTTACTTTTTGTATTTAAATTATGTAATATACCTAAAAAAATTTATTTTTTAGTTTTTTCGTGTTATTTTTTTACCAACTCGAGGAACTCAAATTTAGATTTGTCGAGTTACTAAATAAATTAATCATAATAAAACAATATATTATATATTATATTGATTGATTATGATATATATTAAATTTATATAATATATATTTTATTTTGCTATATTCTAATAAATAATCAATGAAATACAATTATGTATGTGCTTCATTTATCAAATAAGTTAACAAATCCAAATTTCATGTTTACACGGTTCCTCGAATAATAATATTACAACATTCAAATTAAACAAAATACTCAATGTATTAAATAATTAAAATAAAATAAGCTTAAAAAAATAAAAACATATCATATATATAAAAAAAACTATTTTACATAAATTCACACATTTATTTATAATATTTGTAAATCAATTATACTCAGTAAAATGTAAAATTACTTACTCAATTTATTTGACCAAAATATTCCTGTTTTATAATTTTTGCTTTTGTATCACATTTTTCATCGAGTAACTCGACAAACGTGATTTTTAGTTTGTCGAGTTACTCGGGTAACTTCAACAATGCATATTTATCATTTTTTTTGTTTTCTTTTTTTATTTAAATTATGTAATATACTTATGATTTCTGTAATAAATATTATTATAAATTACGTTAAAATATTTATTACAATTAGTCATTAAAAAAAACACATTTATTTTCATTATCTAATTTGACATATTTATTCTAACAAAAAAATTCATTATTATAACAAATTTTTACTACAATTTATTTTCATAATTTATGATGAAATCTATTTAATATGAATTTGTTATATTAAATTTTTTCTAATCACTACATTATTATAATAATGTAATAATTGATTAATAATATATTACTACAGAATTGCTTTTATTATGCTATAAATTTATTATAACAATTTTTAGTTATAATATGTTATACTAATTGCTAAAATAAAATAAAATAAAATATATTGTATTAATTGATTATGATATATATTCTATT
Organism: Forsythia viridissima; assembly: GCA_030279155.1. Taxonomy (NCBI): domain Eukaryota; kingdom Viridiplantae; phylum Streptophyta; class Magnoliopsida; order Lamiales; family Oleaceae; genus Forsythia; species Forsythia viridissima. The sequence continues at coordinate 34,640,782 of CM059036.1, read as the reverse complement.
TTACTATATTCTAATAAATGAAACATTAAATAAAATTTTGTATATGCTTTCTTTATCAAGTTACTCGACAAACCTAAATTTGAGACTCACGAGTTTCTTGAAAAATAACACCACTAAATAAGAATAAAGAATTATTTAAATGTATGACATCATTTAAATACAAAAGGGAAACAAAAAAATGAAAATTTTACATTTCATTCTTTCGTCGAGTTACTCGAGCAACTCGATTTTCAGTTTGTCGAGCTACTTCAGCTATTGGATAGATTGATTTCGTATCACATTTTTAATCGAGTAACTCGACAAACGTGATTTTGAGTTTGTCGAGTTACTCGAGTAACTTCAACAATGCATATTTTTCATTTTTTAGTTTATTTTTTTTATTTAAATTATGTACTACGCTTAAATTTTTTTATTTTTTTATTTTGTCACGTTATTTTTTAACCAACTCGTGAATCTCAGATTTGGATTTATCGAGTTACTAGATAAATTAATCATTATAAAAGAAAATATAATATATTGTATTAATGCTTATAATAATAACCATCGGTAATTATATTATCAAAATCATTTTTCCTTTATAATTATTAATTATAATATTAGTCATAACAAAATTATTAATGATTAATATTAGTCATAATATTAATCATTCGTTTGTCGAGTAACTCGAGGTGCCCAATTTTCAATTTATCGAGTGACTTCAACTGTTAAATATATTGAATTTTTTCCACATTTTTCATCGAGGAACTCGACAAACGTGATTTTCGGTTTGTCGAGTTACTCGAGTAAATTCAACAATGCATATTTTTCAATTTTCAGTTTACTTTTTTTTACTACATAAATTAATTTTATTGTTTGCTAAAATAAAAAAAAAACTAATTTGTAATATATTATATTAATTCATTATGACGTATATTAAATTCATATGATATATATTTTATTTTACTATTAAATTAATTTTTTTAATCTATCATTATAAATTATTATAATAATGTACTAATTAATTAATAACATATCAACACAGAATTAATTTTATTATACTATAAATTTATTATAATTTTTTTTTTATAATATGTTATCGTAATTGCTAAAATAAAATAAAAAATAATATATTGTATTAATTCATTGTGATATATACTAAATTTATATGCTATATATTCTATTTCATTATGTTCTAATAAATGATATACTAAATAAAATTTTGTATATACTTTATTTATCAACATACTCGACAAATCCAAATTTGAGATTCACAAGTTCCTCGAAAAATAACACGCCCACATAAGAATAAAAAAGTATTTAAATGTATTACATAATTTAAATAAAAAAAGAAAACAACATAATGAAATTTTTAAATTTCATTCATTCGTCGAGTAACTCGAGGAATCCCATTTTCAGTTTGTCGAGTTACCTCAACTCTTGAATAGATTAATTTTGTATCACACTTTTGATCAAGTTACCCGACAAACATGATTTTGTGTTTGTCGAGTTACTCAAGTAACTTCAACAACGCATATATTTCATTTTTCAGTTTACTTTTTTTATTTACATTATCTAATGCACGTAAGTTTTTTTATTTTTTTAATTTGTGATCTTATTTTTTAACCAACTCGTGAATCTCAAACTTAATATAATATGTTATACTAAAATAGCTATTATAAAAAACATTTAAATTTTGTTTTAAATTAATATAATATATCATCTCTAACTTTATTAACTAATATTTATATATTTATTTTTCTTTATTTTAAATCATTTGCTATTTTTTCCCCACACATGCGTAACTTTTGTTCACTCTCTATCTTGTTTTGTTTTAGTTGTTTTTTCTCTTTCCTTTCAAGCTTGGAAATTATTTTTTTGTTCTATCTGTCAAGTCATTGAATAACTCAGTTATATTTTTTTTACTCTAGCATGTATGCTAAGATTTTATATTAAATTATATATGATATAAAATTATTTTACATTACATCAAATTTTATTAATATGATAATTATATTTTATGTAATTTTAACCTGTTTAATATACCAACTAATGTAAATAAATACAAAATACAAATATATCTTGCATTCTACATATATATTCTTTCTTTCACTTTATTATTTCATATTATATCCTATCAATAAACTATTCTCAACATACAATTTTTTCCTACAGATTTCACTGACGTGCAACGCACGGCCTTAAAACTAGTATATATATATATATATATATATATATATATATATATATATATATATATATATATATATATATATATATATATATATATGCTCTTATGTAGCACAATTAATTTTGAAAAACACTAAATCATTTTCTAATTTTTGCATAAAAATTTTAAGAATTTTGTATATATTTTGAATTTTTTTAAATTTTTTGGGTTATTGATTATTATGTTGTATGGTTTCTATTAGTTTAATAAATAAAAAATTTTATTTTTGAGTTTGTGGTTTTTGGCATATACTTGATCGAGTAACTCGGCAATCTCAATTTTGAGTTTATCGAGTTACTTGATAAAGTGAGAATATGTATTTAGTTTTTTTTTTTTTTTTTGGTTTTATTTTTGATTTATATTATTTGTTAAATTTAATTTTTTGGTATTTGTTTTCCGCGTATACTTGATCGAGTAACTCGAGAATCTCAATTATGAGTTTGTCGAATTACTTGATAAAGTAACCACACGCATAAATTTTTTTATTTTATCATTTATTATAACATATTATAATATAATATATATCATATAAAATTATTATAATATATTTTATTTTATTTTATCAATTATTATAACATATTGTAATAAAAATTTAGTATAATAATTATATCAATTTATTATAATAATTATAATAATTATATCAATTTTTATTATAATAATCAACTTTTATTATAATTTATAATTATAATAAAATTTAATATCAATTTACTATAATAATAATTTATTATAAATAAAAAAAATTATTTTTGAGTTTGTGATTTTTGACATATAATTAATCGAGTAACTAAGCAATTTCAATTTTGAATTTGTCGAGTTACTTGAGAAAATGAGCATATGCATATATTTTTTTTTTTGGTTTTTTTTTATATTATTTGTTAAATTTAATTTTTTGGTATTTGTTTTTGGCATATAATTGATTGAGCAACTCGACAATCTCAATTTTGAGTTTGTCGAGTTATTTGATAAAGTAAGCACATGCATATTTTTTTTTATTCGATCATTTATTATAACATGTTATAATAAAATTATTATTATATAAAATTATTATATATTATATTAAATTATTAAAATATATTATATTTTATTTTATCAATTATTATAACATAGTGTAATAAAAATTTATTATAATAATTATATCAATTTATTATAATAATTATATCAAATTTATTACAATAATAAATTTTTATTACAATTAATAATTATAATAAAATTTAATATCAATTTATTATATCAATTTGTTATAATATCAATTTATTATAAATAAAAATTTTGATTTTTGAGTTTGTGGTTTGTGGCATATAATTGATCGAGTAAGTCGGCAATCTCAATTTTGAGTTTGTTGAGTTACTTGAGAAAGTGATCATTTTGGTTTTATTTTTGATTTATATTATTTGTTAAATTTAATTTTTTGGTATTTGTTTTCGACATATAATTGATCAAGTAACTCGGCAATCTCAATTTTAAGTTTGTTGAGATACTTGATAAGGTAAGCACATGCACAAATTTTTTTATTCTATCATTTATTATAACATATTATAATAAAATATATATCATATAAAATTATTATATATTTTATTTTATTTTATCAATTATTATAACATAGTTTAATAAAAATTTATTATAATAATTATATCAATTTTTATTATAATTAATAATTATAATATCATTTAATATCAATTTATTATAATATAAATTTGTTATAATATCAATTTATTATAAATAAAAATTGGATTTTTTAGTTTGTGGTTTGTGGCATATAATTGATCGAGTAAGTCGACAATCTCAATTTTGAGTTTGTCGAGTTACTTGAGAAAGTGACCATATACATTTTTTTTTGTTTGGTTTTATTTTTGATTTATATTATTTGTTAAATTTAATTTTTTGGTATTTGTTTTTGGCATATAATTGATTGAGTAACTCGACAATCTCAATTTTGAATTTGTCGAGTTACTTGATAAAGTAAGCACACGCATAAATTTTTTTATTCTATCATTTATTATATTATATTATAATAAAATATATATCAAATAAAATTATTATAATATATTTTATTTTATTTTATCAATTATTATAACATATTGTTATAAAAATTTATTATAATAATTATATCAATTTATTATAATAATTATAATAATTATATCAACTTCTATTATAATTAATAATTATAGTAAAATTTATAACAAAATTTATAAAAAAAAACATAATAAAATTTATAATCAATTAATAATTATAATAAATGTATTATAATATCAATTTGTTATAACAAATTTATTATAATCAATTAATAATTAACTAATATTAATTTATTATAATATCAATTTGTTATAATATCAATTTATTATAATACCAATTACTATGTAAATTTTTTTAATTTGTTATGTTTTATTGTGGCCGATTGCTCGGATAAATTAGTGGGCGATCGCCAACATAGTTTATGCAAAAGCAGAATATAAATATGTTGTGTTGGGTGATTGCACGGAATAAGCTTAGGTGATCGCCTAGGATGAATTTTTTGTTTTTTATTTGAAGAAATAGTTTGTCGAGTATAGTTACGTTATTGAGTTTCTCGAGTTACTCGACAAAGTTCATTGTATTAAATTTTTTTTAGCCTATTATAATTTGAAATAAATTTTTATTTTTTTAAAGGAGTATTAAAAAAATATTAATATTTTAGTACATAATACAAAATAGACAAAAAGACAAACTTGAAAAAATATTAAATTTTCCCAACTACTAAAATATACCACACTTTATTTCATTAAAAGTATTTCTCTTTTTCAATATCTCTCTCACCACACTTCTTTTCATAAAATTTTCCCAATCTGATTTTATGTTTTTCATTTTGTAATTACCATTTCGAAGATTATTTTATTATTTGAAAAGATAAACTCGACAGTTTAAAAAGTATAAAGATCTTAAAAATTTTCCTAAATTAAAAATAATTTCACCCTTCATATCTTTAGTATTAGTTATATGTATCGACGATTTGATAAGATTATTTACTTATTTTTATTTAGATAAGTTTGGAATGGAAATTTAATATATTTAGTTTGAGGTATTTGGCATATACTTGATCGAGTAACTCGACAATCTCAATTTTGAGTTTGTCGAGTTACTTGAGAAAGTGAGCATATCCATATGTTTTGTTTTCATCTTTTTTTTTAAATTTAATTTTTCGATATGTGTTATTGTAGTGAAGTTAGTTGAAGAACTTAGGTTGACTATCCGAGAAAGTTATTGATTATATATATATATATATATATATATATATATATATATATATATATATATATATATATATATATATATATATTTATGCTCTTATGTAGTACAATTAATTTTGAAAAACATTAAATAATTTTCTAATTTTTGCATAAAAAGTTTAAGAATTTTGTATATATTTTGAATTTTTTTTAATTTTCTAGGTTATTGATTATTATGTTGTATGGTTTTTATTATTTGAATAAATGTAAAAAATTAATATTTTAGTTTGAGGTTTTTGCCAAATACTTGATTGAGTAATTCGGCAATCTCAATTTTGAGTTTGTTGAGTTAATCGATAAAGTAAGCATATTCATAAATTTTTTGAGGTTATATTTTTGATTTATATTATTTAGTGAAATTTAATTTTTTGGCATTTGTTATTGTAGTCAAGTAAGTCGATGAACTTAAGTTGATTACACAAGAAAGTTAGTGATATTTTAAATATATTTTTGCTCATATGTAGTACAATTTACTTTCAAAAACACTTAATAAGTTTCTAATTTTTGCATAAAAAGTTTAAGAATTTTTCATATACTTTGTATATTTTTAGTTTGTTGGGTTTATGCTTATTATTTTGTATGGTTTTTATTATTTTAATAAATAAAAAATGTTATATTTTAGTTTAAGATAATTTTTTTTTACCTTTATGTTTATTATTATTAAATATATGTATCCAATAATATTAATTTAATAGAATAAATAATATTACATTAAAAACTACATTATATAGATTCGTTAAATATGAATTACAGCATTGCATTGCATTTTAGAAGGCTGATTTCTATACATTAGCAAAAAACTTTTAATACTACTAACAAAATACAACCTTGATTCATGAACATGAACAAAAGAAAGCAATGCATAAGCGGATATGATTATTTTCATTTTCAAACTTTTTTTTTCTTTTGCAACTCGTGAATTTCCATTTGTTTTTGATGTAGTCAGTTTGTCTGGTTTGTCTACATTGTCGGATGAGATTGGATGTTCTTCATTTTGTCTTTTTTTTGGGATTTAGACACAGGTGCAGGCGGGAAAATAATCTGTTTCACTGCATTTGAAAATGTTTGTCCATGAAGAGGCAATGGTGTTTTAGTGTTGTATGCTATGTCTTTCCCTTTGTCGGTTTTTGATCCTGTAGTTGTAGAAGTGGTCGAAGTGGAAGGAACTGGTTTGTTGAGGAAGATAATGTCATATTTGTATTCATCTTTAGATAAATCTTTCTTCATTCCTTTGATGTAAAAGAACTGATCTTCCTCTAACGTGATTCTGATTTTGTCTAATACCTGTGATCCACTATCCATTAGTTGTTTGGTTGTGTACTGTAAGAACGTCTCCGTCGTTTCTCCAATCATAGTCCCAGATGACGATCATGTTGAGTCTTCTAGTTCCACATATACACGTGCTCTAACATATAAAAGAATTTGAAAATGTTGCAAGTTTAAATAATTCTAAATAATAAATATTTTTTGAAGCATGTGGTACCGTGGTATTGCAACTGCATGGGGAAATTTGCAGAAGACACATTCATATGTCTCATTGAAATCAGCGCTTGATACTTTCTTGCAGGTGTTGCAAGACATGTACCAAAAGGATTGCTTAAATACTCTCACATATGCACGTGCAAAAACCCAGAAATATCCCTGACCTGTTAGCTATTTTGGAAGACAAATTTGTATAAAGATTTTGCAATAGTGTAATGCATTTTTCTATATATTATTTAATTAGAATTAGACTTACTCCAGATAGCAGTTGTGGAATATGTTGAATCTCTGTTATGTTGTTTACGTCTGGTGTCGAAATATCCTTTGTTGTTGAGGATGGATAGATCTTAGTCAATATCATTTCATCTAATTTGTCATAATTTGCTTCAACCCTTGCACAAGGTGTAAATATATATATAGTAGGTAGAGGTTGAATGTAAGATAATAAATAAATAAATTGTTATCAAGATGTTAGTTGAACCATTTGTTCCAAATGAGCATTGAAGGAGAAGATGCTATTTGCCTTTGTTGAAATTGAAAGACCTGTATATGAAATAAATATACAGATATATTGATTGAAAGAGCTAATATTGCCTATAAGTGTCCTAACATTCCATTGATAAGTAAAAAAAAAAAGATTGACAAGATAGTACCACTAAAAGATGTTACTTTGAGATGATTCCTAATAATGATTTGTTTCTTGCTTAAGTTATCGGCAATGAAACGGCATTCTTTTTCCACAAAATTATCACACATGGTTAATAACACAGTGTTGAAGCTAGTATACAAATAGAGAAAATGTGTGAGAAAGTAGTATATGAATTCGTTTAATAATATTGTAATTATTGAAATTTGGATTTATATTTTAAAATAATATAGCTAGTTTATATACAAACCTCATGTCAATGAGAACTATATCTTGAATATACGTCTGTGTTTCAAATCTAATTTGAACAAGTCTTTTAGGTTTAATGTCGATTGCAACTCCAATGATACATAAAGAAAAAAAGAACAAATTGTTATACATGAAATGTGTTATACATAAAATGTTTAGTGTGAAATTTTAAAACGTGTAACTATAATATAAATACATGGAAAAAAACAAATATAATTTTGTAAAATATGAAGAAGTACTGATACCAGATTTTGAGTCCATGTAGGGTTCCAATTTGTTGAAATGAACAAAATTGTATGTAGAAGATATCAAAGCACTGTGGTCTCCATCTATTTCTTGTACTCTAGTTCGACCAGATATCGTCCACTGTATTTCACCCATAGAAGCTTGATACTCAGGCTTCGCAAGCTTAGGTTTTGCCGAGGAGTAACTTGTCTTCGTATGCTGGGATGTTGGCATCGTAGATAGTTGCATGGACTTTATTTTTCTGTATAATAGCATGCATTAAAATTAGATATTTTGAAAAAAAAAATGTATAAAGGTTGGTTAGATGTAGTTTTGTACTATTAGCAAAGATAATTTAAAGTTGTAATATATTAGTGAAAGAAAAAAATTCGAAAATATATTATGTGTCTCTAAATAAGTAAATCAACGAACATATATAGTGGATTTAGATAATATACCTCTGGATCCATGAGTACCATATTCTGGTATTTAGTTGGGCTTCGCTGAGCTATTCTTGCAAATGATTTTTCCACAACTATAATTTTTGATGTCCAATTTGTATCATTGAGAAAAATATTTGATATTAACTTGTATTGTCTTTCCATTGTTTGGTACTGAAAAACAAAAGAAAATTTAAATAAAAGAGTGAAGTTAGGTTTTGAAAATGAAATGATATTTATGCTAATATTGAATAGTAATAGTATATGTTTGAATATAGTACGTACTTGTATTGCAATTGTTAGAAACGAGTATGAGAAGAATGACAATTAAAGACGTGAGTACAAATATAAATATGGAATGTTTTGTGTTTTTTTCTTTTTTTTTTGTAATCAGAGGGGATGTATATATATAGAGGTATATAGTAACTATCATTTTAAAATTATATATATCTATGTATGTAGATTTCTTATACGTGTATGATGAGGATGAGTAGAATAAAGATCATGTAGACATGTGTACAACAGAAGATATGTGTACATTTGAGATGTAATTATTTAGTTGTCTTTATTAGAGGTACGATTAGATGTGGGAGTATGCAACATAGTAATGCATATTTTCTTGTATCAATTTCTCCCAAATCCCTGAAATCAAGTATTAAGGTAATTTTAGATATTTTGAGGTTACAGGTGTTGATATTCATTCATTTAAATATAAAATTATATAAGATATGGAGAAGATATTATATTATGAATAACTATGCACTTGGTCGAGTAACTTGACAAATGTATCACTTGGCAAACACTATAAAAAAAAAATTTCCATGTAGTCGAGTTATTTGATGAACTCAAGTACGTCGAGTACCTCAATGAAGTCAATGAGAAAAACCATATATATAATTTATTTAAAAAATTATGTTTCATAATAAGATTTTGAAATCTTAAATACATTTTAGTCTAATTTTATTTTGATTTTAGTTTCAGCTATTTGATATATAATTAATCGAGTAACTTGATGAACAAAAAATGATATTTAACAAATTCAGCAAATTTTTTTTTAAAGATTTTTTATTTCGCATTTGTTCTTGTAGTTGAGTGAGTCGAGAATGTGTTGGAGTTTATCAACATACTCAAAAAAGTCGAATTGAAATTTTTTTTATTGAAAGTTCTATTTCTTAAAAAAAATATTCATTTAGTAAAGCAACTTGACAAATAAATAATTTTGAGAAACTTCACTAAGTTTTTCAAATTAATTTAAGAAATTTAGTTTTTTTGGGAACTTGACAAACTCAACATGAATGAATATAATGTATTTTATATAGTTTGGTTGTTGTAATTATATTGGCAAGCAAATACACTATGTAACTATATCTACTACTAAAGAGAATTTTACACAATTTGACATAGATTTAATAAGTTCAAAATATGGTAGTGATTGGAATTTTCATTACAAAAAAAACAAAAAAACAAAACTTTCACACTAATAATGTGCCCTAAACTCCTTATCTGAATGAATATGTGTTACCACCTGATTTTGATAGGGCCTCCACGTCAGTAAAGGCCCAACAAGGACTTCATAAATTCTAAGAGAGCATCGGAAGCCCATCAAACATCTTAGCATTCTTGAAATAGAGTATGGCGAGGCCTACGGAGGGTCTCGACATTCATGGCCGACCCATAGGGTCTCGTCGGGCTTCGTATTTATTATGACTAGCAGGCAGCACGATATTTTGGAATGACCAGAGATATAATTGAAGACAGATTGCATTGGATTGGCACACGGATCCTCACAAGGAAACCAAATCGTAATCTCCTAAAGATTAGGCAACGTGATAAGCTCAAATAAGGTAGATAAACTTGGAGATTGCCCCGACAATGAATCATCCATATCCCATAAGGAAGGAGGATCCAGTCGGGTATCTAATTGATTTGTTTCCTAAATCAATTAGGGCTCTTGCACTATAAATACAACGTCTCCGGTTGTTCTAAGGTACGCTCTTTTTTGCACTTGAATTTTACCCTAAACTCTTCTCAAATCTCTGCTTGCTTGTCCCTTCCACACCCAATTACTTTCGCCCCCCGTGTATTACTCTTATATCGACAGTTGACTTGATCGTCGGAGTACCAACGATCGCCAGATCCTTTTTATCTGGAGATTTTGGTGCCTAACAATTGTCTGAGTGTGCAGGTAACATACAAGTTGGCAGATGAGTAATTGGAGATCTGTTGACACGTGGATGGTGCAGGTTCCGAAGTCAACAGATTGGCGCAGTATGTGGGAAACAAAAAATGTTACACAACCAAAAAACTTGTGGTAAAAACGTGTTTTCTACCAGGAAAAGCATGGCAACTGAACATTCCATGGAGGAGGAAGTCGAATCCCACTACACTGACCTGCGGCAGGAGAGCGTTCAAGACCTACAGAACGTAACCCGCCACAAGAGGAGAAGACAACGGCAAAAACGGACGGTTGAACAAATGAACCAGGACCTGAGGCTGGACAACGCCCGGATAAAGGCAGCGCTTGATCTGTTAGAGAATCAATCCCTCCAATACGGACCCAAGCGCAGTCGTTCCTGGAGAATCCCCTCACGATCCAGCTCAATAGAAAGCCGTCGGTCTTAAGATGACCCGCGCCTGTTTTAAATGGTCGAAACCCTCGAAACCTCGTTCAGAAGCCCTCGCAGGTTGACCAGAGGGAGAGACCTCTTCCGACGCGAGAGAACTGGCCCGTTCTTACTGCTAGCGTGTTTGACAGGTTGGGGTGGGATCCTCCATAGCACCACTCCTGCCAGTACACAACAGGCACAGCGAACACAGCGAGGCCCAGACGGAGAGGAGGAAGGACCCGAAACAAAGCTATGCGAGGCCCGAAGAGGAGAAGGAGAGGCTAGAATGCTACGAGGACGATGACGACGAGAATCTCTCATTCACTAATTATATAAAGGCCATGGAAATACCCACGAACTTTCGGATGCCTCTCATGGACAAATATAATAGGAGAGGCGACCCTACGGATCACATTAATATATATATAAGATGAAGCTCCAAGGTTAATCCCTTCAGTGAAGTGTCAGAATTTCCACACCACACTCACATCTGACGGGAAGAAGTGGTACAATAAACTGAAGCCAATGAGCATCCGAAGCTGGCCTCAGCTCAAAAGGGAGTTCGTCAATGCCTTCATTGGTAATCGGACGATGATAGCAGACATTGCCTAGTTCAACGACATTCGACAGAAAGAAGGAAAAATAGTCAAGAGCTATTTCAAGATGTTCAATAACGTTATCAACAAAATCGAGACTGTAACCGATGAAAAAGCCTTGGACGTGTTCATGACTGGACTTCATATACGCACTCTCTTCTGGAGAGACGTACACAACAGTCAACCGAAGACTTACAGTCAGCTGGTAGACTTGGTCTAGTGTAAAATCCGATCAGAAGAAATGATCGAAAACAAGAAGAAGGCTGAAAGGAAAAGAGGAGATCACTACAGAAGAGAGGGACGACGCTCTCCTGAACCCTGTTTCAACTACTTTCAGGGAAGGCGTTCTCCTAGATAGCTGAACAATCATTACAAGAGGTTCAACCAGATGGAGATAGCCCCTGCCCCCATCCAAAAATGCCCGCAGTGGCCTCCTTGCCAGCAACAGCACCACCCAAGTTCTATCGTATACACAGGACTAGAGTACATAACATGGAAGATTGCCCTAACGTGAAAGAATTGATCAATTACAGAAACCACAGACAGGGAGAGGAGAATCGACCCATGCGAGGATGTCGAGGGCCGTCCACCCAGGGACGAAGACCTCCTCCTCGACGCCAGGACGATGGGCTTCGCCGCAATGATGAAAGGAATGACAGAAACAGGGACCTGCTAAGGGCAGAAGGGCCCGCAGGAGCTCTCCCAGTTTGAGAAATAAACACGATCATAGGAGGGCCCTATGTTGGAGGGCACACGATGAACTCGTTGTGAAACTACGCAAAGGCAGCAAGAGAAGAACCCATGGAGAGTTGGCAGGTCCATGGACACTGACCAAGAGCACCGCAAATCTTGTTCACTGAGGAAGACGAGGCCGGCATACACTACCCTCATTGTGATGCCCTGGTGGTCCGTGCCGTCATCGCCAGGAACAGGCTGGGACGGATGTTGATCGATGATGGAAGCACCGTGAATATCATGTTCGACAGTGCCTTCGATCAAATGGATGTGGATCATGAACTGACGGCCATCTCAGAGCCACTATTCAGCTTCACGGGAGATAGCCTTGTCCCGCGAGGAAGGATTATCCTCGCGGTAGACTTCAGAGAACCCCCGTGCCACCTCAGGAAGTTTATGGAATTCCTGATAGTGGATACACATTCCGCCTACCATGGAGTCCTCGGAAGACCTACGTTGAAGGATTTGCAAGCGGTCACGTCCATACATCACTTGGCGATGAAGTTCTCGATGCCGGGAGGGGTCGCCAAGATTTGCAATAATCAGACAGAGACGAGGGCATGCTATATGAACGCAATACGAAAAGTGGCAAAGCGCGAGGATGTCACCCCGTCGGTAATGACCATACATTCGGAGCCAATGGATGTTGACCATGAAAAGATGGACGACGAAATGATACTGGACGAGGGCCTGGACCTCCTAATCATAGGCTCGGATTCTCTTGCCTCCCCAAGCGGGGAGCTGGAAGCATTTTTGGTGAATTCTTCAGAATCAACCCAAGCATTGCAGGTGAGAGAGAAACTCGAAGAAAAGATGAAGGGAGAATTGAAGCAGTTCCTGCAAGAGAACACAGATATCTTCACGTGGAAGCACAGTGATATGGTGGGGATCGACCCGTCTGTGGCATGCCAAGCCCTAAAGGTGGATCCAAAAATGTACCCCAAGATACAAAAAAGAAAACCTTTGAGCACCGAGCGATACAGTGCCCTGAAGAAAGAGGTTGATAAGCTGTTAGCCAATAGATTCATCAGAGAAGCAGTCTACCCCCAATGGGTATCTAAGCCGGTGCTGGTAAGAAAGAGCACCAAGAAATAGAGGGTATACATAGACTTCTCGGACCTAAACCAAGTGTGTTCTAAAGATAGCTTTCTTCTACTGCGTATCAACCACCTGGTCGATGCGACTACTGGCCATAAGCTACTTAGCTTCATGGACCCCTACTCGGGCTACAACCAGATCCCGATGTTCAAGGGAGACGAGGATCACACTTTGTTCATCACAGACCGAGGGTTATACTGTTATAGGATGATACTCTTCGGCTTAAAGAACGTGGGAGCCACATATCAGCGGTTGGTAAATTGCATGTTCGCAGGACAGATCTGAAATACTATAGAAGTGTACATTGACGATATGCTCGTAAAAAGCATGAATGCCGAGGACCACATAGGGCACTTGAGAGGGATGTTCGGAGTCCTCCACAAATACCGCATGAAGCTTAACCCCATGAAGTGCATCCTCAGAGTGGCGCCCGGGAAGTTCCTCGAATACATGGTCAACGAATGCGGGATAGAGGCTAATCCCGAGAAGATTAAGGTGCTCATCGAGATGCGGTCACCATCTTTTCCCAAGGAAGTTCAGAGCCTGACGGAAAGGTTAGCGGCCCTAAACCGGTTCATATCCAAGATAACCGATCGTTGCCAGCCTTTCTTTCAAACCATCAAAGGATGGAAGAGGTTCGAATGGATCGAAGAATGCGAAAAGGCCTTCCAAGACCTCAAGGTCCTCCTCAGAAAGGCCCCGCTGCTGTCCAAACCAATAATGGAGAAACGTTATTTGTTTACCTCACCGTGTCTGAAAAAGCAGTAAGTTCGGTCTTAATCTGAGAAGAAGGCCCAGTTCAGCTTCCTGTCTACTATGTAAGTAAAGTCCTACAAGATGTTGAGAAGAGGTACCCAGACATGGAGAAACTTGCCCTATCTTTGATCATCGCCTCTCAAATACTCTGGCCGTACTTCCAGTCTCATAGCATCGATGTCTTGACAAGCCTCCCTCTGAGACAGATACTCCAAAAGTTGGACACCTCAGGAAAGCTGATGAAATGGTCAGTCGAACTCAACCAATTCGATATCTCCTATAAGCCAAGACCCTCCATAAAAGGACAGGCTTTGGCAAATTTTGTGGCTGAATTCGCCCATATCCCCGAGGGCTCGCTTGAGGCCTGACCCTAGGAGGTACCAACATGGAAATTATATGTTGACGGATCCTCGGGCAAGGCCGGAGCTGGAGCCAAGATTTTGCTAGTCAGCCCCGATGGCCACAATCTCAACTGCAGGCTTCACCTGGAGTTCAAAGTTTCAAACAACGCAGCAGAATACGATGCGCTCCTGGCAGGCTTGAGGCTGGCGCAAGAGATGAAGGCAAGAAAACTACAAATTCACAGCGATTCGCAGCTGGTCGTTAGTCAAGTCAATGGGACCTTCGCAGCCCGCGAACAGTCTATGGTGACATACTTGACGAAGGCTAAGGACCTATTATCCCACTTTGAGGTATACGAACTCCTACAAATTTTGCGAATGGAAAATGGCTACTCGGATGCCCTTTCAAAGTTGGCAAACATCAGAGACTCCGACCTGATGAAGGCTATCCTGGTCAAAAAGCTCAACCGGCCATCCATAGACGAGTCTCTAGCATCCATTGCCATGACGATAGCTGAATCCCCTAGATGGATGAAGGAAATTATCGCATACTTGACCAACCAAGTACTGCCAAGTGACAAACAAGAAGAACAAAAGGGCCGCAAAGTTCGTATTACAAGACGAGATCCTATATAAGAGAGGCTTCAGCCACCCCCTTCTACGCTGTTTGACACAGGAAGAAGCAGTGTACGTGATGAAAGAGATACACGAGGAAATCTGTGGTAACCCCTCAGGAGGACTAGCTCTGGCATAGAAAGCCTTGAAGCAGGGGTACTATTGGCCAACCATGAAGAAAGATTATCATGACTACACGAAGAAGTGTGACAGGTGCCAGAAATTTGCTACTATACCAAAGCTCCCAGCTCAGAACCTTACCCTGGTCACCAGTCCTTGGCCTTTCACCAAGTGGGAGATCGATTTCATAGGTCCCCTCCCAACTGGAAGGGGTGGGGTAAATTCGCGATCGTAGCGGTATACTACTTCACCAGGTGGTGCAAAGCTGAACCCCTGGCCAAAATTACGGAGGAGAATACGTGGAAATTTGTGTGGAAAAATATCATCTGTCACTCAGAATCTTCCACTCTCTCGTTTCTGATAATGGCCCACAGTTCACTGGAAAGAAGTTCAACTCGAACTGTGAGGACCTTGGTATTCGAAGAGATTTCTCAACTCCCTACTATCCACAGTCTAATGGCCAGGTGAAAGTTGTGAACAAGATCGTCAAGCATACCCTTAAACAGAGGCTAGAATCTGCCAAAGGAGGGTAGACGGAAGAATTACCCGAGACTCTATGGTCCTATCGAACCACTTCTTGGACGGCGATAGGTGAAACCCTATTTTCCATGGCATACGGGGCGGAGGTAATAATTTCCATCGAAGTAGGGCTACCATCTCCCAGGCACTTACGCTTCGACGAAGTGATAAATGACGATCTACGCAGGGCGAACCTGGACTTGCAGGACGAAAGACACGTAGACTCGCAGCTTCGCCTCGCGATCTACCAAAGAAAAATGGCTAGATACTACACTCCAAAGTCAGAGGCAGGAGTTTTTGCGTCAATGACTTTGTCTTGAAGAACGTATTCCAGGCTAATAGAGAGGTGGGAGCTGGAACCCTCGGGCCCACTTGGGAAGGTCCTTACAAGATCATTGAAAAAATCCAGTCAGGAACCTACAGATTAGAAGACTAGGAAGGAAGGGAGACGAGGCATCCCTAGAATATTGCCCATCTACGGCCATATCATCAGTAGTTTTATTTTACACTTCTCAATTTTCCAGCATTGTTTCCGATGTCTCTAGACACCGCATCTTCAATAAAGTTCATGGTTTTTCGAAACAAAAGTGTTCCCTGTCACACAATACCAAGTAAAGACAATTTGGCAGTGAGGGAGTGTGGTTCGCGGCCATCTCTGTCAACTCGCTGGATAAACATTCAACGCGTAATTAAGCAAGTAAATGCAATTCAGTAGCGAGGGAGTGTGATTCGTAGCCAACTCTGTCAACTTGCTGGATAAACATTCAACGCGTAATTAAGCAAGTAAATACAATTTGGCAGTGAGGAAGTGTGGTTCGTAGCCAACTCTGTCAACTCGCTGGATAAACATTCAACGCATAATTAAGCAAGTAAATACAATTCGACAGTGAGGAAGTGTGGTTCATGGCCAACTCTATCAACTCGCTGGATAAACATTCAACGCGTAATTAAGCAAGTAAATGCAATTCGGCAGTGAGGGAGTGTGGTTCGCGGCCAACTCTGTCAACTCGCTGGATAAACATTCAATACGTAATTAAGCAAGTAAACGTAGTTCGACAGCGAAGGAGTGTGGTTCGCGTTCAACTTAGTCAACTCCCTAGGTAAACATTCAACGCGTAACTAAAACGAATAAAGATAAAGGATTTTCGTTGGCCTACATAGAGTGCAATTCGTCAAACTTCATCGCCAATACTTTGTACAACTCGCAGTTAAGCACGTGACTGTGGGAGGTATACATTTCGGCCAGTTTCAACAACTCTGTCAATTCTACGTTATCTGTTGCCTTCCCAAAGGTGGAAGTCCAATACTTATGAACTAAGGCCGCTGTTGTGGCAGCCGGGGCTGGAAGTTTTCCTAAGACCGTAGGGTCCAGCTTGTCCCGACAGGACCCAATGTTGATATATTCGTATTTGTCAGGATAAGGAGGTGCAAGGGTTCAGAACGCCTCCTCTCTGCTATTGGCACATGCCTTTCTCTTGCCCAATTGTCTAGCACTTCTCGACGGAGGCACGGATCCTGTAGGAAATGAAGCGGTAGGCACTTCCGATGTCACTTTCGGTGCTAGAGGGATGAAGAAAGGGCTACCCACCATTGCCTCCGGTGTCTACAAAACAGTAACCCCTGGATCAGATGCCGCAGAGAGTACTCGGAGTGGAGAGGGAACATCATCCACGACCCCTCCACGCCTTATCTTAAGCTTTGGGATGCTAGAAAAATAAAAACTCGACATAGCTAGTGACAACCGAGATCTGAATATGGTGGTAGAAGAGCAAAGGTAGGAAAAATGAAATGAAGTCCTACAAGCGTATATATAAGGACGGGAGAATACGAGCGGTCAGATAAACCAGCACGTGGAGAAGGGGTGGATACACCTTAAATAAACCCTAGGAAGATGTAAAGGGTGCGTGAGGATACGCACCTCATGAATGGTACAGTCACCACGGCCTGGTGACACCACCAATACGTATCCCGCGTGGGAACGTAAAGTATGAGAGCTTCGCAAAGTTCGCGAGGGCGTCTTGTCCTGTGAGCTTCGCAATTATGCGGAAGCGAAGGCGGGGCCGAATGCCAAAACTTCAGAATAGAGCACCGGCAGAGGCTCTTCTTTGCCATCCGCCAAAGTTGCCCGGTCCAAATACCACAAGTAATCTATACAAACGAAACAACCATGGGAATTCCAGTACAATCTTATTTTATTCATCATAATTCGGGGTACAAGGCAGAAACAAACAAGCATGATCATTATCCTACTACCCCCACCACCTCTTTGGGTCGGTACATATTGAGATATTAGATCTACTAGGTCCATACACTGGTCTTCGTCATCCCAAGCCTCGTCAGGAGATGGGAATCTGGTTCCACCATGATCGAAAGTCTCCCAAAATCGATACGAGTTGATTTGGTGACTAATTAGGCCATATTGCTAAAAATGTCGTTAACACCTTTTGGCAGATGGCCCCAACCCCCTCACCCGACTCAGGGACGCACCGTTCGAGGCATAGTCAGGCTAAGGCTACTAGGCCCAACCTTCCCGTATGTTTGGTCCTCTGAACGTTGATTAGCTGGGCATTTGGTCCTCTGAATGTTGATTCTCCAATTGGTAGGCATTCTGGACACCGTTTATTTATTCGTACCTCCATAGCAAGTTTGATATGAAAGGTATAGTCACACGACTCAAAAAAAATTGTGACGCTGGAAGCTTATTCACGTAATTTACCAGAGTTATGCATGAGTGAAGAACATGATCAAAGGCCTTTAGTGTTTTTTATAGAGGCTACATGGGAACTTGACACAAGGCAATAAGTGCAACTGTCCAAAAAGGTATTTGGAACGCCACACGACTGTGTTGCCTTTCCACTTACCGGGACATTAAAGACGCTGACTCTTCAGATCCTACAAAGAAGTCAGCACTATTAATGCCCAAGGGAATGCTTCCTCAATTTCAAGACCTACTTCCCATGCCTAGTAGGCAATCTCACTTATGAAATTAAATGCTGGGGCAAAAGATACGCTATGAAAACAAATTTGATAGTCACTGCAGGAACATACGCAAAGAAAGGAAATAAAGTTTTAAGTTTAAATGCATCGCCGCCTCTCTAAGGGTCGGCATAGTGCAGGCCTTCCTCCAACACAGGTGGGGAGATTTGATCATTGGCTTCGCATGGAACGACGTCTGTCGCTGAAGCCTCGGTATGAGCCTGACGAAGGAAAGAGATGTCTCACTCCAGATGGGTTTCTGAGATCCGCTCTACCAACTGCTCGCTTCCTATGGTCATCAAGCGGTGGGCGAGGTCTTGATACTCAGGCATGTCCATGAACGCGTCCTGATATGCCTCCACTGCCTTGACTTCGATGCCCGCACGCTCGGCCCTGACCCTCTCCAACTACTACTCTGCCACAGCCAGCAGCTTCTCTTTTTTCGCTGCGATGATCTCTAGACTGCTGTTCGCGGTGGCTAGCGCGGTCTCAGCTACAAGGGTCTGGTTTTCGGCCAACTTCTGAGCCTCCTCAGCACGCTTCTGAGAAGCTTTGGCAGCCCTCCTCTGATCTCAAGCTTGTTTCAAACTTTCTTTGACAGCCTTCAACTTGATTTCATACTTGGCCCTCGTATCGGCCTCTTTCGTCACAACCAAGTCCAGCTTGAATTGGAGGGCCCTCTTCTCAGACTCTAGCTGTGCCTTCTCGAGACTCATGGCCTTCAAGTCTTCGGACAGCTTCCTGGACTTGGCCTCTTATTCGCTGTATTGACCATCAAAACTTTCCAGGGTGCTGAATAACTCTTTGGTCACAGCCAGTCCCCGTATCAAGTTCTTCTCCGCCATTTGCAGCCGCTAGCGTATTGTGGCTTTCTCAGCTGCTTTTTCCCACTTTTAGGTCCAGTATTTGTACACGCTCGCCGCCATCATCGCAGGATGGGCAGGGAGCAGTTCCATCACAGAAGTTTCTAATTCTCTCTTATGCTGGGAAATGCAGACATGGCTCTCCTGACCAGTCGAGGAGCCAAAATTTTCTGCGCCCTCAGCCTCCTCCATCAGAGTGTGGCGAAGACCGGGGCCTTTCCTCAGCCTGCCTCGTCTTGCGGGCATCCTTCATAAACCTCCCCACGACCGTGAAAGCCTTCCTCTTCCGGGCGGCCGCGCCACCTGTGTCCTCGACAATTCCCTTTCTCTTATCCTTGAGGAGAGCGGAGTCGGGTAGAGGATGGAGGGATGAAGGCGAGGGTAGAGGAGAAACAGTCTGTCCGAGAACTGGTACATCGGAGGTCGAAGGATGGACTCTCCTTAACGGCGTAGCACCCCAGACCTCTTGCGACGGACAAGACGCCACCCGCAGGGGAGTCTGGGTTGAGAAACCCTCTTCACTGGCGGGACGGGCGAGGCGGAGCGCATGAATCTCCTTGAACCTGAAAGATGTTAACATAAACACCAAGATGCAACTCATTAAGGCAACTTTTCATTAAAAAAAAAACATAAATCGCAACTCGCGAGACTCACCTATCAGTCCGTAGCAGATCAATAAATTGTCGTCCTTCAACAAGTTGTTGAGACTCCTGAAGTCGCTGTTGAGGGCTCGCACCCTATTCCACTTCGACCTGAACTTTCCTTTATCTCTCTTCGGGATAGGTGGCTTTCCACAGTCTGCAAAAGTAAGCAAGACATTAAGTTAGGAACTATGATCAAAATCCACAACAGGACAGTAGTATATACCGAATTCTCCAAATCGGCGGAGAATAGACAAGTGGGGAAGAGGATCCGTCAGTCCCCGCCTACGAAGATGAACCTCTACTTCCAGTTATGCACTTTGTTGGGACTATCGGTGGCTGTCCCCCATTTCTGGCCTGGCCGAGGGAAAATGTATATAGATTTAAACTCCCTCGGGGTCAGGTTCCCTCCCGCCTCGACAATTTTCCACAAAAGGTGTGAAGCCACCATCTGTCCCCAGCCATTTGGCGTTATCTGGCAAGGGGCCAGATTCCAATCTTTCAGAACCTCGTGGAAGAAATGGTGCATGGGCAGCCGAAAGCCCTGCTGCATCACGGGTTCGTAAATTATGACGAATCCTTCGGGTGGATCGTCGACGCGTTCCTCCGGTCCCAGAGCCCTGAGTGTCACGAACGTGGGACTGTCATAGGATAGTCGTATGTCCTCCAACTCTGCCTTAGTGATCTTCGAACGAGCCATGGACGCTTCGATGGCCGATTGCCTTGGCTGCCGGGGCATCCCTCTTATCGAGCGATCCCCTCATCTCAGGTACCCCGGCATCAGGCCGCCCTTTTTCTGTAGCCTCTTTTGGCGATCCGGTGGAGCAAGCCCCCCTCCCGCTTGTAGACAAGGTAGACGGGCGTGCGACTGAGGGCGCTTAGTTCAATTCTCCTATAACCTCAGATGATGAGGCGGCTGATGGTGACTCACCCTGAACACTAGGGTTTGTCCGAGCGTCCGATTGATTCTGCGAGTCATCATGTCCAGACGACATTACAACCTCTCTCCAGTCTGGAAGATGGTACTTCTACTGTCGCCAGAACATGTGGCAGGGTATAATCCCCAAATTATGGACTCAAGAAATAATTACGAAAGCAGGCTACGAAAAAAATCACAGCAACTCTCGCCGCGCTTACCTTGGAAATGCAGTCAGAACAAAGCACACACTTGGAAATTTCTTGATTATCGGGGGAGCATTCCACAATACTCACAACAGGCACAGCAGCTAGAAGAAGTGGTAATGAAGAAGGGCGCCAAGCTTTATAGATTGATGCACTCTAATCTCCACCGGCCAAATCCCAAGCGTTACATATGAACCATTGGCCAGTGGACAAGTGTTTAAAATAGAGCAACAGGCAGAAAACAGAACCCTGAGCGTTTATTGAAACAAGAACGCACGTGCCTCACGCGCGCCTCCATTATCCATCACGCGCCATTAGCATTAAATGCATACATCCTCTCACTCATGATTGCCTGGCCACATATTGACAACCTTGATTGACAAAATCACACCAACCGCGAACACGTCACCAAATGTCTAATCACTTGAAGTCCTCACCCGTCATAAATGTTCGGCTTCAGACTTGGGGGACTATACTAAGTAAGTTCAATTCGTATGCAATGTAACGCATGAAGACCACACTATACGGAACCCACTGAATTCGAATTTTTTGTCCAAAATTTATTCTCTTTTCTTACTGCCAAAGTCCCACGCCTATTATAAATAATAGGCTTGGACTTGGGGGACTATTGTTACCACCTGATTTTGATAGGACCTCCACGTCAGCAAATGCCCAACGAAAAGTCCCATATAGGCCTAACAAGGGCCTCGTAAATTCTAAGAGAGCCTCGGAGGCCCATCAAACATCTTAGCATTCTTGAAATAGAGTATGACGAGGCCCACGGAGGGCCTCGACATTTATGGCCGACCCATAGGGCCTTGTCGGGCTTCGTATTTATTATGACTAGCAGGCAGCACGATATTTTGGAATGACCAAAGAGATAACTGAAGGCAGAATGCGTTGGATTGGCACACGGATCCTTACAAGGAAACCAAATCGTAATCTCCTAAAGATTAGACAACGTGATAAACTCAAATAAGGTAGATAATTTTGGAGATTGCCCCGACAATGAATCATCCCTATCCCATAAGGAAGGAGGATCCGATCGGGTATCTAATTGATTTGTTTTCTAAATCAATTAGGCTCTTGCACTATAAATACAACGTCTCCGGTTGTTCTAAGGTACGCTCTTTTTTGCTCTTGAAATTTACCATAAACTCTGTCCAAATCTCTACTTGCTTGTCTCTCCCACACCCAATTACTTTCGTCTCCCGTGTATTATTCTTATACCGGCAGTTGACTTGATCGTCGGAGTACTGACGATCGCTGGACCATTTTTCTCCGGAGATCTTGGTGCGTAACGGTTGTCCGAGTCTGCAGATAACATACAAGTTGGCAGAAGAGTGACTGGAGATCTGTTGACACGTGGACGGTGCAGGTTCCGACGTCAACAATATGTTATATAATAATAGTACATCTATGATGCAAATGTACGATTAGATGTAGGATATGTTGAGTAATTTTTAAAAAAAAAATTCGAGTAGTTACACAATTTATTTAATAAATTATTTTGTCGAGTTACTCGACAAACTTGAGTTGGAGTTTGTCAAGTAACTCGACATCAATTTTTGAAACATTTTTTTTAATGTATTAGATTAATCCTTTTAGCCGCAAACTTTGACTTGTTCATCTTTTATTTTGTTTTAAATAATTTTTTAATATATATATTAGTGTATTTTAGCCGCAATTATTGAATTCTTGTATTATTCCCTTTTTTTTTTTTGCTCGACAACATTTTATTTAATTTTTATTTTTTTATATATGTTTTTTAATTTGGAATTCAATTTTTCTGTTTTTCAGTTTTTGTCGAGTTACTCGACAACAAAATGTAACACGACAAAAACCTAAAATAAAGTAATTTTAGCTCATGCAGGTTTATTTATTTTTTTGTAATTCTAAAAGCTCATTTTGACTTTTTTTTTTGGATTTTAATATTGTTTTTTAGAATTTAGTAATAGATACAAATTTTATTTTATTTTTTACTAATTTTTTTTTAATTTTATCTTATAAGCAAACTGTACACAATTTGCTCTAAATTTTTTACATTTTAAAAATTTGTTTAAAAATTATGATTTATTTTTTTTATTTTTTCAATTACATTAAAAACCTTAAACTTTTCACTACAAGTATCTATGTCTTCTACGAAGATAGAAAAGACAGAAAATTTTTGTTCAATGGCAAAAAAATATTTTTCAAAACGAGAAAAGATTAGTCTTTTCTGAAATCAAAACATTTTGTTTCATGGTTGTCATGTATTGTTTACATATATTTCTTCTTTGTATATTAAATTTTCTATTATTATATTATTTTTTTACTTGCATGTGATAAACAATATTTTTACCATTAATGTTTTTAGTGGTATGATTAGACGTAGGAGTGGCAACATAGTAATGCATAGTTTTTTGTACCAATTTCTCCCAAATTCCTAAAATTAAGTAATAAAGTAAATTTAGATATTTTTAGGTTACAGGTGTTGATCTGCATTCATTTAAATATAGAATAATATAAAATCATATAACATATAAAGAAAATTTTATATTATGAATAACTATGTACTTGGTAAAGTAACTCGACAAACTCATTACTTGGCAAATGCAGTATAAATTTTTTTTATTTATTTAGATATTTTTTATTGAAAGTTCTGTTTGTTAATTTTTTTTTTCATTTAGTCAAGTAACTCAACCAATATAATTTTGAGCAACTTGACTAAGTTTGTCAAATTAATCAATGAAAATGAATTTATTTGGTAACTTGATAAACTCAACTTGAATGAATATAATGTATTTTATATCAGTTTGGTTGCTGTAATTATATTGGCGAGCAAATACACTATGTAGCTATATCTACTACAAAATAGAATTTGACACAATTTGACATAGTTTTAAAAAGAAACATATGGTGATCATTGAAAATTTCATTACTAAAAAAAAAAATTGACACTAATAATATTCCATGAACTCCCTATCTAAATGAACATGTTATATAATATTAGTACATCTATGTTACTAATATATGTATACATAATATTGAATATTAGCAAAACGAAAATACAATGACAAAAGTTATTTCACTTAGTTAACAATAGAAGTTAAAAAATTGGTGCTAAGTTAACATAAAAATACCTATATTTTTTTAATAAGTTATTCATAGTGTAAATTTGAAGTACATTCAAAACAAGAATTATGAAAATATAGTTCCTGATAGTAAAGCAAATGAAAAATATTTCAGCAAGAATCATTGATCCATCTGCACCATCTGTATCATAATATTTGTAGAATAAAACAGCACATGATTATCTACAAAAATGAAAATGAATTTACATCAAATGTTGAGATTTTCTGCATTTGTATTATGAGCCCATCCTATTACAAAATGTACATCACTATTTTGCCTGATATTTGAGCAGACTGGCCATTTATTCACTGCACTATCATTAATTTCAAAGCTTTGTAGATGTATTCTTCAAAGTCCGCATGGAATATACTTCAGCAATAGAGGTCTAATTGTCTTTTATTAAGTACAAACCATGTAGTAAACAAATTAAGCATACGAATAAAAGCACACTATGAATGCACAATTGTTAATATTTCTGTGTAAACCACATTCTTTGTACATCTTAAATGATTTTTTGATTTCTCGTTTGATATAATTAATGCTCTAATACATTTACTTGTTTTTGCTCTAGATAATGCAACATAAAGTTGACCATGAGAAAATACAGGTTGTGGAAAATATAGTCCAACGTAATCTAGTGTTTGATCTTGAGCTTTATTTATTGTCATTGCAAAACAAGGACGAATAGGAAATTGTGTTCTTTTAAAAAGGAATGAGCTTTTATCACTTTCAAGTGGAATAAATGGAATCCTAGGTAAAAAAACTTTATTCCCACACCATTCTCCAACAGATATTTCAGCATGAATAACATTACGCTCAAAACCACGACAAATTAATCTAGTACCATTACAAAATCCTTCGGATGGATTAATATTTCTCAATAACATAATAGGACAATTTTCTTTCAATACAAGTTCATGAGGTGGAATACCATTTGGATTTAATGTATTAAGGAAATCTTCGTGAATACTTTGTTCATATTTTTCTAACGTTTAATCAAAACTATAATATGTAACATTTTCACGTGCAATTTCATGAAGCACAATATTATTTATTTCATCTACAACATTATTTTTGGGAGTTAAAATAACTCAATTAATCATCTTATCTAATTCATTGCTATAATTTTGTAAGTTTGGATAAACATTAGTGATCAATTCTTTTAGAGAAACTATTTTGTCATCAAATGGTATAGTCATTTCATCTGATAATTTAATCATGTTACATGTATGCTTAGGTTGAATCCCATTGCCTATATCAAGTAATAACTTAGAAAAGTATGGGTCTAATTGAGCTCTCATATTTTCTACTAATTTTAATTGTATAAAATTTGGACATAAGTAAGAATAGACTAAGCTTGATCACATGATGGCTTCTTTATTTCCTTTTTGAACTACTGGTAAGACTTGTCGGAAATCACCTCCTAAAACAACAACTTTCCCTTTGAAAGGCAATATATAATCATTAACGTCTCTTAACATCCTATATACAGTCTCTATTGTATAACGGTGGACCATCGGTGCTTCATCCCAAATAATCAAATTTGTCAATCTGAATAAGCTTGCTAATGTAGATTGCTTACTAACAGAATAGGTCATATTATAATTTATTTCAAGCGGTATCTTAAACCTTGAATGTGCTGTTCGTGCACCAGGTAATAGAGCGGTTGCAACACCTGAAGAAGCTGTTGCTAAACCTATAAGATTTTTAGATCGAATTGTAGAAAGCAAAGCTTTATATAAGTAAGTTTTTCCAGTTCCACCAGATCCATGTATAAAATACATAGGACTTGTATTACTAAATACGTCTGTTAGAATCTTATCATAAGCAATTTTTTGATATTCATTTAAGCTATTCGTATAAATAATATTATCATCTTGAATAACATTGTTTAGTTCTTCATTAATAATCTTAGCTAATATGTCTTCTTGTTCCATGTATATTTCAAAAGGTACAAGATCGTAATCATTTATATTTTTACTATTTGCTTCTAATATAGAATTCATTTCATGGAATGGTTTTATTTCTGCATTTGCAATAGACATACCATTAGATAAAAAAATCTTCATATAAAGATAGGCGAAATTTATTCCATAAATTATCTGGATTATTAGGACAACAGAGAATGAGTATGGTAGCAAATAATCGGCGAAGAGAAGAGGGCATTTGATAACTAATAGCTTCGTCTAAACAAAGTTCACAATAATTATTGTCTTTTAATAAACCAAGTGAGATAGCCGTTTCACGGAAAGATGACAAATAAACACTATTAACTATTTTCAAATTCTCGAATGAAGTTTCTCCTTTAATATGATTTAATAAAATACGTAAGTAATATCTTTCTCCTTCAGATATATTAGATGTAACTATTCTATCAATAACATTTCCTTTTTTTTCTTTGACACCATATTTTCCCTTGTCCATCCCATACAAAAAACTTAGGAAAATCTTTATATAATAATGTTTTAGCAAGTTCATTTGAAATATTCATATGAAAAAACTCAGTTAATATTGAGCGTTGCCTTGATTCAGTATTAGTTATTGTTTCTAAATTTTCATAATCTCTATATATTATTAAGTGGTTATTTTCAAAATGTAGTTGTAATGAAATAACTGAAGGAGACATTCCATACAAAACAAATCCATATATTCTCCACATTTCCTCGGGTGGAGAAATCCAACGCCCATTTTGGTATATTTCGATTTCATCAATAGGCTTTTCATTATTAGTATTACTAATTGAAAAACTTACACGATCATGGCCTTTATAAACATATTTATATAGGTATTTGACAGCTTTAACTGTTGAACATATTTCCACGTTAATGTGGCAATCAAACTTAGCACATAAATATAGATTGTAAGGTACAACCCACCTATTGTCTAATGAATGTCCTCTAATCATAAATGATCGTTTATCATTCAAGTGTCTATAAGTTGGATAAGAATTATTACCAATATAAGTATTTGAGATATATTCTTTTGGGTATTTATTCTTACAATGACCTGTTTTATCCATACAAACATTATGAGGATTCAAAATACCACATGGACCATGCATCATATGTTTAACAACAGTAGAATGAAGATGGGGATATTTTACTTTATCTGGAATTTCACATGATACAATAGAATTGACTAAATCAACATTATTAATTTTTGCACAACTTTGTAAAATTAATAAGAAATGAGCATGTGGAAGTCCTCGTTTTTGGAATTCTACAATATAAATATATGCAGCAACTGGACCAAAAATTTGACGCTTAAATAAATCAACTTTAAGTTCTTCTAATTTAGATCTAAATATTCTAGCAGTTAAATCGGGTCTATTATGTCCTATATCATTATGTCTTAATTATTGTTTTATTTCTACCCAATTAGGGTTACATATCAGTGTTAAAAATAAATTAGGTTTACCAAATTTCTGTTCTAATGCCATGGCATCCATATATCTATTTTTCTTATCTCTAGTGCCCCCAACAAAAGAGGAAGGTAAAATAATCTGACGACCAATTTTTCCACCTCTATTCTCACCATTGTCTACACTATCAACAACTCCTTGATATAATTCAGCACGGATTTCACTTTGATTTTGGCAGAAATAATCTAATCTACTTGTTTCAAGTTTAACATACATATCTACTACATACTGCTGTAGAAGTCTACCAGCATGGAGTAAAACATTATTTTGTATATCACACACCTGTAATTTGTAGCAATAGTATTCACGACAAGAGACTTGTAAACCTTTTTTATTCTTCTTTAACACTGCAAAGGACAAATACAAATAAAAGTTAGGAACAAAAAAAATTAATTTAATGAGTTTAAGTGAAAATAAATATTGTTAGTATTTACCTTTTTTTCTTTCTCTATTAGATCAGATGCACAAGTTATGTTGTTGGAAGAGAGAAAATTATCTATTATATTGTGACTATCAAATTTATTATTTCTTGACTTTTCGATACCTTCAAGCCAACCAGTCTCACCAAAGGGAAATAATAATGGATATTGTAGGGGATCATAACATCCATAATAATAATGTATTCTATGTGAATTATTAGAGTGGCAATAAATCGATATATCGCGATATCTTATGTCTGTAAATGGGTCCTCATCAACCCAAACTGCAGCCACTTGAGACACAGAAAGTGCATTATATACTCTTTGATCAAGACCAGCATCACATCTAATATGAATTTTGCATGTTTCAAGACTTTCAATGTCACTTAGGGAACGAAAAAATCTAGAATATGGATTAATCTTTAATAGATTTATTAATGTGTGCAATAATGGTGATGAGAAATTGATAGATGTATTTAATCTATTTTGTATTTCATTGTCTGTATTGTAAAAGTATAATTGTAAATATGATGGATTATTATCAATGTGTAGCATTGGATTTATATAATGGTATACTTGCCTTTGAACTCTAAAAGTGTAAATACCTTTGTAGTTAATAGATTTAGAGAGATTTTTATCATACCTTACTCCAAAAGAAGTAAAAGCAAAATGGTTATTATAATTTCGTACATTATTTTTAAAATCTAATGCCTCATTTGAACTGGAAGTATATAAATCATATAAAACAGAAGGTAAACAGTTGATATGCAATTTTATTTTTCCATCGGAACAACAAAAACCTTTACTTTCTTTTTCAAACTTTTTTGCAAGGTAATGATTACAAATTGTTGGAGTATGTAATACATAAGTTTTGGTAGGAATATGTCTGATAGTAATATTTGAAATACAAGGAGTATATTGGAATTCATGCTTTTGGTTTCATGTTCTTGATAATAAATCTGTTTTTCTACGCTGTTATCTTCTAAATTGTTAGAGCTAATAAAAGAAACTCCATGTCCATGTTCATTCAATTCTCCAGCTATAAAAAAAACATGAAAAATCTGAACAAAATAAATAAATAAATGGAAACGAAATGTTCTTAATGGAAAAAACCTTATCTAAAAACAAAAAATAACTCACCAGTTAATTGTAAACTATCTGTTGTATTGACATGATTTAACTGAATATCTTCAAGTAACTGAATCATTTTTTTTCTAACGGTCTTGTTAGATTTATACTGTGTATGCTAAGCATACATCTGTCTCATTTTCTTGTTCTGCATTTCTTTATTTGAGTCAAAACTTTTTTCGCCTGACATCTATTTTATTGTATCATAAAAAAATGCACAAATTAGTATGATTCCATATACAAAAAAAATTAGAATACAGATATTATGAAGATAAATAAGAATAGGATTAACACATAGATGGAATGAGCAAAAAGAAAAAAAAATTGAATGAAATATTTAGTTTGAAGAATAGCCTATAAATAGATCACATCCAAACAAAAGAACACGTTAATTAAGATAAAATAAAATAGTATACCAATAAAAACAAATCAAAATTACTTACGAATAAGGAAAAAGATTAACAAAACTAAAGGCTGAAAAAGTGATGCAATACAAAAATAAAATAATGATATAAAAACATCAAATTGAAATAGTTATATTCATGTAACAATGTAACACTAATTTCAGCTTATAATAATAATCTATTAATCTTCTATGATAGAATAATTACATACCTTTAAATTTTAGTTTCGAGCTTGCTATGAAGCCACTGATAAACAATTGATCAAATTGAGAAAAACCAAATAACAACTTTCACAATCCAGAGTCAACATGTGGAAGAAAGAGTTAGAATTTATGATTTCAAATGCATCTAAGTCAAACAAAAATCGCAAACAAGAGACGTTCTAGGATTATTTCAACTCGGAAAAAGAAAAATACAACGAATATAGGACTTATTTCAGCTCACATAGATCATGGAACCAAAAATCACCAATCAAAGCTTTATAGGGTTTGCTTGGAGGAGAAATAAAAGAGCGGGGCTAAGAACTCGAAAAATAGACGGAAATAAAACATAAAGTGTATTTATATCTCCTGGAAAACGAGGAAGTAAAAAAAAATTCACTGCAAAAATAAAGTTGTTTTGTTCAAATAGGTGAATAGTAATTTCCTAAATCAAATTTTATATGTTAGTAAGAATAAGAATAAGAATAAGGATAAGGATAAGGATAAGGAACTCAACAACATGAACAAAAAATTACTTTTACTTTTAAATGATTACACGTGATGGGAACTAGGTGATAATTTTGAGAAATAATTTTTTTATTTTTTTACAGTTGTCTAGTAACTCGAAAAAATAAAAAAAATATTTAAAAAAAACAGAAACCCATTTCTCACAAAATGAAAACAAAATATAAGAAAAAAAAAAGTACAAGTTAAACATTGTGGCTAAAAGGGAAAAAATATATAAATTAAAATTACAAAAGTCAACAAAACTATAATTTTGTTGGGCTATTTGGCATGTAATTTGTCAAGTAACTTGACAAACTCCACTTTCAGCATCTCGAGTTACTCGACAAACATAGTATAGAAATAAATTTTTTATTTTTTTTTTCATTTGTTGAGTTACCTTAACAGAAGTATGTCAAGTAACTCTACCAACATTAAAAATAATAATTCAAAATCTAATCTTGTCTAGTAACCCGATAACATATGGAAAAAAATATTCCAACATCAAAGCTTGGCGAGCAACACAACATTAAAAAAAAAATTTGAAAATCAAAATGTTGTTGAGTTATTTCATAAACAAATAAAATGAAAAAAACAAAATATCAAAATAAAATTGTTGTTGAGTACTGGACTAAAAAGTTTAGACAACAAATCTACAGTAAAAATTTAATATAAAATGTTGTTGAGTTGCTTGGAAAAAAAAATAAAAATAAAATGTTATCAGCTTAACAAAAAAAAAATTAAAAATTGCATGTGTACAATTTGTTTATAACATCAAAAAAAAAATATTGGTGAAAAACCAAAGTAAATAAAATTAAATGTTGTCTAGTTACTCAAAAAACCAAAGTAAATAAAATTAAATGTTGTCTACTTACTCGAAAAACCAAAGTAAAGGGACTAAAAAATAAATTATAATAAAATTGGCTTTCAGTTTGTCGAGTTAATTAACAAAGTCCAATTTGACAATTTTGTCAACAAAAAAAAAAATTTGTTGTTCGAGTTACTCGACAAAGGGGAAAAAAATTCTATTTTTTGGGTGTTTGTCGAGTTACTCGACAAAGGCCAATTTTTTCATTTTTATTATTTTTTTTTTGGTTTTTTCGAGTTCAAGAAATGTTTTTGTTGAGTTATTCGACAAAATAATTTTTTTTTTTCAATTTACGCTTTTGGTCCAGACTTTTTAAATTTGTAACTAATTTACCCACAACTTTTATTTTTTTGCCATTGGCCATCCCAAACATTTAAATTGTGTTCAAAGCCAAATTTGACCATTTTTCCTTTTTTGTGGGGGTTTGTTTTTTAGAGTTAAGAAAAAAATTTGGGTTTTTGTCTAGTTACTCGACAAAATTGTGAATAGTCAAATAAACATTTGGTTTCAAAAAATGTAATATAAAATGTTGTCGAGTTGCTCGACAAAATAAAACAAAAAATCAAATGTTATCGGCTCAACAAACATAAAAAAGAAATAAAAAATCCAAATGAAAATGTGTTTGTGTCGAGATGATTCAAAAAAATAATAGTATCTAGGCAATGTGAAGCTACTCGACAAAGAAAAAAATGAAAAAAAGAGACAAACCAAAGCCAATGGACTAATAAAATAAATGAGATAAATTTTGATTTGGGACTTAAAAATAAAAAAATTCCATACAAGTCAAAAAATGCAGCTAGTACAAAAAAAATGTTAAGATTTGGACAAAAATAAGAATAATACAACACTAAAACTACGTCTGTTAGATAAAAGGTGAATAGTAAAAAAACAAAATTAAACACACAAAAGTCATAAAATGTGACTATTACAAAAATGGTGAGATTTGGGCAAAACCAATAATAGTAAAATACCAAAACTACGTCGTGTTGGTTGAAAGGTGAATAGTAAACATGTGATATATATATATATATATATATATATATATATATATATATATATATATATATATATATATATATACCAAAACTACGTCGTGTTGGTTGAAAGGTGAATAGTAAACATGTGATATATATATATTGCCCAAATTTCACCATTTTTGTAATAGCCGCATTTTATGACTTTTGTGTGTTTGGTGGAATCTCATGTTTTTGTTACACGTTAATGATGTGAACTTGAAAGGTTTTGCTAAACTTCATATTTTTCTAAACTGCAGTTTCTGTTGTCCGACCTTATATATTAAGTATTTTTTACATAATTACAGTTGGAGACGATAGCCCTATGGGTTACCTAACCATTGGCTTTGGTTTCACATAATTTCATGTTATATAACTCAAGTTATGGACAATTTTGTAAACTGCGACAGCATGAATCCAAGAAATTGCCTAGGATGTTTCGGTGAGCATTTTAGTAAGCCGAAACAGGCCGTCAGACTATCAAATTTTGATATGTGGTAGCTACATTAGTATTCTATGTTCCCTGAAAATTTCATATTGTTCGGTGATCGTTTTCTATGTCAAATAAATTTTTGTTACTCCATTTACTAATTCAGTAGGCTCAATCATATTTCTTCACCCGGTCATAGAGTAACAAAAATTTCTTTGACATAGAAAACGATCACCGAACAATATGAAATTTTTAGGGAACATAGAATTCTCATGTAGCTACCACATATCAAAATTTGATAGTCCGACGGCATGTTTCAGCATACTAAAATGCTTACCGAAATATCCTAGGCAGTTTCTCGGATTCATGATGTCGCAGTTTACAAAATTGTCCATAACTTGAGTTATATAACATGAAATTATGTGAAACCAAAGCCAATGGTTAGGTAACCCATAAGGCTATCGTCTCCAACTGGAATTATGTAAAAATACTTAATATATAAGGTGCGGCAGATTTTTGAGTTGGACAACAGAAACTGCAGTTTAGAGAAATATGAAGTTTAGCAAAACCTTTCAAATTCACATCATTAACGTGTAACCAAAACATGGGAATCCACCAAACACACAAAAGTCAAGAATTGCGGCTATTACAAAATGGTGAGATTTGGACAAAACTAAGAATAGTAAAATACCAAAACTACGTCGTGTTGGTTGAAAGGTGAATAGTAAACAGGTGATAGACATAACATTTTTTTGGATTTGATTATAGTAATATAATTGCTATAATACAAACAATTGCTTTAGAATAATATTATACTTGTCTGAAGCAACGTTGAATCACTTCAGATTCTTCTAATTTCAAAATTGAAGCAGAACCTACATGATCTACTAGGCCGGCCTTCTTTTAAGTGAAGACTCTCAGGCTTCATAAATTTCATGTTCTTTGCAATAGAATTTCAAAATGAAAGGAAAGGCACTGTATATTGTGGTTATCGAGTAACTCGACAACCAACAAATTTCAACTATTATATTTAAACTTAATTAAAAATAATACAATCTATACACTGTAAGAGGAAAAGAAAAAAAATTAATGTCGAGTAAAATATATATATATATAAAAGAAATTTTTTCTGAAGTTCACACTCGACGAGAAAAAAATCTTGTCAAGTGAAAAAAATTAGAAATGAAAAAGCCCACCTAAAAAAAAAAAATGGCGTGAACAGTAACTCGACAACCATTATTAAGTTACTATTCAACTCGACAAACTCAACAATGAGTTTGTCGAGTTGAATAGTAACTCGACAATGGTTGTCGAGTTACTGTTCACGTGAAATTTTTTTTTTTTTTTGTACGTGGACTTTTCTATTTCCTTTGTCTTTTTATAATTTTTTTCACTTGACAAGATTTTTTTTCAAATATTTAGAAATTTTTTTTACCATTTTTCTAATTTTTTTCACCATATAACTCAACAACCAACAAATTTCAACTATTATATTTAAACTTAATTAAAAATAATACAATCTATACACTGTAAGAGGAAAAGAAAAAAAAAATTATTGTCGAGTAAAATATATATGTAAAAGAAATTTTTTCTGAAGTTCACACTCGACAAGAAAAAAATCTTGTCAAGTGAAAAAAAATTAGAAATGGAAAAGCTCACCAAAAAAAAAATTGCGTGAACAGTAACTCGACAAATTGTCGAGTTACTGTTCACGCAATTTTTTTTTTTTTTGTATGTGGACTTTTCCATTTCCTTTGTCTTTTTATAATTGTTTTCACTTGACAAGATTTTTTTTCAAATATTTAGCAAAATTTTTTACCATTTTTCTAATTTTTTTCACCATATAACTCGACAACCAACAAATTTCAACTATTATATTTAAACTTAATTAAAAATAATACAATCTGTTATGAAATTGAAGAAAGAAGACAGAGAGAATATATGAGATACAAAAAGAATTGTCTATTTCATTATAACTATGGACCTATATTTATAGGATTTTCAAAGTGGGTTACAAAAAGATTTGGATACAATCAAACAAGGCTTATCTAAATATATTGATAAGACTAAATATCCTGATAAGTCTAAATAGTCATCAATAATTATCTCATAATTTTACAACACTCCCCCTTTGATGACTATTTCTACAATAACTATCTCACTAAAAACTTCGTTTGATAAAAACCAAATGGAACAAAATATCAAACGAAAAGAAAAAAAGAGTACAGTAATTGTTAATGTTTTGGAGTATTAAGAAAATGCTGCCTCATTAAAACCTTGTCAGGAAAACTCAGTGGGACAAAACCTAGACTAAGGAAAAAGAGTACAGCTACTCCCCTAATATTAATCATTGAAGATCTTTGAGTCGACGCATCCCAATCTCGTGCACCAATTTCTTGAATGTGGATGTCGGCAATGTTTTTGTGAATAAGTCAGCCAAATTGTCACTTGAGCGAATTTGTTGAACATCGATGTCACCATTCTTCTGAAGCTCGTGTGTATAGAAGAATTTTGGAGAAATATGTTTTGTTCTGTCCCCTTTGATGTAGCCTCTTTTGAGTTGTGCAATACAAGCTACATTGTCTTCATACAATATTGTTGGACTATCATTTGTTGAAGGTAATCTGCATGATGCTTGGATATGATGTGTCATGTTTCTCAGCCATGCACATTCTCAACTTGCTTCGTGCATTGTAATAATTTCAGAATGATTTGAAGATGTTGCTGTCAATGTTTGCTTCACAGATCTCCATGATATAGCTGTTCTTCCACGTGTAAACACATATCCTGTTTGTGATTTAGCTTTATGTGGATCGAAAAGATAACCCGCATCTGCATATCCCACTAAAGACGATCCTAATTTTCGTGAATAAAATAATCTCATGTCAACAGTACCTTTTAGGTAATGAAGAATGTGTTTAACACCATTCCAATGTCTTTGAGTGGGTGCAGAGCTATATCTTGCAAGGAGATTTATAGAAAAAGCTATGTCCGGTCGAGTGCAATTTACAAGATACATTAATGCACCAATTGCACTTAAGTATGGTACTTCAGGTCTAATAGTTATTTCCCCATCTTCAAGTGGGAGAAATGGATCTTTTTTCACTTCAAGTGATCGAACGACCATAGGCGATGTCAATGGATGTGCTTTATCCATATAAAAATGTTTTAAGACTTTTCCTGTATAAGAAGATTGATGAACAAATAATCCTTCTGGAAAATGTTCAATTTGTAATCCAAGACAAATTTTGGTTTTTTCCAAATCTTTCATCTCAAATTCATTTTTTAAATAATCTGCAGTTTTGTTGAGCTCTTCAGGAGTTCCTATAAGGTTTAAATCATCAACATAAACTGCCACAATTGCAAATCCAATATTTGTTTTCTTTATGAAAACACAAGGACATATATCATCGTTTTTATAACCTTCTTTCAACAAATATTCGCTAAGGCGATTATACCACATTCGTCCGGATTGTTTTAATCCATACAATAGTCTTTGCAATTTAATTAAGAACATTGTTCTGGGGAATGAATCATTTGCTTCTGGCACTTTAAATCCTTCAGGGATTTTCATGTGTATGTCACTATCAAGTGAACCATACAGATATGCAGTTACTACGTCCATAAGGAGCATATCGAACATTTGTGACACAGTCAAACTTATTAAAAATCTAAATGTAATGGTGTCCATTACAGGAGAATATGTTTCCTCATAATCAATCCCAAGTCTTTGTGAGAAGCCTTGGGCTACGAGTCAGGCTTTGTATCTTGTAATTTCATTGTTGTCATTCATTTTTCTTACAAAGACCCATTTGTATCCTACAGGGATTATATTTCTAGGGGTTCGAACTACAGGTCCAAACACTTTTCGTTTTTCTAAAGAATTCAACTCCGCCTATATGGCTTCTTTCTATTTTGGCCAATCATTTCTATTTTGACAATCTTTAATAGATTGTGGTTCAGGATCCTCATTTTGCATGATATCTAGTGCCACATTAAAGACGAAGATATTGTCCAAGACAATATTATTTTGTTCCCATAATTTATGAGATAATAAATAATTTATTGAAATCTCATTGTTTTTGGACACTCGTGGTTCTTCAAGAATCACATTATCAGTATTTGATTGATCAATCGTTTCTACCATTGTTTCATTAAAAGTTTTTAGTTGGATTTTCTCTTGTACATTTTTCTTTCGAGGTACAGAGTCTTTAGCACCAACTGGTCGACCACGCTTCTGGCGTATTTGAGATTCATTTGCTATGGCAGATTGTCCTACAAGGACATCAATTTTTGTAGGAGTGTTTTCTGCTGGAACATATGACTTTGTCACTTTCTTTATATCAAAGAATACATCGGGTAATTGGCTTGCAATTATTTGCAAGTGAATGATTTTTTCAACTTCTTGCTCACATTGATTACTGCGGGGATCAAAATGAGATAAAGTGTTTTCATTCCAAGAAATTTTATCTTGTTTTTCACGATGCAGTTTTTCCCCTCCCAAAGTTGGGAAATTCATTTCATCAAAATAACAATCTGCAAAACGTACAGTAAATAAATCACCCGTTAAAGGTTCAAGATACCTAATAATAGATGGCGAGTCAAACTCAACATAAATTTCAAGTCTTCGTTGGGGACCCATCTTTGTACGTTGTGGGGGTAAAATTGGAACTTGGACAGCACAACGAAAACTCGTAGATGAGAAATATTGGGTTCGTAACCAAATGCAAGTTGTAAAGGTGAGTATTCATGATAAGTAGTTGGTCTTATACGAACTAATAATGCAGCATCTAATATAGCATGACCCCAAACATATGTTGGAAGTTTTGTTTCCATAAGTAAAGGCCTAGCAATCAATTGAAGACGTTTGATAAACGACACTGCTAAACCATTTTGTGTATGGACATGAGCAACTGAATGTTCAACGATAATCCCGATTGACATACAATAATCATTGAATGTTTGTGATCTAAATTCACCAGCATTATCAAGACAGATTGTCATGATTGAGTAATCGAAGAATTGAGCTCGTAGTTTTATAATTTGAGCAAGTAGTCTAGGAAAAGCTACAATTCTAGTAGAAAGTAAGCAGACATGTGACCATTTAATAGAAGAATCAATTAATACCATAAAATAACTAAATAGTCCACATGGTGGGTGTATCGGCCCACATATATCTCCATGAATTCTTTCTAAGAAAGTTGGAGATTCAACACGAACCTTCGTAATAGAAGGTATAATGACTAACTTGCCTTGTGAACAAGCAGCACATGGATAATCATTACGTAAAAGAATCTTCTGGTTCTTTAGAGGATGTCCATGTGAGTTATTAATTATTCGACGCATCATTATTGCTCCTGGGTGTCCAATTCGATCATGCCATAGCATAAAGCTTTTTGGTTCAACGA
Source organism: Forsythia viridissima (assembly GCA_030279155.1). Lineage (NCBI taxonomy): Eukaryota > Viridiplantae > Streptophyta > Magnoliopsida > Lamiales > Oleaceae > Forsythia > Forsythia viridissima. The sequence goes on along the minus strand of CM059036.1, from coordinate 34,602,374 downwards.
ACTTCGAGTTCGTGACATTGCTTGATTCAAATATTTTTATGAATGTATAATACATGCTAGATGGGAGTGCCATTAGTGTGTCTTTTATCTGCTTCTGGCCAGATACAAAAGAAATTATGCAAATATATTCATAATTATTTTCTTGCATCGTCTCAATGTGGTATCCATTGCTGCGGATATCTTTAAAACTAAGCAAATTTTTTCTGGATTTGCTAGAATAAAGTGCATTATTTATATGCAATTTCGTATTATTCAGTAAGATAATACTGGCTCTTATGGAGCCTTCAATGATATTTGATGTACCAAATATCGTATTAACATTATTTTCTGCTAATGTTAAGTCCAAAATTTTTTTTTTATCTTGAAGAATTGTATGAGTAGTTGTACTATCAGCTAAACAGATATCTTGGCAATTCATCATGAATTTTAATGAACTATGAAATAGTTTAGCGACCGATCAATGAGTCACAATAATCAAGTCCAAATGACATGAGTTGTATACTTTCCTTCAGGAATAAGTATTACTTCATAAATATGTAAATATGTAATATGGTATTCTTCTAGACATGTGCTTTTTCAAGAACACAATAAAGTACTATTTAGACTATTGCTCTTCAGGATGAATAGTTCAATATTCTTCTAGAATATTGTGCAAGTAATATTCTGTCAGAATATTATAATGTTGTACTTCTTCGCGATCTACAACAAATTATTTTAATAATAAAATTACGTTCTTCAGGAAAATATTAATATAATATAAATTTATGCTTCTTCAGGAGCAATATCAAAATATTAATATATGTAATATTGTGTTTCTTTAGGAGTTACAATACAATATTCTCATAGTATATTGATTGAATATAAGGTCATCGTTCTTCAAGAGCAACGACACAATACAAAATAATTTATTGATTAAGTAAAAGTTTTCACTAAAAAAATCGATCAATTATTATATGATTCGCATTAATCAATGTTAACATAACATGATTTATATGCTTTCCTTCGGGAATAAGCATTAGTTGATTATTTACTCATTTATATCACAATTTAATTATGTGATATGATATTCTTCGAGATATGTGCTTCTTCTATAGCACAATAAAATATTATTTCGAATACTGCTCAATATTCTTCTGGAATATATAAAAATTATAACATCATACTTTTCAGGAGCAATTAATATTCTTCTGGAATATTTAAATTGTAATGTTATGCTCTTCAAGAGCAGCTAATATTTTGTCAAAATATTATACATTGTGCTTCTTCAGGGGCAACAACAAATCATTATTTTAAAGTAAAGATTTGCTCTTCAGGAACAATATTATAATATTATAATAGAATATTATATTTTATAAAATTAGGCTCTTCGGGAGTAATTAATATTCTACTGAAATATTAATATAATATAAATATTTGCTTATTATGAAGCAACAAAAAAAATATTCTTCTAGAATATTTATATTGGGTTTGACATATGGATATCTTTATATAGAAGGATCCATTAGCCAAATTGACCCCTCAAGTTATCGATTCTGTAAAATATTAACATTGTGTTTCTTCAGGAACACCAACATACTATTTGTGAATATATGCTCTTCAGGAGCAATAGTATGATATATATCAATTTAAAATTTATACAAGAATATCAAAAAATAATTATTCAAGTTAAAGACAGAGTAATCACAATAATGATAAATTAATGCAATTACGATATTATTAGTTTTATTCACAATTATCAATATATAGATAAAATCAAAATAACTATCAATATATAGACATGAATTAATATTTAAAAATGTAACTCCTCGTATTTAACATCAGAAGTTAAAATTAGCAAAAAGTCAAATGCATTTAGCTACCTCGATAATAGTACATGCGGATGGTAAAAAGTGGAGATAAGTGATAAGTCTCCGTGCTCTACAAATATTGTTATTCTGAAAACATGGTGATATTGGTTTCAATTCTATTATAAAAATCATAATTTTAAAGAAATTATAAAATATTATCTAATGCTGACTTTTAATGTAATCAATAAATAACTAACAAATATCAACCTTTTAATTATAATGGGACATAGAATTGCTTACCAACAACAGAATCTGAAATTGGGTACTATAAAATCTGTTGCTCGGATGGAACTTTGAAATTGGGTTCAATGATTGCGATCACTTAATAATTGGATTAAAGCGTTCATGCTGATAACGTGTTATAAAACTATAGAAATAAGGTAGAAGAATAAAAGAGATGTAAAATGAATTGTCTATTTCATTATAACTATGGACCTATATTTATAGGATTCCAAAGTAGGTTACAAAGAGATTTGGATACAATCAAACAAGGCTTAACTAAATATACTGATAAGACTAAGTATCCTCATAAGTCTAAATAGTCATCAATAATTATCTCATAATTTTACAACACAATCTATCCTTTGACTTTTTATAATTTTTTTCACTTGACAAGATTTTTTTTCAAATATTTAGAAATTTTTTTTACCATTTTTCTAATTTTTTTCACCATATAACTCGACAACCAACAAATTTCAACTATTATATTTAAACTTAATTAAAAATAATACAATCGATACACTGTAAAAGGAAAAGAAAAAAAAAAGAAAAAAAAATTATTGTCGAGTAAAATATATATGTAAAAGAAATTTTTTCTGAAGTTCACACTCGACAAGAAAAAAATCTTGTCAAGTGAAAAAAATTAGAAATGGAAAAGCCCAAAAAAAAATTCCGTTGTCTTTTTATAATTTTTTTCACTTGACAAGATTTTGTTTCAAATATTTAGCAAAATTTTTTACCATTTTTCTAATTTTTTTCACCATATAACTCGACAACCAACAAATTTCAACTATTATATTTAAACTTAATTAAAAATAATACAATCTATCCTTTGTCTTTTTATAATTTTATTCACTAGACAAGATTTTTTTTCAAATATTTAGAAAAATTTTTACCATTTTTCTAATTTTTTTCACCATATAACTCGACAACCAACAAATTTCAACTATTATATTTAAACTTAATTAAAAATAATACAATCTATACACTGTAAGAGGAAAAGAAAAAAAATTATTGTCGAGTAAAATATATATGTAAAAGAAATTTTTTCTGAAGTTCACACTCGACAAGAAAAAAATCTTGTCAAGTGAAAAAAATTAGAAATCGAAAAGCCCACCTAAAAAAAATTCGCGTAAACAGTTCACGCGATTTTTTATTTTTTTTTGTATGTGGACTTTTCCATTTCCTTTGTCTTTTTATAATTTTTTTCACTTGACAAGATTTTTTTTCAAATATTTAGCAAAATTTTTTACCATTTCTCTAATTTTTTTCACCATATAACTCGACAACCAACAAATTTCAACTATTATGTTTAAACTTAATTAAAAATAATACAATCTATCCTTTGTCTTTTTATAATTTTTTTCACTTGACAAATTTTTTTTCAAATATTTGGTAAATTTTTTTACCATTTTTCTAATTTTTTTCACCATATAACGCGACAACCAACAAATTTCAACTATTATATTTGAACTTAATTAAAAATAATACAATCTATACACTGTAAGAGGAAAAGAAAAAAAAAAGAAAAAAAAATTACTATCGAGTAAAATATATATGTAAAAGAAATTTTTTCTGAAATTCACACTCGACAAGAAAACGATCTTGTCAAGTCAAAAAAAATTAGAAATGAAAAAGTCCACCTAAAAAAAAAAAGCAAAACAATATTTCGTGTGAATAGTAACTCGACAACCATTGTCGAGTTACTATTCAACTCGACAATGAGTTTGTCGAGTTGAATAGTAACTCGACAATGGTTGTCGAGTTACTGTTCATGCGAATTTTTTTCTTTTTTTTTCGTATGTGGACTTTTCCATTTCCTTTGTCTTTTTATAATTTTTTTCACTTGACAAGATTATTTTTCAAATATTTAGCAAATTTTTTTACCATTTTTCTAATTTTTTCACCATATAGCTCAACAACCAACAAATTTCAACTATTATATTTAAACTTAATTAAAAATAATACAATCTATCCTTTGTCTTTTTATAATTTTTTTCACTTGACAAGATTTTTTTTCAAATATTTAGCAAAATTTTTTACCATTTTTCTAATTTTTTTTTACCATGATGGTTGTCGAGTTGCTCGACAACCATGAACCATTCTGATTGTTGGTATTTTTAATGTCATGAATTATCAGCACTTTATTTATTCTCTCATCTTTTTGATTACTTTGTCTTTCCCTTAAAAATACGTGGAACTCCTTTTTATGCAGTGTATATTTGCTGTGGCATGATACATTTTTTTTTACTTATTAATAAGCCTTTTCAATATTTGTTTTTTTCAATCTAGCTTTGTTTTACATATCCAGGTTTCAAAGAAGAGATTGTGGGGATTAGATGGGGTAATTATTCTCCAGAATTCGGAGTGGTACAAGATACTGATCGTCTTGATGCAATTGTTGCTATATGTAACATTCATCCTGGACCGTTTTCAATGTTTTCACTCATAATATTTGTGTACAAGGCAATATCCACCATCTCTAAAAGTCCAAATTCTTGCTTTAGGCTATGAAAGACTTGTTGTCCAACGGAGTTCGTTATTCTCACTTCCTTTTTAATTTTTTTTTTTTTTTTGGTTTAATATTTTCTATTTTAGTTAAGATATAGATGGAAAGAATTATAGGTTTTACTATCTTAATTGGTGTTTATAATTTTTGTTCGTTCTTTTAGTAAACTTGGAACTTTTAAAAAATTTAGACACCAATTATTGATTAAATTAACGGCTATTTCAAAAATTTATCAGTTGATTATATCGATGTTCTAATATTATGTGATTAATTCTAATCACAGTCTAAAATAACTTGATACTTAATTAATAGAATTCTCACAAGAATCATATACCAATATAGACTTGTCCTTGATGCATATTCTGGCTATTTAGTATCATTTGGTTTCCACCTCGATTCTGAGTGCAATTCTTCAGAAATTAGCAGAGACCGATGGAGATGTAGTAGATCATCCAAATAATCTGGATTTGGTTCAAGAGTTAGAGGACATTGAAGTTTGTAAAATTTGTCTCGGCATCATGCAGTTTGTATACTGTGATACCAAGAAAATGTTGGCAAAAAAAAGTTTTGTTAATAATTTTGCTGCAACAATTGCTCATGTTGTAAAACTAGAGGCCATCAAATTGACAGTTTCTCTCTTGAACTTTAACTGCCCCCAACTATTGTGGATAATGAAGAAGCAAATTGATTAGTAGTTCTCTTTCTAGGATTAGTGACTTTGAATTTGTATATGCTTAGATGCCAACTACAGTAATCTTACTCTTAGTTTAATCTTTATACATGTATTTATAATAACTAATATGTCCATCCTTTAAGGTTTTTTTGGTTCGCTTTTGATATAAAAAGTTATGAGTAATTTATGGAAGTTTTTCTTTTTGTCCATTTCAGGTCGTATATGAAAAAGAAGTAGTTGTGAAAAGTTTCCAGCTCAAGGCATCACCATTAAAGATTTCTTAAAATTTTCCCTGACAAATCCTCTTGACATGTTGGTAATATTGAACACTCCTCAATTTCAGTAGCACTATTTTGGACTGCCAAATTCTGTTTGAAATGTGAACATATCATGAATCTAAATTAATTTTGTTCAAAATGTGAACACATCATGGATGTAATGTGTACTTTTTTGTATCACCGGGCTTGTATTAGAGGAAGATTTTCTTGCAAACTCATGTGTAGCATTATAAATTTTAGGAGACAGATTGTGAGAATGGGTGCTAATTGTCTTTTAACTTTCTTGGTTAAGGCCACCAATATGGAACTGAATGTTCAAAATATGTGTTGCAGGATGTGAAATCATTTTTGTGCTCAATCCATGCTTATCAATAAAACATAGCAGAAAGAAAGTCCTGGACAAAGGAAAAAATGTGGTAGATTCATTTCAGTCTTCAAATCTACTAGCAGTTAGCCATCTGCATTCACCAAAAGCAAAGGGAGCACTTTTCCCATCATCTGAATCACAGGCTTCAAACAAAAAACAAAAAAAAAAAGTCGAGCATTAACTTTTTTTATTATTTTTTTTATTTAGGTGTGTGTTTGTCGAGCCAACAATCAAACTAGGACCATTTTTATCTTTCTTAATTTTTTCACTCCCCCAACAATCAAAATAGCCCATTTTCACCTTTTTAATTTTTTTTTTAAACACACACCCCTCCCCCCAACAATCATAGCCCATTTTGACCTTTTTAATTTTTTTTTTCTTTTTTTATATATTTGGGTGTGTATTTGACATACACACACCCCGAACAATTAAAATGGGCTTTTTAGCCCATTTTAACCTAACTTAATTTTTTTTTTTTTGGGTGTGTGTATGTCGAGCGTATTTGGACCTTTATTTATTATTTTTTTGGTGTGTTTTTTTTTTTAGAGTTTAGTAGCAAATAGATTTTTATTTAATTTTTTACTATTTTATTTTATTTTTTCTTATAAGCAAATTGAACACAATTCTCTCTAAATTTTTTACATTTTTCAAATTTGTTTAAATATTTTAATTTCATATTTTTTTTATGTCATTTTAATTATGTTTAAAATCTAAAATTACGTGCAACGCACGTGACCAAGACTAGTATATATATATATATATATATATATATATAAAAAGAACTTTTCCCATTTTTATTTCAAATAATTCTCTTTCCATGAACAAATGACCCGCGCGTGACACACGTCATTACCACGTATCCAATACACATGATTGCTTGGTTGGCACATCTTTGTCCAATTGAATTTAATTACTTCTATTGTACTGCACGATAAATTATAACTCTTGTTTTGAAGCCATTGAATGAACCTTATCAGACCTAATTAAATTAAACTCTAATAAATTAATTTTGATTTTGTCAATTCTTGATCGATCAATATAATTTATTAATCTCGTTTTATTCCACCAAAACAATAAGATTGCACTCCCAACCTAAATTAAAATTACTGAAGTTGTAAATCAATAAGTATATCCTTTGACTTATCGTTATTACTTAGTACACTCATTGACCATTTCAAATATTCGGAACAAAGTTAAAATGATCAAAATGACTTTTTCTAAATATACACAAATATTCAAATCCCATTTTCTATATGACACTTCCATGTGATCACATCACAATACTAATTCAATAATTAAATTCGAATTATTGAGGTCGGATATAACTGTCAACTAGAAAATCCTTTGAGGTTATAATAGTTGATAAGTGTGTTTTACACGCTTATCCTATCATATAAACTTAATGTATAATTGTAATTTGAGAGAATTTCTACTTAATTTAGTATAAATTTTGTCATTATAGGTAAAACCCAAGAGTTGAGGTATATGGAGCTACATAGGAGTTGATCGGGAGCGTTTGAAGATTGACATTATAGCACGGGAGTGATAAGAACCATTAAAATGCCCATTGGAGGAGTTTTACAAGTTTCGGGAGTGGATTTTAACATACAAAAAGTTTGAGGACTGAATTGTACACTTTTGTAACTTATGAAAGACCAAATTCGGATGACTAATGACATTTTGGGACCAATTTGGAAGCTCTTGGAAGTTTGAGATAAATCTTGAAAGACTTGGAGCAAAAAAAGGAGACCAAAATGTACAATGTTGAAAGTTTGGAGACCAAAATGTATAACTTTGAAAGTTTGGGGACCAAACTAAAAAATTTATGTTTACCACGGTCCGGCAGCGGTTTGCTAACCGAAAGCAGAAAATTTTTGTTGCTGCGGTTTACAAACCGCGGCTCCTGTAAGTTTTTTTTTTTGACTTTTTTAAGTTAAAACTCATAGGTATTTGTGTCCTTTTTGAATTAAAACGAATCGGAAAGGCTTTAGACTATAAAAAGACCTAACTCAGGTCAAAAGAAGGTTGTTGAATCTTAAAGAAGAGAATAGAAAAAAGAGAAGGAACGATGGCCAGATTGAAGATTGAAACTTGAAGACAAAGAATTCTTGGTGCAAGATATTCAACGTCTTCTCTTCATGCTTTATTCATGATCTGGTTATGTATTCAAATCTCTTCAAGCTTTCTTTCTCCTGAATTATGAGTAGCTAAATTTAAAGTTTGGATGAACGATGTAACCTAGTGTAGATTCTTAAATTTCGACTCTCAAGTTTTGAATTATAAATTAATTAAGTATTTGATTTTACTTCTTTTCTTAATGCTTGAAATAATTGGTCATTATTTCATTGAATTGTAGATTGTAATAAACTGAAAAGTAAATTATTAATCTAGACCACGTAGTAAAATCTGACAATTGGATAGAAGGTAGAGATACGCTTTTGTTATTGTTGCAGTCTAAATTGAATTCTTACGAGAATTAATGCATCTAATTAAGAACTATTTTGACTTCATAAGTTAACTTAATTAGATAGAACTAATTTGAACTCGAGAGATATAAATTAAGTTAAATTCACGAATTCGACCAAATACAACATTATGAATAAACCTTGAGAGGAAAACTTAGAGATGACAACTATGATGAATTCGTTAATCCAAATGCTTTAATAACCATATTTTCTAAATTCTTGATATTTGCATTCATATCATTTTCTAAGAATTAATAGTTATAGTTTAAATCTTCAAATCAAGTTATTTCAAATTGTTTTCAATAAATTAGGTTTAAGATTAATTGAACTAGTATATAAATAGGATAGTCTTTGTGGGAACGATAATCCGGATTCAATAGATCCACTTTATTACTTGTGTGCGATATTGTTCACTTGCAATTACATAATTTTCACAACAAGTTTTTAGCGTCATTGCCGGGGACTATTCTTATTTAATATTAGTTTAGATTACTCATTAGTGTTAGTTTAATTTTCATTTTATTATTATTATTATTTTATTTTATTATTTATTATTTTATTTTTATTTTTCTTCTTTGTTTTCTTACTATAGAAAGTATGTTTGTTGCATGCTCCGTACACAAGACAGCGATTTTGAGATTTTCGATCCTGAGATTGTACATACTTTCAGACAAAGACGCAAAGAATACAACCAAAAACCGAAAGATGAGCACAAATTAAAATGGCAGATGCACAATTAAGAAGGCTAAACAAGAGAATGCAAGAGTAGTCGCTGTAGAAGTAGCCCGATTGGCAGCTCAGGAAATTCAGCAGCATGAAGAAGAAAAAGAAGATAACGATGGAAATATGCTAATGGCTCAGTTCTTAACTCTAGTAGCAGTTTCTAATCGTTCAAACATAGTCTATCCTGCTTTGGTCGACACGACTTTCAATAAAGGGACGATCTGATTAATCTCTTCAACAATAACCTACAGTTCTATAGAAGGGTGAATGAAAACCTGAATACTCATCTCTCCAAATTCCTACGGATGTGTCGTAACTTTCAGTTTCAAGGAGTGAATGAAGATGCCATCAGACTTCGATTATTTTTCTATACATTGAGGGATGGGGCTCTGTAATGGCTGGACTCATAACCACATGCTAGTATCACCATGTGGGATGACTAAGCTAGAAAATTCTGTAACAAGTATTTTTTGCCAGCTAAAGTAGCCAAGATGAAGCTAGAAATCTCTACCTTTCAGCAAATGGATGGAGAAAAGTATCATGAAGCTTGGGACAGATTCAATAAGTTGTTCAGAAAATGTCCAAACCATGGCATTAAAAAGGGCCAACAAGCTCAATATTTTTACTCTGGACTATCTCCTCAATCCAAATCGATAGTAGACTCTTCTGTAATGGGTCCATTACTAATAAAAATGTTAACGAAGCATGGGATCTATATGAGTTGATTACAAATAAACATACCATGTTTTCATCTGATCGTGCCACGTCAAGAAAAGTAGTAGGTATACATGAGATTGACACTCAATCAGCTACTAATGCACAACTTGCTGCATTGAAAAAGCAGGTGGAGCTCTTAGTTAGAATACAAATGCAATGAGTGAACGCAATCCAAGCAACCATGATGTACAAAAATTGTGGGGCTAACCACTCAATGTCAGATTGTATGTCAGATTGTATGTTATTGGCCTCTCCAGAATATGTCAATTTGTGCAGAATAATACACATCAGTAATATAATCTATATTCACAAACATACAATCTAGGTTGGAAGCAACACCCAAATTTTAGGTGGTCTACAAATCAACAATGTTCCACAAGAAAGAGAAAGTATAGGGAGAGATGTTTCAACAATATATGCAGAAAACTAATAAAATATTGGAGGAGCTGGACACAAACTATCATAATCAACAAGTATCTATCAAAAAATTAGAGACTCAGATTGCCAGTTAGCCCTGCAACTGTCAGATAGGAAACCAGGCACTAGGGCTGGGCATGGGTCGAGTTGGGTCGGGTTCGGGCCCAACCCGACCCCAATCGGTTTGGAAAATTTCCAAACCAAACTAACCAAATTGGTTATGTAAACCGAATCGAACCAACCCGATTCGGGTCGGGTTGGCTTTGCGGGTTAGAAAACTGAATTTTTTTTCTTCCATTTTTGTCAGGAGAAATAACTTCAATTATTCTCTTTAGATCCAATATCAACATCCGAGTAAAACTGCATTCACAAGCCACCACAATATACAAACTGATTCATCAATTAATTTCCAGCTAGTATATTTATCAAGTATGTTTATATAGTCTGAGTGATGACATACCTTTGAGCATGCTAGTTCTCAGCTTCAACCTTGGGATAAACAGCTTCACTTCCCAACCAAAAAAATAAAAAAAGAATTCTCTGCACGTAGGCTGCGTCTCTCTTTCTGTAGCCAAAGTAAATGCCAATTTCTTTCTCATTGTGAGAGTGTGACTGAATTTAGGGTTGCGCCACTGCGGAGTGAGGTGAGGACTGAGGAAGCACCGAAGCAGAATTGGAAATTTTCCATTGGTTTTGGTCTTTTTGATTTTGGGTGGTTTGGGCTTTAGGAGTTGGGCTTGTTTAGTTTGCTATTTGCTGCATTTTCTTTCAGGTTTCAGCTTTTCAAACTTTTTTTTTTATTTTTTAAACATTACAAAGACAGAAATTGAGAAATAATTTCACTGGTCGGTTACGGGTCAGTTCGGGTCAGGTTTAGGGTCAAACCCGACCCAAACCGACCCGATAAGTTAAATTTCAATTTCGAACCCAAACCGAACCAATTTTTGCGTAAAAAATTGACCCAAACTAACCCGTGTCAATTTGGGTCGGGTCGGGTCGAGTTGAGGGTTGGCGGTTTTTTTGTCCACCCCTACCAAGCACTCTGCCTAGCAATACAGTAAAAAATCTAAAAGAACAGGTAAATACAATCACTACTAGGAACGGGGTACAACTGCTAAAAATTCACGTGAAAAGATCAGAGAAAAATGACAAACAGTTGGTAATTGAGGAAGAATAAACTGGACAACAACATGCGAAATCAAAAGAAGAATTTTCAAATGAATCTGCTGAATCATCAAAAGTGAGGGAGCCAATTCATGCCAAAGCTTATGTGCCACCAATTTTTTTTCTTCAGAGAGGTTGCAGAAGCACAAGCTTGACAAGCAGTTTGGAAATTTTTTTAAAATCTTAAAGAAACTGCACATCAACATTCTTTTCACCAAAAAGCGTTAGCCCAGATGCCACTGTACTTAAAATTTATGAAAGAAATATTGTCCAATAAGATAAAACCAGATGAATACGAGACATTAGCTTTAACTGAGGAGTGTAATGCTATTCTGCTAAATAAGTTTCCTTCGAAGTTAAAAGATCCAGGGAGTTTTAAATTACCTTGCACAATTGGAAAATTCTATAATTTTAATATTTTATGTTATTTAGGTGTAAGTGTAAATTTGATGCCCCTTTCTGTCTACAGGAGACTAGGTTTGGGAGAGGTCAAAGAAACAACTGTATCTCTGTACCTTGCTATTAGAACAATCAAGCACCCACGAGGTGTGGTTGAAGACGTGCTCATCAAGGTGGATAAATTTATCTTCCAGGTTGACTTCATAGTTCTTGATATCAAAGAGGACCGGGATATGCCAGTAATACTGGGTCGACCATTTTTAGCGACAAGTTGAGCCCTTAATGATGTTGAAAAATGTGAGCTCATCTTGAGGGTACAAGATGATGAACGAGCAGTATTCAGTATGTACAACATACCCAAGCAATCATTCAACCTCGAAAAGTGCTTTATAGTAGATGAAGTGTTGAGAATTGGCAAAAAAACTGCAATTCGGGTATAGGTGGACTAGTTGCAACAATTAAAGATGAAAATGGCTGATTTAAAATATGGAGAGCAAAAATAAATCTTGCAAAGCTGGTAATTGCAAGTAATGCAAGACTTCCAAAGCCCAATTCAAGCCTCTATAAATTATAATTGCAAAAACTCAAGCTCTAAGTTATAAATCAAGCGCTTAATGGAAGAACCCATATTTTCTACCCCTTATGTATTTATTGAATTGCACGTAGAATTATAGGATTGTATTAGAAATTAAAGCACGTTTCTTTATTTTTAGTAATTAAGCAAATTTAAAATTTTCAAACTTAGGCTAAGCATCGTCGTTCAGATTTTCCAAAAAAAAAAAATAAGGTTTGACCGTGGTCAACTGCGGCAAACAGTGATTTCAAAAAATAATATTTTTTTTTACACTTCATTTTCTCTCTCCAACAAACAAAATTTTTTCATCCTACCCATTCACAATCATCCCAAATTGATAGTTTCATCTTAGAATGGTAACAATTCATAGCAAATTAGGCCTCCACTTCTTACATTTTCATTTTCTGCATTAGGATTACACAAAGGTAAAGGTGTCATGAAGACCACCCCCCGATGCTTGTTGATTGGATGAAAGTCCGATGTTATCTCCATACATTTTGAATCGGGTTAACTCTTTCTTCTTTTATATTTATTTTACTTTCTTTTGCAATGTGTACTTTAAGCTTGTGGGTAATGACTTTTTGATTTTCGTTATGTTTGTGTGTGTTGTTGATAATTTTCTTTGTATTTGTGTGCTTGTATGTTGGATAGCATTGCCGACTAATGATGATATCTATTTGAAACTGTTATCGATTCATGAATTATGACTAGTTGATGCTATTTATGTCTTTTATAGATTATACTTATCCATGTGAAATATGATTAAGTATGAGCACAATAATCATGAACATCACTACCTTTGGTTGGTTTATTAAATAGAATACAATGAAACATAGTGAACCTAAGTTGTGAAAACCAAGACCACCAATTGACAACTCAATTACCTAACTAGTTGAAAGAATAGTTTGTGGGGGTTAAACCAATGCATAAGGTATTTAGATAGGTGTTGATTTCGTGCATGAGTAATATTTGTGTGGATCGTATTTGGCTACCAGGTGAAATCTAGGTATTAATCGGATGCTAGGAATCTAATCTCCACTTATTTATCTTGCAAAAAAAATGAAAGGCATTGCACTTGCATTATCTTATACCTCTCTTCGTAGCCTAGTTAACTCAAGTGATAAAGCCCGTAGGGGTTCTCAAAACTCTGTGCCCTAAGGTCTATCAGACCTGCGAGCCATCGACGTAAAGCTCGCTACAAAGGTTATTTAGAAAGCTTAAGGGAGTGAGGTCTTATATATATAAGAAGCAAAAGTAAGATTGAGCTTTTGTGTGCATAATTTAGAGATTTAGATAACTAGTTGGTTTGACTTATCTAGTAGAAGTTTGATGGTCGAAGTATTCAATAAAGGGATAATCATCACAGATCTAGATAGTAACTTTATTGGCTAGACCTAACCAAATTTTGAGCGTTAGAAGAATTAGTGTTTTAAGTACAACTTTAAAGTTAACACCTAGGGTGAGAGATTGAATATCAATATGAGAATGTATATTCTTACGAAAGAGAAGGGAAATATTTGACCATTGGGGGGCAGAATATTACCAACCTAAAAGTTTATGTTGATTGGATTGACTATGCGCGCACACATATGTCAGTTGAGCATCGAATAAGTAAAAATTAATTTTAGTAGCATGATTTAGAAGTTTTTTATGAATTGTTTGATGTGTTTGAAAAACTTGAAGCAAATACGGCAAGCTATCTATTAAAGTAAATAGTATTATTATTTGATTGATTGTTTAAGTAGATACTCTTGGTCGGGACAAACAAGAGTTTAAGTTTGGAGGCATTTGATAAGTGTATTTTACACGCTTATCTTATCATAAAAACTTGATCTATAATTGTAATTTGAGTGAATTTCTACTTAATTTAGTATAAATATTATCATTATAGGTAAAACTCAAGAATGGAGGTATATTGAGCAAAAATAAAGAATATGGACCTACATAGGACTTGATCGGGAGAGTTTGAAGATTGACATGATGGCATGGGAGTGATAAGAACCATTAAAAGACCCATTGGAGAAATTTCACAAGTTTTGGGAGTGAATTTTAACTTACAACAAGTTTAAGGACTGAATTGAACACTTCTGTAACTTGTGAAAGACCAAATTCGGATGACTAAAGAGGTTTTGGGACCAATTTGGAAGCTCTTGGAATTTTGAGATAAATCTTGAAAGACTTGGAGCAAAAAAAAGGGACCAAAATATACAATGTTGAAAGTTTGGAGACCAAAATGTATAACTTTAAAAGTTTGGGACCAAACTAAAAATTTTCTATTTGCCACGGTCCAGCAGTGGTTTGCAGACCACGGCAAACCGAAAAATTTTGTTTTTCGTGGCCTGACCGCAGCTCCCGAAGTTATTTTTTGACTTTTTAAAGTTGAAACTCATGGGTATTTGTGTCTTTTCTAAATTAAAATAAGTCGGAGAGGCTTAAGACTATAAAAAGACCTAACCTAGGTCAAAAGAAGGTTGTTGAATCTTGGAGAAGAGAATAGAAAAGAGAGGAGGAACGACTGCTAGATTGAAAATTGGAACTTGAAGACAAAGAATTCTTGGTGCAAGATATTCAACGTCTTCTCTTCATGCTTTATTCAAGATCCGATTATGTATTCAAATCTCTTCATGCTTTCTTTCTTTTGAATTATGAGTAGCTAAATTTAAAGTTTGGATGAACGATGTAATCTAGCGTAGATTCTTTAATTTCGACTTTCAAGTTTTGAATTATAAATTAATTAATTATTTGATTTTACTTCTTTTCTTAATGCTTGGAATAATTGACCATTATTTCATTGAATTGTGGATAGTAATAAAATGAGAAGTAAATTATTAATCTAGACCATGTAGTAAAATTCGACAATTGAATAAAAGGTAGAGATATGCTTTTGTTATTGTTGCGGTTTGAATCAAATTCTTAAAAGAATTAATGCATTTAATTAAGGACCATTCTGACTTCATAAGTTGACTTAATTAGATAGGATTAATTTGAATTCGAGAGAGGTAAATTAGGTAAAATTCGACCGAATACAACATTAGGAATAAACCTTGAGAGGAGAACTTAGAGATGACAACTATGGTGAATTCGTTAATCCAAACGCTTTAATAACCATATTTTCTAAATTCTTGATATTTGCATTCATATCATTTTTGAAGAATTAATAGTTATAGTTTAAACCTTCAAATCAAGTTATTTCAAATTGTTTTCAATAAATTAGGTTTAAGATTAATTGAACTAGTATATAAATATGATAATTTTCGTGAGAACGATAATCTGGACTCAATATGTCCACTTTATTACGTGTGTACGATATTGTTCACTTGCAATTACATAATTTTCACAACAATCGTGCATATTAAATAGGTGAAAGGTTCCATATTACGAATATATGTTCCTCATTATTTTACTTCAATTATCTAAGCACCGAGATATCGATCAGCAATTTGATCTCACCTATTGATACTTTAAAAAACTTCAAGTTGGTAATCGAAGTCAATGCCTGCTCAGGATTAAAGTCCTACGTACGACAGTCAAGTGAAATTAAATTCATATTCACGTGGTCAAGTCCAATACATTGAAAATGAATTTTCAATCTTACTACAAATGTAAACAATGAGCATTAATCAAACTGAGACAATCTTATCAAAATAAAGTGTCCGTATTTATTTATCGTGACAATAAAATTTAGATCGAATTATAAAATCGAATTTTTTCGTACTTAACAACTTAAGCACTCGATTTACGGATTTATAATATTAAAACGATCTATGAACAAATACAAACTCAAATTAATACAATCAATTAATATTTTATTTCTAATATCGTAAATACAACAAATTTATTCGAGAGACAAATACTATTTAACACGTTTATGGTTAAAGCCATCCCTTATATTGAATTCTACCCAATGACAATATTGAAGTGGAACGTTCATGTTCGTCCGGAGTTTGAATCATTAATTGCACTAGTGTGGGTAAGGTTCCCTATTTTTCTTTTTGAAAATTCATCCCTTCACTATTTGGCTCGTTCGATTGGAAGACCCTTGAAAATGGATGAATCAGCAGCTAGTGGCAACAGATCAAGCGTGGCACGGGTTTGTATTGGAGGGAATATTGCTAGAGATCTTTCTAATTTCATGTGGGTCATATGAAGAAGAAGAACATGAGCATGGATTTTGGCAAGAGATTTATTATGAAAAGCTCCATCTATATTTTTTATTTTGTAAACATATTTTCCACGAACAAGCAGCTTTAAACTTTGGGGAATTAATCATCTAAACAAAGAGGGTCATGGTCGCCTTGGGGTACCATTGGGTCAAGCTGGCTCATTGCCACCTGAGCCCAGCTCGACCAATGGATCGTGGGCCTCATGGGCCAAGCCGAGCTACCCACGAGCCTGACTAGTATTTTTTTTATGATTGTTTTAAAAAAAATCTGTAGGAGACCAAAAACAATCACTTTTGTGATCATTTGAGCCCCTTTGTCCCACTAATCGAGCTTGCCCGGCTCTTAAATTAAGTGTGGGGCTCGGGCCTAAATGAGCCCGAGTCGATCATGGCCGAGCTCAAACAGACTGAGCCGACGAACTCACAGACCGCTTGGTCCATTTGCCACCTAGATCGCCCAACGATGGTGACTAGTGGTCTGGCAGTGAAGGAGAAACAAGCATCCAAGGCCAAAGCATTGGTTGTTGAAAAACAATGTCAGTTTGGAAAACGAACACAAGGAAGATGGCAGAAATAGAAGTTGCACAATTTGGAGAATCCCGTTGCTCGAAATCCTTTTTTTTTTTTTTGGAAAATTGCTTATAAGTCACTTGTAAGTGATTTGTTACAAATTAGGTCAAAAAAAATTTCAAAATTGTGATTAGGTTATACTCTTAATATTTTAAATTAATTCCAAAATTACCCTTTGATCCTTATTTTCCATCTCCACGTTCTTCCACCTCCACCTTGAATTTACCCTAAATAAACCCACTTCCACCACAACCCATGGTAACTAACTGCAACACCCGAAAACATCCGGCGCCACTTTCTCCGGCACCGACGACGACGTCATCCCAGCATAAACAGCGCACAACTATGGACGAAGAGGATTCCGACGAAGATGTGTTCTTCAAGGAAACCCTTATTCAGCCTCAGAACATTAATAAGTAATGAAATCAAACTCAAAACACTTCGTCTCTGTTGCTACTATAAAAAGACAGCACGCAATCTCTCATATTGCCAATTAGAGTTTGATTGCATGTATCCTCATACATGGATGTTTTGTAGTGGCTAAGCATGGAATTTTGTATCATTTCATTTAGAATAATCATCTTTTTGAAAAATCATTTCCTTAATAAATCGTCTCAGTTTTTCGGACTTGATTAGCCATGCTCCTTAGAGGGAAGAGGGAGGAGAGAGGGGTTCTCAAAGATTGTACCATTTCGCATATTGACATTGAGTGTGCTGGTCGTAAAAGGTCTTTTTCCCGAGCCCACTCATGATCCTGTCATCTAGGTTTATAATGACTTCATCTTTTAATATATATATTTACATAAGTAGTTTTATATAGAATTACATGTTATGCTGCTGTCCTTGAGCTTTTGTTGCTAACCCAAATTTTCTTATTTACTAGGTGGCCAATCAGGTTACGTTTCAAGGAGAGGATCATCCATTTGTTCGTAATGTGATGACCCTAAAGTCCTGCTCACCAATTGTTGGTGTTGATGTCATGTCATTTGAGACAGAAAGAGAAGTTTCATTAGCTTGGAGGGTAACATTTTTAGTAGAAATTTTGTGCTTGGATAAAAATATCGTACCCAAGGCAAAATTAAAGCAAATATTGTTTTATCTATAATTGTACTGTTTGTGATGGGATTAGTATATAAGTGAATGTTTAGGACGTATATTGATTGTGGCCATGATTTGTTGCTGTAAATAGTAGTTTAAATTTCTGTAGGGATGGTATTGTATTATAAAAAACAGTATCATAGAAAATAATATCATTATATTAGTTATGACTATGATTTGTTGCTGTAAATAGCAGCTTGATACTGTATTATAGAAAATAGTTTGATACTGTATTATAGAATATGAGCTTGATATTGTATGAAGTTGGCCATTAGATTTTTTTTTTTTTGAATTCTCTATATTAATCTGACAACTACTTTTGGAGAAGGCTTTCAGGATGGTATTTTATATTGTGGAATTCTGTGTAAAATATTGCAGAATTGGGGTGGGTATGAGAATTGGAAGGGTTGGATCTTTGTGGTATGAGAAACAATATCATAAACACATTTGGATTATGATATTGTATTATAGGAAACATTGGGGAAGATTTCTTTGATGAATTTCTGTAGAGTTGCCATGATTTGTTGGTGTAAATAGCAGTTTGAATTTCTGTATGAATGAAAAAGTTTGATGTGGGCATGTTATGACGAAAGTTGGCCATTAGATTATTCTGTGTTGTTAGTCAAATGTGTTGTTTGATACTGTATTATAGAAAAACAGTATCACAGAAAATAGTATCATAACATAAATGGGCACTTATTTTGTATACGTGCTCAGAATTTTTATTATAATATGCTTTTAGAATCGTCTTGACCAGTATGTCAAGACCAGTCATTTTGCCACTGCGTACGATGGATTTTAGCCGTTTGAATCGTCTCTTTAGCTTAAAATGGCAATCTTTAATTTTTTTTGTCTAAAAAGTATCATACATACTAAAACAGTATCATAGATAAATACATCTTAGCATACTAAAATAATATCATAAATAAATGTATCTTAACATATCAGTATCATACATGAAAGTATCTTAACAAAACAGTATCACATAGACAAACTATAACCCAATAAAATAACAATATCATAGATGAAACATTATCGTAATAAAACAGTATCAAAGATAAAAGTATAGTATTAGTATCATAGATAAAACTATAGGTAGAGATGTTTTATTGGTTGAAGTAATGATATTGTTCTTAAAATACTCCATTAGTAGTACAAGACCATTAATACTATTTGCATTCAATAAAAATATCATTAATTGAAACATTATCAAAGATAGAAATATAGATAAAACAGTATTATATATAAAACTAAGTACAAGATGTTTTTAATAGTTGAAGTAATGATACAGTATCATATATAACACATTATCTAAATAAAACAGTATCATATATAAAACTAAGTACAATATATTTTAATAGTTGAAGTAATGATATTGTTCTTAAAATGTTCCATTAGTAGTACAAGATCATTGATATTGTTTGCATTCAATAGCAATATTATATGTTGAAAACATTAACATAATAAAATAGTATCAAAGATAAAAGTGTAGTATAAATATACCAAAACACTATCATAGATAAAACAGTATCATACAAAAACAGTATCATAATAAAACAGTATCATTAAATTAACGCTTTTTTGAAAATTTTAAGGATATGTTGGTCTTTTAGCGCAAAAATGTGACTTTAATTGAATTAAGTTTTGATCATATGACTTTAGAGTCCATAAGTACAATGACTTTAGAGTCCATAAGTACAACAACAGTGATCGACCGTGAATTTAACCTTTTTTTTTTGTGAAAATTTGGAGAGGAGTCGTGATGATAATGGGTTGGGACATGGAGAATCTAAGTCAAATGAGGAGCAAGTTTTTGAGGGATTGGTCCAATAGACCTAGTTGATGGACCAGCATTGACTATTTTGAACCAAGTATCTAGTGATAATTTTACCATATACTACAAAATATAAAATAATTTAAAAAATACTATTTAACTTTTTTTATTCTAAAAATACTGTTTTTTTTATTTTGTAACACTTGTTGTTACATTTGTTATGTTTGTTAATAACAAATGTTACAAAAATTTAAAAAAAAAATAGTATTTTTAGAATAAAAAAAATATGACAGTATTTTAAGAAATATTTTATTTATTATAGTTATTTCTGGAAAAATAATCCAAGCATCTATTGATGTTAAAGGAAACACATTAGGGCCTCTTCACTTGGGCCCGTTTTATGCGTCCAAAGTGTTGTCTCTATTGATGTTAAAGGAAACACATTAGGGCCTCTTCACTTGGGCCCGTTTTATGCGTCCAAAGTGTTGTCTGATTATGGGCAGATTAATTTGCAGCACTCAAAAATTCTGAAGACTGAATTTCAGCATTCAGAAGTTTTGAGTCTCATTTCAAAATTCCAGAAAACCCACGGACCAGCTTGCACCATCTACAATGTCCAGGGACTGAATTGCATCAAATTCAAAGATTAGGGACTGACTTGAACATCTCAGTAAATACAAGGATGATTTTCAACATCCAGAAAGATCAAGGGACGTATTGCAACTAGGGACCAAGTTGCAATGCCCAGAATTTTCAGGGAGTAATTCGCAGCACTTAGAAGCATTTGGGGGAGATTTGGAAAACAAAAGAAAATGCAAAGTGCTGCAACCAAAAGAATCAGCGACATAATTGCATCTAATAGCAAATGTAGGGGCACAATTGCAGAATGTTGAAATTTGAAGGTCGGTCCACTCAGGTGGGAATATTTTGGACGAGTGCAATAAACATTTGGGAAACTTGGACAAACCTGTAAGAAGTTTTGGACCTTTTGCAAATTGGGATGAAGACCAATTGAAGGAGGGGTTATTGAATCACGAGCCACACAATCAAGCTTAGCTCGCAAATTTGATTTGCTGTAGGAGATTAGTTAAATGCGTCATTAGTAGATCCACTGAAAAGTTAAAGAGTCAACAAGTGATAAATCGCTAGAACTATTAAGTCGATGTGAGTCACGACAAAAACAACAAGATTTCGATTAGTGGTACACCTGAGCAGCATTACTCAAAAATTGGATCCAACAATTCATTAAAAATAATTTAAGCAATATGAGTTTGGATATGGAATGTGCTAATAAAAAGATTATTCTATAATTTGCATTGAAAGCGACATGTGCGAGTGAGGTAAAAGCAAATGTCCCATCTTAATAGGGCAACAACCAATTGATCATCTAATAGCTTTTATTTACCGTTTGTATATCCTGTATTAAATTATTAAATCTATCTAAATTTTTCTCTAAATCAACAGTAGGATCAAATTTGAAGTTAAAGAATTGTTTCAAAATATAGCATTTGTTTGACAGTGTTTTAATTATGTACAATTCTTCTAATTTTTGTCATAAGGTAGCAATATTTTTTGTTTCTCCCACTTTTCCAATTTCTTTGTTAGCTAAGTGAAGAATATAAGGAACTCCAAGCAACTCCATCTTGGTCATTTCTTTTTGTTGCATGGCCTTTACACATCTTTGTTACAATAAAAGAGCCTTCGTCTTTTGGTGATCTCATTTGTCATTTATGTGAAAGTGCTAACAATAATATAAATTAAACTAAAAGAGAATAACAAAAAAGAATCAATCTTATTAAGCAAACTGCATAATAAAATAATAAATACAACTTGTATTTATATCAATACAAAACCTAAAGGTAAAACACTCAATTATTAATGATAATATATTATAAGTGTAACTCTAACTTATATAATATATTACTAGTATAACTCTACCATATATAATATACTCTAACAATTTCAAATGTCTACTTTTTGCCTATTAGTTGACATTTTAATCTTACCTTTTACTCAATAAGGTAGATTTCTAGGTTAAACTTTTAAGATAATAATTGATTAGACATTTTGTTATCCAACGTCACCAAGAACTTGTTTATTAGTACTTATAAGCACTTATTTAAACATTATTTTATTTTCACGTTTTGTCGGACTCACAATTTTTACTTCTTTTTTGTCCACACATTCTGTAGCTCCCACTTTATAATCTTTTAAAAAAAAAAAACTTGCAATGCATACCCTAAATAAAGTTTCTTCAATGGCTTCAAATAAAAAAAAAAAAAAAAAAAAAATTTTAAGCTTAAGCTTAAGCTTAGCCTATAAACATTGCTAAGCATAAAATGTATTCTTATAAATAAGTTTACTTCTAAGTAAATTTTAAAATAAATAATATTTATTTTATCAAAATTAAATCATAAGTTATTTATTTGATAATAAGATGAGAGTTATTTTTAAAATAAGTAGATTATTTACTAAGGCTGTGTTTGATTCCTTTCATTTTCCATGGAAAATGAAAATTTTCACCAATTTTTCAGCTTTGATCTGTTTGATTGACAAAATTTTCCATGGAAAATGCATTTTCTCACCAATTTTCCATCTTTTGTTTGATTGCAACTTTTGTTTTTCCATGGAAAATTCAAAATTTTCCACTTTTGACCACATTTTCATTGTTTTCAAGGAAAATATTTTCTTTGTGAGATAAGAGAATTTATTTTCCATGGAAAATGTGTTAAACTTTTCCAACCCATTTATTTTCCATGGAACATTTTCCAATCCAAATTTTCTTGGTAATTTATTTCAATGGAAAATATTTTCTTTTCACCCAAATTTTTCACTTGCAATCAAATACAGCCTTAAAAAGAAAAAAATATGATATTCTTCAAAGTAAGTTTTACTTATTTTTACACTAATTGAACAAGTTCTTTTAAATTTAATCAGGAAAAATACTACTTTTCAAAATAGTAACTTATTAATTATTTTAAAATTTACTTACAATTATAAATGGACATTGCTAGATTCAAACATTATCCAACCATGCTCATCGTTTCATTGCACATATAAACGAGAGGCCAAGAATTGAAGAAGATCAACGTCAACAATGGTGGCACTCTCCTCTCTCCAAACCAGCCTACATTCTTCTGCAAATACCCACCATATCCCCCTCTCCTCCTTCAAGCTCACCTCGCCATTTTTGCTATACTTTCGCCATCTTCATGGAACTCCCACAAGGTCTCAGGCTTCAAAATCAAATGGGATTTTTGCTTATATGGAAGAAAAGAATTCAATTTCCAATTTTGTTAATAAGGTCATTGGTTCCCTCCCTGTTGTTGGGCTTGTAGCCAGGATTTTCAGTGATGAAGGGGGCGTTGGAAGTGATTTTATTGATTTTGCGGAATTTAGAAGGAGGGTTGGAAAGAAATGTTCCATTAATGATTCTAGAGCTTTCTATGAGTTCAAAGATCGACGTGGCCGGGTATTTTTACGCACCAATTTTTCTGATTTTCATCTCACAAAATCTCAATTTATGGTTCATTCCAGGATTTTCTAATATTCTTAATTTCTTGTAATTGTTGCAATCGGGTAATATTCACCCTTAAAACCGGCTGATTACAGTAATAATTTGGAATGATTGAATGATTGATTAAAGATTACTATGTTTCTGATTCAGGATAACCGAATGTTATTTTCTATAGCTTGTTATATGATTATTATATAACAAATATAAATTGTTTTGGAATTAAGATTCTGGGCTGGGGTTTGTTATGTATAGGCAGGGGATCCTCTGTATGTGCTGCTGTGCTGTTGGCTGGCTGCGGTTGGAGCTGGTTTGCTCAAATCTGAGGAGATATTGGAAGGCGTCGCAAGGCTTCGAATTTCAAACGATATTGAATTTGAAGAACAAAATTTTATTGCAATGATGAATGAAGCAAGAGAGGTTAGTTTCTTGGGAAGTTGTATTCTTTTACTGTCAATAGACCTTGCTTTGCTAGATCACTATACAACTGTTAACGGAGTTTGATGTTAACGAGCTTTGCATTTAGGTGGTTCCCGAGTCTTATAGCTACTTATAAAAGTGTCCCGTGTTTGGATTTTGATAGAACAAATGAACCTGACCAGCACGTAAGTTAAAATAAAATGTAGATAAATAAACTACTCCTCTCTCCAAGAGCTTAAACTTGTCCTGAAATATGCATCATGAAGGTAGTGTTCAAAATATGATATGGATAAATAAACTTGTCATTTCCCTAAGTGCTTAAACTTGTCGACAAGTTGGTTCAACACCAACTTTTCACGAAATATAAAATCATGAAGTATCCTAGTTGAGCGGAAAGTAAGTATTCCCTCAGTAGATCTTGTTAACATGGTTGAGTGATAAATCAATATTTGTTGAAATCCCATGATTTGCAATCATACAATTGGCCTTGTAACGCAAAATTGGTCGAAAAAAATACTGAGTTCTGTGTTTAATTCTCCTTTAGGATTTGGAAAATCTTGCAAATATAATTCAATGATAACTTGTACTTAGTATTGATTCGACTTGGTCTATAGTTTAACAAAAAATCTACAAAAACTGCCCCATTGAGAGGATCGAACTAGAGTAATAATAGGTGATTCTGCTTAAGTTGATCCCTAGCTCATCATATGAGCTACCTTCAAAGTGCATAAGCAACTGATGCTGATGAACAGAAATTGTTGACTTACTAATGCAAGACGTTGGTCATCCTTTCTGCAGAAACGGGCAAAACTAAGAGCTCCCGTCCCATCTATTCCAATGGAAGTTCGAGCAGAGAAAGCCCTTGAAGCTATTTACGTGTGTTGCTTTGGGAGAGATCTGTTGGAAGAAGAAGACGAAAGACTACTATCTATCATTCTCAATGCCGTCTTCCCCACAGTTGGACAGCCACAGATAGAAAGTATTATAAATGAGAAGGCAAAGAAAGTGGCTGAAGGAACCGACGAAATCAAAATTCCAGAGCCTATGCCCTTATCGAAAGAAGCTGTGCAACTGCAAATGAAGGACTTGCTATTCCTTAGACAAGGAGATGAGAAGTCGTAAGATTTCTTATTTCCTATGAATTTATGTGAAAAGAAGAAGTGGTAAATTCCTGTTGGTTATGGCACAAGAAATTGGAATCTAGAGCTCAAGAAAGTACTCCCAAGGGATTAAGATTTTGAAATATAGGAATTTTGATACTTGATCGCACAAATTTCAGGACTTCCTTGTCAATATTGAATATAGAGATAGTTACCAAATGGGTTACCTTCATTGATGCCTGTTATTTGCTATGTATTTTACATGGATTATTCATTATTGCAAGTTCACTGGTTTAGTTAGTTCCGGACTCTTCTTAATATTTTTTTTTTTTCTTAATCTGTAGTTTCAAAATTGTGATTTTCAATTAAAAACAGAACTTGCTAAGTTAAATTTGAGTATATTATATTAAAATTCAATGTAAAATATTTACTGGTGTAAATTAATTTGAGGATTATCCATCAAATATTAGAAAGAAACAAGGAAAAAAATGCATGATTTCAATTTTCATTGCAATTAGGAGAAGTAATGAAGACTAAATTTGAGGACAATGCTAGAGATTGCATGGAAGTATGGATGTCAAAATGTGGGCTGCCCAGGCCTTGGCTCCTGAGACGCTGGTGCAATTAAATACTTTGATTTAGTCAACAGTATTAGAATTAGATGAATAATACACTTTTCTATGTAGACGCGAGTCATAGACAAAAACATGGAGATTGTTTTTCAATTATCCACCAATTTTTAATTCTTGAGCGAATACACGTTTGTAATCATGTTTGTTCTTGTTTATGCTTCCGCCTACATTAGTTGATATTAAAATCTAGTCTACACTTTGGACAATAGATCTAGGATGATTGGTTAGAGGTTGCGGTGCCAAGGTTGATATTGGAGACCGTAGCGATGAACTAATACAAATCGACTTTGGCACAACAAATGGCTGGATTGGTTGCCCATCCACAATAGACGACAGTGATCTCTATGGCAATGGGCGAGAAGCACAAGGTGGTGGCCATAGCACATGCATTATGGTTAGGCGAGGCCGTCGCGATGGTGGGATTAGTCGAGGGCCTAGCGGCTTGGATAGGGTTGCCAACGGGGAAAACCTGAGGATGGATGGGGGTTCTAACGGCCAAGGGGCAGCTGCCAGTTATGGGATAAGCAGAGCAATACCGCTGATTCAGATGTTGTACGGATATTGAGATGGGATTCGACACAAATCTTTTACTCCCTTTAATTCGAATTTGAAGGATGATATAGGTAAGGATTATGGTGGGCTGCCTATTTTTGATACTGAGGTCGATGATGATGAGTCTAGACTTATACTTGATTTTATATAAAATTTCTACAATTACTATATAACATTTTAAATTTCAAATATAATAAATATAACAAACGTATTTTTTTTATAAAAAATAGGGTAAATAGCACAAAACGTCCCTACCTATTGAGGGTATTGTGGAAAACGTCCCTACCTTCAAAATTTTGGCATTTTCACCCTTACCTACTGGATTTCCAAAACAAAACGTCCTTCAGTCCAAAAATATAGGGGTAAATTAGTCTAACCACTTTTTTCACATATATATTACTTCTTTTAAAATTGGGGGGCTTTCCATGCAATTTCTAAAATTGCATGACAGGCTCCCGTCCCCAAATCTGAAGGATGGCCAGAATAGAAATGGGACCACCCACCACCACCTCCGGCAACGGAAGCCGGTGGAGCAGCGTTTTTACGCCTCCACCCTATGAAAAGCCGGGTACAATCCAAGCGGTGGCGCTGGAAAAGAACAATATCTCCAGCATCAAGCCTTTTTTCCTTCACAAAACGGCTCCAACCTTTAGTTAATACGTAGCTCTGGCTACTGTTCCAGTAAGAGTACCGGAACCTCCAAGATTTTCCAACTTCATCTTCAAATCCTAATAGAAAACCCTTTTCTCCCGAGTCACCGCCGTTGAGTGGAAAATACTTTTCAGCATGTTGTTTTGGTATAACAAGGCGGTTGAGCTTGCCCACATCACTAGGAGTCAATGGCTTCTCGAATAATGCTTCTTTAGGGATTTCATGCTCCTGTAATTCTTCTTTTGAATGATTCTCTCTCTCATCCGCGAGTTGCTCATCTAATTCTTCTTCTTCTTCGTTTAAATTGAAGCCTAAAGCTGTGTTCTGACTACAAAACATGTCGGCGGTGGCGGTGGGTTTATTGGTGGTTGGATGGTAGAACTGAGAAACAAAGTTATTGTGTTTAGATGATGATTCCATGATATGTTGCTGCTATGTCCACCAGTAAGCTTCATGTAGGTCTGCAGTGTATTGGTTGATTGACATTTGAGAGAGTTAGAGAGAGAAAGTGTGTATCTTGTGATGATGTAGAAGTTGGAGAATGGGACGGGGGCCTGTCATGCAATTTTAGAAATTGCATGGAAAGCCCTCCAATTTTAAAAAAAGTAATATATAGGTGAAAAAAGTGGTTGGACTAATTTACCCCTATATTTTTGGACTGAAGGACGTTTTGTTTTCGAAATCCAGTAGGTAAGGGTGAAAATGCCAAAATTTTGAAGGTATGGACGTTTTCCACAATACCCTCAATAGGTAGGGACGTTTTGTGCTATTTACCCTAAAAAATATAACAAACGTAACAAATATAATATTACAAAAATAAAAATTGTATTGTTTGAAAAAAAAAATTAAATAATATTTTTTAAATTATTTTATATTTTGTAGTGTGTCAGTAAAACTATCACTTTTGATATAGAAAGATCCTCTGAGCAAGACTTGTGGGCTAAAGCTCTTGAGCCCAATGAATTTTTGATCAAATTCCATTGTTTAGATTGTCAAATGGACAATTTTATTATTATGGCAAAAACTAAATTTTATTTATTTCTTGGCTAGATAATTTATTTCCACGTTTAGATTTGTAGTATATTTATTTAGATTAATTCTTTAAAAGTTAGAATTAGGACTTATTGCAAGTTTTTTTTTTTTTTTTTTTATAGTAATAAAAACATTGATGACTGTTCTTCGACTATTCGTCCAATCAATAGTTAATTCGTGCACGAATACACATTTGTAATCTCATATTTATTAATGTTTATGCTTCCACCTACATCACAATGCTTTAAGCACGGCTCGGGTGACTGTCATGCTGCAATCCCACCCACTCCTACAGTCGAAATGTGTGGAGTAGCATATATTAGAAAAGAAAAATGAAAAAAAATTATACAAACTTGAACAAAATGAAAAATAATTGTACGGCCTGTAAGCCTAGCATGACAATACTGGTACTCGACCCTATACGTAAAAGTGAACTGTAATTGCAACTTCACGCACGCACACACAGCAAACCGATCACTTCCATGTATTAATTGAGTCAAGTATAACTTTTTGGGTTACGATTCAAATTTCAAACAGGCCACAGAATTAGATAACTAAAAACCAAAGTCCAAATTTTCAACCTTTTTTTCCACAAATAAATATACAATCTTCATTTAATAATGTATGAAAACATATCAAGCATTCCAGATGATACTCAAAACAGTTAAGAAACTGCACTTTGCACATAAACTTAATATATACGAAATCTCATATAGAGTATAACGTGTCTTTAACATAGACAACCAAGGTTCCCATGTCATGTGTTATCAAATGGAGTTGCTAAGATTCTTATTACTCCACCAGCTATACTGCCATGGAACAGCTGGAGTTCCTATTCATAGAGACACCTTCCGGATCCTTCAAGAACTTCCTGTTCATCATGCAAACAAGAGGACCAGAAAAACAACAAACTTATCACCTTGCCAATCTCCTAATACCACATTCTGCCTGATTTAAATTATTTGACCCCGTAATAGAAGAAGGAATTATATTAAAGCAGTTACTCCTCCACAACATTGACCAATTCGTATTCAACCAATGACAGGTTATTATCTTCCTTGACGGTGAAGCTGGCTGGTTCAGTAACTTCTACAAGTCCCCACTTATCCACTGCAAGCCTCATTGACCCCTTGAACATGTCGATTTTTGCATTTCGTAATATTACCGTAGTTTCAGGATTCATCAGGTCCACTGCAAAATGGATGTGACCAAAAAAAGCAATTAGACTCCGCCATGGGGTGGACGCACCTCAATTCCACATAAAAATGAAATGAACACAATTGCAGCTACAAAAGTATAACTCCAAACTTAATTACTTATTTCTACGTCAACAACTAACTCAAGGTTTCCCCCAACAACAGACTGCATAACTGTGCCAAAACTGAGACTGCAAAGTGAACTAGAGGTGATATATGAATATTCATCAATCAGGACTCCACTTGGGAAATGAAATCCTACTCAGGTGAGAAACATCATAAATAACACTTTACATGTATAAGAACAAAATCTATAGAAGAATAAATTATATTAAGGTCCTGTTTGATTTTACTTAAAATTCTACAGTCAAAGTCGACAATTAATCACTGACCGTAGAAAGATTTACTCCGTTACAAGCACAAAAAAAAGTATTTATTTGTCCGTCACTACATCTTCATCCTCTTTCTCAAACCAAAATTCACATCTCTCTTTCTCAATTCCTCTATTTCTTCATATTTTTCTCCATATTCTTTAAAATCAAACCCCCCTCCCTCCCTCAAACAACTTTCTCTCTTTCTCTCAAACTTCAACAGATTATTCTCAACTTCTCAATCCATTAAAATTCTCTAGGTTGGATCCCACCGCAAAAAAAAAACAGTATACTAGTTTAACCACACATTTCATTGGACCCACCATCTATTATCAACTTTTTAACCACACATTTCATTAACTTTCATCAAAATCTGCTAAAAATTTGACTTTTAACAAAATCAAACAAGCACTAAGCTAGATAAGCCATGACACTATAAGGTACCAGAAAAGGGTAAGGCACAACCCCTCGTGGCCCAAGGAAATTGAGAGTGCAACAAATCTACACCGAAGTTTAAGCTAAAGCCTAAAAGTTAGCTTAAATTCCTTGCATAATAATTTAGAAGTCCAAGCTACATCCATGACAATGACATGCTGATCTTCAAAAATGTTCTATAATTGAATCACATAGAAAGGGGGAAGAAAAATGTAATAGCAAATTGGAGAATGAGAAAGAATTTAAACTGCAAGGAATAAAGGGGGCCACAACAACTATAAACACTACTATAGCCCCTTAATATCACTCCAAACACCAGGCAGCAGTGGGATAGGGGAGAACTCCATGAACTATGTAAGTTAATAAAAGACTTTAAAGCATCAGAAATTTACCACAAAAAGCTATAATTTCAATGATAAAGAACCAAAATCGTCACTACAGCACTACCTTACCTTGCTCATTCCTTGCTGTAAAAACAATGGTCCCAGTTTCATCTCCGACCAAACATTCAGCAATCCGCACTTGACGTGGTTGAGGCCCATCTGGCCTGCCCTTCTGCATTACCACATTGGCACTCACAACCTTCACTACAAGATTGTGTCCATTAGTTCCAGGCCTCAGCTGATCAACCTTGGTGAAAACTGGCTTCCTCATAGCCGATTTTGTTTCAGCCATTGGAAAGAAACCCTACAATATCAAAATGTGCAAATCAAGTACTCCCCCATCAAGGGCATATAAATAGTGAATATTGAACTTTAAGAAAATGGAAACTACCAACTGTCCTTCCCCATTAAGGGCATGATCAATTTTCTAAATTATTTTATAGGTTTGTATTGAGATTTAATCTGAGGTTGAGGTAATGGGTACATCATTGCACCTTTTAAAACTTTGCATGTACAGACATGTACACTAAAAAATATATTATCACAATCATAACGTAAGATAAGACAAGTTGCCTGACTTTAGAATCACCTACGAAATGAAAAGGAATATAATCAGATCACAAAGAAAGAAAACTTAATAAGAGAACAATTAATTGAATAATTATACGTCGCCGACCTAAACGCAGTTGTCAAAAGCTCAACTCCTCGCGATTCAAACAGAAAAAATAAACTAAAGAAGCACAAGAGATACTTCAAAGAGAAAAAAAAATCATATAAATGGGAGATTTTGAGAAAGCATATATATAATAGTAAACCCCTAATCTTCAGATCGAACTAATTGAGAAATGAAATTATTTAAACTAAATACAAGATAAAAAAAAATGATACAATAATGAGAAAAATGAATAACCTTTTAAAATGGAACAGATTGAGAATTGGTAGATAGAGAAATGGGATTCGGCGATCTTCTTTCACTCCGCTACTGAATTGTTTTTTGGAGGCGACTGAGAAAGAGCCCTTTGAATGAAAAGTTCTTGTGGGGTTATGTCCGTTGATCTTCCGCATTTTCTCAGCGAATCTCTGCCGTCCACGTTTCGTGATTCTGAAAACGCGTTTGCTTAACCTGTAAGAGCATCTATTATTTTCGGGTTATTCACCAAGTGCCACTGGAGTTACCTAAAAATTATAAAACGATTACTAAAGTTCAAAAATTTAAGTGGTCATCACTGAAGTTAGAAATTCTTTCACTAATAGTAACTTCATTAAATTTTTAATTTAAAATAGTGACGTGGCATGATGATGTGGTATTTATTTATTGCATGATAGTCTATGTACTTTATATAATATTCACTTTAATCCCTGTATTTTAATTAAATCTTTCAAAAATTGTATCTTAGGTCCTTAATCTTTTACATCTTTACAGTTTGGTCCCAAATTTTTAATTATCTTTCAGTTGAGTCCTCCAAAAATTGCACCTTACGTCCTTCAACTTTTTACATATTTACACTTTGGTCTCCAAATTTTAATTATCTTTTAATTAAGTTATCTAAAAATTGTATCTTAGGTCCTTCAACTTTATACATCTTCAAATTTTAGTCTCTAAATTCTTTAATTTTAGTGGCCAAAATAAGTAAAATTTTAGTGGTAAAAAAAACGTACTTTCAATTAAATTCTTGACTTTACACTCGAATTTTTACCTAAATGAACAAAATAATATAATTAAATAATAAACTATTTAGTGGTCAAAATAAGTGTAAAATTCACTCTTATCACTTAGAGTTAACAACTAAAAGTAGATATTTTAGTGGTCATATTTAATTATATTATTTTGTTCGTTTAGGTGAAAATTCGAGTGTAAAGTCAAGGATTTAATTGAAAGTGCACTTATTTTGACCACTAAAATTACACTTATTTTGGCCACTAAAATCAAGGATTTGGAGAACCAAAGTTTGAAGATGTATAAAATTGAAGGACCTAAAGTGTAATTTTTTAGAGGACTTAACTAAAAGATAATTGAAAATTTGGGGACAAAAATGTATAGATGTAAAAAGTTGAAGAACCTAAGATACAATTTTTGGAGGACTTAACTGAAAAATAATAAAAAAAATGGGGACCAAAGTGTAAAGATGTAAAAAATTGAAGGACATAAAGTGTAATTTTTGGAAGACTTAACTGAAAAATAATTAAAAATTTGAGGACCAAAGTGTAAATATGTAAAAGATTAATGACCTAAAATATAATTTTTGAATGACTTAATTGAAATATAAGGACTAAAGTGAATATTATATATAGTGCATAGATTAGTATGCAATAAATAAATACCACATCATCATGCCACATCACTATTTTAAATTAGAAATTTAATAAAGTGACCATTAGTGAAAAGATTTTTAACTTCAGTGACCACTACTGAAACTTTTGAACTTTAGTGACCATTTTATAATTTGAAAATAACTTCAGTGACCGTTGGTGAAATTAACCCATCATTTTCCTATATTTTATTTTGTTGTAAAATTATGAAAAATAATAACAATAACCATATTTAGATATATCTTAATTACCCTATAAATATTTGAAATTCTATATATATGGATCTATCATTATAATAAATGATATAATTTCTCTTTATTCTCTTCTATTATTCTATTTAGTTTATAACAATTTATCAATACGAAGAAATTTACTTAAAATAAAGAGAAAATCTGAGAGCAATAATTTAAAGATTTTGTAGAATTTGGACAGCTTGCGCTGTTGTGATCAAACGTTGATATCTCAATGGTCCACGGTCCGATCTTCGTGAAATTTGGACAACAAGTTCAACACTCGTTATTCTTCAAATCAAACAGTTGAGATATATAAAATCTAAAAACTCATTTTTCATCCAAATGACTATTTTCTATGTTCCAAGTAAGTTTATCTTACAATTCTTTTGATTATATTTTGTTAGATTGGATTTACATGATTTGTGAAGTTTTTATATGTTAAATTTTTTGTTTTAACAAATTAAATTTTTTTTTGAAAAGGCAAAACTTCATATAAATAGTATTTAAGAAAATTGTGTTGATTTTCTTGTAGAAACATAATACAACTACATAAATATTCGAGAAGATTATATTTTTAAATTATTCTTGAAAAAATCAAAATTTTATACAAATTAATATTTTACAAGAATATTATGTTAGTCTTAAAGATTAATTTTATACAAGTTTAAGTTTGACAGATATGTTAATACTCCCGAATAACACAATATTACATTAATATTTTAGAAAAATGTTACTTGTCCCTAAATAGTGTGACATTACAAATTTTAATATTATAAAAGAATATTGAGTTATTGTTCTTGAAAAAAGTATAATTTTTTTTGTATCAATATTATTGAAGAAAATCATATCGTTATTCTTGAAGAATTGTCTATTAGTAAGAATCAATATTCTCCTTTGTTTTGAAAGAAACACAACTTTACAAATATCAATATTATATGTTACTTGCTCCCGAAGAGTATAATTGTATAATATCTAACATCTATTATGTTTTTGTTCCTGATTAGTAAATTGTCACATGATTTAATATTCCTGAAGTAGCACAACAGTATATTAATATTCTATTAAAATATTAATTACTCTCGAATAGCGTAGTTTTATAAAATCTAATATTTTATAGGAATATTATATTATTATTATGTAGAAGCATAAAATTTATACATGTTAATGTTTTAGAAAAATATTTAGTTCGTCTTGAAGAAGAACAATTATTTGTATATTAGTATTTTATAAAAATATTGTATTAATACTACTGAACAAGTATATCGTCGTGAATATCAATATTCTTAAAAAAATAATATTGTTGTTCATGAAGAAACACAAAGTAAAAAAATATTCTAGAAGAATATTGTGTTATTCTCCTTAAGAAGTACAATTTAATTAAACGAATATTATATGATTGCTTTTGAATAGGCATAAATTTGTACACATCAATATTCTAAAAAAAAATAGTGTGTTGTTGCTTTAGAATAAACACAACTTTACAATTTTAGAATATTAATATTGTGTAATATTAGAGTATTGATATCCTCAAACAACTACAACTTCAACGTTTCAACATTTTAGATACAATAATTCTCGAAGAATATCATATCACCTAATCTTATAACAAGACATGATTTATACATTAATTTTATAAAATTAGCTCAATTCGCCATTCTTGTCAAGTAGGGAACTTTATTTCTAAAGTATCATATCTTTTTATTTATTTGATTTGATTTAGTTTATTAAATCAATTTAATTATCATCGATCAAGTCAAGAATTTTGTTGTTGAATTGCTTGTTTTAGAGAAAATACGAATTTGCTATATTGTATTGAACTAGATGTTCAATAATTCAAAATTTTATTGATTGACATTAATGGCTAGCCATGCCGAATCAATATGATGCGAATAATTAATGAGAATATCTATTGAAAAATTAGAAGATTTTCAATAGAATGAATCCCCATGTGTTACTTATTCTCGTGGTATATAAACAAGTAGGCTTCCACTAGCTAAAATCGAAACTGAATTCTCCATTTTTCTAAAAATTATTTAGAGTGATGTATAGAGCCTCCATCGTCCTCCACTTTGACAATCTATATATTATTTGTATCTAATAGATGCATTTACTAGATGATTGTATGATGTTATTATTTGAACTTGAAATTTGCGAGATTATTTGATCAAAATTTAAATTATGAGTATAATTTTCATATTATACAATCAAGACTGTGTTTCTTATTAATGCTAGCGAGTCTAAATATCAAATTTTTAATAAATACTAGTGGAGATGATGATAAATGATTTAGCACTATTATTTGTTAAACGTTTCCATTTAATTTTTAAACAATTATTATTGAGAACAAAATGCTTCTCATTTTTTCTATGTAATGCTATTTTATATGCATCATGTCAACACCAAAGTTATCATCGCTATAGTTAGCTTATGGTCAGAGTATATATTATCCATCTAATGATTTTTTATTGTGCAATATATGTACAATCAGTTTATCATAATGCAAAGAGATGCACATTAAAGAATGTTGAGAATACATGTTTAGTTTGAACCCTTTCAAAATATCCTAAATCCTAAATGGTGAAATTTTATAAAACGGTTTGCTGACTGTCATTTTGATAAGACATTTTTTCAACATTAGGAAGAGAAATTAAGAAGTTGGAAAGAATACATAAAAATGCAACATATTATGTTTTCTAGACCCTCGCACAAGATAATATGAATTAGAAGTTCGACATATAATTTATTTGTAACTTATACAGTTGACAGATGTATTTACTTACCAAAGAGATTAAATCAAGTCTCATATACAAGGTGTAAATGCTCTAATTCATATTGACGTCCTTGAAGGACAATCCATTAACATTATATCTGGTAAATTAATGGCACGCCATAAGCATGGTGATTTGATTACAAAACAAAAAGCCTCAGATTAAAAATGGTGTCAATTGTAAATTTGGTCATGTTGAGGAAGCTTATATTCTTGGAGAGTATGTAGAGATAACTAATTGCAAAATAGAGAGAATAATAAAAGAGAATATAGAGAAACTATATATTTCATTATAATAATAAAGTAGTATATATATATGATTTCAATTACTTGTAGACTAGATATGAAATATTTAATTATAGTCATCAATGTTATTTTTAATAATTTTGCAACACCCCTAATTTGATTACCATTAGTACAATAACAACCTCGTTAAATATATTGTGTTAAAAGTCCAATGGGACAAAAATACCAAATGATGGAAAAAAATAATTATAAAAAATTTGGATTAATCAAGTACTAACTCGTTAAAACCTTGTCATGAAAACCCAATGGGACAAACCATGACGAAGGAAAAAGAGTACAACTACTCTCATTGATTTCAATCAATGAAAATCCTTGTATCGAGCTACTTGTGCATCAATGTCTTCAATGACACCATCTTTTTAAAACTTGTATAAAATATTTTTGGTCAAATGTGCTCCATGTTATAACCTCAAAGTAATATCATCTTCTTACACTATCTCTGGTTGACTGTAATCAATATGATAGTCTGATGCAATTATATTAAAAAGATCTTCTTGTTGCTTCATTCAGGGGTCTTGTATATAATTTGTAACACATAAGAGTATAATTATAGAGTTATGTTGAGGGTAAATGTATTGTAGGTTATGAACATCCATAATTATAATATTTATAACACTTCTCATTGGATGTCTTTTACACAAAGGATGTGCGTCGTTAAAATCTTACTAGGAAAATCCTGTGAAAAAAATCTTAGTAAAGGAAAAAGAGTACATTATTCTTTTAGATATACTATGAAAGTTGATTCATTAAAAATCTTGCCAGGAAAATATAATGGGACAAAACATCAAACAAGAAAAAAGAGAGTGCAACTTTTATTTACTCACCATCATGATAATATCAATTGAGATATGTAATTTGATCTACAAAAAGTTGAACTATATGCTTCAAACATATTAAATCCTCAACTAATATATATATATATATATATATATATATATATATATATATATATATATATATATATATATATATATATATATATATATATAGTATTATTAGTCATATCAGATGAGTTTGTTATAACCATATTCATTATACGCATATCAAGTGTCACGCTTAGACATGCTAACAAGATGTCGACTTGTAATTGCTTTACACAAGCCTTTGTGAAATTCATGGTGTTAAGAGTCATCCATTACATGTTACAACTTCATTTTTCTCATTTCCTTTTCGCCATCTTTAGGTGTTCAGACTATAGGTCCAAAAATTTTAAGTTTCTCTAGTATGTTCAATTTATTTGGATTGCATCATTTTATTTGGCCGATTAATTCTTTGACAGATTTCTTTCAATATCCTTACTACATTTTATAATATGAAGCATTATATTGTGTACAAAAGTGTTTTCAACAACATTTCATTTTTTTTATTCTATTTCTTTCTCACAACGACATAACTTAATGAGATCTTTTTATTCTCAATATTCCAGGTGCATAAACCTCTTATGGGATTTTACAATTAGTTATGTCCATATATTCTCTTTACAATTGGCTCCATTAATTTGTTGTTTTTTGTTTTGGAATCAAATGTCACCACGCTTCAGGCATGCCATTAATTTACCAGATATAATGTTAATAGATTATCCTTCTAGTATATCAATATGAATTAGAGTATTTACATCTGGTATATCAGACTTGATTTAATCTCTTTGGTCAGTAAATGCATGTGTCAATTGTATAATTTACAAATAAATTATTGTATAACATAATATGCTGCATTTCCATGTATTCTTTTCAACTACTTAATTTCTCCTTCTAATGTTGAGAAAACTGTCTTATCAAAATGACAGTCGACAAATCGTGTTATAAAATATCACATTTTAAGATTTTAGATATTTTATAATGGTTAAACTAAACATGTATTCTCAACATTCTTTAATGTACATCTCAATGTACTATGATGGATCGATTGTACATATATTGTACTATAAAAAATCATTAGATAGGTAATATTAGTCTCTAACTATTAGCCAACTATAACAAGCATAACTTTGATGTTGGCATGATATCCGTATAAATGTTGCTGCATATAAAATAGCATTCCCTAGAAAAATGAAGCATTTTGTTCTCAATAATAATGATTTAGAATTAATTGAACGTGTTTAACAAATATAGTGTTAAACTATTTATCATCATTTCAACTAGCATTTATTAAAAGTTTGAGATTTAGGCACTTTTGCATTAATAAGAAACACTCTTAATTGTATAATCTGAAAATCATGCTCATAATTTAAAATTTGAGCAAGTAATCTCGCAAACTTCAAGTTGTAAATATATAATAACATCAAATAATCATCTAATAAATGTATCTATTAGATACAAATAATATTTAAATGGTCAACATGGAGGGTGACGGGGCCTTATACATCTCTTGAAATAATTTCCAAAAATACAAGAAATTCACTCCTGATTTTAGCCAGTGAATGTCTACTGGTTTATATACCATGAGAACAAGCAACACGTGTGGATTCATTATATTGAAAAATCTTTTGGTTTTTCAATAGATATTCTCATTTATTTTTCGCATTCTATTGATCCGGGATTATCTAACCGGTATTGCAAATCAATACAATTTTGAGCTAATGAACTTCATTACTTAACTCTGATTTAAACAGATTTTAAAAATTCGTATAAATTTTTCTGAACTTAAATTTTAATAGACTCCATTGAACATTTAAGTATCTTCAACTCCGATTTAAATAGATTCTTTAAAAGGGTAAGTGTTCTTGATGACTAGTGAATTTCTAAAGATTTCACTAATTAGAAGATTTGAACAAATTTAAATTGATTTCAAACCCATATATATTAGCAGAATAATTATATTTATAGCAGACGACTACCATAGTCTTTATATATAGCATCCTAGGTGACATATATTTAATACGTGTTTAGTAGAGTTTAAAACTAGTTTTTTAAAGAGATTTTGAAAAAAATTGATGAAACATATGGTTGAAAAGTTAATAAAAATTGTGAGTTCTATAAAATATATAGTTAAAAAAAAAAGTTTTAAAAAAAGTTTATTTTAAACTCTATTTGATCTTTTACTCAATCTTAAGAGAAAAAAATAAATCAAATGGGTTTTTTTATCACAACAGTAGGAAGTTTTCTCCACCACGGAAAGAAAAAATACTTAAACGTCTGTGTGTTACTACGTCTTCAATTTCTCCCCTCATAAAATCAATTCTTCTAAAATTTGTTGACCGCTTCAATCCATTTCCTTGATTCGATCATCTCCATCCATCGATTATCTCCAAAATTTATTAACTGCCTCAATCCATCATCATAATATAGCCTACGGTCGAATCCTACTGCAAGGAAACGGTATACTAGTATTTTAATGGTGAAAGGAACTCTTCCCCCCAAACATTCACAAAAATCAAGAAGGTTCCAAACGGCCAATAATTCTAAACGCCCCAAAATCCGTCTCCCTTTGCAGCCGCCTTCCTTCGCCGAAAATATTTTTTTATTGGTCCAAATTTCATTCTAAAAATCCTCAAATTTCATTCTACATGCTCAAGGAAAATGAAAGTAAAAAATTACAATTCATGCAGATGGCACATAATGGCAACGGTAGGAAAAAGATGGGATAAGCCAAACATATTGATTACAGGGATGCCTTGAACTGGTAAGACAACGATGGCATCAGCTATGTCGGAGGCTACCCAATTCCGCCATATAAAAATTGGAGATTTAGTCAAGGAAAAGAACCTTCACGACAACTGAGATGACCAGTTCGACTACTATCTCATCAATGAAGACCTCATAAGTTGGTAATTGAAATTATCACTATTTTTGTTGACCCTAGAATCTGGTAGGACCCAAAATCAATGACCATGGAATGTTCCTTATTTTATCCACATGTAATCAGCACACTCTAAAACACAAGTCGGCAAGCATAGACAGTGGTCGATATATGCTCTCCGATACTCAAGTTCGAATTCATGACTTGTACAGGGTAGTTATACTCAATAAAAAAATATCAAAGGGAAAAAAAATGTGTAAAGGAAAGGTTTTTAGATATAAAAGTGTTGTGTGTTTCTTTTCTTACTCACCCATTTTATTGCCTTTTTCTCAACTATTTATATTCAGAGTTTAGATTGAATGTGGATTTTGTGTCCTTCCAAGTGTTTGGCAGATCCATGCGTCTTTCATACAAGCAGCATAATCATCCTCATATGTGTCCACCTTTTACTTTCCAAGTCATCATTCCTACCCTGCTACACTCTTTGTTCTTGACACGCTAGCAGGGGCGGAGCCAGGCTCTACTACAGGACTGGGCCATGGTTTAAAAAACACTGGGCCATAACATAAATTTTTTTTTTTTTTTTAATTTAACTGTATATTTGTAAAAAAATTTAGGACAGGGCTGGGCCTGGGCCCAGACAGGCCCAGCCCTGTCTCCGCCCTTGACGCTAGCAGACTATCATGATAAGTGTCACATCAATCAGTTACTAGCCCAGTTCGAATACATGCCAGAGATTCCTCAAGAGTAAGCACTCCAGACTGCTTAACAAATGCATCAGACAAAGGCAAAAATGTCAATATTCCAATGGTTATAGCTGGAGCTGACTTAGCTACTATGATGACTTGGCGTGTGGGATGATGTCCACGTCATTAAAGAAGAAAACATTTTTTATTGAAGAAATAGATAATAAGAATATTGAGCTTTTCAAGAAAAATCTTGATTAGGTTGATATCATTTGTGAGTAATTCAAAGGTGTTTTTTCTCAAGCAAAGTGGTCTAAATAATTCAAATTTTTTGATGGACTGATTTGCCTCTTCATTGGGTTGATATAATTGCTCTGACCCAAAGTAGAGTCAATTCGGCTTTGGGGTATATTAGCTCCTTGTAGTGTACTAGAGATATTGGCAGCAGGGATTCGATTTGTTGTAATTGAAAAAACAAAATCAATCCAAAACTGAATTTTCCATTTTTTAGGCCCTAATAAACATGTAGGTGAAAGTGAGGCCAATGGAAATATAAAATTATAATGGACAAGCACAAAATGGCTTGAGGAACCTGCTTTCTTGCATCCGAAATTGATTTGAAATGTATATTTGACTGCAATTTACATAATGAAGGATTAATATAGCTGGTCTCAAATTTATTGAGAATCAGGTCTAGTTTGTTGTTGAGGTCCATCTTTGAGTTCGTTTCCCATTGGATTTTTTTATTCAATATTCCATTGACATATATGTCTAGGTGATTGGTGGTATAAAGTGGTTGATTGCAATGTGTGCCTGAATTTGGCTAACTATTTTATTATTTGATGTCAAAACAAGATGAATTCTTTGTTGGAAACTCTGTTTATTGTGTTAATTTCTTGCATATTAAGATATAAAAGAACATGAGATATTTTGAACAAAGGAAATGATATATGGTCTCTTGTTCATTTCTGATTTTGGATGTTGCCCATTGTATGCATTGAGCATGTATGTGATGAACTTGAGGATTCGATGAAAGAAGGTGGAAACATTGTGGATTACCATGGAGGTGACTTTTTTCCTGAGCATTGGTTTGACTGTGTAGTCGTGCTTCAAACCAAAAACTCCGTGTTGTATGATCGATTGATGTTGTGCGATTATAATCCCGCAAGTGGACGTATTGTTGACAAGTAATATAGTAATAAATAGAGTGTCGAACCCACGAGGACGAGATATTAATTTAACCAATTAATTTATAACTCAAATTCAAACAATAAAACGAAACACATATTTAATTTTGATTTGTGACTCTAAACTAATTTAACTATTTAAGTTAAATTGAAAATAACAATAAGCAACTTTAAAATATGAGAACGAAATCAAGAATTACTAACCCTAGGATTCACAAATCCACCTACATGTTTTATAATCAATTAGCTGTTAATCACTCTTTAACTTTTAATTACCTTGGATTGAAAATCGGCGTTCCTAAATTAATCGAAAGCCTCTCTTGATGGTCAATCAATTTTATATGTTATGCGAACCTAATTATCTCTAATTAAGCTTCGAACATAAACACATGCATTAAAATCTCAAGAACACCTACATGGATTTCATAAAGCATAATAGTAATCTCTATCTATTATTGGACCCTATGTTATTCAATACTACGTGCTTAATCTATATTGAATCTTTCGACTTCAATATAGATCACAATATATTCTAATGGTGATCAAGCATTAAAATAATATAAAAACTGAATAAAGAATAATCAACCTGATAACAATCAATTACAAAAGGAAAAACTTCTAATTAATTAAAAACGCGAGGTTTCATCGTTCATCCTAGAAAAAGTAAATTAGCCGGACATGATTTCGTCAATTATGACAATAATTGACTTCATCATGATCCGGCGAAAGAAAAAAAAGAAAGAACAAATACAACCCGTGACTCTGGCTGACGAATCTTCAATCCCGTGCATTGATCTTCGATTCTCCTCTTGTATCTTGTTCCCAAATTCGTCTCCCAAACGGCTCTAAATTCGGCTCTCAAAACGGCTCTCAAATTATGAGTTAATAACTCATATTTATAGTTACCTAATTGTGCCCCAAAAGATCTCAAAATATTATAAAATTCGTAGGCCAAAAGGTTTCCTAATCGGATTAGAACTCAAAAAGGAAAATAAAAATCCCGCAGCCAAATTAACACTGGGCGGCTGTTTTTCAAACGGCCATAACTTCTTGTAGAAAGCTCCAAATTGAGATCCGTAAAAAGTGGTGGACTCGTAATTCGATTATATTTCCAATGGTAATCATTTACTCGTCGATTTTACTGAATTATTGCTCTTTTCATCCATTCTTCTCCAATTACTTATAAACGGATCCAAAACTGAAATAGGAAGAATAATACAATAAATTAAGTAAAAATTCAATAAAATGACGGGATAAAATCTTAGTTTAAAAGCCCAAATAAGTGCACAAAATGCACTTATCAAACACTCCCAAACTAAACATTTGTTCGTCCTCGAATAAACTAGCTAAAAACAATCATGCACATACTAATAAAAATAGTCATAATATAAATAGCTTGCCGTTCTTGCTTCACTTTTTGTAATAACTTATAATTCATGACGAGTGCTCAGGTGATACTATTGCGAACGTGATTCTAGCTAAACCATAACTGATATGTGTGTGAGAACAATTAATTTGATCAACTTAAATTCTATGGTGGTGATCGCCCAACCACTTGGCCAACTTTTCCTTTCCCTCTCGTAAGGTACACTTCCTCCCAAAATAATTTTCTCTTTCAATTCCCGAGATTATGTTTCAAGGGTTAAACTTCGCTCATTATATTTCTTGTTCGAGGCTGGTTGAGAAAACTAATCATCGTGACAACCTAGGTATATGAAGATTCTCCAATTTATGAGCACTTTCGACCAGAAAGTTTCCACTAAGTAAGTCAAACCCATTAGTCATTTAACCTCCAAATTTACTTTGCAAGGAATTTTTCACTGGACAGAAATAAAAATAATTTTTTTTAATATATATATATATATATATATATAAATCTTATGTGCAAAACTCGATTCATTAAGCTTTCTAAATGACTCATGTAACGAGCTTGAGGTTGATGACTCCCAGGTCTTTCGAACCTTAGGGCATTGGGTTTTGAGAAACCCCTACGGGCCTTTTCACTCAAGTCAAATAGGCTACGAAAAGAGTTATAAGATATTAATAAGGTGCAAAACTCAGTCCATTAAGCTTTCTAAATGACTCATGTAACGAGCTTGAGGTCGATGACTCCCAGGTCTTTCGAACCTTAGGGCATCAGGTTTTGAGAAACCCCTACGGACCTTTTCACTCAAGTCAAATAGGCTACGAAAAGAGTTAAGCAATAATAATAATAATTTTTGTTCCTTGTGTGCAATAAGTTCATGCGTGAGGATTAGATTCCTAACATTCGGTCATTACTTAGTTTCCTCTAACTGGTCTAAAATGCTCCATACAATTTTTCAACATACATGGAATCAATCATAACCTAGATAGCCACTATCACAGTTTAATTACCACACTTTCTCACTATATTGATTTTTTTTTTCGAGATACAGATATTTTTAGGTTCAAATAGGGTATCCTATTGTTTTCAACTTAAGTGCACCAACATACCTAAAAATCATCTTAACTGGCCGACACAACACATTATCAGACATGGTCAAATAGTCTCGCATTTAACCAATATTCATAGTCTGTTCACAAGTCATGGATTAAAGCGAAATAATTAAATAAAAAGTTGCATCATTAGCCGACAAGGCTATTCATATCACAAAAACATGCAAATTTTTTTTCTTTTTAGGGTTACAACCTGCAGGCTCGCTGGATGACATTTA
Organism: Forsythia viridissima; assembly: GCA_030279155.1. Taxonomy (NCBI): domain Eukaryota; kingdom Viridiplantae; phylum Streptophyta; class Magnoliopsida; order Lamiales; family Oleaceae; genus Forsythia; species Forsythia viridissima. The sequence goes on along the minus strand of CM059036.1, from coordinate 34,558,209 downwards.
AACAAAGATTTGCCGACCAACCTGTACAGATTTCTCCTCCAGTTAATCTTATCACATCTTTTCTCCCGGCATCATTTGATCTACCTCAGGGATTGAATTTTACATTGGGGACAATGTTTGTTTCATGTTTGGGGGTGATTTGATTATGAAAAATTTGCTTGATTCGAAAATTGATATTTGACTTTTGAATTAAAAAAAAAATCAAATATCAATTATCGAATCAAGTAAATTTTTCATAATCAAATCACTCCCAAACTTGAAACAAACATTGTCCCCAATGTAAAATTTAAAATCAAAAGATCAGAGACTTCCCTGATGTAGATCAGATGCTGCCGGGAGAAAATATGTGATAAGATCAACTGGAGGAGAAATCTGTATAGGTTAGTCAACAAATCTTTGTTTGAATGTCATCCAGCGAGCCTGCAGGTTGTAACCCTAAAAAGAAAAAAAAGACTTTATTAATAATAATAATATAAATAAATAAAATAAATTTTTTTTTGTTCGGATGGAGATGTGATCGCAAGGACAAAATGTCCTGCGATCGCGAAGACATTAAAATCTGGGCAGAAAACCCATGCGATCGCATAGGGATATACCATGCGATCACATGGTACAAAATTTTTGAACCAAATTTATTTATTTAAATTTTAAAATAATTGAAAAATGTGCTTATGCAAGATGACGATGACTGTAGCCTCAAAACCTAAGAATTGAAAGATTACTTAAAATCCTAAAAACCTAAAACGTGCAATGTGTAAATTGAAATCCTTGATCTAAAAATTACGAGAATTTAAATAAAATGGTAGAAAAATGGATTGCCTCCCATTGAGCGCTTCTTTAAAGTCATTAGCTTGACTTTGTCGTGATGATCGCTCAAGACACTTTGAATAGATCTTTTGAGGTCTTGCTTTTCTTGCTTTGATCGACTTTGGAACAATTTTTGTTTACCCTCCAAAGCTTGATTTTTTCCTTATCATATTGATATGATTTTATCTTTCCGCCCTGCTCGAACTCAACTAAGAAAATTTCAGCCTCCTCATTAGCTTTGATCACAGAAGACGGATGAAACTCCTCTTTCTGTACATACTCTTCTTCTCTAAGTGGTGCCTCCTGATGTTGGGCAACAACTTTATCATCTAAGCTCCCTGCCTTCTGGTCAATGACATCAATCTCGAAACAGGAATCTGAAGAGCTTGGAAATTTAATTGCTTTGAACACATTGAATGTAATGTGTTCATCATTCACTTTCAACATAAGTTCTCCTTTTTGAACGTCAATTACTGCCCGACCAGTAGCCAAGAAAGGTCGACTCAAAATGAGTAGTACATCCCTATCTTCACACATATCCAGAATAATAAAATCAGCAGGGAATATAAACTTGCCCACTTTCACCAATATGTCTTCAACTATTCTCCTTGGGTGTTTGATTGTTCTATCTGCAAGCTGCAATGTTACTGTTGTTGGCTTTCCTTCTCCTAAACCGAGCTACTTAAAAATAGAATAAGGCATTAGATTCACACTAGCACCCAAATCACATAAAGCTCTATCAAAAAATAAACTACTAATAGTGCAAGGAATATTAAAACTCCCTGGATTTTTTTAATTTCGACGGTAGCTTGTTTTGCAATATGGCACTGCATTCTTCGGTAAGCGTGACTGTTTCATGCTCTTCCAACTTCCTTTTGTTTGAAAGAATGTCCTTCATGAATTTAGCATAGCTAGGCATTTGAGCTAATGCATCGGCGAAAGGTATATTGATGTGCAACTTTTTGAAAACATCCAGGAACTTCTTGAATTGCTGGTCTAGCTTATGTTTTCACAACCTTTGAGGAAGTGGAATTGGAGGGACGTAAGCCGGTGGTGGAATATAATCTGGTGGAGAGTCCCATTTTTCTTGTGTAACTTTTGCATCTGGTTTGTTTTCTTTCTTTTTGTTGGACACAGTTTCCTTTTCTACACCTGGTCTAGTCACATGAATCTCTGGCAATTCAACTCCACTTCTCGTGGTGATTACATTGACTTACTCTTTTGGATTGACCTCTATATTGTTTGGCCATGTGCCTGGTTGTTGCTCGATCAACAGTTTAGCCAACTGCCCAATCTGATTTTCTACATTCTTTATCGCAGCATCTTGTCTTTTCTGCATCTCTTTTAACTCAAATTCCATACGCGTGACAGTTTCTTCCAATCCTCATTTTCTCTCTTGTGGTCTCCCTTGATTTGGTGGATTCTAAATATTTTGAGTGTTGCCATAGGAGAAGTTTGGATGATTTCTCCATCATGGATTGTAAGTCTATGAATACGGATTATTCTGATGTAGCTGAAAATTCTGAGCATATGCAGCTTGTTCAAGTGATGACATATCAACTTTGGTTAAAAGGCATTCTGATGATTGATGGTTTGCCCCACAAGTTGCACATATTGGTAGGGACATCTGAACCATATTGGCTGGCTGAGAGTATTTCAGTGTTTCCATTTGCTTTGCCAATGAATCAATTTTTGCCAGTATGAGCGAATTGATGTCCACCCCTTGTATTCCTGTTTGACCTTGGTTGCTGTATCAAGAGTAATCTGAGTGATTTTGCTAATCCTGATTGTAGGTGTAGGAGTAAGGACAAAATTTTGTTTGACCGGTGGTTTCCATAAATCTTCCAAGAGCAAGTCATCTTTATCAATCTCATAGTCTGCCATCTTGTGTTGTACTTGATCTCTTAGCTCATGTTTGTTCCCTGGTAGCAATAAAACTAAGAAAAACAAGTAGATCAACAAATAATAATAATAATAATAATAATAATAATAATAATTAAAAAATTAAAAAAATAATTAAAAAAATTGTTAAAACTAAATTATTAATTAACGCAATAACTAATAAAACTAGTTCCCGGCAACAGCGCCAAAAACTTGTTGTGCGATTATAATCCCGCAAGTGGACGGTTCGTTGACAAGTAATATAGTAATAAATAGAGTATCGAACCCAAGAGGACCAGATATTAATTTAACCAATTAATTTATAACTCAAATTCTAACAATAAAACGAAACACAGATTTAATTTTGATTTGTGACTCTAAACTAATTTAACTATTTTAGTTAAATTGAAAATAACAATAAGCAACTTTAAAAATGAGAACGAAATCAATAATTACTAACCCTACGATTCACAAATCCACCTACACGTTTTATAATCAATTATCCGTTAATCACTCTTTAACTTTTAATTACCTTGGATTGAAAATCTGCGTTTCTAAATTAATCGAAAGCCTCTTTCGATGGTCAATCAATTCTATATGTTATGCGAATCTAATTATCTCTAATTAAGCTTCGAACATAAATACATGCATTAAATATCAAGAACACCTATATAGATTTCATAAAGCATAATAGTAATCTCTATCTATTATTAGACTCTATATTATTCAATACCATGTGCTTAATCTATATTGAATCTCTCGACTTCAATATAGATCACAATATATTCTAATGGTGATCAAGCATTAAAATAATATAAAAACTGAATAAAGAATAATCAACCTGATAGCAATCAATTACTAAAAAGGAAAAACTTCTAATTAATTAAAAATGAGAGGTTTCATCGTTCATCCTAAAAAAGTAAATTAGCCGGACATGATTTCGTCAATTATGACAATAATTGACTCCATCATGATCCGACGAAAGAAAAAGAAGAAAGAATAAATACAACCCGTGACTCCGGCTGACGAATCTTCAATCCCGTGCCTTGATCTTCGATTCTCCTCTTGTATCTTGTTCCCAAATTCGTCTCCCAAACGGCTCTGAATTCGGCTCTCAAAACGGCTCTCAAATTATGAGTTAATAACTCATATTTATAGATACCTAATTGTACCCCAAAAGATCTCAAAATATTATAAAATTCGTAGGCCAAAAGGTTTCCTAATCGGATTAGAACTCAAAAAAGAAAATAAAAATCCCGCAGCCAAATTAACACTGGGCGGCTGTTTTTCAAACGGCCATAACTTCTTGTAGAAAGCTCCAAATTGAGATCCGTAAAAAGTGGTGGACTCATAATTCGATTATCTTTCCAATGGTATATCATTTACTCGTCGATTTTACAGAATTATTGCTCTTTTCATCCATTCTTCTCCAATTACTTATAAACGGGTCCAAAACTGAAATAGGAAGAATAATACAATAAATTAAGTAAAAATTCAATAAAATGACGGGATAAAATCTTAGTTTAAAAGTCCAAATAAGTGCACAAAACGCACTTATCAATTGACAAAGAGGTTATATACTTGTCAATTGTCGCAATTGGTTGTTTCCACCCTTGATCTTGTTTGTCTCCGTCAACAAATCACTGTAACCTTTTTTTTTCTATATGGCAGGGGTTATACTGGCCAAAAGCTTATGAATAATATAGAATGTGAAATCTTTCAAGTGTTGCTGGATGAGGCCAAAGAGAGTTATCCTGAAGAAATTGTGGTGGCAGTGAGAAGCAATACAATTGATGACATAAACAAGAATGTGGCCACTTTGGCTGAATGGGTTACAAGTTGGAGCTGCCCATCTTGATACAACTCTACTAAAAATGTGACAACACGTAGTCTTTAAATGTGGAAATTTCTTGTTTGTAATGTTATCTCGCTCTATAGAAGTTCTATTAGAATGTAAGAAATTGTTCAGTCCTTTATCAAACGTACTAATACCAATGCAGATAGTTGATGTTGTTTTTGGTGCGGTAGTCGTCAGTTTTATATTGTAATAGTACAAAGTTCAATTTTTGATTTTTTTTCCTACAGATTACGCTATGAAAGTGCTTTTTTTCCCAAATCTGAAGATAGAGATAAATCCTGAGCCTCGATTCATCTAATATCAAGGTCTTTTTTCTAGTAGTCTAATGACAAATCTTCTCGTGCTTTGCCATGAGAACTTGGAGGCATCGTCTCTTTTTTGATCTATTTTAGTTGTAACTCAACATATAGTACTGTATCAAATACTCGATTGGGTTGAGCTTCACTCATTTTTGAACAACTAATGAAACCTGGTCCTTTATCTACCTTGGGATTAGTCTCATCCGACTTTCAATTTAAACTAGTTTGGATAAGTTTGAACACTGTTGTTTGAATGTTAACAAGGTGTATACAGCTGTAAATGTTAACAGACTTGTTTGTAAAGTAGTAGAACTATTAATAGTAGTAAGCAGCAAAGCGGTTAATAGTTGATAAAGCAAATGTTTAAGGAGACTAGGGATTTTTGAATCAAGCAGTTAGATAGCAGCAAAAACTTGCGCTTCTCAGTACTATCTGTAAGAAAAGTTATCCCTAAAATACCAAGTTAAATAGAATTATTTAATGTAGAAACAATATAATCTGGACAATATAAAACACACTCCTAATTAACAACAAGATAAAGCACGCTCCTAATTTCTGAAAATAAAGATGCTCAGATTTTAGCCAATCTTCAACAATGGTAACACCAAAAATAATGGTCAAAACACACTTCTAATTAACCCAAAAGATTCCCCGCAAAAGGAAAAAGGTTAAACTTCACAAAGAAGAAGAATAAGGGACGCGGATTCAGTCGAGCAACAAAGTAGCAGCTGGCTTCACAAAGTAGTAGGGAAGAACACTAATTTCTTAGGTTATGTGCGTGTGCTGTATGTATTTATATATATATTCCACAAAAGGTCATATATATATATATATATATAGCATGTCAAGGACCAAGACCAAGAGCCTTAATTTAAATGAGTTAGCTTATGATTAATTAACTGAGTAACTGGGTCGTGGTCTATTATTCAAAGCTAACTACAAAGTGCTTTGACCCGTCTTTGTAATTGAGATGCCTAATTGTTGGAGATTGGGCATTAATAATAAGTATTCGATCATTGGTCAAGCCTACAAAATATAATTAAACTGATCCGTTTAATAATCATCGCCACTTTATTTGTTTGGGACCAAAAATCCCGACACTATCCCTTTAGCAATTGCTTTAATTTGTTCCAGAACCTCTTCGCAAATTCAAAAGTAGCAGAAGTTGTCACTCTTATGTAGTGAAGACAAATACCACAAATTTGTAAGACATACAGATGCTTAATCAATGGTACCATAATATTTGTAAGAACAAATCCTTTATGACCACCATAATGAGATAAATGTAGAAATTGTTTGAAACATCAGACTCAATATATACCTTTGGTAAGATCACCCATCAAGGAATGCACTAGACGATCATCGCCAAGTCTTCCAAGGGCACTTAATATCTCTTTGCAAAGCTTGGACTTGGCACAACTAGGTATTCCTAAGAAGTGAGAATACATGGTGCAGTTCAAATAATGCAAGTGTTGAAAATAAAGAATATATAAAGTGAATCAGCTATGCCAATAGGTTTCAAAAGCAAGAAATGGAGGGTTCAATTCTTACTAGATTCAATAACACAATTTTTACAGTAAGATGACAAAAAGAGAAAAAGGGGGAGAAATCAAAGAAGAGAAGGCCATCACCCTGGCAAATCAGTCATATGTTGCTCATAACTAATATTTGCCTTAATGGTCACCAAAGCCAGAGACCAGAATGAAACTCTAAATCCTCACAGACAGCACAATTGGTTAAATTGGAGTTGAGAGTGCATGTAAAGTATTTTCATCTCACATATACTTCCAAAAAGACTATAATTAGTAGAATACTTTGGGAGAGAACAGTTGATATATTGGTAGTGGGACTGTGGAAGAAAGAATTCTGATCTCAATAAAGCATTCTTTCACACATTCGACATCCACATTTTACAACTCATTAAGAGGTGCAAAGGACACCTAGCTATATAATAAAATATGTAGCCGAGAGGAAAAAGCATGAATGCTCATTGCATTGCCAATTCAAAAGATCTTTTCAAGATAACAGACTAACAAGAAAACACCATTGGCTTCTTTTAGTTTTAAGATATTTGCTTCAAAATCTCAGTCTCTCTTCTTAAATGGACCCCTAAGTTGACTTCTGTAGGTTTGACATATACGCAGATAACTTGTACTAGTATTGAGGGGACTTCAATCTAGGTGAATCCTTGTTTCCTTACCTTTTTTATCCAAGATAAAGTTCATTTGATATGTGACAGAGTCTATTTTTTTTGAGATAGGAATTATATGAAATCTTTTCTATTTGTTGGGTAAAATGTTACCCGCCCCTTCTAACTGAGAGGGGCTTGTTTATTTATAGACAATAATTATATTCGCATGGTCGAGTTTTTACATATAAGATAAGAAACTCGACCGACCAGTTAAGTGGAGAAAATGTAGCACTTAATTAGATATATAACAAAAGAGTATCTAGCATCAGTAGCCCCCTACTCTCAAGCATATAGACTTTTTATATCTTGAGAGTTATCTCGTCAAGTAGACACAATTCCGCGACCGACATTCCATTTTCCTGACCAGTTGTCAATCTAGATGATGACGTCATGGCCATCATTTACAGACCAGCTGTCAATCCAGATGATGGCGTTATGACCACCATAATTAATATGGTGCGTGTTCCCTAGATGCACAATGACCGAAGAGGCGGCGCCATTCTGGGAAATCGTGTTGTCATCTTTGCCGCCTTTTTCGTCCTTTATTAGTTTTTTGAAATTTCTTAACACTCTTAGCATTCTTAACCAGTAATACTTAAGATCATTATTCCCGTTTATAAACAACTCATCTTTCCCACATACAGCTTCTACACTTTCATGAACATTATAAATTTGGAGAGCTCGTCGGATGAACAAGAAGCCGTTTCTCTTTCTGAGATAGAGTTTTCTTTTAATTCCTTAGAATCAATCGAATTTCTTGGACAACTAGACAGCTCAGCACCGGAAGTAAATAGTTTATCCTTGAACATCAACCAAACCCCCGGACTAATCACACCCGGTAGGTCTTTTCTTTCCTTTGTTCTGCTCGTAACTGGTGTTTTTTCTCTATTTCTGACCTCCCCCCTACATATATATATTTTTGTTTGTTTCTACGAGAAGATTACCGTTCATTCGCCTCATTCCCGAAACTTGACTGGGTAGGGATGGTACGAAGAAACCTTAGACATGGTAGAGGGGACCGATCGATCGATACTTCCACATCCACTCACGACACATCCAGTTTCAATCTTCACAATATTCCTGAGCACCCGAGCACATACACTAAAACAACCCTCAGGCGCACTATCGATCACTTTTTCCTTAGTAAAAAACACATTTATCGGGCTCCTGGACCGACCAAGTATCTTCCACTCGGTCATAATGGAGAAGTAGCAATTTATCAAGATAGCCTCAAAGCTGGGCTTAGATTCCCACTGCACCTGTTTTTAGTTGAATTTTTTTGTACCTTCAACCTTTCCCCCGGTCAATTAGTGCCCAATACTTTAAGAATGTTAACCTATTATTTGCTTGTGTGTCTGCGCCGTGGTATAGAACCATCGGTCGATGTATTTCGTCTACTTTTTGAGATGAACTTGCTCGACCGTTACGACTACTATGTTGTCTTTTCTCATCGTGACCGGGGCCTTCCCACACATGAGCACTTTAAAATTCCCAACTGTCCTACCTCCAACAACGGTTGGAAAAATAGGTATTTCTTTGTAAAGCCAGCCGAGGGAATGTTTCCTTTCTCCTTAAATTGGAGTGTTCTCCTCCTTCTCCCCCACCCCCCTCCCTCTTGAAAATTTTAACTCCATCCCAATCATATCTGAACCAGAAATCGACTCATTAATCATCTTACGGGTGGCTGAACCTCTTGGTCGGTCGATGAATGATGTGTTAACAGATGATGCCTTGGTTTCTGCAGGCATCGGCCGTCCATACAGTAGGAAGAGTCTTTCTATTGACTATTTCAATACAACCCAAACCATTGTTTAAATTACTGACTACATGTGTGCTTTTTCAGACATGTCTTCTGACAAATTTATTGAGGATTTTTTGGAGGAACTGGCAAGGAAAAACTCTCGGGGTCAAAGAAAGAGGTGCAGGGACCTCCTTCGGTCGATCAACCTTCCTCTGATGTCGCCCTATCGACTGGTCAAATAGAAACTTTACCCGTTGACTCGTCTCCAGTAGTTCAAACGGTGTCTTTGCCGGCTAATACCCCTGAATTTCCTCCATCTGATCCTACGACTGTGGTTTCTGACTCCCGACCAACCTGTAACATGCGCCATCCGCTCGAGAAGGTGACTGAAGATTGTTGAGTCATTTCTTCTTGCTTAGACTGGGAGGTGGTCGGAGCAAGCAAGAATAAATCTCCGGAGAGCTTAGAGAGGTCGATCATGGTGGAAGAACGACGAGTACGTCTCTTGTGCTATTATGATGGATATAAAGTCTTTTACTTCTTATTTTTGACATTATTGTTTTTGCGACAGGTTCTGTCTCTACGACATTCTGCCTTTCGTAAACTTCGCGACCAAGCTGAAAAGATCGACCATACCAGCCGTGCCCTCGAAGAAAAGTGCAGAGATTTGCTTGTCATTCGTAGAGACTTGGACGAAAAGACCAATATGCTCAACGATCGTGATACAAGGCTGACTGCTCTAGAGAAGTCTTCACAAGAGCGCGAGGAACTGTTGCAACGCACATCCATCAAATGTCAATCTTTGGAAGATACTGTTGCTCGTCTTTCTCAGGAGTTGGTCGTGAAAAGAAAAGTTGCCATTGAAGAATATAAAAGGAGTGAATAATACATGACGACCGTGGGCATGGTAGGTGTGCGTGGTCGAGACATGGCTTTTAGGAAGAGCTGGGAATGGCTCGCGGAACACTTTCCAAATGCCAATTTCGCAGGTGTCCCCTTCATGCCATCAGTCGATGAAGACGACGATGACGATTCAGAAGACCAATCCTTCCAATTTTTGTCGCTATACTTTTTTGTAAACAAACTTCTTGCTGCTTATTTTTTCTAAGATCTTTGGTATATCGCCAATTTTTATACATTGACGACCGTAGTCATTTTTACATTCGATCGTAGTTATGACTGTGGTCGTTATCATATATGACCGTAGCCCACGACCATAGTAGCTAGTATACATGACCTTAGTCATAACCGTAACTTGAGGTTAACACCGTAGTCTTTTTCACATATAACCGTGGTCACGACCGTAGTCTTTGTCACATATAACCGTAGTCACGACCGTAGTCTTTTTCACATATGACCGTGGTCACGACCGTAGTCTTTTTCACATATGATCGTGGTCATGACCGTAGTCTTTAGTATAAATGACCATAGTCACGACCGTAGTCTGAGGGCCTAGTTGGCCGCGTTCATTGCTTGACTATATTTGCATAAAAACATTGGTAGACTTTCTTGAATAACAACTCTGTGTAACGAATAAATTTTATGGTTGGGAGGAATCAGGGGCCGCACCAGGCTTGGTCATGTTTTCCAACCATAACCTTAGCGTCCTCATCATTTGTCCCCCCATCCCTTTATTTATTTTGAAACAAAGTGTAAAATATCACGACTAAGAAGTAAAACAACTGAAAAAGAAGACTAAGGAGTAAAACAACTAACGCCTATTGGTAGTACTTCTTCAAGTGTTCAATATTCCACGGTCGGCTAAGGGATTTCCCGTACTGATTTTTTAGACTATACGTTCATTTCTTCACTTCCCTAATGACTTCAAAGGGCCCCTCCCATTTAGGATCTAACTTACCTGGTTGATGACCTGCAGCTGAAGCATTTCTGAGGACTAGATCTCCTTCTTCAAACTTTCGATGTTTTACCTTCCTATTAAAATATGCAGCTGTTCTCCGTTTGTAATTTACCATCCTTGTGAATGCTTTCTGTCTTACCCCCTCTAGCAAGTCTAGTTCAGATTTATGTAATTCAACATCGGCTTGCTGAATCATTATGCATGGTGAAGGCTCCAATATCTCGGCCAGTGTGACAGCTTCTAATCCGAAACATAACCGATATGGTGTTTTCCCGGTCGACTCTCACGGCGTGGTGTGGTATGCCAATAGTACGTTCGGAATTTCTTCTGCCCAGCTCCCTTTATAATTTTCCAATCTGGTCTTAATATCCCATAAAATTGTACGGTTAGTGACTTCCACCTGACCATTTGCTCGAGGATGGGCGACCGATGTTTTCTTGAGGTCAATCTTGTAACTACTGCAAAATTCTTCAAACTCCCGATTGTCAAATTGCTTTCCATTGTCTGATATAATCACTCGTAGTATACCAAATCTGCAAATAATGTTCTTCCAAATAAAGCTCTGTATTTTCCTGGTTGTTATGGTGGCAAGTGGTTCTGCTTCTACCCATTTCGTGAAATAATCGATCGCAACCACTAGGAATTTCCTCTGCTGGCTAGCCATCGAGAATGGTCCTAGAAGGTCAATTCTCCACTAAAAAAATGGGCATATACCAAACGCTGCAGTTTGGTACTCGGCTGGAATATGAATAAGGTTTGCATGTCTCTGGCAGGCGTCACACTTTTGGACTAGCTCTTTGGCATTCGCTTTCGTAGTTGGCCAGTAATATCCTTGCCGGATGGCCCTGAAGGCCAACATGTTTGCACCCTGGTGGTTTCCGCACATCCCCGAGTGTATTTCTGTAAGTATTACATATCCTCTATCAGCATCGATGCATTTCAAATACGGAGTTGAGAGACCTTTCTTGAACAAGTGACCGTCGATTATTACAAACCCAGCTGCCCGTATTCTCAATCTTCTCGCCTCAATCGGGTCTTTAGGCTGGACATCTTCAATTAAGTAGGCCCTCAAAGGATCCATCCAGGTAGGCTGTTCTCCGATTTCACCAATTTCGATCGTCGTTATAAAACTCGGCCATGCAATTTTTTGAAGTGGAAAAGAACGTGACCGAGTAGTAATACAAGTTGAACCCAATCGAGACGATACATCTGCCTGTGAATTGTCAGCTCGAGCTATTTTCACGATTTCGAATTCTTTGAATTTATGTTGCAAATCTCTTGTTCTCATCAGGTAGGCGGCCATGCGATCATCTTTAGCATCGAATTCAGCTTGAATTTGTTCGACCACTAACTGGGAGTCGCTATGCACTTTAATCGACAGCGCTCCCATTTTCAGTGTGTATTGCAATTCGAGAATGACTGCCTCATATTCTGCATCATTATTAGTGGCTTTGAACTCAAACCTTAAAGCATACCTTATTTCTTCTCCGTTTGGTTTTATCAATATAATTCCCTCTCCTGATTCCTCTTTGGTGGATGATCCATCTACAAATAGTGTCCAAAGAGGATTTTCTCCAGACACGGATCTGGGTGATAATTCAGCGATAAAGTCCGCTAGTACCTGCCCATTTATGGAAGATCGCGCCTTGAATTCTATGTCATATTCTCCCAATTCAACTGTCCACTTTATTAATCGGTCGGATGTCACAGGTCAATGAAGAATTTGCTTCAATGGCTGATTCGTTAGAACTTCAACCGGATGTGCTTGGAAGTAAGGTCTTAATTTTCTTACGCTAATGATCAGACATAGGACCAATTGCTCTGCTAGGTTATACCGTGATTCAGCGTCTTTCATAATGTGACTCACATAGTAAACCGGCCGCTCAACCTTTTCTTCTATTCTTATGAGTACGGAACTGACCGCATGCTGAGACACGGCTAGATACAACTTGAGTGTTTCCCCTATAGTCGGCCTGCTTAAGATGGGAGGATGTTGAAGTAATGACTTCAGATTCACCAACGATTCTTCACACTCATCCGTCCACTCAAAGTCGTTATTTTTTTTTATGGCTTTAAAAAACGGGTGGCACCTGTCAGCAGCCCTTGACATAAATCGATTGAGTGCTACTACTCTACCGGTAAGTCTTTGTACTTCATTCTTGCTTTTCGGACTAGTCATATCAATGATCGCCCGAATTTTATCGGGGTTGGCTTCTATCCCTCTTTGAGTCACCATAAAGCCTAGGAATTTACCACCTGTAGTGCCAAATGTGCATTTCTCGGGATTAAATTTCAAATGACTCTGTTTTGCCACTTGAAAAATCTCTCTCAAATCCTCCACATGATCTTCTTCCTGGTTACTATGTACTACCATATCACTACATAGGCTTCTATTTTTCGACCGATCAGGCTGCCAAATACTTTGTTGACCATGCGTTGATATGTGGCTCTGGCGTTCTTTAGCCCGAAGGGCATAGCTGTGTAGCAATAAGTCCCAAAATCTGTTATAAAAGAAGTTTTCTCAGCATCTTCTAGCGCCAATGAGATCTGGTGATACCCTGAAAAGGCATCAAGAAAACTAAATCTTTTCTTTCCAGCCGTGGCATCTATTAACGCATCTATTCATGGTAAAGGGAAACAATCCTTCGGGCATGCCTTGTTTAGGTCGGTAAAGTCTATGCACAATCTCCACTTCCGGGTCGATTTTTTTACCAGAACTACGTTGGCCAACCATTCTGGATATTCCACTTCTCTAATAAAACCTGCTTTGAGTAATTTCTCTAACTCCTCCTTTATGGTTTGCTGTCTTTCAGGTGCGAATTGTCTTTTTCGCTATTTTACAGGTTTGAAACCCGCTATATTGTTCAATCGGTGTCGAGCGATCGAGGGATCGATGCCCGGCAAGTCATCAGTACTCCATGCGAAAACCTCGATATTCTCTCGAAGCATGTCCAGGAGTTTCTCTCCATCTCCTTCACTCATCGATTTACCAATTTTAACCTTTCTGCCTTCTTTTAATTCCACCACCTCTACCTCTTCTGCTGGCTCGAAACGTTGTGCTTGCTGATACTCATTTTTTTCGATAGTTAACACTGTTAGGTTAGCTTCGTGCCGAACGCTGTCTACATAACATCTCCTTGACGTCAACTGGTCTCTCCTGACCACTCCAATTCCTTGGCTGGTAGGAAATTTCATACACTGGTGTTGGGTAGATATGATTGCCTCGGCCGAGTTTATAATCGGATGACCATAGATGGAATCATAGGCCATAGGTGTGCGGACTATCAAAAAGGGTGTTATTAATGTTACACAATAGGGATGTTTTCCCAAGACCACTGGGAGGTCAACGATTCCTTCAGGTATCACCGTCCCTCCTCCAAATCCTTACAACGGAGTGTTTACGGACCTTAATCGATTAGTTAGTATTTTCAAACCTTTAAATGCCTCCCAACTTAATACGTTTGCGGCACTACCAGTATCTACAAGTACCATTTTTACATCGAAGTCAGCTATGTCCCCTGTAATTACCAATGCGTCGTTGTGTGGCAAAGACACTCCCTCTAGATCTCCGTCATCAAAGGTGATCGACTGGGCAAATTTGCTGGACACACCGATCGAGTTTACATGTAGCAACAGTGCATAACCTTTTCTGGAATTTTTCGAATCACCTTCACTGGCTGATCCTCCCACAATGACATGTATTACCCTTGTTCTTCTCTTCTTCCCCTCTCTCTCTATTATCTGTTCAGGACGCCCGTCTATTTTCTTTACAAAGTGTTTTATCAGACCTTCCAAAATCAGCCTCTCCACCTCGCTTCGTAGCGTCCTGTACTGATCTGTGGTATGGCCATGATCTTTATGAAACTCGCATCTGCAACTACTATCTCGAATGGATGGATCGGATCTCAATTTATCTGGCCATTGTAACTCCTTCAACGTCGATATTTCTCGAATGATGACTGACAAAGGTGCATTCAACTGTATCTGTGAGATTGTGTTAACCACTTCTGGCCTCGGTCGATACTTATACTCTGTCATATTCTTGGTGTTACGCTGGTTTATCGGAGGCTCTTCACGTCGTCTCTTCTTATTTCTACTATCGTACACATCTCGGTCGCCTCGTGTTGCTTTCAACACCTCCTCTTGATCAATGTACTCATCTCCTCGTCTGAGTAGTTCTGTCATAGACTCGGCTGGTTTTTTCAAGAGGCTGGCTCTGAGGCCGTGGTTCTTCAATCCACTCAGCAATGCGGTAACTATCGACGACATCTGCAAATTTTTTATACCCAATGTTGCACGGTTAAATCGTGACATATATTCGCGCAGTGACTCTCCTTTATCATGTGTTACTTGCATAAGCCCCATTGCCGTCTTCCTTTTTTGCGCGCTACTAGAGAAACAGATTGCAAATTTATTAGCGAAATATGCGAATGACGATATCGACCGTGGAGGTAATGTGTCAAACCACTCTCTTGCATCTTTTCGCAACGTCATGGGAAACGCCATACATGCTATAGCATCTGGCCAGCCATGCAATCTTACCCGATCTTGAAATGTTCGTATATGATCGATAGGATCACCGGTTCCATCAAATTCTCCAGTTGGTTCTTTGAATTTCGGCGGTAAAGGTACACTCATCACGTCCTCGGTAAACGAATCTTTTTTTATAGAAATTGGTCTCCTCCTGCTCTTTCTTCGTGCGATCGCTTCCTCCACTTTATCGTTCAAAATGTAAGGTAATTGCATGACAAATTAAAATGTTTAGTACAACTCCAATGATAAAAATCTATATAGTAGATCAAGTAAGGATTTATTAATTTATCATCAATTGGAGTTGTACTAAACATTTTTTAGCATTATTACAGCTTGTATCGAATTATATTTCACTATTGTATGATTTTCTTATTGCTTGATAAGTTACGTATTTATTAAAAATATTTTCACATTATTTTTTCACAAGCATCGGCCGTTGACCAGTCAACGTCCGTCCTAGCTGAACTTCAACCCTAGATCCGCCACTGCCTTCGCGAAATCATCTATGATTTTGTTTGTGTGCGCTTTATTCTGACACATTCCTTATTTTGGTATTTTTTCTAATTCCTCTTTGGCCTCAATATGTAGGAACTGAATCGAATCCATTCTCTCTTGATGCACTTGCTTTTTTCATATTTCGAGTACTCTATAAGTCCTTGATGGTTTACTATAGTGTGTTGGACATATTGCAGCCCGCTTGCATTTCCTGTTGAGGTTCATTTATTGAGCTAATACATAAAAGCTGAAAGGAAAAACCAAAATATGAAGAGCAGCCTTGCAAAGGCTCATTTGACCCAAGAAAAGTCACGGCGTAGTAGCTTTAGCTAAGCTAGTTATGGTCCGCATCTTCACCAGCAAGTCCCAGTCGAGATGATAACACTATTATTCTCTGATAAATTGGTAGCGTTAGAAGCTGAACCTGGATCAGTTGATGGGGGAGAAAATAAGTTGGAAGAACAAATGGCCCCATGTCCCATTATGGACTGCTGAAGGAATTGCAGCCAAAGAAGCAAATACGTTGCATCAGATGCACACACTCGCATCTGACCCACCTATCCAAATAAAAGGAGCTCATCAAAATTATATTTGTTGGAAAATTATGTGTCATATTTTTCACTTTTTATATCTTGGCTTTCTTTATTAATATAATTGATTTTTAATGTTAAAAGAGCAGGTCAACATTTTCGTTATGACTAGCTGGATAACGCCAATTCTGACTAACTGTGTTGATAAGTGGATTATTTTTCCAAATCAGTAAAGCTGCGTTTTTATTTTGTTTCCATATACAATATATTCTCATCTCGTGAATATTGTTAACAGCTTATTTTGTAGGTTAAAAATCTTTTCTTATTATCTTAGATTTGTTTAGGAAGGAAATATTTAAAGAAAATTTTAAGTTTCCTAAATTCCTTTCTTCTTCAAATCTAGAATATCTTTATATATATTATTTTTTACTAATTGTCTTACCATTTTGTTGCAGATTTTTATGTAAGAAATAATTTATAATTTGATTACTACTTTAACTATAAGTAAGAGTACAAATCGATAAAGAATTAAGGCTTTGAAAATATTTTTTGTTTTTGTTTCTCCAAGCTCTACAGCTGATTCCAATGATTAAACAACAAGGCATCAAGCTTCATTGATTCAATTTCAAAGCAAAAATATTTCCTTCAAACTCATTGAAGAATCAAAAACTAATTGGTGCTCAACGAACAATTTAATATCTTGTTTAAGCTACTTGGTGTGAAGTTAAGAATGGGGATTCTTAATCCAAGTGGTGGTTGTGGTCAAATACAATAGGGAAAGTGGCGATAAAGTCAAGACTGGGGGTTTGATTCCACTTCATCAACAAGTCAGAAGAAAAAGTATCAAATGGAGTTAGTCTGTTTTCTTTTGATTGTTATTTTGTTAATTTTGCGAAATTACAAAAACCGATACTATTGTATTTTTGAACACGATTATTAGTGAATTGTTTTTACCCATGGTATGGAGACCCATGGATGTTTCTCTTCGGGGTTTACCACGTTACATCTTGTGTTCGTATTTAATTTTTTAAATTATGCACTTAACAAAATTAGGTAAACGAACACTAATGTGCGAGTCAAAACTGCTATCATTGTCACTCACCAGTTCTGACTACGATCTGTCCACTGCTTGTTTAATTAAGATTAAAATTATTTTTAATTTAATTAATCTAGGTTTTAAAACTTTCAATATTGAGCTCCTTATCGCTCTTTGTTCTGATCGTTTGGGTGCGAAGTGTACTACAAGTTGAGACAACAATTTTGTAGCATATGTTTTTTACTGTTCTGAGCATTCAAGTGACTAGTAAAATAGTTCAAAAACTTGTTAAGTTGTACGAGGAGAATAAGGAATTTTTTACAACTTATCTATGGATTTTACGATTTTTGTATCCCAACTTCTCATCGTTTACAGCTATACACACCTCGTTAACATTCAAATAACAGCGTTCAACCTCATCCAAACTAGTTGAAATTGAAAGTCGGATGAGACTAATCCCAAGGTAGGAAAAGGAGCAGGTTCATTAGTTGTTCAAAAACGAGTGGATCACGATCAAACAAGAGACTATGCCTCCAAGTTCTCATGGCAAAGCACGAGAAGATTTGTCATTAGACCAAGAGAAAAAAAAATCAAAAACTGAACTTTGTACTTTTACAATATAAAACCAATGCCTACCACACCAAAAATAACATCAACCATCTGCATTGGTATTGGTACGTTAGTTTCTTACATTCTAATAGAACTTCTATAGAGCTAGATACCATCACTACCAAGAAATTTCCACATTTAAAGATTACGAGTTGTCCCATTTTCAGTAGAGTTGTATCAAGATGGCAGCTCAAACTTCCAACCCAATCAGTCAAAGTGGCCACATTCCTGTTTACGTCATCGACTGTATTGCTTCTTACTGCCACCACAATTTCTTCGGGATAACTCTCTCCTCCAGCAACACTTGAAAGATTTCACATTCAATATTATTCATAAGCTTTTGGCCAGTATAACCCCTGCCATACAGATAAAAAAAAGGTTAAAGAGATTTGTTGACGATAGAGACAAGATCAAGAGTGCAAAAAACAAATTGCAACAATTGACAAGTATATAACATCTTTGTCAATCGATCATGCAACACGAAGTTATCGGTTTGAAGCAATGCTCAGTAAAGAAGTCACCTCCATGGCAATCCACAAATTTTCCACCTTCTTCCATCAAATCCTCAAGCTCATCATCACATACTTGTTCAATGCATACAATGAGAAACATCCAAAATAAGAAATGAACAAGAGACCATATATCATTTTCCTTTGTTATTCTTTTATATCTTAACACAGGAGCGGACCCAGGTTATGACAAAGACGTGGGCTAGGGTTGGGGCTGGGGAAACTCTCCTTACGTGGGGCTGCCCCCTAATTTTTTTCTCTAAAATTACAATTACTTAGCCTATTTTTATAAGAATTTAATTTTTTTTATAAGTCATAATTTTTAAAAAGTTTACAAAATATCATTATACAAAAATATTCAAGATCTAAAACTAGTTAAAGAAAGTAGTGCCCGACGATCTTTTACAACTGTGAATTCTTCTATAATAAAATATATATCTATTTTATTAACAAGGTCTCTCTCAACAATAATTAATATGTAAAAAAATATAAAATCCAAAAAATAATTTTTTTTTTCTTTTTCTACTTATTGAAATTTGAAATAATTTCTCAAAATCCAGTTAACATTATTATTCATACAAATCAAAATCAATATTAAATTATAATTTATAGATTATGAGATAAACAGAAAAAAATGAACAAAAGAAAAATAAATTCAATTGGGTTTGACTATTTTGGAATTGGCCATTTACGGAGTGAGATGGATTTTAATGTGTAAAAGATCTAAATTTTAATTTAGCTAACTTAAAAATTGGGTTATTTTTTTGTTTGGCATGAGATAGATTTTAATGTGTAAATGATTTAAATTTTAATTTAGCCTATTTAAAAAGTGGGCTATTTTTTTTGTTTGAGATGAGATGGATTTTAATTTGTAAATAACTTTAAGTGGAAATTAGGCCCCTTACACTATTTTTCAAAAAAAAATTGAAAAATACAGTTATTTTTTTTAAAATTGAAAAAATGACTTCTTTAATATATCAGAATATGGAAAGGTACAAATGAAAAATTAATTACTACAGTGCCTTAAACCCTACCTCTCGTTTTTTCTCTACGATTTCTGGCGAAAATTCCTCAAATTCCTTCGCTAATCCATAGTTTCTGTATGTTTCTTCTTTATTTTAACACTATATTGTTCAACATGATTGGAGAAGGAGAAAAAATCGTTGCAGAATCTTCAGGGATGAAGAGAAAGTGCAGTTCAGCCGAAAGATATTCAAAAAAGATGAAAAATATTGTCCGTTTATTCTTTATTTCTACATTTTTTGGATTGCTTTAATTTTTACATTTTAAGAGATTTTTTGCTTTGTTAAATCGAATTTATGTTTTCCATTATTATTCAATTGATGATGTTGCCTTTCAGAAAATCAGTGACAATGGTTGATGTGTGAAATTTTTACATTTTGAGGGATTTTTTGTTATGTGAAATTGCATTTCTGTTTTCAATTATCAACTGGTTGATAATGGTGCCTTTAGGAATCCAATAACACATTGAAACCATTCCCAAATTAATGATATACCAAAATGAGATTAAAGTGTAATTTGATGGTATTCAAGTTCACCAACCAGTTTTTTAAATATATCCTGTATGAAAATATGTCCCTTCTCGTTTGATATGTTAGTTCATATCCCAAATACAATAAGTTTAAACATGCAAACTAAAAAATTGATGATATGATCAATGTTTTTTGAACTGTATGCAACTTTTTGATATGTTTCACTTTTTGGAAACGTTTATCACTTTTTACTTAAAAAGTTACAAAGCATTCTATATTCATCTAATGTATTAATGCAATAAGTTTGAACATCCAAACTAACAAATAGATTGTATTATCACTATTTTTTAAGATGTATATTACTTTTAAATAGATCCATGTCACTTTTTGGAGATGTTTGTCATTTTTTTGAGATGTTTGTCACTTTTTACTTAAAAAGTGACAGATCATGTCACTTTTATGTAATATATAAATATAAGAAGTATGAACATCCAAACTAACAAATAGATTGTATGATCACTGTTTTTTGAGATGTATGTCACCTTTAAAGAGATCTACGTCAATTTTAAAAGATGTTTGTATAGATACAATAAGTTTGAGTGGTGCAAACTAATAAATAAACTTTATGATCATTGTTTTTTTAGATATGTCACACACACACACACACACACACACACACACACACACATATATATATATATATATATATATATATATATATATATATATATATATATATATATATATATATATATCATTTTAAAGAGATGTATGCCACTTTTTGAAGATGTAGTTACTTTTTAGAGATGTTTGTCACTTTTTACTTAAAAAGTGACAGAACATGTCACTTTTATGTAATATATAAATACAATAAGTATGAACATTTAAACTAACAAATAAATTGTATCATCACTGTTTTTTGATATGTATGTCACTTTTAAAGAGATCTACGTCACTTGTAAAAAATGTTTGTCACTTTTTACTTATATAGATACAATAAGTTTGAATGTGCAAACTAATAAATAGATTTTAAGATCACTGTTTTTTTAGATATATATCACTTTAAAAGAGATGAATATCACATTTTTAGATATATATCATTTTGAAGAGGTGTATGCCAGTTTTTGAAGATGTTTGTCACTTTTTGGAGATATTTGTCACTTTTCACTTAAAAAGTGACAAAGCATGTCACTTTTATGTAATATATAAAAACAATAAGTGTGAACATCTAAACTAACAAATAGATTGTATGATCAATATTTTTTGAGATGTATGTCATTTTTAAAGAGATTTACGTCACTTTTAAAAAATGTTTATCACTTTTTACTTATATAGATACAATAAGTTTGAATGTGCAAACTAATAAATAGACTTTATGATCATTATTTTCTTAGATATATGTCACTTTAAAATAAATGAATGTCACATTTTTAGATCTATATTATTTTGAAGAGATGTATGCCACTTTTTAGAGATGTTTGTCACTTTTTACTTAATAAGTGACAGATCATGTCACTTTTATGTAATATATAAATACAATAAGTATGAACATTCAAACTAACAAATAGATTGTATGATTACTATTTTTTGAGATGTTTGTCACTTTTAAAGAGGTCTACGTCACTTTTAAGAGATGTTTGTCACTTTTTACTTATATAGATACAATAAGTTTGAATGTGCAAACTAATAAATAGACTTTATGATCACTGTTTTTTTAGATATATGTCACTTTAATAGAGATGAATATCATATTTTTAGATATATATCATTTTGAAGAGATGTATCCTACTTTTTGAAGATGTTTGTCACTTTTTACTTAAAAAGTGACAGCGCATGTTCTAAGTAAAAAGAGATAGATCATATCACTTTTATGTAATATGTAAATATAATAAGTATGAACATTCAAATTAACAAATAGATTGTATGATCACTGTTTTTTGAGATGTATGTCACTTTTAAAGAGATCTACGTCACTTTTAAGAGATGTTTGTCACTTTTTACTTATATAGATACAATAAGTTTGAATATGCAAACTAATAAATAGATTTTATGATCACTGTTTTTTTAGATATATATCACTTTAAAAGAGTTGAATGTCACATTTTTAGATATATATATATATATCATTTTGAAGAGATGTATGCTACTTTTTGAAGATGTTTGTCACTTTTTACTTGAAAAGTGATAGTG
This sequence comes from Forsythia viridissima, assembly GCA_030279155.1. Taxonomy (NCBI): domain Eukaryota; kingdom Viridiplantae; phylum Streptophyta; class Magnoliopsida; order Lamiales; family Oleaceae; genus Forsythia; species Forsythia viridissima. Next base: position 34,536,179 of record CM059036.1, on the reverse strand, counting down.
CTTGTCACTTTTTAAGTAAAAAGTGACATATCATGTCAATTTTATGTAATATATAAATACAATAAGTATGAATATTCAAATTAACAAATAGATTGTATAATCACTGTTTTTTGAGATATGTGTCACTTTTAAAGAGATCTACCTCACTTTGAAGAGATGTTTGTCACTTTTTATTTATATAGATACAATAAGTTTGAATGTACAAACTAATAAATAGACTTCATCATCACTGTTTTTTTAAATATATGTCACTTTAAAAGAGTTGAATGTCACATTTTTGGATATACATCATTTTGAAGAGATGTATGCCACTTTTTGAAGATGTTTATTACTTTTTAGAGATATTTGTCATTTTTTAAAGATGTTCGTCACTTTTTACTTAAAAAATGACAGAGTATGTCACATTTCACTTAAAAAGTGACAATGTGTCATTTTTATTTAATATATGTTTATTCTATAAAATTATTATTTAACTAACCATCTTTGTTTTTTTTTTTTTTGTAGGACTGGGAGCTATTGATTCTCCAGACCTATTGATTTCCTGGCAAAGTCACCTTCTACTCACCACATATAGTGATCAAAACCTTAAATGACAAGCTTACTGAAACACAAAAGCAAATGTTTAAGGAAACATGCTTTGGACCATATCTTAATTTAAAAGAAATGGTGATTCAGGCTCAGTTGATTCACCAATTGTTATTAAGGCAGGTGAAGCAACAAAAGGTAAATGAATTATGGTTCAACAGAGTGTGGCAAACTGGTCAGATTTTCTGTTAAAATTTTTTGTCAAATGTCTAGACTTCGGTGCGTGGGTAATAGTGTTAAAAGTTATTTACACAAACACCCATAAAATTGAGGACTTTTTGAAAAATCATGTTAAAAGTTATTTACACATTAAAACCGTATTACATACGCTCAAACCCAAATCAAAACCTAAACAACTCTATATTCAAACGAAAAACATGCCCCGCTAAAATCCGAATTAAAAATGAACAAAAATTTCATACAAATTCAAATTCATAATAAACACAATCTCTTCTAAATTATTATAACGGATTTCTCGTTGTTTCTTCTCCAATCTAGCACAAAATCAAAACTCAAATCCAAAATTTACAGGTAATATGATAAATTTTATTTCGTCTTCATGGTTTTCTTCCAAATTACATAAATTATCTCATTTTTCAATTTTAATCTAGATATATCCTTCTTCATTCAATTCATTGTAGATTTGTGATTTCTTATATTTTTGTTTGTGTTATTGTATATCAAATTTCAACTTTAAATTAATAGAATTGAATAAGGTGTTCTAAATATGTGTGAATGTCAATTACCAATTACAGAGATGCATACAATGTGTTTGTAAAAATGTAAATATGAATATAGTTTTTTGGATAGAAAAGTGACATGCTCTGTCACTTTTTGCTCAAAAAGTGACAGAATATTGTATGCAAGTTACACAAACATTTTGGATCAAAATAATCTCTGTCGTTGATTTAAATGTAGGATTTAACTTGTTATTTGTTGTGCATTATAGAGTGACATGAATTATTGAGCACGATCAAGCGTTAATGTATCGTTTTTTTTCTTTTGAATATGAATTGAGGCTGGGATAGAAAAGTGACATACTCTGTCACTTTTTGCCTAAAAAGTGACATGCTCTGTCACTTTTTGCTCAAAAAGTGACAGAACAATGTATGCAAGTTACACAACTACATTTGGATCAAAATCTTTTCTGTGGTTGATTTAATTACAGGATTTAACTTGATATTTGTTGTGAATTATGGAGTGACATGAATTATTGAGCGTGATCAAGCATTAATGTATCATTTCTTTTGTCTGAATATGAATTGAGACTTTGGATAGAAAAGTGACAGAACAATGTATGCAAGTTACACAAATAAATTTGGATCAAAATCATCTATGTGGATGATTTAATTGTAGGATTTAACTTGTTATTTGTTATGCATTATGGAGTGACATGAATTATTGAGCATGACCAAAATATTAATGTATCGTTTTTTTGACTTGAATATGAATTGAAACTTTGGATAGAAAAGTGACATGCTCTGTCACTTTTTACACAAAAAGTGACAGAACAATGTATGCAAGTTACACAAAATACATTTGGATCAAAATCATCTCCGTGGTTGATTTGAATGCATGATTTCACTTGTTATTTGTTGTGCATTATAAAATGACATGAATTATTAAGCATGACCAAACATTAATGTATCGTTTTTTTTGTCTTGAATATGAATTGAGGCTTGAGGATAGAAAAGTGACAGGCTTTGTCACTTTTTGCTCAAAAAGTGACAAAACATTATATACAAGTTACACAAATATTTTGGATCAAAATCATCTCTGTGGTTGATTTAAATGTAGGATTTAACTTGTTATTTGTTGTACATTTTTAAGTGACATGAATTATTGAGTATGATTAAGCATTAATGTATCATTTTTTTCTCTTGAATATGAATTGAGGCTTGGAATAGAAAAGTGACACACTCTGTCACTTTTTGAGCAAAAAGTGACAGAACAATGTATGCAAGTTATATAAATATATTTGGATCAAAATTTTCTCTGTGGTTGATTTAATTGCAGGATTTAACTTGATATTTGTTATGAATTATAGAGTGACATGAATTATTAAGAATGATCAAGCATTAATGTATCATTTCTTTTGTCTTGAATATGAATTGAGACTTTGGATAGAAAAGTGACATGCTCTTTCACTTTTGCTTAAAAAATAACAGAACAATGTATGCAAGTTATAAAAATAAATTTGAATCAAAATCATCTATGTGAATGATTTAATTGTAGGATTTAACTTGTTATTTGTTGTGAATATTGGAGTGACATGAATTATTTAGTATGACCAAAAATGCATAGTTTTTTTGTCTTGAATATGAATTGAAGCTTTGAATAGAAAAGTGACATGCTCTGTCACTTTTTGCACAAAAAGTGGTAAAACAATGTATGCAAGTTACACAAAACACATTTGGATCAAAATCATCTATGTGGTTGATTTAAATGTATGATTTAACTTGTTATTTGTTGTGCATTATAGAGTGACATGAGTTATTGAGCATGACCAAATATTAACGTATCGTTTTTTTGTCTTGAATATGAATTGAGACTTGAGGATAGAAAACATGATTTGTCACTTTTTGCCTAAAAAGTGACAGAACAATGTATGCAAATTACACAAACACATTTTGATCAAAATCTTCTATGTGGTTGATTTAATTGCAGGATTTAACTTGATATTTGTTGTGCATTATAGAGTGACATGAATTATTGAGTATGATCAAACATTAATGTATCTTTTCTTTTGTCTTGAATATAAATTAAGACTTTGGATAGAAAAGTGACATGCTCTGTCACTTTCTGCTTAAAAAGTGACACAACAATGTAAGCAAGTTACACAAATAAATTTGGATCAAAATCATCTATGTGGATGATTTAATTGTAGGATTTAACTTGTTATTTGTTGTGCATTATGGAGTGACATGAATTATTGAGCATGATCAAAATATTAATGTATCGTTTTTTTGTCTTGAATATGAATTGAAATTTTAGATAAAAAAATGACATGCTCTGTGTCACTTTTTGCACAAAAAGTGACAAAACAATGTATGCAAGTTACACAAAACACATTTTGATCAAAATCTTCTCCGTTGTTGATTTAAATGCATGATTTTACTTGTTATTTTTTGTGCATTATATAATGACATGAATTATTTAGCATGACCAAATATTAATGTATCGTTTTTTTGTCTTGAATATGAATTGAAGTTTAAGGATAGAAAAGTGACAGGCTCTGTCACTTTTTGCTCAAAAAGTGACAGAACATTGTATACAAGTTACACAAATATTTTGGATCAAAATCATCTCTGTTGTTGATTTAAATGTAGGATTTAACTTGTTATTTGTTGTACATTATGGAGTGACATGAATTATTGAGTATGATCAAGCATTAATGTATCGTTTTTTTCTCTTGAATATGAATTGAGGCTTGGGATAGAAAAGTGACACACTCTGTCACTTTTTGAGCAAAAAGTGACAGGCTCTGTCATTTTTTACTTTAAAAGTGATAGAACAATATATGCAAGTTACATAAATACATTTGGATCAAAATTTTCTATGTAGTTGATTTAATTGCAGAATTTAACTTGATATTTGTTGTGAATTATAGAGTGACATGAATTATTAAGGATGATCAAGCATTATTGTATCATTTCTTTTGTCTTGAATATAAATTGAGATTTTGGATAGAAGAGTGACAAGCTCTGTCACTTTTGCTTAAAAAGTGACAGAACAATATATGCAAGTTACAAAAATAAATTTGGATCAAAATCATCTATCTGGATGATTTAATTGTAGGATTCAACTTCTTGTTTGTTGTGAATTGTGGAGTGACATGAATTATTGAGTATGACCATAACATTAATGCATAGTTTTTTTTACTTGAATATGAGTTGAAGCTTTGGATAGAAAAGTGACATGCTCATTCACTTATTGCACAAAAAGTGACACAACAATGTACGCAAGTTACACAAAATACATTTGGATCAAAATCATCTATGTAGTTGATTTAAATGTATGATTTAACTTGTTAACTGTTGTGCATTATAGAGTGACGTGAGTTATTGAGCATGACCAAATATTAATGTATCGTTTTTTTTTTTGCCTTGAATATGAATTGAGACTTGAGGATAGAAAAGTGACATGCTTTGTCACTTTTTGCTTAAAAAGTAACATGTTCTGTCACTTTTTGCTCAAAAAGTGACAGAACAATGTATGCAAGTTATACAAACACATTTTGATCAAAATCTTCTATGTGGTTGATTTAATTACAGGATTTAACTTGATATTTGTTGTGCATTATACAGTGACATGAATTATTGAGCATGATCAAACGTTAATGTATCATTTCTTTTGTCTTGAATATGAATTAAGACTTTGGATAGAAAAGTGACAAAACAATATATGTAAGTTACACAAATAAATTTGGAACAAAATCATCTTTGTGGATAATTTAATCATAGGATTTAACTTGTTATTTGTTGTGTATTATGGAGTATCATGAATTATTGAGCATGACCGAAATATTAATGTATCGTTTTTTTTTTGTCTTGAATATGAATTGAAACTTTGGATAGAAAAGTGACATGCTCTGTCACTTTTTGCACAAAAAGTGACAGAACAATGTATGCAAGTTACACAAAACACATTTGGATCGAAATCATCTCCGTGGTTGATTTAAATGCATGATTTTACTTGTTATTTGTTGTGCATTATAAAATTAAATGAATTATTTAGCATGACCAAACATTAATGTATCGTTTTTTTGTTTTGAATATGAATTAAAGCTTGAGGATAGAAAAGTGATATGCTTTGTCACTTTTTACCAAAAAAGTGACACGCTCTGTCACTTTTTGTTCAAAAAGTGATAGAACATTGTATACAAGTTACACAAATTTTTTATCTCAAAATCATCTCTGTGGTTGATTTAAATGTATGATTTAACTTGTTATTTGTTATGCATTTTCAAGTGACATGAATTATTGAGCATGATCAAGCATTAATGTATCATTTTTTTCTCTTGAATATGAATTGAGGCTTGGGATAGAAAAGTGACACACTCTATCACTTTTTGAACAAAAAGTGATAGGCTCTGTCACTTTTTGTTCAAAAAGTGACAGAACAATGTATACAAGTTACATAAATACATTTGGATCAAAATTTTCTGTGGTTGGTTTAATTGCAGGATTTAACTTGATATTTGTGCTGAATTATAGAGTGACATGAATTATTGAGCATGATTAAACGTTAATGTATCATTTCTTTTGTCTTGAATATGAATGAAGACTTTGGATAGAAAAGTGACATGCTCTTTCACTTTTTGCTTAAAAAGTGACAGAACAATGTATGCAAGTTACACAAATAAATTTGGAACAAAATTATCTATGTGGATGATTTAATTGTAGGATTTAACTTGTTATTTGTTGTGCATTATGGAGTGACGTGAATTATTGAGCATGACCGAAATATTAATGTATCGTTTTTTTTTGTCTTGAATATGAATTGAAGTTTTGGATAGAAAAGTGACATGTTTTGTCACTTTTTGCACAAAAAGTAACAGAACAATGTATGCAAGTTACACAAAACACATTTGGATCAAAATCATATATGTGGTTGATTTAAATGTATGATTTAAGATGTTATTTGTTGTGCATTATAGAGTGACATGAATTATTGGGCATGATCAAATATTAATGTATCGTTTTTTTTGTCTTGAATATGAATTGAGACTTGAGAATAGAAAAGTGACATGCTTTGTCACTTTTTGCCTAAAAAATGACATGCTTTGTCACTTTTTGTTCAAAAAGTAACAGAACAATGTATGCAAGTTACACAAACACATTTTGATCAAAATTTTCTGTGTGATTAATTTAATTGTAGGATTTAACTTGATATTTGTTGTGCATTATAGAGTGACATAAATTATTGAGCATGATCAAACATTAATGTATCATTTCTTTTATCTTGAATATGAATTAAGACTTCGGATAAAAAAGTGACATGCTCTGTCACTTTTTGCTTAAAAAGTGAAAGAACAATGTATGCAAGTTACACAAATAAATTTAGATCAAAATTATCTATGTGGATGATTTAATTGTAGGATTTAACTTGTTATTTGTTGTGCATTATGGAGTGACATGAATTATTGAGCATGACCAAAATATTAATGTATCGTTTTTTGTCTTGAATATGAATTGAAACTTTGGATAGAAAAGTGACATGCTATGTCACTTTTTACACAAAAAGTGACAGCACAATGTATGCAAGTTACACAAAACACATTTGAATCAAAATCATCTCCGTGGTTGATTTGAATGCATGATTTTGCTTGTTATTTGTTGAACATTATAGAGTGACATGAATTATTGAGCATGACCAAATATTAATGTATCGTTTTTTGTCTTGAAGATGAATTGAGACTTGAGGATAGAAAAGTGACATGCTCTGTCACTTTTTGCTCAAAAAGTGACAAAATAATGTATGCAAGTTACAAAAACACATTTGGATCAAAATCTTCTCTGTGTTTGATTTAATTGTAGGATTTAACTTGATATTTATTGTGCATTATAGAGTGACATGAATTATTGAGCATGATCAAGCATTAATGTATCATTAATGTATCATTTATTCTGGCCACAATTGCAGATCGTGTCAAATTTTAACACCTTTGAAGAAGAAGCCACAAAAGAAAAAGAAGTTGCAAGATTTATGAGTTTTTTTATGTTGGAAGTATGTCACTTATTCATACATATTGGTTTTTCTATTTAAAATAGTGTTGACATTCTTGTGTTTTGCTTTGGTTTAGGTCCTGATGTTATAATGGCATGTAAAACTTATCATTTAACACTAAATTGTATACATGATACTTCAACTATTAAAGAAATTTGATGAATACTGAAATTGTCACTTTTATAACAAAAAGTGACACACAATGTCACTTTTATAACAAAAATTGACATAATGTATTTTTCAATTTTTAAAAAAATAACAGTATTTTTCAATTTTTTTGGGAAAATGGCGTAAGTGGCCTAATTTCCACTAACTTTAAGTGGAAATTAGGCCCCTTACTCTATTTTTCAAAAAAAAATTGAAAAATACATTATTTTTTTTTTAAATTGAAAAATAGACTTCTTTAATATATCAGAATATGGAAGGGTACAAATGAAAAATTAATTACTACAGTGCCTTAAACCCTACCTCTCGTTTTTTCTCTGCGATTTCTGGCGAAAATTCCTCAAATTCTTCGCTAATCCATAGTTTCTGTCTGTTTCTTCTTTATTTTAACACTATATTGTTCAACATGGTTGGAGAAGGAGAAAAAATTGTTGCAGAATCTTCAGAGATGAAGAGAAAGTGCAGTTCAACCGAAAGATATTCAAAAAAGATGAAAAATATTGTTCGTTTATTCTTTATTTCTATATTTTTTGGATTGCTTTAATTTTTACATTTTAAGAGATTTTTTGCTTTGTGAAAATGAATTTATGTTTTCCATTATTATTCAATTGATGATGTTGCCTTTCGAAAAATCAGTGACAATGGTTGATGTGTGAAATTTTTACATTTTGAGGGATTTTTTGTTCTGTGAAATTGCATTTCTGTTTTCAATTATCAATTGGTTGATGATGGTGCCTTTAGGAATCCAATAACACATTGAAACCATTCCCAAATCAATGATATACCAAAATGAGATTAAAGTGTAATTTGATGGTATTCAAGTTCACCAACCAGTTTTTTAAATATATCCTGTATGAAAATATGTCCCTTCTCGTTTGATATGTTAGTTCATATTCCAAATACAATAAGTTTAAACATACAAACTAAAAAATTGATGATATGATCAATGTTTTTTGAACTGTATGCAACTTTTTGATATGTTTGTCACTTTTTGGAAATGTTTATCACTTTTTACTTAAAAAGTTACAGAGCATTCTATATTCATCTAATGTATTAATGCAATAAGTTTGAACATCCAAACTAACAAATAGATTGTATTATCACTATTTTTTAAGATGTATATTACTTTTAAATAGATCCATGTCACTTTTTGGAGATGTTTGTCATTTTTTTTGAGATGTTTGTCACTTTTTACTTAAAAAGTGACGGAGATGTTTGTTTTTTTTTTGAGATGTTTGTCACTTTTTACTTAAAAAGTGACAGATCATGTCACTTTTATGTAATATATAAATATAAGAAGTATGAACATCCAAACTAACAAATAGATTGTATGATCACTGTTTTTTGAGATGTATGTCACTTTTAAAGAGATCTACGTCACTTTTAAAGAGATCTACGTCACTTTTAAGAGATGTTTGTATAGATACAATAAGCTTGAGTGGTGCAAACTAATAAATAAACTTTATGATCACTGTTTTTTTAGATATATCACATTTTTAGATATATATATCATTTTAAAGAGATGTATGCCACTTTTTGAAGATGTAGTTACTTTTTAGTGATGTTTGTCACTTTTTACTTAAAAAGGGACAGAGCATGTCACTTTTCTGTAATATATAAATACAATAATTATGAATATTTAAACTAACAAATCAATTGTATGATTACTGTTTTTTGATATGTATGTCATTTTTAAAGAGATCTACGTCACTTTTAAGAGATGTTTGTCACTTTTTACTTATATAGATACAATAAGTTTGAATGTGCAAACTAATAAATAGATTTTATGATCACTGTTTTTTTAGATATATATCACTTTAAAAGAGATGAATATCACATTTTTAGATATATATCATTTTGAAGAGATGTATGCCATTTTTTGAAGATGTTTGTCACTTTTTGGAGATATTTGTCACTTTTTACTTAAAAAGTGACAGAGCATGTCACTTTTATGTAATATATAAAAATAATAAGTATGAATATCAAAACTAACAAATAGATTGTATGATCACTGTTTTTTTAGATGTATGTCATTTTTAAAGAGATTTACGTCACTTTTAAGAAATGTTTATCACTTTTTACTTATATAGATACAATAAGTTTGAATGTGCAAACTAATAAATAGACTTTATGATCACTATTTTTTAGATATATGTCACTTTAAAATAGATGAATGTCACATTTTTAGATTTATATTATTTTGAAGAGATGTATGCCACTTTTTGAAGATGTTTGTCACTTTTTGGAGATGTTTGTCACTTTTTACTTAATAAGTGACAGACCACGTCATTTTTATGTAATATATAAATACAATAAGTAGGAACATTCAAACTAATAAATAGATTGTATGATCACTATTTTTTGAGATGTATGTCACTTTTAAAGAGGTCTACGTCATTTTTAAGAGATGTTTGTCACTTTTTACTTATATAGATGCAATAAGTTTGAATGTGCAAACTAATAAATAGACTTTATGATCACTGTTTTTTAGATATATGTCACTTTAATAGAGATGAATGTCATATTTTTAGATATATATCATTTTGAAGAGATGTATGACACTTTTTGAAGATGTTTGTCACTTTTTACTTAAAAAGTGATAAAGCATGTTCTAAGTAAAAAGTGATAGATCATATCACTTTTATGTAATATATAAATACAATAACTATGAACATTCAAACTAACAAATAGATTGTATGATCACTGTTTTTTGAGATGTATGTCACTTTTAAAGAGATCTACGTCACTTTTAAGAGATGTTTGTCACTTTTTACTTATATAGATACAATAAGTTTGAATATGCAAACTAATAAATAGACTTTATGATCACTGTTTTTTTAGATATATTTCACTTTAAAAGAGTTGAATGTCACATTTTTGGATATATATATATATCATTTTGAAGAGATGTATGCCACTTTTTGAACATGTTTGTCGCTTTTTACTTAAAAAATGATAGAGCTTGTCACTTTTTAAGTAAATCTGTCACTTTTTAAGTAAAAACTGACAGATCATGTCAATTTTATGTAATATATAAATACAATAAGTATGAACATCCAAACTAACAAATAGATTGTATAATCACTATTTTTTGAGATATGTGTCACTTTTAAAGAGATCTACCTCACTTTGAAGAGATGTTTGTCACTTTTTACTTTTATAGATACAATAAGTTTGAATGTGCAAACTAATAAATAGACTTCATCGTCATTGTTTTTTTAAATATATGTCACTTTAAAAGAGTTGAATGTCACATTTTTGGATATACATTATTTTGACGAGATGTATGCCACTTTTTGAAGATGTTTATTACTTTTTTGAGATATTTGTCACTTTTTAGAGATGTTTGTCATTTTTTACTTAAAAAATGACAGAGCATGTCACATTTCACTTAAAAAGTGACAATGTGTCACTTTTATTTAATATATGTTCATTCTATAAAATTATTATTTAACTAACCATCTTTGTTATTTTTTTTTTGTAGGACTGTTAGTTATTGATTCTCCAGACCTATTGGTTTCTGGCAAAGTCACCTTCTACTCACCACATATAGTGATCAAAACCTTAAATGACAAGCTTACTGAAACATAAAAGCAAATACTTAAGGAAACATGCTTTGGACCATATCTTAATTTAAAAGAAATGGTGATTCAGACTCAGTTGATTCACCAATTGTTATTAAGACAAGTGAAGCAACAAAAGGTAATGAATTATGGTTCAACAGAGTGTGGCAAACTGGTCAGATTTTCTGTTAAAGAATTTTGTCTAATGTCTGGACTTCGGTGCGTGGGTAATAGTGATTTTACTAAGTACAGAATACGTAATAGTATGATTAAGGACAAATATTTCAAGAATTATGATAGGATTTCAACAGAGTGTGTTGAAAATGTGTTTAAAGAGTTGCCATCTAATATTGTTGACAAGGATATGGTGGATGTTGGTATTATTTATCTTATTTCGTCATTCTTATTTGCCAATCATACTATAAATGTGTTGATGATTCAATTTTTGTACTTGTTGAATTGGGTGAAATGGATTTTTTTTCATGGGGGAAGGAGTTATATGGTTTGACTTTAATGTCTCTGAAGGATGCATTCAGCAAGAGGATCATGAAGTTAGATCCTTCAAAAAAAATTTGGAGTATAGGCTTAATGGTTTTCTTCTTGCTTTCCAAGTTTGGATATACGAGTCTATTCCTGCAATAGCTGAGAAAATTTTTTGTGTGAAGTACATGCCATCACTTCCTAGGATCTTGAGTTGGAGTTCTAATGTGCATTTGACATCTTTACAATTGCACAAACATATTTTTGACTTGATTAAAGTAAGCTCTATTTATTATTTATGCGATTTTCTTTACATTTTTCATTACTGTTTGTTATTTTAAATTTATGAATATGTGTTTTTGTAAATAGAAGTTAATGATGTTAGGATAACTGACGCAGAGAATGATGTGACATATACTGAGGGGTTGTTTGAGAATTGCAAATCTCAACGGCTAAACGCTAATGACGATGACAACTTTGAGCATCCTGTTATTCATCAGTCAAATCTGATGATTACAGCCCAAGCAACATTAGTTGGCGATAACAGTTCTTCAAAGTTGAAGAAAAAAAAAAGACAGCTGAGTTTTTTGAGCATTTATTTACCTTTTTATGCTTTCTATACCTTTTTTGTTTATTGTTTCTTATGATTATGTGTTTTTCTCTGATTTTTGTATTTTCAGAGATATTCTGAATCAAATGAAGAAATATTGAAACGTTTAGCAAAGATTGAAGTGAAACTTCAATCAAATGAAGAAATTTGGAAACGACTGGCAGAAATTGAGGCAAAAGTAGAATCAAATGACATTATTTTGAAACGCTTGATAGATATAGAGTCGAAAATACAATCAAATGAAGAAATTCAGAATCGACTAGCTGAGCTTGATATCAAAGTTCTATCTAATATTCAAATTGAGAAACAAATAAAACAACTTGAAGAGAAAGTAAAATCGAATGAAGAAATTCTAGAACGGGTGGCAAATGTTGAAAGCAAAGTGAATGACTTGCAAATGTTGAAGGTATGTCACATTTTTAAATCTAAGTCACTTTTTTCAGAAATGTATGTCACTTTTTTAGATTTATGTCACTTTTAATAAATGTATGTCACTTTTTTAGTTCTATGTCACTTTTTGGAGATGTTTGTTACTTTTATTTTATTTTTGTAAAAATATTGAGAGAAATGGAATAGGGGATGATATAATTGATTTGAAAGCCCAAAAACTCTATATGTAATTTTTAATAAGAAAGTGACACAGTGTGTCACTTTCTACTAAGAAAGTGATAAAGTGTGTCACTTTTTGCTATGTCACTTTTTACTATAAGTATGCACTTTTTCAAAAATATATGTTACTTTTAAGAGATTTATGTCACTTTTTATATAGATATGTATGAGACTTTTTATTTATTCTTATGTTTAGAATGGTGCGAAAAATGTTGCTAATGATACAATAGACATGAAAAAGAATGCAACTGATTGTCCTAGTTTTTCATTGGGTATTGAGTTTGATTCGACTAAAAAAAGTATTGAGAGGCCAGCTGAAACTAATGTGGAAAAGGTATTATTCAATTCCTAATGCATTGTATTTTTCATTTGAGATTTACTTTTTCGTTATTGTGCACTATATAATGTGAGTTTTTCAGTCTATTGATGAAGATATAATAAATTTTAATGAAGAGGACTAGAAGATTGTTGATGATGTTGCTGCTCATAGTTTAGTCAAAAAATGCATCAAGATCTATTTTTTTCACATTTTATTTTATGTTTTTACTTTGTTAGATCTATTTTTTGTACTGTAAAAAGTAATCTTTTGTACGTTTTTATTCAGACTATTGATATAAATGATGATGATGTTGAATTGAAATATGAGGATTGGCAAAAAATTGATGAGATTGCTGCAGCTGTTTTAGCTAAACATAAACTTGAAGAGGCAATTGTTTGTTTGATTATTTTTCATTTAAAAGACTTATTTTTGTGTGTTCTGCACAATATAACTTAACACTTTTTAAATTTTTTTGCGACATTTTAGACGGATGATGAAGTCACTCCGAATGCACCCCTGAAGAGGCAAAAGAAACCTACCGCACTTCTTCAGTCTCCATGGGTTAATCAATATGATTCTACAGTGGATACTTCTACATTGGGAACTTTTACTGCGAAACGTGTGGTGAATGGTACGTTTGCATTCAAAGTTGGGTTGTGCCCCCATACGCACCAGATGTGGAAGCATTCGAGAATTGGTACAAGAAAGGGTTGGTGACAAAAAATAAGTAAGTATGTGACATAATGTCACTTTTAATAAGAAAGTACACATTATTTTTATTCAAATATGTTTGTGTAAAAATTAAATCAACCATAGAGAAGATTTTTTATTCAAATGTGTTTGTATAACTTGCATACATTATTCTGTCACTTTTTGAGTAAAAAGTGACAGAGCATGTCACTTTTCTATCCTCAAATCACAATTCATATTCAAGATAAAAAAATGATACATTAATATTTGATCATGATCAATAATTCATGTCACTCCATAATGTACAACAAATATCAAGTTAAATCTTGCAATTAAACCAACCACAAAGAAGATTTTGATCCAAATGTGTTTGTGTAACTTGTATATATTGTTCTGTCACATGTCACTTTTTAAGCAAAATGTGACATAGCATGTCACTTTTAGGCAAAAGGTGACATAGCGTAACACTTTTCTATCCGAAGCTTCAATTCATATTCAAGAGAAAAGAAAAATGATATATTAATGCTTGATCTTGCATAATTCATGTCACTCCACAATTCACAACAAATATCAAGTTAATTATTGTAATTAAATCAACCACAAAGAAATTTTGATTGAAATGTGTTTGTGTAACTTGTATACTTACTCTGTCACTTTTTACTAAAAAAGTGACATATTGTGTCACTTTTTACTTTAAGTATGTCACTTTTTTAGTAAAATGTGACACAATATGTCACTTTTTATAAGTATGTCATTTTTACTAAAATAGTGTCACTGCATGTTACAAAATTTGTACCAGTGTAATTGTATGTGACCTTTCTTTTTTGTAATGCAGAGTTAACATTTCAATGATGAGAATATTAAGATTAGCCATTGCTTCTACTTCAGCGATATTTCTATCTCTTCTAAAATGTGGTGGTATGAATTAGTAACAATCAATGAGGCTTTAGATGACACAGTAAGTTTTTGTTTGTTAGTTGTTTGGTTTAAGATTTATGTATATAATTTATTAATACATTGCTGATTCTTTTTATACACTTGTTTTGTAGCATATGGATGTGTGTTTTTATTATCTGCAAAAGATGTCAAGGTATGGACAAGGTATAAAAATCAATGCTACAACAACGGACTTTGCCTTTGACAGCCAAGTTAGGAAGTTGTATGATGATTTTTTGAATGATCCACTAGTCCTTGTTAAGTAAACTTCTCTACTCTCGTATCCAATTGGATTGTACATGCCTTGCAACACAAGTTGGCGAGAAGTTGACCATGTCCTTATGCCTTTGAGAATCTATAACTCGGCTCATTGGCTTCTATGTCATTTTGACATCAAAGAGATGTGCTTGAATATATATAATTCCTAGACTAAGGTGGTCAAGAAGCCTGTTGTACTTGAAGCTGTTCAACCATTTTTAGTTATGATTCCTCATCTTTTGTATAACACTAGGTTCTTTGATGGCAAAAATATTCCAGAATAAGAGGCGCTAAAACCACTTGTTGTAAAGTTGGTTCCAAAACTACCACAGCAAAAGAACGAGTTAGTTTTCTTTTTAATAATTTAATTTTTTATATGTTGAATAGATAGAAATGTATGGTTTGCCTTCAATTCTTATTTAATGTTCCATTTTGTTTGTTGCAGTGGTGATCGTGGAATTTATGTGATTAAATATGTTGAGTATTTCATCAATAAAATATTGAAAGAGATGCCAACGACATTCAATATTGTACAGGTTCGGAAACACTTGGCCACTCAATTGTACGTGTATGCCAAGAAGAAGCAAGTGGAGAATTACGACACTGATGATGATTGGGTGCCAAAGGATGTTTCAAAAGATATAGAAGGCTGCAATTTTTTTGTAAATAATATTTTTGTACTAGGACTACATGTTACATGTAAATGTAGTGTATATGGTGAATGTGGTTTCATGTAAATGAGATTAACAATGTAGGTTTTGAAAGTTTCTTTGCAAAAAATGTAAGTACAAAATATTTTTGTATACATGTGACATGCTATTCATGTTGACAAAACATAATATATTGGACGATTTTTTTCAAACTGTTGAATATAGATGGTAGAAGTGGATCTAATTGATATATTACTTTAAGTATGGAAATCATGTATACACTTTGACAGCCAAGTTATGGGTTTTAATAACGAACAAGCGACATAATGTGTCACTTTTCGTTATAAAAGTGACATTGTGTGTCGCTTTTTGTTCTTAAATTATAGAAATCATGTATACACTTTAACAGCAATGTTAGAAGTTTTAATAACGAACAAACGACATAGTGTGTCACTTTTCGTTATAAAAGTGACATAGTGTGTCACTTTTTGTTCTTAAATTATGAAAATCATGTATACACTTTGACAACTATGTTAGTGGTTTTAATAATGGACAAACGACATAGTGTGTCACTTTTCGTTATAAAAGTGACATAGTGTGTCACTTTTCATTATAAAAGTGACAATGTGTCTAACTTTTTGTTCTAAATGTGACATAGTGTGTCACTTTTTGTTCTTAAATTATAGAAATCATGTATACACTTTGACAGCAATGTTAGAGGTTTTAATAACGAACAAACGACATAGTGTAACACTTTTCGTTATAAAAGTGACATAGTGTGTCACTTTTCATTATAAAAGTGACAGTGTGTGTCACTTTTTGTTCTAAAAGTGACATAGTGTGTCACTTTTTATTTTTAAATTATGGAAATCATGTATACACTTTGACAACCATGTTAAGGGTTTTAATAACGAACAAAAGACATAGTGTGTCACTTTTCGTTATAAAAGTGACATAGTGTGTCACTTTTTATTATAAAAGTGACAGTGTATCTCACTTTTTGTTCTAAAAGTAACATAGTGTGTCACTTTTTGTTCTTAAATTATGAAAATCATGTATACCCTTTGACAACTATGTTAGGAGTTTTAATAACGAACAAAAGACATAGTGTGTCACTTTTCGTTATAAAAGTGACAGTGTGTGTCACTTTTCGTCATAAAAGTGACATAGTATGTCACTTTTTGTTCTAAAATTATGGAAATCATATATACACTTTAACAGCCATATTAAGAGTTTTAATAACGAACAAATGACATAGTGTGTCACATTTCGTTATAAAAGTGATAGTGTGTATCACTTTTTGTTTTAAAAATGATATAGTGTGTCACTTTTTGTTCTAAAAGTGATATAGTGTATCACTTTTTGTTTTAAAATTATAGAAATAATGTATACACTTTGACAGCCATGTTAGGGGTTTTTAATAACGAACAAGCGATATAGTGTGTCACTTTTTGTTCTAACGAACAAATATGTGGCGGCTTCTGTCCACTCGAACGAACATTGTTCACTATTAAAAAGAATTTGAAAAGAAAAACCAATATGCTTGTGTCATTGTTTGAAAAGAAACACAAATGTCACTTTTTGTTAAAAAAGTGACATAGTGTGTCACATTTTGTTATAAAGTTACAATTTCAGTATTCATCAAATTCTTTTAATAGTTGAAATATCATGTATACAATTTAGTGTTAAATGATAAGTTTTACATTCCACTATAATGTCATGACCTATAAAAAAGCAAAGCGCATGAATGTTAACACTATTTTAAATAGAAAAACCAATAAAAATGAATAAGTGATACTTTCCAAATAAAAAATAAAAAAACTCATAAATCTTGTAACTTTTTTTTTGTGTGGCTTCTTCTTCAAAGGTGTTGGAGTTTGACACGATCATCAATTGTGGCCATACTTTCCACATCTACCACATTTTGTACTTTGCTTTTTTTTTTCCTCCTTTTGATGGTATTTTTTTCTCTTTAGGTCCTCCAAATTTTTTTTTTTGATCAGGAGCCAAGACTATTCTTGCTTTTCCATCATCTGATATATTTCAATCATTGCGATCTCCAAGTGGGTAAACTGTACCACTGTATGTTTGGACGTACATCTCTGTTATGTAATATTTTGAACAATACAAATATAAATCGTCATTTATCTTTGCAATAATCGCCAATGTGTGTACACATGGGATTTTTTCCACTTGAAATTGATTGCATGTACATGTCTTTTCTTCAATATTCACCAAATATGAGGCACAAACATAATTGACTTGGTATATTATTGAACTTGAAGTCGATGCCTGTGCAAATAATGTATTAATAAACTACGACAATTAAATCATGCTTTCATAACGTTCAACTCTTAACTTACTGAAAAAGTGACACACTTTGTCACTTTTTACTAAAAAAATGCGTACTCTGTCACTTTTTATTTAGAAAGTGACACACTATATCACTTTTTTAGATAAGCGTATTTTTATTACAATAACAATCAGATATAATAAGATTTCAAAATTATAAACCTTCTACTGATATGTAACTATAAATATAGCCATAGACGATATGAAATCCAAGTTATGCCACTTTTTACTAAGAAAGCGATACACTATGTCACTTTTTACTTAGAAAGTGACACACTCTGTCACTTTTTATTCAGAAAGTAACTCACTATGTCACTTTTTTAGATAATCATATTTTTATTATAATAACAATCAGATATAATAAGATTTCAAAATCATAAACCTTCTACTATATATAATTATAAATAGAGCCATAGACAATATGAAATCCAATTCATGCCACTTTTTACTAATAAAGTGACACACTATGTCACTTTTTACTCAGAAAGTGACAAACTCTGTCACTTTTTATTCAAAAAGTGACACACTATCACTTTTTTAGATAAGCATATTTTCATTACAATAACAATTAGATATAATAAGATTTCAAAATTATAAACCTTCTACTGATATGTAATTATAAATAGAGCCATCGATGATATGAAATCCAAGTCATGCCACTTTTTACTAAGAAAGTGACACGCTATCTCACTTTTTACTCAGAAAGTGACAAACTCTGTCACTTTTTTATTCAGAAAGGATAACCTATGTCACTTTTTTAGATAAGCATATTTTCATTACAATAACAATCATATATAATAAGATTTCAAAATCATAAACTTTCTACTGATATGTAATTAGAAATAGAGCCATAGACAATATAAAATCTAAGTCATGCCACTTCATACTAAGAAAGTGACACACTATGTCACTTTTTACTCAAAAAGTGACACACTCTGTCACTTTTTATTCAGAAAGTGACAACTTATGTCACTTTTTTAGATAAACATATTTTCATTACAATAACAATCAGATATAATAAGATTTCAAAAGCTTAAACCTTCTACTAATATGTAATTATAAATATAGCCATAGACGATATGAAATTCAAGTCATGCCACTTTATAAGTGACACACTATGTCCCTTGTTTGTATATGCATGTTTTCATTACAATAACACTCAGCATATAAATAATATTTAGTACATGCAATTTATAGCCTTTTACCTTCAATTTCTTTGATTCTATGAATTTTTCTCTCAATATTTTTTTTTGTTTGTTTGCAAGTTTTGTGATGGTTGCCCGTGCATCGTTTAAGTGCTTCACAAACCATTATTGCAACAAATATCTTAAGGGTTCCAATAAAAGTTCTATAGGACAACATTTTGTTGTTTTTGTTATCGAATTTACTGATTCAACTATATTTGAAGTCATTGTAGAAAACATGTTATTTGTCATGCATGCCCTTGACCACTTGTGATAACCAATCTCTTCCTGTATAAAGAACAATCAAAATATTAATCATTTCTTGTATACGATGTTATTATCCATTCAAAATAAATATTTTTGTACATACCCTATATGATCGAATCCCTTTGTGGATTTCATCGAGTTGTTTCATATGGAACTCAGAATCATTTTTCGCGTAGGCTCTATCAGCTCTATTGAATGGTTGTGTAATGTTCTTTCAATTTTTTTTTTTGCCGAATGTTGACTTTAAATTTTGTAGCAGGTGGTAGGAATATAGACCATGCATTGAATTCTTATATACCTTCTGAATTACACTTTTTATACTTTTATGACCATCTGAGATTATACACAATCATTGTCATTCACCATAAGCTTCTTTTAACATAAGTAAGAACCACTCTCATAAATCATTAGTTTCTAAGTCACCAACTCCAAATGCTAATATGAAAATGTTGTTGTTTGCATCTTGTGTACATGCTGTAAATAATGTTCCACCATAATTTTCCTTTAAGAACGTACCATCAATCACTATTATAGGTCTACAATACTCCCACCCCTGAATAGATACTCCTAATGCCATAAAGAGGTATTTAAATTTGTTGCTTGACGGTGATCTACCAAGATGATGTTATTTGAGCACGTGTGATCGTTTCTCATATATCTTATTTTGAACATTTATGTTCCTCCAAGTCTTGAAGCTCTAAAACTCCATTTGCAATTATCATCTATGCATTTCAGCACATATTCTTTCTTGTTCAACTTACTTACCTTGAACTGAAAGTTTTTATTTATCGCATACACCGAAATACTTTTCTTAACCAATGTCTTGTTCCTAAAAACATTTTTCTCTGCAATTTTATTTATACTAACAAATGAAATAATTTCACTACCTGTTTCATTACTCATTTCTTCAACCTACGGTATGCATGAAGAAACATCAACAGCTAAGTCTTCAATAGTTGGTAGACTTTGAACTGATGTTGTTGCCAAATCATGAGTTTGAAAAACATGTAATTGCATCATGTCATTTTCTTTACCAGTAGCAGCTTCTGAAAGTTGTATGTCTTCAAAACTTTCAATTCTATGAAATAATGAAACTGGTGTGACATCTATGCACAAAGGAAAGCTTGCAAGATGTTTCTCACTTCTTTTGAGCTCCAAATAAAATGTGAGGGAATTATTATCTGAAATCTTCATCAGAAGTAGGTTTTTCTTCACCTTATATTGTATTGTTATTGAGTGTGCGCTGGACTTATATTTGTAACTGAATATATCATGCCACAGAGTTCGCAGTATGTGCATTTTATTGGAACGACAATTCCAGCCATTTTAAAATTTGTATATTAGTTACCTTGTTCCCAATTTCCTCCATAATGGATGAATACATTGATTTTATCCATATCTGGAAAAAAAAAACACCGACATATGATACATTAATAATTGATCATCCTCAATAGATGTATCATTAAGCAAAAAGTGACATACCATCTCACTTTTCTATCCAAAGCCTCAATTTATATTCAAGAAAAAATAACGATACATTAATGTTTGGTCATGCTCAATAATTCATGTCACTTCATAATGCACAACAAATATCAAGTTAAATCTTGCATTTAAATCAACCACATAGATGATTTTGATTCAAATTTGTTTATCTAACTTGCATACAATTTTCTGTCACTTTTTAAACAAAAAGTGACATAGCATGTCACTTTTCTATTCCCAAGTCTCAATTCATATTCAAGACAAAAAAAAAGATACATTAATATTTGATCATGCTTAATAATTCATGTCACTTCATAATACACAACAAATATCAAGTTAAATCATGCATTCAGATCAACCACATAGATAATTTTGATTCAAATTTGTTTGTCTAACTTGCATACATTGTTCTGTCATTTTTTGAGCAAAAAATAATAGACCATGTCACTTTTTTATCCTCAAGCCTCAATTCATATTCAAGATAAAATAACAATACATTAATGTTTGTCTAAGTTGCATACAATGTTCTGTCACTTTTCTATCCCCCAAGTCTCAATTCATATTCAAGATAAAAAAAAACAATACATTAATGTTTGATCATATTCAATAATTCATGTCACTTCTTAATGCACAACAAATATCAAGTTAAATCTTGCATTTAAATCAACCAGATAGATAATTTTGATTCAAATTTATTTGTCTAACTTGCATACATTGTTTTGTCACTTTTTGAGCAAAAAGTGACAGAGCATGTCACTTTTCTATCCCCAAGCTTCAATTCATATTCAAGACAAAATAACGATACATTAATGTTTGGTCATGCTAAACAATTCGTGTCAATTCATAATGCACAACAAATATCAAGTTAAATCCTGTATTTAAATCAACCACATAGATGATTTTGATTCAAATTTGTTTATCTAACTTGCATACAATGTTCTGTCACTTTTTAGGCAAAAAGTGACATACCATGTCACTTTTCTATTCCCAAGCTTCTATTCATATTCAAGACATAAAAACGATACATTAATATTTGGTCATGTTCAATAATTCATGTCACTTCATAATATACAACAAATATCAAGTTAAATCTTGCATTTAAATCAACCACATAGATGATTTTGATTCAAATTTGTTTGTCTAACTTGCATACAATGTTCTATCACTTTTTAAATAAAAAATGACATAGTATGTCACTTTTTAAGCAAAAAGTGACAGAGCATGTCATTTTCCTATCTCCAAGCCCCAATTCATATTTCAAGACAAAAAAAGGATCATTAATATTTGGTGTGACTTCATAATGCACAACAAATATCAAGTTAAATTTTGCATTTAAATTAACCACATTGATGATTATGATTCAAATTTATTTGTTAACTTGCATACAATGTTTTGTCACTTTTTAAGTAAAAAGTGACATAACATGTATCTTTTCTATCCTTAAGCCTCAATTGATATTCAAGACAAAAAAATAATACATTAATATTTGGTCATGTTCAATAATTGATGTCACTTCATAATGCACAACAAATATTAAGTTAAATTTAAATCAACCACGGAGATGATTTTGATTCAAATTTGTTTGTATAACTTGCATATAATGTTCTGTTACTTTTCTATGCTCAAACCTCAATTCATATTTAAGACAAAAAAAAATAATACATTAATGTTTGGTCATACTCAATAATTCATGTTACTCCATAATGCACAACAAATATGAAGTTAAACCATCTATTTAAATCTACCAGATATGTGATTTTGATTCAAATTTGTTTGTTTAACTTACATACAATGTTATGTCACTTTTCAATCAAAAAGTGACAGAGTATGTCACTTTTCTATCCATAAAACCATATTCATATTTACATTTTTACAAACACATTGTATACATATCTGTAATTGGTAATTGATATTTACATATGTTTAGAACATCTTAATCAATACTATTGATCTAAAGTTGAAGTGAATAAAGAATGATATGTCTAAATTAATGAAGAAGGATATTTTGATTGAAGTGATTAACACAAACAAAAATATAAGATATTACAAATCTACAATGAAGTGAATGACGAAGGATATGTCTAGATTAAAATCAGAATATGAGTTCAAATTTTATGTAATTCAAATGAAAACTATGAAAACAAAATCATATTACCTAGAAATTTTGGATTTTGAGTTTTGATTTTGTGCTAGATTGGAGAAGAAACAACGAGAAATTCATTACAATAATTTAGAAGAGATCCGTTTTTATTATGAATTTGGATTTGTATAAAAAATTTGTTCGTTTTTAATTTGGATTTTAGCGGGGCAGGTTTTCCGTTTGAATGTGGAGTCGATTAGGTTTTGATTTGGGTTTGAACATGTGAAATACAGTTTTAATGTGTAAATAACTTTTTAACTGATTTTTCAAGAAGTCCTCAAATTTATGGGCTTTTGTGTAATTTGCCCTAATTTTAATTTTAATTTAGCCCACTTAAAAAGTGTGCTATTTTTTGTTTGGGCCAAGCTATTATTTAAAAAAAAAAAATTACTCAAGAAAATTTCATTTGGGTGAAGCACAGTGCAGCCCCCCTCCATCCGCCCCTATCTTAACATACAACAAGGAATTAACATGGTAAACAGAGTTTCCAACAAAGAATTCATCTTATTTTGACATCAAATAATAAAGTAGTCACCAATCACTTAGACATATACTATTGGGTCAGAGCAATTATATCAACTGCAAATCAGTTCATCACAAAAAAGGAATTATTTACACCACTTTGCTTGAGAACAAACACCTTTGAATCACTCACAAATTATATCAACCCAATCAAGATTTTTCTTAAAAAGCTTAATATTCTTACACTAAAAGATTCAAACCAAGCTCTATTACCTATTTCATCAATACATCCATATTAAAGTCGTGATTTTACCCAATAAAAATACGCCACTAGAAACTTACGAGGTCTTCATTGATGAGATAGCAGTCAAACTAGTCATCCCAGCGTCGTGGAGGTTCCTTGACTAAATCTCCAATATTTATATAGTAGAATTGGGTAGCCTCTAACAAGCTGATACCAGTTCTGGGAATGGTATTTGATTTTCCTTGAGCAGGTAGAATGAAATTTGGACCAATAAAAACCTTTTTCAATGAAAGGAGAAAGCAGTTCCGACGAAGGGAGGAGGGTTTGGGACCTTAATGTTCGAGAGAAAGAGAGATTCCTTTGTCATTAAATTATGACGATTTCATTTTTTGTTGGTTGATCTATTTGATTTAATTGGGTGGCAACCGAGTGGAGGAGAATATTTGTATAGTTATTTTGTTGTTGAATATTTTTAATATCTTTGATTGTAGGATTTTTGTTTTCTCCTTTATCAGAGATTTGTTTGAGAGGGAAAGCAATAACTTTGATATCTTCTTTAGGGACAAGGATTTCCTTTAAAGGGGGATGGACAGATTGAAAAGAATTTTCAAATGAAGTTTTCCAAATTTTGGATTTAGAATAAGAAGTATTTATTGTTGGTTTTTCATTATAAACTTTGATATAAGACCATTCATAGAAACTAATGTCTTCAGGGTAAGAATAAAATTCTTCCCCGATTTTTTTCATTTCTTGTTTTGAATGTAATTATTTAAGATTTTTCCTCAAAGATCTAACAATACGATCTTTGTCCTTTTTGAATTCTCGCTTTCTATCAAATGTTGAGGAGATAACATTTAATTGATTACGTTGTGATCTCATATCTGAAAGAGTTGGAGATTCAGAACCATGACGGGTTGAATCCTCATCTTTCTCAGATTAATGAGTTTTTGGGATATTAGGAGTAAAACCAACACCTTTGAATCTTTCAGAGGGTTGTTTCTCAGCTTGTTTGAAGGTTTGGAAAGGTTCGGACCGAGAAGAACAAAAAGAAGAGCGAGCTGTTGAAGATGAAGGGGCAAATTGAACTTGCATACTTCCATCTGGCAACTCGGTGATCTCTCTTAATTTTGTCTCGGGATTTCTCTCATTGGAGTTTGTTCATTTTCAAAAGTCCAAAGAGGATTTTTAGTAACTTCACCCCAAGCTAATCTTCTTGGAATAGCAACATTTAAATGTAAGGGATTGATCTCAATTAAAAGAGTTTGATTTTTTGGAGAAGACCTAAGAGCTTTAAGACTCATATTTGTATTCATGACTTTGTAATACATACAATAAATGATACAGATGGCTTTTGATCTGACATCCATATCTAGATTTTTTGTCTATATATCTAGGCATGCGGATTTCATAATTGAATCATCAGAAAGATCTAATGAGAAATTTGGAAAGCACTTACAGTAAGCTAGACTACTTTCAAGATTTGAATCGATAATTGCTAATAAGGATTTTTCATATTTTGACCACCTCTTATCTCTAAGGGTGATACATATTGGGATATCTAATCCAAGTCAAGGTTTAACAGCAACTTGAACTAAACCAATATGGAGATACTTGTATTTTTGCCTATGATTCAGGATTGTTTCTTTAGTTAATAATCTTATAGTGTCTGAATTTTATTTGATTGATATAGATTGTTCACATGTTTTGATAACATAATCTGTCTTAAAATCAAACGTTCCTATTTGATAAACAGTTTTATGATCTATTTTTGGAATTGACCAATTTTGAAGCCTTCGTTCAATTTTTGCGATTTGAATTTCTCTAACATTCATGCTTTTTTGTCTATTTTCTATTTCTTTATTTTCATTATTATTATTGAAGGATCCTCACTTGAACTACGCATACTCCTAGATCTATTAAACCAGTTTCTAGACCAAGACATCGTAAAAGAAGTTTGATACCTGTCTTCTGGGAATGAAAGGACTATATGTTGTCTGGACGTAATACTCAATCTTAACGGGACCACTGACACGGGAAACACACCCTTTGGCTGACCAATGCTTCAGAGACTCCAGAGTAATCCAACGGAAAAACAACTTAGAGGACTTTATTGACCAGAAGAAGATGCCTCACTTGATTGACAATGACTTGAACTTAGTTCTGATACCAATTTTGACCCGGATGTAGTATGGGTAATCTGAAGACATTAGTTTCTATGAATGGTCTTATATCAAAGTTTATAATGAAAAACCAACAATAAATACTTCTCATTCTAAATCCAAAATTTGGAAAACTTCCTCTGGAAATTCTTTCCAATTTGTCCATTCCCATTTAGAGGAAATCCTTGTCCCTAAAGGAGATATCAAAGTTATTGCTTTCCCTCTCAAACAAATCTCTGATAAAGGAGAAAACGAAAATCCAACAATCAAAGATATTAAAAATATTCAACAACAAAATAACTATACAAATATTCTCCTCCACTCGGTTGCCACCCAATTAAATCAAATAGATCAACCAGCAAAAAATGAAATCGTTGAAAGTAAAGGCAAAGAAACTAGTACTTCGAGTACTTCCAAAACTCTTTTTAAACCGACTAAAGAAAAGGTCCAATTCGGTTCAAATCCCTCTGATGTCAACAAAATTGTCAAACAACTTCGAAACAAAAAATTAACTAGTAAAGTCAATGTTATTGACTCTATAGAAGAAATTCAAGAACAATTTGAAGAATTAAAAATTAACAAACTAAATAATAGAAACTATGGAAAACATAATCTTCATCATTTCTATCATAGGCCAACTTTTCTCGATATGCTCCAAGAAGTAAGGATGACAACGGGGCGGGTCGGGGCCAGGGCGGCCCTCTCTGTTCCCGCCCCGTCTAGAAATTTTTACTCCCATACCCGCCCCGTTCCCCATTTAAATCGGGGTGGGACGGGGCAGCTTACCGTCCCGTTTGCTGCCCCGTTTATTTTTTTTTATTTTTAATTTATTTTTAATTTTTTTGTAACCGTGATTTTCATTGAGGGAAGCGTATGAAATTATGAATTATGAATTGGAGAATTAAAATTAATTCTAAATGGTATGGTTAGAATTTAAAAAACAAATTATGTATAATATGTTAACTAAACAAAATAAAAAAAAGCAAATCAATAGGAAAATTAAAAAAATTAAAAAAAAAAAGTATTTTAGGACGGGTTCGGGGCGGGACTACTCCACCTGAACCCGCCCTGAATACCCGATTGTCCGGGGCGGGGAAATTTTAAACGGGACGTGGGATAAATTGCCATCCCTACCAAGAAGAACCAAGTCAACCTCATAAAATGTTTTCTGGTCTTGAAGTCATATCTTGGAATATTGATGGGATGACTAAACATCAAATCCTCCAAGTTATTGGCAAAATGTCAATGGCCTCCAGTGCTTACTCTGCACGAGGAAACACTGATAAAGATGCGGCCGTTAATATTATGAATGGCTTCTCAGGACAGCTCAAAAACTGGTGGTTTAACTACCTCTCTCACGAAGAACGAGAAAAGGTTACAAATGATGTTAAATCTGAAGGAGATAGCCCTTTAGACCCAAACAAACAAGACGCAGTTTATACCCTCTTATTTATAATAATCAAACATTTCGTTGGAGAACCTTCTTCCTTTATGGAAAGGGCCTCTGAGCTTCTCATGAATCTTACTTGTCCAAAATTACAAGATTTTAGGTGGTATAAAGATATTTTCCTTCAAAAGGTCATGCTTCGTGAAGACTGCAAATCCGCCTTTTGGAAAGAAAGGTTTATTGCAGGTTTTCCCAAACTCTTTGGTGAAAGGGTTAGAGAAGCTATCAAAGATGAATTTTCAACCTTACCATATGATGATCTTACATATGGTCAACTTTTAGGTTTTATCAATAAGGAACGTCTCTCACTTTGCAATGATCTAAAACTCAAAGCAAAGCTCAAATCTGATAGGATGGAAGGAAGAAAGGAACTTGGTTTCTTCTGCGAACAATATGGATATGAACGTATTTATCCTCCCCCTTCTAGAAGTCATAAGAAATCTCAAAAGCATTTCAAAAATAAAAAATTCTACAAAAAGAACTTCGTTCCAGAATATTACAAGAAACAAAAGACTCCCAAAAGACACCACAAGTATAATAAATATAAAAGAAAACGCGAAGAATTTAAAAATAAGGACAAATCTTTCAAAGAACCCCCTCTTCGCGATCCTGCAAACACCACCTGTTGGAAATGTCAAAAGAAAGGTCATTATCTATATCTATACTAATCTAAAAGGGGCTTAAAAGGAGAAACATTTTTGGACAAATATGTCCTCATTAATATTTTATATTTTCTAAATTGTTCTTGAGTTACTATTATAATTGAACTCCTAATTTAACATTTATAATCACATATAGTCCTTAGAAGTCGAAAATGTTAAATCTCCATTTATTATATTGAATTGCTGAATTTTGAAAATATTTTCTTTAAATTGTGATAATGAATTTGGTCAGTTACAAGATTAATAGTAATTGACATTCCACCAACAATTTATTCAGCTTATTTAAGGTCTAATTTGAAGTTTAAGGTTGTTTTATTTGAAGGTGATTATGTAGTTTGTGATGTCCATAAATACTTCATTTGAAGATTTGTATTTGTGATTATGGTTTTTGTTAGTTAATGTGAATAATCATCTCTCAATGTTTTTCTTTTTTCAAAAAAATAATAATTTGCATTGGACTATAAAGGTTACAGTGTATTTTTTTTAATTATTGTGCATACTCATGCATATTTGTATATTGTTTACATATCTAATTGACTTGAGGTTTCAGATTTTTTAGATGAAAAAAATTTTGTGGGCTAACTTCAATAATTGTTTTAATCCACTATTGATACGTATCTTATTTTTATTATTCTTTTTTATGCTTTTGAATTGAATTGTTATCTATTTTGCTTAAACTTATTTTTCTTAACTATTTATACTCCAACGTGAATAAGATGCTTAAATCACTAGAATATTTAATTTTGGTAATATTACTTTATTTCTCCATTATAATTTAGATAAGTTCACATGAAGACATCTGTGCACTGAATTGTGCAAATGAGAATGTTTAATTTTGTCAATTTTTAATGTAAATGTTATTTTGTTTTCTTTTATATACTGATTGATAAATCTACCCAACTTAAGGTGTTACGAGCCCAAATTGTATGTGATATTTTAGGTTAAAACCTCTTTATAATTGGAGGGCTATATTAAATTACAAAAATTTGTTATAATCATTTGCCATCTCATAAAGCAAAAAAATTAAATGAGTTTGATTACTCGTTATATTTAAGAACTTATGTACACTATTTTTTATTCTTTTTGTTTGTGTTATTTAATTAATATTATTTGACTATATTACAGACTTTAAAAAATATATGTTCAATAATGTCCACATAATTGTAGAAAGTACTTTGTTTGAATACAACAACAAACATTATATTTTACCGTATTTTCTAATATTAGATTTTTGTATTTTAATGCAATATTAAATTAAGTTATCATTATTTAAATATTTGAAAAACATATATCTCATAATACTATTATTAAATCACCTGCAACGCACGTTTTACATATTAATGCTAACAAATGCCCCTTAAAAAGAAAAATTAACAATCTCCAAATTGATGATGAGTTAAAAACTCAGCTTTTGAGTCTTATTAACTCTTTTGATTCTTTCGAATATGAAAACATCATCTATAATCTCCAAAAAGATTCTGATTATGAATATGTTTCTTCTTCTTCTCAATCCTCTGACTCAAAGAAAATCTGCAATTGTAAAAATGATTGTACCTGTGAAACAAATTCTATCAATGTCTTAACTTCAGAAAGGAAACTAATTTAAGAAATCATTGATCAAATTCAAGACCCTGAATTAAAACAAAAATTTGAAAGTCTTTTAGAGACTGATAAGGATAAACCCTCTCAAAAGAGTTATAATATCAAGATGTTTTTGATAGGTTTAAAAAAACAAATAAGTTTTTCTCTAGTCAAAACTTACGCAGTGAAATCAATCAAATGAAACATCAAATATCCCAACTTGAAAAAGATCTCTCTCATCTGAAGTTTGAAGTCTCTATTTTCAAAACTCCTTCACCTTCCTCTTACAAAGGAAAAGAGAAAATCAGTAGGACTCCCTCTACCTCAAGCTCTAACTTCTCCTCCGATAGCAAAGAAGCAAAGACGCCTTCTTCTCCTTTCAAAATCCATAGTCCCCTTAATGAAGAACAATCTATGAATCTTATTAGTCAAATTCGTTTGCAAAAATAGTATACAATCGCTACGATTATAATTAATAAAGAATATAAAATCAAAACCAGAGTCCTTCTAGACTCTGGAGCAAATCAAAACTGTTTTAGGGAAGGAATTGTCCCTACCAAATATTTCGAAAAAACCACAGAAAACCTCTATGGCACTAGTGGTAAAAGTCTCAATATCAAATACAAACTATTAAAAGCTCATGTCTGTAATGGAGACATTTGCTTCAAAAGTAGTTTCTACCTTGTTAAGGATCTTGATCAAGAAGTTATTCTTGGTACCCATTTTCTTGTTCAACTTTATCCTATCTCCGTTACTGAAAAGGGATTAAGGTCAAGATATCTCAATCACGACATATTTTTTGAATTTACAAATCCTCTTACTAGTAGAGATATCAATTTATTAAAAGAACATTCGATCACAAAGATTATCAATAAGATAAATTTTAAAAAACAACATATCAAATATTTAAAAGAAGATATTTTTCAAGACTTTTAGAACAGTTAGAAACCAAAAATATTAAAGACCAAATTGAGAGAATCGACAAAGCCATTAGGACAGAAGTTTGTTCAACCATCCCTAATGCCTTTTGAAATAGGAAACGTCACATTGTTAATCTTTCTTATATCCTAGACTTTAATGAAAACCAAATACCAACTAAGGCAAGACCAATTCAAATGAACAGAGAACTTCTAGATGTTTGTACAAAAGAAATCAACGACCTCCTTGATAAATGATTAATCAGGCCTAACAAATCTTCCTAGAGCTGTGCAGCATTTTATGTTAATAATCATGGTGAGATTGAAAGAGGTGTTCCTAGATTAGTCATCAATTATAAACCTCTAAATCAAGTTCTTCAATGGATTAGATACCCTATGCCTCAAAAGAAAGATCTTCTCAATCGCCTCCTTAATGCTGTCATATTTTCAAAATTTGACCTTAAGTCAGGATTTTGGCAAATCCAGATTGCTGAAAAGGATAGATACAAGACAACTTTCAATGTCCCTTTTGGATAGTACGAATGGAATGTCATGCCATTCGGTCTTAAGAATGCTCCTTCAGAATTTCAAAAGATAATGAATGATATCTTCAACCCTTATCAAAACTTCTCAATAGTTTACATAAATGATGTTCTTATCTATTCCAATAGTACAGAACATCATCTTAAGCACCTTCAAACCTTTTTATCTATCGCAAAAAGAAATGGGCTTGCTGTGTATGAGAAAAAGATTGGTTTACGTCAAACTAAGATTAAATTTTTAGGATATGAAATCTTTAGAGGCACGATCACTCCCATCAAACGCACTCTTGAATTCGCATCAAAATTCCCAAATGAAATCCTTGATTAAACGAGTCTTCAAAGATTTTTAGAATGTGTCAATTATATCTTTGATTTTATCCCAAACATCAGACAAATTTGTGAACCCCTTTATCAAAGGCTTCGTAAGGTTCTGCCTGCTTGGTCCGACAAACACACTCAAGCAGTCAGACTGGTCAAACAAAGTGTCAAAACCCTTCCGTGTCTTAACATTGTGAATCCAAATGCTTATCTTATTGTCGAAACTGATGCCTCTAATATTGACTATGGATGAATTCTGAAACAGACAATTGACAACCAAAAAGAACAACTCATTTAGTACCATTTGGACATTTGGCTCGGCCCTCAGAAAAATTATTCAACTTTCAAAAAAGAATGTCTTTTGATTGTTTTATGCATTTTAAAATTTCAAGATGATCTAATTAACAAAACCTTTCTTGTTAGGACAGATTGCAAAGCATCAAAAGACGTTTTACAAAAGGATGTTAAAAATCTTGTTTCCAAACAAATTTTTGCTAGATGGCAAGCCATTTTATCTTGTTTTGATTTTTCAATCGAGTTTATCAAAGGAGAGAACAATTCTCTTCCAGACTTCTTAACCCGTGAGTTTTTGCAGGGAAAAAATGTCAAAGAAACCGATCACCAGCACCGAAGGAAGAACTCTTGAGGATTACCTCCTCGAGTGTTCTAGTTCTAAGTCAAATACTCAAGCAATTTATTCTTCTCAAAAATCCAAAAATACTTCCGTTTCCTCAAACTCCTTTATAGTTCTTGGAACTCTCCATTATCAAATAAAAGTTCTATCAAATTACAAAAATGCTCTTAAACCTAATACCGTTCCAAGATCAGAAAAGCTCCTTGAAATAAACAATCAAAAATTTCAATATTTTTCCAAAGGAACTGTTATTCATGTTGCCGAATTCGAAGACGAATGGACAAAATTTCTTTCTCTTGAAGAATGCCTTTCAAGAATCTTTCCTTCTTTTCTCAAAGATGACGATCCATTTAATTTATTGACAGAAAATATCAAGTTCTCAATGAATTCTTCTTCATACCCCAAAACATCTATCAATCAAGAATGTGGTATGAATCAATCCTCAAAGTCACAAAATCCGTAATTATCTCCCATACTGTCAATAAACCAAACACCTATTGGATCGATTTTTCAAAAATTAAAATTCTTAGGGTTTTGTCTCTGTTCGATTGGAATCAGGAACCTTGGAAACTAAAAATTTTCTCTCTAAAAAATGGTCAGAAATCTCAATTTACCTACCAAGATTATATGAAGGCATGGTATAATGTTCTTTACTTTCGGCCTTCAAGTCATTCTTGGTTTATTCTTCTTGATCAAAATTGCCCAAAATATTTTCCAAAATGGTTTCAATCATGTGGCTTTATTTCAGAACATGTGAAGAAATCCTGCCAAGCCGTGTCTCTGAAGGCTTTAACCTTTTCAAAAATAAAAAAGTAGGCCTTACTCCTCATGAGGACCTTCTTTTCCAATATTGCAAAACTTTCAAAATTTCTTGGATCTTTTGTTGGGATTTTCAAATCTTCCCAACCTCCATTGATGCTTTCTCGTTCAAACGTATCGTCCGACGATGCAAGGCTGCAAGGTCAAATGGTAGAAAAAAATTCAATGATTCTAATGCCCGTTCAAAAGCGGTCAAATCTTGGATTGATCAACAAATTAAAACAAAAGCGGGTTCAAGTTCTTCCCAAAATGATTTTCTCGCCGAAAAATAAAAAATTATGGCTCAGCTCGCCCAATGTTCTGATCCGAAGACATTTGTTGTCCTTGCTCATAAAGCTGCATCAATGGCAAAAGAAAAATCAAGCAGGGGGTCTGTTGCGACATCTGATGTTGGATCCAACCCAGATTTCGATGACAATGAAGATAATTGCCTTGGGGTCGATGTAGATTTCTTTGAATTATAATCCTATCCCTTTATCATTACTCTACAGAAATGTAGAGAAAAACTGCGGATATGGTTTAATTTTCAAAGATCTCTTTTCAATCATCAATAGTGTTGTGGCCGACAGCTTTTCAAAAAGCAAATAGTAACTTCAATCATCAACAGTGTTGTGGCCGACAACCTTTTGGAAAGCAAATAGTGTTCCACAATTACTTCAAAAATGGAATGATTCATTCTCCAAGCATCCAAGGCAGTCAAGGTCTATAAATGAAGAAAATTTTCCTCAGTTTGAGCAGAGTATTTTTTTACCAATCTTTTGTACTTTACATATCATTTTGATCATTGTAAGTACCTTGTATCTTTCAAGTATTACAAGTTTCTGTAATTCAATTTCAAGTTTTATTTTTCAAATGGATGATTCAATTGATGTTACAAATTTGTTTACTTGTTCAATTGAATTTTTTCATCAATTTATTTCTCAAAAAGATGATTTATATTTCTTAGATCGATTATCATTTTTCATGTTTACACTAAGCATACAAGATTATTTCATTGATAACGAAAGCAAATCACTCAAAATGAATATCATAAGCAATCGAATGCAATTCCTACGATGCCAACAGATATTAAAAAAAAAATGGAGGATTCAAATTGTTGGAGACGTGAAAGAAATCCAGTTTAGAGCCCAACCTCCAGTTGACAATATGTAAGTTAACGGCGCACATAATAGCCTTTGGGCGAAAGGCCTGTAGGAAAAAATTTGTGGTCGTTACAAAAAAACGCGCGTTTTTTATGACGACCGTTATTCTTCTAGTTGGGATCTTAATCCCAGTCGCACTCATCCATACTGTCCGCTTTAGGAGGGCCAGAGCCTATTTTATCTCCTCACGGATTGGTACCAGCATTCAACCTAAGTGCCTCATAAGGAAAGGTCTTGGATTCGAATCGCTGGGGACGCGAAAGAAATTCGTGAGGGGATAAGATAAGCTCTAGGATAAGATGAGCTCCGGCCCTCCTAAAGCGAACAATATGGATGAGTGCGACTGGGGTTAAGATCCTGACTAGATGAATCTCGATCGTCACAAAAAATGCGTGTTTTTTTGTAACGACCACAGACTTTCTCCTACATGCCTTTTGTCCAGGGTTATTCTGTGCACTGTTAACTTACATATTGTCAACTAGAGGTTGGGCTCCAAACTGGATTTCTTTCGCGTCCCCCACGATTCGAACCATTGACCTCCTATTAAGGAGAACTTAAGTGGAATGCTGTTACCAATTGGACAAGTGAGTTGCTTAGTGTTAAGTGTATAGCCATAAAGAAATTACACAAGGCATTTCACACTTGCTTTTCAGAATGAATAAAAAGGTGGCAAGAGGAGTGTATCCATACTCGTACCGAAGAGATCTTGGGAAGGTATCTCTATCAACTAGCTGCTCTTGCTCGAGCTGGATGATAAATAATTATCATGTCTGATTCCTTCGGAGGATGGATCTATAAGAATTCACCTATTTGCCCAAGTGGTACCAGCATTCCATTTAAGTTTTCCTTAATGGGGTCAATGGTTCGAATCACTGGAGACATGAAAAAAATTCAGTTTGGAGCCCAACCTCCAGTGGACAATACGTAAATTAACGGCGCACGGAATAGCCATTGGGTGAAAGGTCTGTAAGGGAAAGTCCATAGTCATTACACAAAAAACTTTGTTTTGTGTTATAAACACTATAAAATAAACAAATCAAAGTTTTGATTCAATGAAATATTCTCATATAGAAAAGTTTATTCATATAACAAACAAATAAATGTTCGACTAAAAAAGTTTTACGGGTATCATCAACTCATATTTTAATAGATTTCTTAATATTTATAAATTCTTATAAATATCATGAATTTTAATAGAATTTGACATGTTTCATAAGATTTCAATAGATTTCTATATTATAAATTTTCATAGATTTAAGAGGCTATTTACTAAAAACATAGTTGTTAAATCCATAGTTATTTATTTCACTTAAAAGTAAGAGTAATGATATTTATAATGAGTGACTACAATAGTCAGTCTATGTGATATTAATTGATATGTCATCTTAAATGTAGAGTTTCGGACCCGGTTCAAAATATCATATCAATTAATGCCACATAATTGTCATAAAGATTGACTAGGTAGTCGCTCAATATTAATAACATTATTCCAAAAGTAATAGGTAGTTGACAAATTTTGATAAATTTAAGTAATTGTGAAGATAAAATTACTATTTTTAATAAAAAGATCACAAAATCCATGAGAATGTATAGAAATATATTAGAATCTATTAAAATCTTTAATATAGAATTATATTGAAATCTTATAAATTCTTGAAATTCTATTCAAATTTATGAAATCTATAAGAATTCATAAATATTAAAAAATATTTTAAAATATGAGTTTAGAACACCCTCCAAAAATATTTTTAAAATGTAATATGTGTACAAACTTTTAACACAAAAAACTGATAATTTATATTCACTAGAAACCCATATGTCTAATTTTTCAAAAATTTGAAAGATCTAACTTAGTGTATGGGGATCAGTCTCCTTCCACTTATAATGTTCACGCTGAGGTGACATCACATGATTGGTAGTTCATGACTCACACTCATGATTTCTATTAATCATGTTTAATCACTTCATCACCCACACTTATGATTTCTACCAATCATGTTTAGCCATTTCATCGGTGGGCATTATATCTCCTACCCATCATGGGTAGGAGATCAGGCTCCCTTAGTGTATATTTAACAGTATAAAAATTATTTTAAAGTATTTATAAATTGTGAGTTTTATTAAATGTGTGGATTATATGTATTAGTAAATTGTAAGATAAGAAAAAAAGGTGTTAAAAAAAAAAAAAAAAAGGTGTTACAAAGCATTAGCTTACCTCATTTAGTGTTATAGGTGCCAAATTTCCCAACTTAACTTCTGATTTGGGCCGACTCGCGCAAATATATGCCGTTTCTCTTGTCACTGTCTAGCAAATGAAAGTGTTACAGTATTCAGTTAAAATCATACAGGGAGAATCTGATTCCTATTGCAATGGCAACGGAGATGGAAAGAGGCACAAAAACTCAGGAAGATCAATGGATGGTACAGAGTCAAGTTTTCCAGATTTATGATTTATTCCGACGAATTCCACCCAATTCACAATTCGCCATGTCAGCTCCTCATCACTTTGAACAACTAGGGTTTACTTCAAGTTACCAACTTATCATTGATTTAACTATTTTCCGAAATTGCACTTTATTGATTTAATTCTGATGTTTTGTTATGTGAAAAAATAAAAATAAAGATTAGAGCTTCAACGCGACAAGCACATAGAGTATCTCACCAAAGGTCTCAAACAACTCAGTCGCAGTTTTACTGTTCTGGACGCCAAGTAATCTCTTTATCTTTCTATATGTATATGTTCGTGTTTGTATGCTGAGATTTTAGTGTTCACTTGATAAATTATTTTTTTGAGTGGTCTGAGAATGAAGACTCTTTGATTTAGAGAATGAAGACTCTTTGATTTATACATAGCGAACAAGTTAATTTACTTATTAAGTAAATATGTAAGTTTAAAATAAATGTTTTTTTAATGGTGAAAGTTTGAAATAAGCAATAACTTATTTACTAGTATACAAGCTTGCCTGCATTGAAGAATATTGAAGAGAACAATGTTGAGAGGAGAGATTTGAGGATAGAGATTTTTTTTCAAAATTGAAGACAGATTTATATCAATTTTTTGTGTGTGAGGGGGGTGAAAAACTCCTTTATAGTCGGTGATTATATGTTTAGGGACACTTTCAGAAAAGTAACTTTCTCTTACTTTAAAGTAAGAACAAATTAAGTTTTCCAATCATGTTTGGAACAAAAAGTTACTTAAAAGTAACTTTACTTTATCAGGCTTAGTCAAACATGCTCTTCGTGTACCAGTCCTTGTGTGCATTGTTAACTTACTTCTATATGCGATAGTTTATATTTTGATACTTACAAGTTAGTATTTTAACAACTATAACTTGTTTTCGTGGGACTTGAGGAAATTTTGGTTTATACACTTTTTTTTTGTTTTGTATTTTGCTTATATGCAGTCGACCCTGGCTTTGCTATTGGATCCTCCACTCAATTGCCTTGTTGCGAGACTCTGTTGATGACAAACTGGAAAATGATTGCATTGATTTTCTCAGCCGTTGCCAGGTTAAAATTCTTTTTCTACTTTAGTGCACGGGTATGGAAAGGTTCCTGCACAGGATTGTGTGCGTGCATGCATTCTCGTGTGTGTAGAGGGAAAGAGTTTGTCTTCCAGTAAGGTATCAAATAGAATCATTTATAGTGGGTCTTACCCTTTACTAAACCAGAGGCATACACCTACTAGAACTCAAAAATCGTAACAGTTTTTGGGGGCACGAAATTGGAGCCTTGCTGTTGAAGTTAGAAATGTTTCGTTTCAAAATTGTATGAACTTTTACGAGTACTGATCTAAAATATGCAATTTGATGCGGTCAAACGTGTTGAGAAAGCAGACAAAGAACCCATGAATTTCCAAAAATAGGAAAGACCGCGAAAGGTTTGGCTACCAGTTGGAATTAC
The DNA here is from genome assembly GCA_030279155.1 of Forsythia viridissima. Classification (NCBI taxonomy): domain Eukaryota; kingdom Viridiplantae; phylum Streptophyta; class Magnoliopsida; order Lamiales; family Oleaceae; genus Forsythia; species Forsythia viridissima. Next base: position 34,498,330 of record CM059036.1, on the reverse strand, counting down.
TATCCTGTAGCAACCTTCCTTCTAACACCAATTTAAGCAATGACGGCTAAAGTTATTTCTCCACAGGCTGGCTGCTTCTCTATACTTGACGCAAATAAATCAATGTGAATTATGAGTCATATTTTGAATCTTCTTATTTACTGTAGTATGCTTTGGAGTCGATTCTTTGCGTAAGAGTTTGAATATCGATCTTGGGGGTATAGTATCTTCAGTTTCTTCCCAAGTTTGTCAATTTCTTTTACTTTAACTATTTTGTTTTTGATTCCAGTTTTGTTACTGACAGGACTCAAAAGGTGGATATGGTGGTGGTCCAGCTCAGGTAGATTAAATTCCACCAATTTAGATGTCAGTTACTTATCTTATTGAGATAATTGCCTCTTCAATGTCATGCACACTTTCTTTTTCTTCAAGCTTGAATTCTCAAACCTTTCCTTTCTCTATTTCAACTTAGATGTCAATAGTTTTCATTGTCTGTTATCTTCACTGTTCTTTTAATACTTTTCTGTTTCCATCTTTTACTCTTTCTGCTTGCTAGAGTTCACCTAAAATATTCCTTTGTACTGCATATTCACACAACAAGCTTCATTTTGGGAAGTTGCAAATGTGGTACTGGATTAATATTGGCATTTAATGAAGTCATATGGGTTTCTTTTTCAATTTTCCAGTTGTCTATCTTTTTCTGAGCATTCATCATTTTTTATCTGCTCAAAGTATACAGAAAACAAATGCTTTGGTCTTTCTGTAAAAAATAAATAGAGGAAAGATTTGCATTTACTCTTCATTTGTCTTGAAGAGAAATTGGAGAAGTCCTTCGAAGAAATTAAAATTTCATTTTTGACATCCTTTGAGAAATTCTAAATCCAACAAGATACTTTCCATATATATCCAGAACTGCAAACAATACAAAAATGTCGAAATGTTCTGCTTGAAATACTCCCCTTGCCCCTCCTTCCTTCGAAAGAACCAAAATGTTGGTATAATAGCTATTTGAGTTATATTATCTGTTTTCTAGAAATTAAAGTATCTCATATAAGTGATATATTTCCCTGGAGTTAGATTTCTTGAATTCATTTTTTCATAAAACAGTGGACACTCTTTACACTTCTTTTCAGATGCCTCATCTCGCAACAACTTATGCTGCAGTCAATTCACTTATTACGTTGGGTGGTCACAGATCTCTGTCATCAATCAATAGGTGGTCACCATTCTATGTTGTTGTTAATTTGCATTCCTGTGTTGCTTGGAATCAATTTTGACTTTGGTTTCTTAATGTATTTCAGAGGAAAATTATATGAATTTTTTATGCGAATGAAGGACAGAAGTGGTGGCTTCAGGTGTGACATAACATTCCTAAGTACATATGTGTTAGTTATTTAACAGGAGATGAACAATTCATTTGTTTTTCTATTATTTTTTTTCCAAAGTTAGATCGTACGGATGACCATATGATCTTTTGTGCACTCTCATTGTCTATCTATATCCTTTCCTTTCAGGATGCATGAGGGTGGGGAAGTGGATGTTCGTGCCTGCTACACTGCTATATCTGTAAGTTAAAGTTCTATTTAATATGTAACAGTTAAGTTGCATGGTAATTTAAAGAATCCAAAATACGTAAAAGAATATTAACTATTAGAATGGCTGGTAGAGAGTGGTAAATATCATTAAATCTGATAAAACGCCAATAGTTAAAACAATTATAATTTTATACATAACGGTGCATAGCTACTAAAATTGATTGGTTAAAATTGTAATATGAGGACACACTTGTATGCAAGATCTTGTTTCTACATTTTAGTAACATGCTTTATATTTTTCTTGACAAAATTACATCGAGACAATCATATAATTAATGAAGGCTTAAAAGCTATATATGTTGTTCACATTTCATTTAAACTTTCAAATTTGAAACACACGAGAGTTAAATCACCTTGTTGTAGTCAATATATTTAAGTGGTCGGTTTAAGATATAAAACAAGTGGTCCAACGGACACAGAATCACAATTAGGTAAGTTTGGCCACCCAACTTATGGGCACTACCTCTATAGTTTAAGACGCATTAGAAATTCGATGTACTTTTTTCAGTTAAAGCTAGATCCAACATGTTGGCCTGGTCTTTCTGCTCTTCCTCGTCTCACACTTCAAAACGCATAATGACCTGGCTGGGGTTCAATCTGCTGGTGAACTGCTGAGTGACTTGCTGTCCAGTTTTTATAACTATGGTTTCATTCAACTTTTTTTACATTCCATGACTCAATAGAACGTTACTTTCCTATCTTATGGGTTGAGATTGTAGAACAAAAATGTCTAAATGGTAACTGTTTATTTATTTATTACGGAATGCTCCTTGTCCATTGATGTATTCAATATTTTTTAATTAATCAGACAGCCAGTGTTCTGAACATTTTGGATGATGAACTGATTCAAAATGTTGGAGATTACATCTTGAGGTTGGTTCTGATTGTTTTCCTAATATTGTCCCTGATTTTAATCTTATTCATCTTTTTTTCATGCTGTAATCAAGCTTTGTTCTTTTGTTTGCATATGCTTGAACCTGTCTCAGGATATCTAAGCATATAAAAATGCCTTGCTTTAATAAGCGGACTGCTTCAATATATGCATAATTTAAAGGTTTATATTAATTGCATCAAGATTTCTATGGCCAGACTTCTTTTTCTAGTTCATTCTCAATGCATCGGTGTGTTCTCCTTTAAAAATAATATTTTTGTGATTTCTGAATTTGCAAGAATAACTCCTATTGCATGAACTGTCGAAATTTTCTCTTCCTTTTAATATGTGCATCTTTTTACTTGTTAATTTCTAGGGTCACCTGACGAAAGAAAAATATAAGACTATCAATTTGTGTGGAATTTTCCAATCAATTTAACATGAGTTTGCGGATTCGTTTGATAGTAACTTTTATACATGAACCGGTAGTGTTTTATTGAATTCCATCAGTGGAGAGATAAGGTGTAGAATATCCTGTTTGTAATTGTACGGTCCTGTTGTGACTTGTGATACTGAGAACATAGAATTGTAATGTATCTTTATGCCACCCATCTCAAGTGAATAGGTTCCACGTTGACGAGAATCCTTTATATAGTTACTTGTCAGCTAAAATTGTGTTGCTTAATGAGACATTCACTATCCTATCGGATATCTTCTTAAGTGGAAGCTTTTCACCTTAATCATCTTGTCACAAAATGGAGGGAGGATTAACAATTGCTTTAGTAGATCAACATTCATGCAAATTAACACCAATTGGTTTATAGAAGCATATTTTGTTCCAATACTACAACTCTGCCTTGTTATGCACGAAGTTGGTCCCACAGTAAATCTTTGTAGTCACCTGTACTCTATGTTGGCTACTTAGAGCATTAGTGAATCTCATATGAAGTTGTAACTTTATGAGGCTGAGCATATCATTACATCCTGCAGTTGCCAGACTTATGAAGGGGGAATTGCTGGTGAACCAGGTTCTGAAGCTCACGGTGGGTAAGTTCTATACCATACTCAACCTAGTAGTTCACTTCCGTGATTTGCAGCACATTATTGAAGAAAGTTTACTGGTTTGTATGGTCACTTCTGTTTCTGAAATAGATGTTTGTACGTATGCATAGCTTTTTTCCCCTATATTCCTGTTTATGCGGTGAAGTCATTACATTCTGATCATTATTTGTTAGGTACACATTCTGTGGTTTGGCTGCAATGATTCTGATCAATGAGGTTAATCGTTTGGACTTGCCTGCCTTAATTGTAAGTAGATCGTCTTTCTTTTGATGGATTTTAACGAGGTTCTTTCTACCGTCCGTTTCTTGCAGTTCTATTGGTGAAGTGTTACAGTGTTATGATTCTGACACAGTTTTAGATAATACCATACTTGCAAATGCTTTAGATCAGTACTATTTTTCATTATTATGATGTGATAATCATTCTTATGTGACTCCTCAAGAGATACGTATGATGGCAGCTCAATCTCCTTTCCTTCTTCTTTAGAGGTGTATTCTTATAGAACAAAATCTTTAGTACCATCTGCTTGACTGGCAATACAATTTTGCGGGGATTAAGAGGCAAACTTTAAAATAAACTTCAAACAATTTCAGTTCAGTGGACTTCAGTTGCCTCCATGAAATGTGCACCATCAATATACATGTATGAAGGCAGTTTGACGTTTCTCTTTCAAAGTTACTCTCTGAATTCTTGATTCTATCTAGTTTACAGGCAATAATAATTTCTAGGGGTTAAGGACCAAAATTTGAAATAACCTTCAAGAAAAATTAGTTTCCATGGTCTCGAGTTGTCTCCATCAAGTGTGCACCATGTATCCAAAATGTAACATTTAACTTTTAGTTAATAACGTGTTGCGTATGGATTAGACTCTTGTGTCAGGGTGTGAAATATTGGTATTGAACGTGTCTGAATATGACTTGTCTCATAGCAGAAACACCCCCAAACTTATGGGTGATACTTCATATCGTCGAATTGGCAAATTTTTGGTTGTAGAAGTTATTGTTGACGATAATGGTGATTATTATGATATTATTTCCATAGTTCGACCCAACCCATTAACTGACTCGGTCGAAGTACCAGGTCAGCGGGTTACTCATTCAACCGCCGGGTTACTGGTTTTAGGTCATTGTCGATTCAAAAGTCTAAATAAAAAATATTTTTGCAACTAAAAATAGAGGAGGAATAATGTACTATGTTTATGAATTAAAACGTATTATAGTTAAAAATGAATTTCTTAAAGAAAAAAATATAAAGCTTTCTTTTGATTATTCTAGACTTAGTCAAAGATATATTACCAGTCATGTTTCTATAATAAATTTTTATTGTATTAGTTCATTATGTTATTGTAATTTATTATATAAAGTATTGAAGGAGTGTATATTTTATTCAGTATATAATAGTAACCAAAGGCTACATAGCTTAGCGGTATGCAGCTCTATAGTCAACCCAGAGGTTAGGGGTTTAAGCCTTTTATGATTTGATTTTTGAAAGTATTTTTAAAAACATTGGCCTACCAGTCTGGCTGCGACCGGGCCAAGTTGCAGGTTTACATGAAAACTGCAGGTTTGACCAGTTCACTTGCAGCCCGGTCCAATCAGGTCACTCGACCCGGACAACCATCTGATTTACTAGGTTTTCGAGCCGACTGGTTTTTATAACTAGGATTTTTGCACATTTCATCCCCAACCTTTCAAAAAATTTTGAGGCATGCTTCTAATCAATTTTATTGGCACCATTCCTCCCCAACCTTTCGGAAAATAGGCAGACTTCGTCCTTTCGTCCATTTTGGCTGTTAATGTCGCATTTCCTCTTTAAATAAACAAAAAGAAAAGATGCAGAAAGAGAAAAGCTAAATTACTCCTTAGTCCCTAACCTTTTACGGTTGGTGCAGCAACAAAAATGAAAGAAGATAGTTCACACCTATAAAATGGGGGAAAAAAAAAAACCAATCCATCTTTTCACCACCACCACCACCACCACCACCGGCTCCTTCCAACATGGCAAGGTATTATAATAAGCAAAAGAAAAAAATGTGAAAAGATAAAGAAATTAGAAAACAGGAAAAGAATAAAAAAAGTAAAAACCACAACCAACCCAACACCCACTGCTATCACCCCAACCCCCAACTTTCACATCCACCACCTCTTCAAGCACCAACTTGAGGTCAAGGAATCAAAAGCAATTGCAGAAGATAACTACGATATCATTCTACCTCCTGCAATTTGACTTTTAATGCAGGGGTAAAGGAGTCCGGGATTCAATAAAATTGCTTGAATATATATTATATATCAACAAAAGGGAAGATTTTATACAGACAGATTCATGGTTTCGTACCAATTGATCAAAGAAAAGAATTATATGTAAGCATTGGATCTGCAAGGAGAGAAGTGTACTTTGTGCATTGAGGGTAGGGAATGCGGTGATGATGTTGAGTCCGGTTTACGGAAACTAGATTCATCTTCTTCTCCTAGATTGGGTGTTGATACTAAAGAATGTCGCAATGCCGCCTCCAGATGTATAGCATCTGCTTCTGGAACGATTGCCTTGTCTTCCTCTACGTTTTCCGTTGGCTTACCATTGTGGTAACTTTCCATCTAATATTGGCAATTTGGCATAGCATCTGCCCATCATAGCACTCTTTACACCTCTGACGGTTTGGATCTTTCTTGTTTAACATTCTTCAATTACACGTCTTGCACTTAATACCTAACTACAAGTATGTTTAAGCAGCACACTTTACTAGCAGCATTTAGGATCGAAGGGCTTGAACCACCTGAATATCCTAGTAGTACAAGGTAGAGATAAAGACAAGCCATTTTATCTGTAGCAAGAGGTTTTAAAGTACTATAATAAAGAATCATAGCTGAATCTTAGATGTTCAAGAAGTTAGTAACATAAGAGAACTATATAAATAATGTTTCTTGGTAAAGATCATTAATGCATTGGGAAAGATGAAATTGGAAAGGAATTGATACTGGTTGGCAAACTTATATGTGACCTGGGAGTGTATTGGGAAGGATGAATGACAGCAGGAAGGTGGAGGTGGAGGTGGAGGTGGAGGTGGAGGTGGAGGTGGCGGTGGCGGTGGCGGTGGCGGTGGCGTGTGGCGGGCAAAAGATGCATTGGTTTTTTTATTTTTCCATTTTTTTTGTGACCTATCATTTTGGGAAAATTGCATTGTTGGTCCCCACTTAATGTTCTTCATTTTTGTTATTGCACCAACCGTAAAAGGTTTAGGACTAGGAGCAATTTAGTTTTTCCTTTTTTGCTTCTTTTCTTTTTGTTTATTAAAGAGGAGGGCAAATTTGTCATTTTACGCGACATTAACAGTCAAAATGGACGGAAAGGACAAACTCTGCCTATTTTCCGGAAGGTTGGGGATGAATGGTGCCAATAAAATTGGTTAGGAGCATGACTCGGGCTTATTTGAAAGGTTGGGAACGAAATATGCAAAAACCCCTTGAATCTATGATTATTCCTTTTCCCCTCTGTGTGTTTTGGGCAGGAGGGGTGGGGGGGTTTGGGGATGGTTGGTGAGTGGGAGTCTTTTCATACAAATGGTTTACAATAACAAGTATAATTAATAACATAGGTTCATATTCATCATCTTCTGTGTGCTAATGTGATTAAATGTCCTGGTTTCATTGGCTTCCACAAATTGCTTTGATGCGTTGGTAGATTAGTGACAGAAGAATACTATAACACAAGTTGTATACTCCTATTTAAGAGGCTACCCAGCTATCTATAATATTCTGTTGTACCTGTTTATTTGATGTATATTGATTATTATTGCAGAACTGGGTAGTCTTCAGGCAAGGAGTAGAATGTGGATTTCAAGGTAGAACAAATAAATTGGTTGACGGCTGCTATTCCTTTTGGCAGGTGAATGGCAATTGCCAGTTTCTTATATCTAATCAAATGTCAATAATGGCGTGTTGCTTCCCTGCTTTTTTATTTTTATTTATTTTTCAAAATAGCACGTTGTTTCCCTGTGTTTTGAAAGTAGGGAGATCACTCGTGGTTTCTAAAATTATGCAAATTGCTTTCTTATTGACTGGATGTATCATGTATGTCACAATATATCAAAATGGTTTTGACATTTCTTAATCAGAGTGACAATAATGCTTTCTTTTGACCGAACTTAATTGTTGAATGATATAATTGATAAGTGGAGCAAGATATGGGGGAAAAGTCCTTTGCCAACACCAAAAGTAAAAACAATGAATGTAGGGGTACACTGAGCATGATCTTTTGAAGCTAAAAGAGAGTAATTAGCCTAATTTTGAAACACAATTACTAATATTCTGTTTTCTAACATCAGCACGGGTAATATTCCTTCAACCTATATATAAATTAGAGCAACGACATATACCTCCATTCGTGGTACATTTTCTCCATTTATATGGAAATAAGCTAAGAAGTAGGGACACAAACACGACACAAAAACACGGATACACCGACACTTAATTTTTCAAAAAAGTAGGACATGGACATGTCGATTTAAATTCTTTAAAGTTATTTATTTATATATTATATTGTTGTTTTTATACTTTTTAATATAGGATATGACACATGAAATTTCGGACACTTGCCTGAGGAGTGTCCCAAAGTATCCCTCGAGCGTCAAGAATTTAAATAATATGAAAAATAGAATAGGACATGGCACGTGGCTTTTCCGCCACATGTTCTGGAAGTATCCGTGCCCGACACAACACATCGAACACGGACACGCTGCCAAGTAGGAGTGTCCGTGCTTCACAGGAAATAAGTATATTTATAGCATGTTTATGTACAGGACTAGACAAGATTGTAATTTCTAATTCTTCTTTAATTTTAATATTGTCCAATAGTGAGTTGTCCACCCTACCAAACAAACCATTAATGCAATAAGGTGCAATAGATATCCCTATTCCTACACAGAGAGGTGGTTTTTGTACCTAGGGAAGGTAGGTTGTTTTCGTAGACGAAAGGATGGCATACCAGCCAGTGTGCGTTCTATATAATTTATTTACTTATTTATAATACATAACTACCGACCAGGGAGGAGTGGCTGCATTAATACAACGACTACATTTGATTGTTAATGAGCAAATGGGGCTGTCCAATATCTTAGAACGCGAGTGCAGTACGGATAGTGACTATGATTCTACAAATTCAGATATTTCTGAAGGCGGGCAATGTTATGAGGGTACGTCTTCCCATGTAAATGAGACTTGCCAACTTCGGGAAGAAGGTATGGAACTCAAAAGAACACGAATATCTGCTATCTCTCACTCTTTTTTTCTATGTTCCTTTAACTCCTCCTCTGGGCTCTATTTTTCATGGCAGATATTATCTATTACTGCTTTTTTGTTCCCTCTGCTGCAGGACAACCCAATACTTCTCATCCAGCAGATGGAAACAATGTTGGTTACAATTTTATCAAAGGACGCGTACATATGAGACCTCTTTTCGACAACATAGCATTGCAGCACTATATTCTTCTCTGCTCACAGGTATTTTGAATTCCAATCTTATCGACTGAGAATCTCCTCCACAGGCTCATGAATGCACACGTGGAAAAACAAGGAAAATAAAAAGGAAAGATGACAGAATATAAGTGAAATAATTGCAATTTTGTTCCCCAGCTTCTTTTGTGTTCCCCAAATAATTGGTTGATACTAAGTTTTGGATTCATTGACCTGTAAAAACAAGCCCCTTTCCACCATGATGTTCAAATACTCTTGAGAATTTAATAAGGTTCAATTCCATATTCCAAGTTCTTCCTCCACCCCCTTCTCAAAATGTTTGGTTTCTATTGTTGTGAGTTCTTGCAATGTGAAATACTATGTTTGCAAGTGTAGTGCTGACTTGATATCGTGTTGGGGGATTGGGGAAGTTGCAACTTTTGTCATACAGAACCGCTTCTTAGCTGTCTATTACTACTTATTTGTCATTGTTAGAACATGTTAGAACATTAGAACTACAGTGGCATGCTTGGTAAGACGAATTAGACAGTACTCAATAGTATTAAAAAAGAAAAAGAAGTTAATATTTGTATATTGCATTGTTGAGTACAATCTGTGTACCAAACGAAGCACCAGAAGTTTGACTCGTGTGCTTCCGTCCATTATTTATGAGTTTAAGTTACAGATTCTGGTATGGTTTGTTGATGCAGGAGGAGGGAGGTTTCAGAGACAAACCCGGGAAAACTAGAGACTACTATCATACATGTTATTGTCTAAGTGGCCTATCAGTCAGCCAGTATAGCTGCACAAAGGATGTTGAATCTCCACCTTTGCCGGGGGATGTATTAGGCCCTTATTCCAACCTATTGGAACGAGTTCACCCACTCTATAATGTTGTTTTGGACCGTTACTACGAAGCACACGAATTCTTCACAAGATCATAGGCAAATTCTCTGTAGCAATCATATGCAAATTTTTGCAGGAGAATTTTAGTCGTGGTGTTGTAGTTTCCTAGCGTTTTATCAAACTTATACTGGATTTGAAATGATCTGGGACGTTAGTTTTTTTCATTTTAAAGTTTGGGTATAATTTCACCTTTTAGGGAATGCCTTGTACTTAAATGAACAAAGCGAAACGTAGATGCTAAGTTGAATTTATGGTCAGGATAAAATAAGAATGATGTGACGTCGATTGAGGGTATTTTAAGTGGTTGAAGTATACTTCGCTTATGGTAGAAAAAAAAAGGCCAGACTTACAAGCTCAAATTTAAACGGGAAAAGGTGCAAGCAATGATTTTTAGTACTATAGGGAAACAACATATTACTCATCAATACATACCTGGTTGCTATGTACCAATCGATCCAACAACTAATTTGGACATTTGGAATGTTTCAAGAGACCTGATACAACCTGAGTGTGTGAGTCAAAGTCACTCTGACAAAAACAAACTGCCAAAACCCATCGTTTTCAGTCCAAAAAAAAGTACATCTTCACCACCTCCGGACCGGATTCCACCTTAACAAAAACACTTCCCCCATATCCATATTCATTATTCAATACAGAAAATAATATGGAAAACCAGAATAAACAACACCCCAAAACCAGTGGCAGAGAACATATATCGCTCTCACCGGCGGTTCAGTCTACGGCGGGTTCGCCGGAGCAATCACAACCGACCATTGTTCGCAACCCACATGAAGTTATAGTAGACTCTTCACCAACTCAATCCAAAAGCAGTAGCAGAGGACATATATCACTCTCACCGGTGGTTCAGTCTCCGGAGGACTCACAGCCCACTATTATAACTGCCCCACCATCACCAACTCAGTCCAAAAGCTGTAGCAGCGAACACATATCACTCTCACCGACGATTAAGTCTCCGGTGACGTCGCCGGAGGACTCACCGGCTCGGTCATCAGTTTCCATTGATAATACTTCACTCACTCATGGGTCTTACCCAGGAGAAGAAGAAGCTCCGGAATACCCGACGGAGAAGTCTCCGGCGGCGGTGGAGGCAGTCTTGAAAAGGGATGTCCGTGAAGAGCCGATGGCGGCGATAACCAAGACCGATCCAGTTGTAAAAAACGTAAGTGCAATGGAAACGAAAAAAAGTGGTGGGAGTGGAACTGGGCGGAGGAAGGTGATGCCGTCGCTGTCCATATTAAGAACCACCAAGAGAGAAAAGATGGTGAAAAAAGCTGCTTTGGGATTTAGGGTTTTTGGATTTTTATTTTGCATAGTTTCATTTTCAGTAATGGCGGCAGATCGGAATCAGGGTTGGGCTCTTGATTCATTCGAAAGTTACAAGGAATTCAGGTAATGATTATAGACCAACAACGAATAAAATTTGTGGTTCATATGGAGTGTTTGGATAAAATTGAAGCTCGATTTACTTATAAATATTTATAAACAATCCCAAATATAATAAAAAGTCCACTTGAAAATGGGATGCATAGAAAAGTAACTAAAAATATGAGTTAAATGTCAAATTTCTTTGTGTACCATAATGTTATAGATAGCATATAAATATGAAAATGGGGATGATGACAGGTACTGTATGTCAGTGAACGTTATCGGATTTGTGTACTCGGGAGCGCAGGCGATAGATCTCTCTCACAATTTAGCCACCGGCAAATATATTGTCCAATATCAACCGAAGCTCCGGCATTACTTTGATTTTGCCGTCGATCAGGCAAGTTTTAAGTTTTGAATATTTGATTGTTGGAGATACTATATAAACAAATATATTTTTTCACTCAAGTAATTTTTAGACGAGATAAGTCAACTTAGCAGTGTCATCGCTTGACCCGTTGTGGGGAGATGCTTTAAACGGCTTGCTTACAAGCCTGCGTCGGCCTGGCCTGTCCCATTTTTCAATGATCCGTGAGCTCATCCCAATTGTGATTAGCTGAGACAGGATGGGACGGGCTATGGGTCTCATGTATTAGCACAGTCTGCCTTCAAAGAGAGTCTCATGGCTGGACTTGTTATGGGCTAGACTAATCCGGTGTCGGGTCTTTTTTGGACCGAGCTACCTACACCACTAGGTCGACATGATAATAGAGCTTCTAAATTTGAATCACACGCAAATGCACGTTTATAAAGATTTTAGATAATATATTTGACGAAAACGAACTCAGACACACATGATGTCAATATAACTCTTACACCATGGATTTTTAACCTACTCTTTTGAACTTTACGAAGAACAATTGCTTTTCTGGCGGGAATCAACCTTTTTTCTCTCTTTATGTCAATGAATATCTAATACATGATGTTCCATGTGGGGTACCATTTGTTGATCATGATATTTTTATCATTCTTTTTTTATTTGAGCAATTTATGTATTAGCAATTATCAGTAACACTAATCCATTAGTTACAAAAGCAAAAGCATGTTTTGCTAAGATTGAAAAATGTATTTTTTTTTAATCTAAAAAAAAGGAAAAATAAATTATCCACGTACGTTTAAGCCCATTTGGTATATAGTTAATGATTAAAAACAACGAATAAATTTTGTTTTATCCTGTTTGGATGGAATCGATATTTGGATAAATTTTTATTCGAATAAATGAGAAGTTTTATTCTCGAAAGAGGACAAATTTTTTATTCGAATACAGATTCACTCAATTTTTTTAAAACATCAAACATACTCTTTATAATATATAACAAAATTTTTTTGGACATCTATATCCTAGTATAATTGTCACCGTCCGCCACCGCCGCCCATCCCTGCTCCACCAATTTTTTTTTTTCTTTTAATTTGTGATATTTACTTTTTTTATTTAATTAATTAAAATAATGGTAGAATTGTCTTTCTTACGAAAAGTTGACTTTTTAATAGTGACTTTTTTCATTATGAACCAAACATAATAATGATAAATTCATTATGTGAATAACTATTATCCATATAACTTTTTATCTAAATAAACAATTTCAGGGTCAAACATTCCCTTAGGAACATAAAAGTTACCCAAAAGTAACGCTCTTTTTCTCGTTGCTGTTGGATTCTCTGCTTTATAAGTCTGTCTTCCATCAGCAATTGGGTGCTAAAAGAAGAAAACACATGATCCGTTTTATGCAGAGTCTTGTTATCAAAGACAACGGGCTCTTTAAATTTTCGGGACTTGGAGAATTGTGTTTCCATCCGTTGATTTGAAGAATACTCGATCTTCTTTGAATTTTTGGAAACTTGGATTTTAGAGAGAACTGCTGCTTCTCTCACTTAAATAGTTCACTTTTCCCGGGACATTGTAATTGCTAAGAATCTTCTAGTACATGTAACAGTGAACTGAATGGATTGGTCAAAAATGATTTGTACATGCGACGCTAAATTTATTTTGAATGGTTCTTAGTTCGGTGGCGTTGTGTATGCATGTTTGTAATCTGATTGGACATCATTTGTAATTTCAGATAATTAGTTATTTATTGATATCAGCATCTTCATCAGCTGCTACAAGAATTGATGACTGGCAATCCAACTGGGGCAACGACGAGTTCCCAAATATGGCAAGTGCGTCTATATCAATGTCTTTTCTTGCATTTGTGGCCTTAGCCTCCAGTTCTCTCATATCCGGTTATGCCCTTTGCACTTCCAAATCTATGTAACTTCAACTTATGGGATTTATTTTTCATAATCTCTACAGTTGTTATTGATGGAAGTTCTAGAAACTGTATACAACTTGTGATTTATTGAGATTATCTTTGGAGATTTTTATATACAAACATAGGATTTTGATTTTAACATACTAAGCTCGAATAATTTGAAGTTGTGTTCAAATATATTGATGTTAGATTTTGTATTGGGAAATTTTCAGTCAACGTATGTGTATGAAACTACAGGGATCTACAAGATAATAGCTCGACCAACCAAGCCGGCTTTGCCACTTTAAAGCGTGGATGTGATAGTCGATTCACGCTGATGCTCAAGTTAGTTTGAATATTCTCTAACTATTATGTTAGTTGTCACATCGACCTGCACGATCTTCTGCATTCTTATTGGTTGGTTATGCTGCTAAGGAATTCTCGAGGCTTTATAATGGTAATTGCACTGTATTGCGAGCTTCTTTTTGCTTGGATTGGTTAGGTACCATGCCCTGTGTGTATCGTATGTTAAAATATTCTCGATTTTTGGTAGGCACTCCCCCTTTACCTGCTCTGATGAACTCAACTACAGTCATATATAGAGCGAGTGAAATTATCTTGACTTGAATATTTCTACACTACATACTCGTTCGAGGATGACATTTCAAGTGTTGATTGGGATGTCCACTTCGAGTGACCAGTCTCTTATATTATAAAGACACATGTTCATCATATACTAACTTGTATTCTAGCGTTTGAATTTGTACGTGTCACTATTCGATAAACAAAAATAAATATATATAGCCTTGTTTTTTTTTTATTTTTTAAATTTCCATTGAGTCCCAATTTTGTTGGTCCCAAAGTGAACATCTGTCCATTCCAGCTCATTCTCTAGAAACCGCCCCTTAAATTACAAATCCCCAATCAATATAGGATCCAGTTTAAAATTACAACTGCCATTTCAAGTAATAATCACAAGTCAAGCCTCTAAATGAACCCCCCATTAAAACCCAATCACGAAAGGCCACGTCAACTACCAAGTTACTCTTTGCCACGTGGAAGATCACAACTGGATGCCAGTTGCCAATATCATGGTCGCCCTTCAGAAGATTAACTGCAACTTTAAAAAGCCGTTAATCGCGCCAAGTATATGGAATAGTCAATAAATATGAAAACGAGAAAATTACAATTTTGGTCCCCAACCTATTGTTAACTAGCTAGGCGGTCCTTAAGCTCTTGTCTGGAAGATGAAATTGGTCAAACATATTTTTTATCCACACATTTCACAGGATTCACAACTTACAATCCAATTTTTTTCTGCACATTCACTCATAATTTATAATATATGTACTTAAAAATAATTTCAACACTACCAAAAATAAGCTAAATCTTCATTGAATTGTTACATGACCTTCATGTCAAACTTTATGGACTTAAATTCTCTAACAACTTGAGTTGGTGGTAAAAAAGCGAGGCATATTTTCATGAGGGGCAACTATAAATTATAATGAAAAGGTGAGGACTAACTAACTCTCTTTAAAATGTTGAGGACTAGCTTACTACTCAAACAAAAGGTTGAGAGACCACTAATGCAATTTTACTAGAGGAAAATAGTAATAAGTATTAACAGAACAATTATGATGTAAAAAATTGCCAATGATTACGTATTATGAATTAATTAATCAACAATTAAAACTTGAAATTAATCAGTTTTAAACAGTTGCTTTAAAAGAGGGGAAATTTGCAAAATTTCAGAGGCTGCAACCGGTGGTGACATTGGTAGCAGATGATAAGTCCCATTCATGCTTCAACATTTTAACCTCCACCTATACATACACATATATATACAATATAAACACCTACATTTTATCTACTTTTTTTTGGGTTTTCACTTATTTTGTTCCTAATTATTAATAAGTTATATATAATCATTCTTTGTATCCTATTACTTTATGTGGTGAAGAAACTTGGGGACATTAGCCTTATTTTCTTGGAGGATTATCAAGGTACCCTCATATTATTTTTCTTAATTTCAGTTATTTGTTTCTATTATTATCGATGGCCACAATCAGTTTAGTATGCAGGATTGAACAATATAATAATAAAAAAAATTAGTTGGTGTTTTTTTTCATCACACCGTCGAGCAGTATCCAATCTTATATGGTAAACATGCAATCAATGCTTATTGTGACCATAAATATTTTTGCGTCAATGTTAATGTTTCAGTGGTAATCGAACATTTTGTATTGCGTTATTGTGTGTTATCCTGATTTTATACCTTTGATTTGCTTTTTGTACAAATATTTCGTATATATAAGGGAACTCACACAATTAGTATAAAAGGGGACAAAATTTAAGCTTTTTTTTTAATTATTTAATATTTTCTAGTATTGTAGATACCACCTTATCATAAAAGCCACAAATTGACATTATGAAATAATGGTAATTGGTTGCTTTGCTAATATTTTTTAGACAAGACGATTCAATTCTCTTCAAGCGGATCAAGAAAGTCAAGAAGGAAGAAAAGGGGGCGAAAAAGCGCATTTCTCAATGCCTGGGTATGTCATGGAAGGATCAAATGGTGTAAAGGAACATATTGGACAATATGCGATGCAGAATGAAAACTTTAACCATACTTCTCCGAGGAGTCCCTCGAGTACACAAAGTTCTGAGAGTGACTCTATCGATCTAGCTATAGAGCAGGTCGTTGAAACTTCCATTGAGCAACTTTATCACAATGTATGCGATATGCAGAGCTCTGACCTATCTCCATCGAGGTGTAGTTTTTTATCATATGGTGAAGAGTCGAGAATTGATTCTGAATTGCGGTATCTTTCTGGAGCCTATTACGGGGATCTGGAGGTTAAAGACGAGGTGGTAACTGATAGAAGTGAAGGAGATCCTGTTTTTCAAGAAGAAAAAGGATCTCGAGATGACAAGCTTGGGAAGACGAATATGATCCGTCCTGCAAGTGTTAGGTCTATTTCTCCCACAGGGGCAAATGCAGTATCTCCCATGTCTAGTTTGAGGAGCAGATCTTTTATGAATAGACCTCAAAATGGGAAGCGAAATGTGAAAACTCCAAGAAAGTTAAATTCTGTTTCTTCTTTTAAAAACGAGTGGACTCCTCGTTCATTGGGATCAAAGATGCAGAATGGAAATGAGGATCCTTCTGAGGTAGGATATCTCGGACCATATCTACTTAAACAGGCAAGGGACTTGATTGCATCCGGGGATAATTATCAAAAAGCTCTTGATTTGGCTCTTCGAGCGATGAAATCATTCGATATTTCTCCAAATTCCAAGCCTAATTTAGAGTTTGTTATGTGTATGCATATTGTAGCAGCATTGTACTGCAGGCTAGGCCAGTATACTGCAGCAATTCCTGTTCTTGAGAGATCAGTCGAAATTCCAGATATGGATTTAGGCCAAAATCATGCATTTGCTAAATTTGCAGGGTGCATGCAGTTAGGTGATACCTATGCAATGCTGGGGCAGATTGAGAACTCTATACTTTGTTACACAGCTGGTTTGGAAATCCAACGCCAAGTTCTTGGGGAAAAAGACCCTCGATTTGGTGACAGTTGTCGATATTTAGCCGAAGCCCATGTTCAGGCAATGCAATTCGATGAGGCTGAGAAGCTTTGTTTAATTGCTCTTGATATACGTAAGGAAAATGGCGTATCAGCGTCACCCGAGGAAGCTGCTGATAGGAGACTTTTGGGACTTATCTGTGAATCCAAAGGAGACTATGAAGGTGCTCTTGAGCATTATGTTTTGGCAAGTATGGCTATGGCTGCGAATGGACAGAATGCCGATGTGGCAGCCATCGACTGCAATATAGGCGATGCATATTTATCATTAGCAAAGTACGATGAGGCGATATTTTCTTATCAGAAAGCACTAAATATGTTTAAGTCGACGAAAGGAGAGAATCATCCTTCAGTTGCTTCAGTGTATGTCCGCTTGGCTGATTTGTACAACAAGATAGGAAAATTCAGCGAATCAAAATCTTATTCTAAAAATGCGCTTCGCATTTATTCTAAGCCCTTCCCGGGAAGTCCTGCAGAGGAGATCGCCAGTGGCCTAGTCGATATATCGGCTATCTATGAATCAATGAACGAACCTGATCGCGCGCTGAAATTACTTCAGAAAGCCATAAAAGTGTATGGCAATTCACCTGGTCAACAAAGCACAATTGCAGGAATTGAAGCCCAAATGGGGGTCTTGTACTATGTTTTAGGGAGTTATTCGGATTCTTATAACGCATTCAAGAATGCAGTGTCCAAGTTTCGTGCAATTGGAGAAAAGAAATCTGCCCTTTTCGGGATTGCTCTGAACCAAATGGGACTCGCCTGCGTGCAACTTTATTCGATAAACGAGGCTGCAGATTTGTTCGAGGAGGCTAGAAACATTTTGGAGACCGAATACGGGCCGTACCATGCCGATACATTAGGAGTTTATAGCAATCTTGCAGGCACCTATGATGCAATGGGCAGGTAAACTCTTACTTTCTAGTCCTCTAAAAGCATGTTAAGTACAAAGTATGGATACGACTCGACAGTATTAAAAAAGAAAAAGAAGTTGAAATCATTTCTATTATGTTGTCTAGTCTTATCTAGTACTGTGTATGAGACATGCTATAATTGTTCGACTAATCGACCATCGAGGCGTAAATTTCCTCAGGACTGCTGATGCAATTGAAATATTGGAATACGTTGTGGAGATGAGAGAAGAGAAACTTGGAACAGCAAATCCAGATGTGGATGATGAAAAGCAAAGATTATCACAGTTATTAAAAGAAGCAGGAACTGTCAGGAACAGAAAATCAAAATCCCTAAAAACATTGTTTGTTAATAACTCTCAAAACATTAAAAATTATAACATTATGGTATCTTGAATTCACTCAGATTTTTTATTTTTTACTTTTTATTTTTGAAAAAAAAAATGCTTTGGATTTGCCTTTAGCAGATTTTGTTGCTTTTCTTTTCTCCTATGGTTGTTGAAATTCCTGTGTCATTAGTCCTCTTTTGTGTGTCTTCTGGTTTAATAAAACACTGACAGAATTTCATTTTCTTTTGTTGTTATAACAACTTTTGATTAAGACTACTGGCTCAACTGATGTCGACCGAGATTTTAACGGCAACATATTTAAGACTTATTTTCAATAAATTTGAGATCGAGTATACAAATCACTTTCCATCACTTACTTCAATCCACTGATTTTAACACAATTCTGTCAACGTATACACACGCATGCACATACGTACTTGAAATGAATGAATTTTAAAAGATTTAGCTCAAGCTAATGTAAGTTAACAATTACTATTGTAACATAACATATCATATATGTTCAACAAGTAATAATAAAAAATGTTAACAACAAATCATTCCAAGGAATTAGTCCCTGTGTTTACATATCAATTCTGCTTTTGAACTTGTGAAAGTCTTTGAAAATATGTTATTTTCTGTGCATAATGTTAACCATACCCAAATAAATTCGATCATATATTTTGTCGAACTAGTTCTTTTTTTTTTTTTAAAACCCAAAATTTTGATGATAATTTGAAGTCGTCACCACAGAAAGATGGAAAATAAAACTAAAAAAGTACTCTTTATTTATTGATTGGACTAAAGTGGACACGACTAAATTAAGGAAGAAAAAGCATATGATAGAATTTGTCAATTATCGTGTACCTACTTTCTATTATAGTGTACAAAACATGACAATAATGGTCTCTACACAAAAACTTGAACTTTTGGTGTGCAAGAAGAACGGAATGACATATGTTGCCCGTTGGTTATAGATTTAGTGGACATCAGAATATGTTTTTGTCATTCCTTTGACAAACATGATTTCCTTCGTTTTCTTATTTTTCTCATGTTGAATATATTATAATCCATGTCTGATATTGGTGGTTCTTCCATAGCTCAACACCTCGTTCAGCCAAGCAACTCCAATGTTCTGAAAGGTCCCAACACATTGCAGATTACGAAAATAGCAAAAAGAACACGAGAATTTTTCACCCATTAAAGGGTCCGGATGTTCACGTATTCTAAACACTAATCACCTGTTGAGCATCTACCAAAAGTAGATATAGCTCCATCACTAAAAATACCACACTTTCAAGGTTTTTTACAGTCACATAAATCACACAAATTCCTGAGTTTATCACGTTACTGTTCACACTTATGTGAACAATCTTCCCTTCGCATTTCTTACAAAACCACTCATATTCTCATACACAAAGTAAAAAGAAAAGAAAGAGAAGATGAAGTTCTATTCCACAGAAGAATGGTGAAGTGGTTAGAGCGCAGCTTTTTGTTCTCTCTTTCTCTATTAATCCAGCCGAAGAAGAAGAGGGAGTATATAAAAGGAACAACCATTAACCCTTGATCCAACGGTACTTACCAGGCCACATGTCACCATCTGAACTTAGGTAGCCCAATTACATAAGAGGGCTGGATTAGATAACACATGGGCCTTGATAAAATAGTAGAACCAGACGCCTTAATAGAACAGTGAAGCCCAGATTATCTTAGCCATCTCTGAGGCAGTTTTCCTAACAAACTCCACCTTGCTAAGGAGATGGATGAATCTTTAGTGTAGTATTCCTTAGTGCATGAAAATGTATCATGTTTTGATTTCATTTGCTTGATTGTAACTGAAAAATAAAATTGAAGTTAGTTTCCAAAAACTTTAAAAAATTAAACACAAAGACAAGAAAAGAATTTATTACCTTTAGAACTCAAACATTAGAAATATTCAAGATATTTAAGCAATTCTTGAATTTATTCAAAGGAAGAATTTTCGTACCAATATCAGAAGGGTTGAATTGAGTAGGGATTTAATCAAATCTACTATATTCTTTTCAACCATATCTCTTACAAAATGGAATTTTATATCTACATGTTTGGTTCTATCATGGTAGACTAGATTCTTACTCAGTTGAATAGCACTTTGATTGTCAGTATACAACCTGATTGTTTTATTTCTGAAACCAATTTCACCAAGTAGGCCTCTTAGCTAAAGTCCTTCTTTTAGAGCATCACATGCAGCAATCTATTCTACCTCTGTAGAAGAAAGAGCTACAATCTTTTGCAGTTGGGATTTCCAACTTATACAACCATGACAAAGAGTAAAAACATAAGAGGAAGTGGATCTTCTTTTATCCAAATCACCTGCAAAGTCAGAATCAGTATATCCATTTAAAATTACCCCTTCATCATTTTTACTGAATTTTAAACTCATATTACCTAAACCCTTTAAGTATCTTAGCATCCATTTCATAGCAGTCCAGTGTGTTTCACCTGGATTTGTCATGAATTTGCTTAAGATACTTATAGCATGAGCCAAATCAAGTCTGGTACAAACCATAAGATACATGATAGAGCCAAATGTATTAGCATATGGTACCAAGCTCATTCTATCAATTTCTTCGTTTGTTTTAGGTGATTGTTCATTAGACAGTTCAAAATGATTTGCTAAATGTAAAGTAACAGGTTTAGCACCACTCATTGAAAATTTTTCCAAATTTTTTGAAACATAAGAGGTCTGACTTAAGTAAATGATGCTATTTATTCTATCCCTTTTAATACCATTCCTAAAATCCTTTTAGCTTTCCCTAGATCTTTCATTTCAAACTCAACCTTTAGTTTTTCTTTTATATGTTCAATTTTTTTCCTTTTTTGACAAGCTAACATCATATCATCAACATATAAAAGAAGAAACACAGAGTTACTGTCGCCAAGGCTTTTATAAAGGAAACAAGGATCAAAATTACTTTTGTTAAAGCCTAAAGTTTGAATATAAGTATTAAACTTTATATATCATTGCCTAGGGGCTTGCTTAAGACCATACAATGATGTTTTTTAATGGCAAACTTTTTCAGTTTTATTTATCAACTCAAAACCTTTTGGTTGAGACATGTAAATGACTTCATCAAGATCACCATTCAAGAAAGCAGTTTTAACATCTAACTGATCCAATTCCCAATTAAATCGAGCAGTTAAGGCAAGAAGAATTCTAATTGAAGTGTATTTTGCAACAGGAGAAAAAAATTCATTAAAGTCAATCTCTTCTTTTTGAGTGAACCCCTTAGCCACTAATCTTGCTTTATACCTTACTCTATCTGAAGTATGCTCTCCTTCTTTAATTTTATAGACCCATTTGCAATCTATAATTCTTTGGTCCTTTGGTTTATTAACTAAGGTCCAAGTTTTATTCTTTATTAAAGAATTCATTTCATCTTGCATAGCATCAAGCCAAAACTTTGAATTTTTTCCATTCATAGCTTCCTCATAAGAGTTTGGTTCTGAACTAATCAGATCTAAAGCAATAAAGAAGGTTACAAAATCTTCATTGCTTATTCTAGAATAAGAAAATCTGATTCTTCTTTCTCTATCTCTTACAAGTTGATAGTTAGTTAAGGCAATTGTTTCTTCTTGATCCTGATTCTCATTTATATCTTCTTTAGTCTAATCTAAATTAGGCTGAATAGTATCCACCTCAGTCTGAGCTTCTTGCATAATATCATCATTACTTTGTAAGTTCAAAACTATTTGTTTGACGAAATTATCCTTTTCAGGTACATGTGAATTTCTCTTTTTCAGACAAGGCATTTCACTTCATTAAAAATCACATTTCTGCTTATTATGACTTTAAACCCCCTATGTCTTTTACCCTCAATCTATACCCTTTAGTTTCTTCACCATATCCCAAAAAACACATTTAATGGATCTAGGTTCTAACTTACCCTCATTCTGATGAGAGAAGGCAGCACACCCAAAGGTTTTAAGTCTAGAATAATCAGTGGGATTATTGGACCAGATCATTTCAAGATTTTTAAAACCAATTGCACTAGAGGGACTTCTATTTATCAAATAGGTAGCAGTTTTTAAAGCTTCCCCCCAAAAGGATTTAGACAAACCTGAGCTTAAAAGCATGCATCTGACCTTATTCAATAAGGTTCTATTCATTCTTTCTGCCACTCTATTTTGCTGAAAAGTATAAGTCACTGTTCTGTGCCTGAGAATACCACATTATTTACAAAAAAAGGTCAAAATCATAATTGCAAAATTCCAAACCATTATCAGTTCTGAGAACTTTAATTTTCTTATTTGTCTGATCTTCAATTAAAGTTTTCCAAACTTTGAAAATTTGAAAAGTATTAGATTTGGATTTTAAAAGAAAAGTCCATAGTTTTCTTGAAAAATCATCTATGATTAAAAGATAATATCTATACCCACTAAAAGTATTTACAGAAGATGGTCCCCAAAGATCAGCATGTAGGTATTCTAAAATAGAAGTAGACTTGTGAGTTCCAATTATGAAAGGCAACTTACATTGTTTACCTAACACACATTCATAATAGAAATCAAGTTTTTCTATATTATCTTTTCCAAAAACCCCTTCATTCCTCCAAATTTGAAGACCTTTATTACCTATATGTCCTAATCTTTTATGCCACATTAAAGATTTTGTCTTTTCAAAACTGATAGCAGAAGCAGAAGTTGCTATTTGGGGTTTAGCCTGTATAACATAGATACCATTAGTTTTAGGTGTGGATAGGATTTCTATAGTATTTAGGAGGAACTTTACAGTTCCATTTTGTACATTTTGTATCCTAATATCATAATCACCATCTAATTCTCCCAAAGAGATTAGATTTCATTTTAGGTCAAGGACAAATCTAATTTTGTATAAACTCAAAATATAACTGTTATTTAGGAGCAAAGAAAATTTTACCAATTCTTTTGATCTTACAGCTCATATTGTTTTCCATTTGAACCTGACATTCACTGACTTCTATAAAATCAGTAAACCATTCTTTAACTGGACACATGTGAAAGGTGCATCTAGAATCAAGAATCCAATCATCCATACCCTTACTAGTTGAGGAAACCAGAACTACCCCATTCATTTCTCCATTGTTATCACAGGTTAAGGTTGCAGACCCATTTGGAGAAGGCTTTTCTTTTATATCTGACATCTTTTTAAAATAGTCTTTGATCATATGACCTGATTTCCTACAGTAGTAACAATTCTTTCATTTTCTTTTATTTTTATTCTTTGACTTGTTCTTATCTCTAGGTTTATCTAAAGAATTTCTACCATTCTTCTGAAAATTAGAGGTAGGAGTGCTATGGTTCTTACTTCTTGGTTTTTCTCTCATAAACAATCCCTCACTACTCTTATTTTCTTTTAGATCTTCTCTCAATTCAAGATCTTTATTTCTTAAGGCAGATGTAACTATATACACAGTTAAGTCTCCCATCCATATTCTAGAGCATTTCTAATGTCTCTATATTTATCACCTAGGAAATTAAGAAGGGCAACAACTTGTTGATCATCAGATAAAATCTCATCACAAATTTGCCAAATCTTGAATCAATTTAGTAAATTTATCAATATTTTCCTCTAAGGATGAGGAAGTATCAAATCTGAAATTGTAAAACAGTCTTAACAGATAGCATTTGTTTGGCACTGTTTTTATCAAATATAAGTCTTCCAATTTTTTCTATAAAGAATCACCAGTGATTATTTCACCCACCTTTCTAATAACAATATATGATAAATGAAGAAAGATTGAACTCACCTTTCTAATAACACTATCTGATAAATGAAGAAAGATTGAACTCCAAGCAATTTCATCAAGTTCTTTTCTTCTATAAGGACTAATTTCTGCTGCCCAAGAACAATCAAGATTAGCAGCACATCTTTGTTGTAATAAAAGGGCTCTCATTTTCTGGCACCAGAGACTAAAATCTCCAGTTCCATTCTATAATTCAACTTCAAACTTATGAGAGGTAGACATTTTTAAGAAAAGGCTTTTTACAACAAGATCTTGATCAATTTCTTTTTCTTTTCAGAAAAACAGTTAAGAGTTATGAAGTAAAAAAAACTTAAAAGAACTTTTTCAAAGTATACAGTTCCCAAATAGAATGAAAGACGGTTTTACTTCATATCAATTTCAGATAATATCACAGAATTCAAGAGATGAAATTTAAGGGTTGAAAAACCCACGTTGAGCCAAAGTTCCCTCAGATTCTCAGATCCTCGTAGGAGATCTTGGACAAAGGTAAACTTTGAGAGGGTTTTATTACCTTAATAACTTCTCAAACACACGCATGCAATAAGAACAAAGTTTAGAATTCACCATATTGAAACCCTAGGCTTAGGATAGTTGATGATGTATGAAGGAAATTTGAAAGATATTCAGGCGAAGCACCAAGAATCACCAGAAAAAGATGTTGAGTCACTAAGAATCACCAAAAGGAGTGATTTCACAAAGATCACGACAAAGTCAAGATCGAAGAAAGGTTAGATCACAAGGATTCAAGAAACAAGATTCTTTTCACTGAATCTTGATAAACCAAGATAGTCGATTTTGAAAAGAAAAATCTCAAGATCTGTGGTTTTATCAAAGCTCTGATACCACTGAAAGGTCCCAACAAATTTCAGATTACGAAAATAGCAAAAAATAAAGAATAGGAGAATTTTTCACCTAATAAGGTGTCCGAATGTTCACGTATTCTAAACGCTAATCACCCGTTGAGTATTTACCAAAAGTAGATATAGCTCCAGCACTAAAAATACCACACTTTCAAGGTTCTTTACAATTACAGAAATCACACAAATTCCTGAGTTTATCACGTTACTGTTCACACTCATGTAAACAATCTTCCCTACGTATTTCTTACAAAACCACTCAAATTTTCACAGAGTAAAAAGAAAAGAAGGAGAAGATGAAATTCTATTCTATAGAAGAATGGTGAAGTGGTTAGATTGCAGCTTTTTGTTCTCTCTTTCTCTGTTAATCCAGCCGAAGAAGAATATGGAGTATATAAAAAGAACAGCCATTAACCCTTGATCCAACGATACTTACAAGGCCACGTGTCACCATCTGAACTTAGGTAGCCCAATTACATAAGAGGGCTAGATCATATAACAAATGGGCCTTGATAAAACAGTAGAACCAGACGCCTTAATAGAACAGTGAAGCCTATATTTTCTTAGCCCATCTCCGAGGTAGATTTCCTAACATGTTCAATTGTTTGTTTCAATCCCTACTTTGTTTTAATTTTACATGCAAATCACACAATTTTTTTTTGTCAGCCAACAATCTTTCGAAATAAGTTATTTTATCATTAAAGAAACACTGTTCTTTATTGGACACAGTAGTCAAAGCATTTAAGTTGGCCCCTATGTCATTAGCTCCAATGTTCGGCTCTCTGTCAGAATGTTCATGAAAATGATCTGATAATTCAGAATCAGATATACAACAAGCTCTAGATGAAATATTTTGAGTGTTAGAAACTTCTCCATCTCCCGATTCATCATCGGTTGATTCTTCGTCATCTCTCCAAGTTACATTCATGGTCTTTTTACCAAATATTCTTTTTTTATTATTAGCACATTCAGAGGACATGTGACCATATCTTTCACAAGTATGGCACTGGATACGATTTTCTGTTCTCTTTGGAGGATTTGACTAATTGTGTCTATTTCGATTAGGATATTTATTTCTGAAAGGTCTGATTTTTAGTTGATTTGAATGTTTGAGCCTGTTTTAAGAATCTGTCAAACTGTTTGGTTACTAAGAAAATATCAATGTCTGAATCACTCTCATCACATTCATCTTTTTCTTCCTTAATCTAGAATGCTATACCTGTAGCTTTTTATTTCTTTTTTGTACTTAGATTTAGTTCATAAGTTATTAGTGACCCAATCAGCTCTTTAATTTTGACATCGTCGATGTCTTTGCTCTCTTCAATTGCGGTTACTTTGGAGTGGAACCTATTTGGCAAAGATCGCATGACCTTTATGACTAATTTTGACTCTAAATATTTTTCTCCATGGGCATGTGCTTGATTTGATATGTCACACAACTGAGCATATAAATATTTGAATGCTTCATCGTCCTTCATGCGTAGATTTTCAAATGCTGTAGTGAGCATTTGTAGTTTACACGATTTTACCTTGGAAGTTTCTTCATGTGCAGTTTGTAGGATCTTCCAAGCTTCTTTTGCTACCCTGCAGTTAGATATTTACAGCTTCCACTTAATTTTAGTAACAACTTATTCAATCCCCCTCCTAGGTTTGCTTTATAGTTTTAAAACTAACAATTGATATCAAAGATGGTTCACTTCTAGAAAATGAGATCCTAGATTCATAGGATCTCACTTTCTAGAAGTGAACCCTCTCTTATACCAATTGTTAGTTTTAAACCTAGGTAGGGGGTTGAATAAGTTGTTACTGAAATTACTGCTTAGTTTCTTAGAGTCTTTCACAGAAATGGAGTTTTTGATTGGACTATAACTTTTGAATATTTCTTTGAAATACACATCTCACATATTATTTTCTCATAGATGCTTGAGTATCTTTGATTTCAAAAGTTTGTAAAAATTTTGGAACATCACATGTCTTATTTATAGCAAAAGAAGTTTATTTAAACTTAATGATTTATTATTTATCTTATATAGAGATAAGACCTAGTAAGTCTTATAAAAGATAAGGTAAGATATATCATAAGAAATTGAATATGAATATGAATATTTTCATTTAAGTAGATAAGAAAAATGATAGAGACTATATTTCAATATGTATACAACATTATCTACTTAGAAACACAGTTCATATAGAATGCTCAATATTTATTTAACTCAGTCACTTAATTATCAAATAAAAAACAAGATTATTAGAACAACAAAAACTGATAAATAGATTGGGATAAGTATAGAATTAAGATTTTCATTCAACTATCAGATAACATTTGCTCAATTAAATATGAATTTAATTAAAATAAATTATAATTAAGAATGACATCAAAACTGGATTCTCTAATTATAATTAAAATAATGACTTAATACTGCTCCAAGATAAAACTTCTCACTACGGTATCTTTTACCATGTGCACAACCACAAGCGGATTTATTCAAGGGCAAGAGGGGGCCATGGCCCCCTCTCAAATTAAAAATTTTTGAAGCTCAATAAGAGCCCATATCATAAGCCATAAGCAGGCCCCATCTCCATTTTTGTTAATTACATATCTTCATCCCACGCAGCAGGCTCCAGCGTCATTTTTCTTTTCAATTTTTGCAATCGATTCGGTACAAGAATTCTCCTCGATTCAAGCATTCAGATTCAATTACCACAACCAATACTAACTCTCCCCCTTTCTCGGTCAAGCAACATAATTTCAAAAAAGGAAAGATATAAAGGAATCAAAGGACAGATAATCTTCTTGCTTGGTTAGGGTTCGGTTCATCACTTATTTGTTTTCATTAATTTATTTCCTATTTAATATGATTTTGTTAACATTTAATTTTTAATGTAAGTCTACTAAATATGTTAATTATACCATTAATTTTAAGACAAGCAAGCGTCAAGTTTGACAATGCACTTAAAGTGTTTGATAAAATTGATAGAAAAATGGGATCAAATTTCTGGAGCAATTCATCTTCGATCAATGTGGGATTTATTGTTTATATTAATAATGGCTTATTTTATTGAAAATTGAAAGTCCAGTTGATTTTTGTTAGATTAATTGTTTTCATTTAAATTGGCATTTCCATTTCCATTAATGACGACTTTGACATTGAGACTTGACAATTCTAATAAATTGGAGATTGCTGCCTTGCTGGAATTGGGCCTTATATTGTTTTCTAAAATCTAAATGCATGCCTTTCACAATGGGATGCTAGTTAAATGTATACAGTTTTTGATAAACTATCAACATGTATACTCGTTTGACCCCATTGCACATCATTGGTTCATTGTTTGTAGCAGAGAGAACTGGAAGATGTGTAGAAATTGATGAAGTTGGTAGAAAGGGACTCTATTAATCTCTAAGTGGTAGATTTGGTGCCTAGAATGCTTATTATTTTCCAAGGCCAATCTTTTATTCCTTACATAGTAGCTGTACAGCATTAGTTTATTTAGGCTTCTTCAATATATTTTGTAAAGATTTTGTCTCCAAATATATTCATTGATTAAAGTTTATTTACTGAAGCAGGTTTTTAATTAGGTACCAACTGCCAAGTTTATTATTCTAAATAGTGATGAAGAGATACTTCAATACAATATCGACTCATTCAACTTCAACTTCGGAGCTACCATTATCTCCAAAGATAAATGAGAAAAGTGTACAACAATGTTGTAATGAAGTTAACTTAGCAAATCTTCCTACAGATCCAGGAGAGCGGCCGCGAATTTCAA
The DNA here is from genome assembly GCA_030279155.1 of Forsythia viridissima. Lineage (NCBI taxonomy): Eukaryota > Viridiplantae > Streptophyta > Magnoliopsida > Lamiales > Oleaceae > Forsythia > Forsythia viridissima. The sequence continues at coordinate 34,469,573 of CM059036.1, read as the reverse complement.
ATAACCCTCCAAATATTCAAGACGAAGTCAGAAGAGCATATTTACAAAAGGTCCTTGCCAACTTTTTGGTCATGATTTTCCTTACTCAATGTATGGGGACAAGTCAAGGCGATTAAACTCTAATTGGTTTGAAGATGGTCGTACTTGGTTAGAGTATAGCAAGAAAGAAGATGTTTTATTCTGTTTATATTGTTATTTGTTTAAACCACAGCAAGGAGAAAGAGGAGGCGGCGATTCTTTTGTTATCAAATGTTTCGAAATTGGAAGAAGAAATATAAGTTACAAAAGCATGTTGGGGATTCAATTAGTGTTCACAATCATGCTTTTAGAAGTTGTGAAGCTCTCATAAATAGAAAACAACATATTGAAACATTGTTTACCAAGCACACAGATCAAGAAAATGTTAAAGATCATACTCGTTTGATTGCATCGGTTGATTGTAATAGATTCCTTATACGACAAGGACTACCATTTCGTGGGCATGATGAATCTGAAAATTCAAGCAATATCACTACAAGAAAAATGAGAATTAACAACTATTTTTTTAACGACCACAATAAATGTTTAGTCATAAATAATATGTAACAAACTATTATATTTTGGGCTAGTTGGAAATGAGTTTTAACAACCATGACATTAGTTGTGAATTTTTTATGTTCGACGACCAATGTAAAGCTGGTCGTTGTATGTGTGGCGCCAAATCGTTGAAACCCGCCAAAACAATCACAACGAAAACAATATATTTGACGACCGAATAATTGGTTGTATTTAGAATAAGTTAACGACCATCTTATTACAGTCGTTAACAGTGATAAAAAATTACAACCAATAGTAGATGGTCGTTAAAAGGAATATTTGTCAACTATATTAGATAGTCGTTAAAAATACTATTCATGACCTATAAACTTGGTCATTAAAAACCTTTTTCAACAACTAAATGATATGCTTGGCTGTTGACAATGAATCGTATACTATCAAATTTTGAGTTAGCTAGAAATATGTTTTAACGACCAAAGTATTAGTTGTTAATCATATATTTTTTGTAGTGGCCAAAATGAGTAAGTTGGAGATGAGATTTAACATCCACAACATTAATGTTTTACGACCAAGATAAAGCTGGTCGTTGTATGTGTGGCGCCAAAACTTTGAAACCCGCCAAAATAATCAACGACTAAAACAATATATATTCGACGACCGAATAACTGGTTGTATTTAGAATAAGCTAACGACCATCTTATTCCAGTCGCTAAAAGTGATAAAAAGTTACAACCAATATTAGATGGTTGTTAAAAGGAATATTTGTCAACCATATTAGATGGTCGTTAAAAATACTATTCATGACCAATAAACTTGGTCATTAGAAACCGTTTTCAACAACTAAATGATATGCTTGGTTGTTGACAATGAATTGTATACAATCAAATTTTGAGTTAGCTAGAAATATGTTGTAACGACCAAAGTATTAATTGTTGATCCTATATTTTTTGTAGTGGCCAAAATGAGAATTAATAATTAATTTTTTGACGACCAAATACATATGGTCGTTACAAATATTTATCAACGACCAAAATAAATCGTTAGTCGTAAATAGTGTGTCACAAACAATTGTATATTGAGTAAGCTGGAGATTAGCTTTAACAACCGCGCCATTAGTTGTAAATGTTTACGACCAAGTTAAAGCTGGTTGTTGTATGTGTGGCACCAAAACCTTGAAACCCGTCAAAATAATCAACGACTAAAACAATATATTTGACGATCGAATAATTAGTTGTATTTAGAATAAGTTAACAACCATCTTATTTCAGTCGCTAAAAGTGATAAAAAGTTACAACCACTATTAGATGGTCATTAAAAAGAAAATTTGTCAACCATATTAAACGGTCGTTAAAAATACTATTCACGACCAATAAACTTAGTCATTAAAAATCGTTTTCAACAACTAAATGATATACTTGGTTGTAGTGATGGCAACGGGACGGATTCAGATCGGATCGGCCTGATCCGTATCCACCCCGTAATAATTGTAGGAGATCCAAATCTGTAAATTGATCTGCCATTTTTGGGGCGGATCGAGGCAGATCGAATCCGGGGCAGATCGAATCAGAGAGGTGATCCGCATTGTGATCTGTTCCATTTTTTTTTTGGAATAATTTTTTTTAGCTAAGTCTAGCCACCTTTAAATTGTAATTTAAGCCCCAAATCTTTTATCTATTTATTATTTAATCCTATTTATTTTTGAAATGAGGCGGATCGGAGCACACATGATCCAATCTGCCCCAATCTGTCCCGATCCGCTCCACTGATCCGCAGATCAGAAATTTTTTGCTCCATTCGGATCGAATATCAATCGGGTTCGGGACAGATCGGATATTTTTGCCATCCCTACTTGGTTTTTGACAATGAATCGTATACAATCAAATTTTGAGTTAGCTAGAAATATGTTGTGACGACCAAAGTATTAGTTGTTAATCCTATATTTCTTGTAGTGGCCAACATGAGAATTAACAACCAAGGGCTTAGTTGATTAGATTTACCGGTGCCTAGGTAGTGATCTTTACAGTAGCTTTTTGAGAAGACAAGGTCGACTTGGTGACCAAGGGCTTGCATAGGGGTCTTACAATTGCCATAGACTTGGACGTCACTGCCTCATTTTTCTAATTCTTTGAAGCTTCGCGGGATTAGATGAGCATTACCAAGTTTGGGATTCACTATTGCTTTCTACTTGGAGTGGCTCACCCCCACTGTCAATTAAAAGGAAAGACACGATGCGATTTAGTTCTCATTTAATCATCTTCGCCTACATTGTCCTTTTTCATATTTATCACTTAAAGTGAAAATAAGATACAAATTTCTCCTACTTTGACCGTTCCTTGTTCGTCGAGTCCTTCTTCAGAATTAAGTTACGATAATCTCTAAATACAATCCCACACAAAATAGAGTCGAGATGATTTTGATTAGTGGTACTAAGATTTGAGGGTAACGATCAAGGCTTATTGCTTGATTATTTTTCAGAATGATTTATCAAAGTGGATTTATAGACATATCTTATGTTCTGAAAACAATGTGTCAACTATGTCTCAATCATTATTTTCTTTTATAAATATGTTAAAGAGATTTAACAAACAAATTGTTCTCCACACATATTCTCTTTTATATTTCTTCATCTCTTTCATATTTCTTCATGGTATCAGAGCGACGATTCTGAGCAACGATGTCTGGCACAAAAACCATAAAAGCAACAATTGTCCAATCGGATCCCATGGCTCTACAGCAATCCGATCATCCCGGCTTAATCCCCGTTTCTAAACCACTTGATGAGAAGATCAAAGCACCAGGACAACATTCAATCAATTGGAGATCGAACTGAAAGAGTGAAGATCGGCTGAACTGGTCGACCGTTTCATCTTACCGGTCGACCGTTTCGACGGAAACTAGACAGCGACAGTGCACCCACTGTAGGATGACTGGCCACATTGTTGATATCTGTTATTTCATACATGGCTTCCCTCTATGGCCCAAATTTCATGGAAAGGATGTGAAGCCACGAAACAAACGCTTCACAAACACTGTTACCGCTTCTACACTTAACCCAAAGGAAGGAAGAACGCTCACAGCCAAGGAATACGAGCAGATCATGACACTTTTGAACAACAAGACAGGTAATGATAAGTCTTATGTTAACACACCAAGTATCAATTCTTCTACTACTTCTTTAAGTAATTCATGGATTATTGATAGCGGGGCCACTGACCATGTGACGAAGGATGGGATCGTTGAGAATAAATCCATGCCAAAGTACAAAACTGTTCAATTACCGGATGGGGGTCATGCTCTTATTAAATCTATTGGTGCAGTTGACTTGGAGAATAATATGACTGTTGATAATGTGCTTTATGTTCCCAACTTCAAAGTTAGTCTATTATCTATCAGTAAACTTACCAGAGGATTAGGATGCTATGTGATATTTTACCCTGATTTTTGTGTCATGAAGGATTTGACTACGAAGAAGACAATTGGCTTGGGAAGGCAGAGCAACGGTCTATATTACCTTTCACAAAAACCACAAATACATCATACTACCAGTAGATCCACCAACCTATGGCATAAACGTCTTGGGCACCCTTCCGCCTCACCTCTTCAATTCCTAGCACAAAGTATTTCAGATATTAGTTTTGATTCCCACGATATTTGTGATGTTTGTCATTTGGCTAAACAATCTAGACTACCCTTTAAGGTTAGTCAAATTTCTAGCAATAAACCATTTGATCTGATTCATTGTGATATTTGGAGACCTCATAGAATTTATTCTTATTCTGGTGCTAATATTTTCTTACCATTGTTGATGACTTTTCTCGTTATACTTGGGTACACCTCATGAGTCACAAGTCTGAAACTCAAAGTATAATTAAGAACTTCTTTGTTTGGGTTAAAACACAACACAACCTGACTATAAAAGCCCTAAGATCTGATAATGGTCAAGAGTTTTTATCCTTGCAAGCATTTTTAGATCAAAATGGCACCAATTTTCATAGGTCGTGTCCCTATACCCCTCAACAAAATAGAGTAGTAGAGAGAAAACACCTTCATCTCCTTAATGTAGCCCGTGCCATTAGATTTCAAGCTAACCTTCCATTAAAATTTTGGAGGGAACATATTAAAACGGCTTGTTATCTTATCAACCGGATACCTTCTCCATTCTTTTCATACAAAACACAATACGAAAGATTGCACAAGAAATTACCACCTTATTCCTATTTACGTGTCTATGGTTGCCTATGTTTGCCACCAACCTTAAACCCAACCATAAATTTGACACACGGGCCAGACGGTGTGTATTTCTTGGATACTCCTTAGGACAAAAAGGATACATTTTATATGACCTCACCGATAGAAAACTAGTGGTGTCCCAGGACGTCATGTTCCATGAAACCATATTTCCATACGCCTCCCAGCCAAATGAAGACACCAACTCCATCCCATTACTACAATCTATGCCTCTGGATGTTGACATGCCACATTTACCTTACCCTGAGGACCAACATGTAGCAGAAACAGATTCATTGCCTGAGAGTCCCACTCACTGTTCAAACGGTCGACCGGTTCTATCATCCGTTCCAACAGAGAGCTCAAACGGTCGACCGCCTTCACCAACCGGTCGACCAGTTTCCTCATCCGTTTCAATCGGTCGACCGGATCACTCATCCGTTTCAACAGAGAGCTCAACTGGTCGACCGCCTTCACCAACCGGTCGACCAATTGAGTCTGAACAACCCCACATCGTCCCAAATGACCACATTCGACGATCCACAAGGTCAATCCAAACCCCAATTCACCTGAAAGATTACTATATCAATCATGCTCTGCCTACTCAAATCGGGTCCCTTCCGGTCAAATCCTACACTCGACATCCTATATTAAGGTATGTATCATATAGCAATCTTTCTTCTATTCATCGTGCTTTTACATACAATATTTCTCATATCATTGAGCCAGCAACATATGAGGCAGCATGTCAGGATCCCAAGTGGGTAGCTGCTATGAATGATGAAATTCGTGCATTGGAAGAAAACAACACTTGGTCCCTTGTCCCACTTCCTCCGGGTTGTCATCCAATTGGTTGTAAATGGGTGTTTAAGGTCAAATTTAATTCTGATGGTACTGTTGAACATTACAAAGCACGGTTGGTGGCAAAGGGGTTTACACAACGAGAAGGGATTGATTATAATGAAACTTTCGCTCCAGTTGCAAAGTTAACAACAGTCAGATGCTTACTCGCTGTCGCCTCTATTCGCAACTGGACGCTTCATCAGATGGATGTCCACAATGCCTTTCTTCATGGTGCCCTTGATGAAGAAGTCTATATGACTCCTCCACCTAGATTTCGTCGACAGGGGGAGACACCAGTTGTATGTCGACTTCATAAATCTCTATATGGATTGAAACAGGCATCTCGTTCTTGATTTCAAAAATCTGTATCTGCTGTTATTCAGTTTGGGTTCAAACAGTCACATGCAGATTATTCACTTTTTACCAAGGTCAGTGGTGATTCATTTACAGCTGTTCTATTATATGTGGATGATATGATTGTCACAGAAAATGATAAAGAAGCGATTTCTTCCACGAAGACGTTTCTTGCATCTCAATTCAAGTTGAAGGACCTTGGCACACTAAAATACTTTCTTGGAGTAGAAATTACTCGCTCGAGATCAGGGATCTCGATAAATCAAAAGAAGTATACTCTTGACATTCTTCAAGAGGCCAGTTTACTTGGAGCGAAGCCTGCAGCATTTCCCATGGAGCAGTCATCAAAATTTAATTCGACAGATGGAGAATTGTTGAAAGATCCCACATATTATCGACGGTTGGTAGGGAAGCTCATTTATCTCACCATTACTAGACCGGAAATCTCATATTCGGTCAATACACTCAGTCAGTTCATACAGGCACCTAGACAACCCCATCTTGATGCACTTCACCGATTGCTCCGATACTTGAAAGGAGCACCAGGACGAGGATTATATTTTCCATCAAGTGGAAAATTGCAGCTAGCAGGATTTTGTGATGCAGATTGGGCTGGAGACATTACTACACGGCGGTCAGTTACGGGATATTGTGTATTTTTGGGAAAGGCACTTATATCATGGAGAAGCAAGAAGCAAACAACTGTGTCCAAATCTTCAGCAGAAGTAGAATATAGGGCAATGGCTTCCATTACTTGTGAGCTTACATGGTTGAGGCAGTTACTGACAGACTTATGTGTAGATCACCCACAAGCAGCAACTTTATATTGTGACAATCAAGCAGCAATACATATTGCGGCTAATCCAGTATATCATGAGAGGACAAAGCACATTGAAATAGATTGTCATATTGTTCGTGAACGAATCATTAAGAGAGAGATCAAGACTGCCTATATTTCAAGCAGCAATCAGATTGCAGATTTATTTACTAAAGCATTGGGCAAGGAAGCATTTCACAGTTTCACTCGCAAATTGGGCACTTTTGACATTCATGCTCCAACTTGAGGGGGAGTATTAACATATATTTATTTACCATATTTCTACATTCACCTTATTGGTATAATTGTATTTATAGAAAGATATCATATATGTAATATTTATATATTTAGGCAGATTTCTTTTCTTACTAGTATATATACATTGTACTCTTGTAATATTCATTATTCAATCATTCATACAATTGAATCAATATAAAGAATTATTTCTCCACACATATTCTCTTTTATATTTCTTCATCTCTTTCATATTTCTTCAATCGTAAACTATTAATTTTATTTTATAATCTAAAACACAAAATGAGTTGAATAATATTAACCACAATAATATTATTGCCAACTGAAATATAAATTATAATATAAAATTATCATTTTCTTTTTATAAAAAGTTGTTGAATCCTTTTAATATAAATTTTAATTATGTAATATTATTTGCCACGGTAGATACGATTGTCATGAACTTTCATCATTTACATTTTAAAAAAAATAAATTTTAATTATGTAATATTATTTACTACTACTACTACTACTACTAATAATAATAATAATAAATTTCTTAAACTATTAACTTTTAATTATCACAATTAACATTCATGTCATCTAACTCTCTCTATATATATACTATTAACTTTCTTAAACCGTGTATATATATATATATATATATATATATATATATATATATATATATATATATATATATAGAGAGAGAGAGAGAGAGAGAGAGAGAGAGAGAGAGAGAGAAGTGATTTATTATTCTCAGTGGGCAATTGTTATGTTGCCTACATCCAATGTGGCAATTACATATTAAATGAATTGATGATGTGACATTTATTTATGTGAATGAATTGTCGACACGTGGTATCATCAAATTGCAACACGTGTCCTATTTTCTAGAAGTTTCCAGATTCTATCTTAAAATCTCCAATCAATTGATGATGTGACATTTACTTATGTGGGTAATTCATTCAATGTGCAAGTGATACATTAGATGTGAGTAACATCACAATTGCCTACTGGAGGGGTAGGAGATCACTCCTCTATATGTATACACTAGTCTTAGCCACGTGCGTTGCACATATGTGAAAAATATAGGAAAAAATTTTAGGTTTTAAATAAAATTGAAATGACAAAAAAATGAAATTAAATTTTTTAAACAAATATTTTTTAAAAATATATTGATGACGCATTAACTTATAAGTTGATGACGTTTCAATAACTAATCTCAAATAATCTATAAATAAATAAATCTAATCGATGACTTATCTGTGTTGTTAGGCAATTATGGAAGATGTTAGACAAATTTAGTAAAATAAGTGAGAAACAAGCTAAAGGAAATGAAATTGAATAAACGAAAGTTAAACAATAAAATAATTAAAAAAGTATTAAAAAAAATAAAAATTATAATAAAGTAAAGAAAAAAAATTTAAAAAAAATCATCGAGTTGAGTTGGTCGAGTTACTCAACAAACTTTTTAGTCGAGTAACTCGACTATAGTAAAAAAAAAAAAAAAAAAAAGACCTTCAAACCGACAAACTCCACTAATTGGAGGTTGTGGAGTTACTCGACAAACTCTTTGTCTAGTAATTCGAACAATAATTACAACAGTACAAAATGTAAAAAATAAAAAAAAATAAAAATTATAATAAAGTAAAAAAAAATCCAGTGATTTTGTCGACAAACTCCAATTATCTTCTTTCAAATAAAAATTACATTAGTGAAAAAAAATTCAAAATTTGGACGCAAAAATTCAGAAAAAGATTTGAGTGTTTTCCTAAAAAAAAATTAGTTTGATTTGTTTTATTGTAAAATGGATTATTTGTGTGAAGACTAAAACAAGTACAATGGTAAATGGTTAAATTTAATCACAAACAAAAATTGTGAAGCAACTCGAGAATTTCTCGACAAAAATAATAATCTAAGCTTGTTTGTAGAAATAAAAAAATAAAAAATGGAGTTGCACCAACGCACGTGGCCAAGTAATATGTTGTATTTCATTACTAATTCTTACTTAGTATTTCATTACTAATTCGACTGGAGCAAATTATGTACAATTTGCTTATAAGATAAAAAAAATAAAATTGGTGAAATTTGAATGAAAATTTGTTTGGACGAAGGTGTAAAAGGAAATTTTTTTTTGTCAAAATGCACTAAACCCATTTTGATTGTCAACTTCTTGCTCGATAAACACACAAAAAAAGTAGAAAAAAATTAGCCCATTTTAATTGGCATGCTTGGCACGTCTTGTATTCTCCACAAAAAAAAAAAAAGTATTTGGGTAGTGTCGAGCTTCTCGAATAAAAGAAAAATTGGTCTTGTTAATTTTTTTGTTCCAAAAAAAACTGTTTCTCAACATCCTCCAACATATCTATTTAATAGCATTTATTTAGAATAATCTGTAAAAACAAATTTGAAAAATGTAAAAAATTTACCTTCGACTGGAGCGAATTGCGTACAATTTTCTTATAAGATAAACTAATAAAAAAAATATTAGTAAAAAATTGAATGAAAATCTATTTTCTACTAAAGTCTAAAAAAAACAAACACACCCCACACAAAAATAAAGAAATGTCAAAATGAGCTAATTTTGATTGTTGGGTGTGTGTGTTTGTCGTGTGCTTGTCGAGCTGCTCAACAAACACACACAGTCAAATATTAAATAAAAATAAAAAATAAAGAAATGTCAAAATGGACCTTTGATTGTTGGGTGTGTGTTTGTCGAGTGTCGAGCTGCTCGACAAACCCACATAGCCAAATATTAAAAAAAAAAAATTAAAAAAATAAAGAAAGGTCAAAATGAAAAGGCCATTTTGATTGTTGGGTGTGTGTGTTTGTCAAGCTGCTCGACAAACACACACCCAAATTTAAAAAAAAAAAAAGTCAAAATGCTCGACAATAAAAATAAAAAATATATGCTTGTCGAGCACGAAAAAAAAAAATCTTTTGCTTATCGAGCTGGTCAACAAGCAAAAAAAAAAATATTTGAGCAGTGTCGAGCTACTCGACAAAAAAAAATGACTTTGTCGAGTTACTCGACAAATAAGACTCCTATTTGTCCGCTCCACATAACCAAAAAAAAAAGGTATCTAAGCAGTTTCGAGCTGCTCGAAAAAAAATTTGACCTTTTTCGAGCTCTTTGACAAACAAAAAAAAATTGACTTTTTTGTCGAGCTCTCGACAAAAATAAGGAATGAAACATAATTTGAGCATGAAACAAAATAATTTAGATCATGGGAGTCAAGATATTTTGCCATTGCGTTTCAGTGAATATATGTGCGTGAAATCTACAAAAATGAATAAATTAGATTGTTTTGTGTCACTTGAACAAAATAATTCTAACAAAAGTAAGTGCAACAAGATAAAGTTGCATTAATATTACAATGATAGTGCTGATCCTTAGATTCAAAGTATAGTAGCTTTAAAAGTAGTTGTTACATGTTTACTTTGAATTACCAAAATATTACTACGAAAAATTCAAGGATTTAGAATCATTTCAACTTTCAAAACAGCATTTTCATTACATATCATCTCCAAATACTTTTTCACAGATGTAGGTTTTATTTTGTTTTTTGTTTGAAGCATGTGATTCAGATGATGGGAAAAGTGCTCACGTTGCTTTTGGTGAATGCAGATGGCTAACTGCTAGTGGATTTAAAGACTGAAATGAATCTACCACATTTTTTCCTTTGTCCAGGACTTTCTTTCTGTTGTGTTTTATTGATAAGCATGGATTGAGCACGAAGATGATTTCACATCCTGCAACATATATTTTGAACATTCAGTTCTCCATATTGGTGGCCTTAACCAAGAAAGTTAAAAGACAATTAGCACCCATTCTCACCATCTGTCTCCTAAAATTTATAGTGCCACACATCAGTTTGTATGAAAATCTTCCTCTAATACAAGTCCGGTGAAACAAAAAAGTACACATTACATTCAGGATGTGTTCACATTTTGAACAAAAATAATTTAGATTCATGATATGTTCACATTTCGAACAAAATTTGGCAATCCAAAACAGTGCTACTGAAATTGAGGAGTGTTTAATATTACCAACATGTCAAGAGAATTTGTCATGGACAATTTTAAGAAATCTTTAATGGTGATGCCTTGAGATGGAAACTTTTCACAATTACTTCTTTTTCATATACGACCTGAAATGGACAAAAAGAAAAACTTTCATAAATTACTCATAACTTTTTATATCAAAAGAGAGCCATGGAAAGAAAGAGTTGAATTACCATGGAAAGATTCGTACAAGCAGGCTCACTTTCCCTCAAACCCATATTCAAATCAAAGAAAATAGAATCAATTTATTTCTCCCATTCTGATTTCTCTAGTGGAGATGGCTCCTCATCCATAAATCTAAACTTCAATGGCAAGGATTTCAAATCGTTATCAACACGAGCTATTTTTCTTGAATAAAAACAAAAAGAGCAATTAGTGACAGATAAAAGCACAATAGTAGTTGATAAGCAAACCCCCGCCCAACAAATACACAACTCGGATTCTTAACCTATTATATTAAATTGTAGTTGACTTCCACCTCTCAAAACAAATGATCATACACAACTTAAGGAGCTTAACACTTGCCATGACCATGTGAGTGAAATCAACAATTTGCCCAAAATAAGCAATTTCCTCATCCCAAAAAAGACTGAAAAGAATAACATATAAGCAAAAGTTACCTCCACAAGCTCCTTTTCCATGTCTAAATACTCAGTGTTCCCAGGTTCATCGTGCAATAGATTGCGGACCTGATCTATATAAAAGGCAAACATTGTCAAAGAAATTTGCAGCAATCTAAAGTTTGAAATAATTGGAAGTTATTATCCTCATATGCATAAATAAACCAAAGATAAGAAACTAATTTAATGACCATCAAAGCCACAATCTAACCTTGCAAGAAATCAAGCACAACAATCACAGCATACCTATAAATCCGAAGATGGACAAAATGTTGGACAAGATAAATTGCAATCGCGCTGCAAAAGTCCAAAATAAACCAACAATATATCATTTTTTGAACGAATCTGAGAAAAACTCAAAGATCTATGACTAAAAACATCAAAATATATTATATAATAACCAAAATTTAATAACTCCAAAAACTTTCAACACAAAAACCACAACATACCTTTAAATCAAAGAATGAAGGTAAGCGACTGAAGAAAATGACCAAATAATCCAAAATCGAAGTGCAAAAGTCCAAAACAATCACACAACATATGATTTTTAGAATGAATATGTTAAAAAACTAAGAGACTTTGCTCGAAACGGTGACAATTTTTGGTCTGCTTCGAACAATTGAATTTTTTTCGTTCCTTGAAATAAACACCACAATAACGCAACCCAATACTTAAAAATTGCAATTTCTGAAATTTATGGTGGAAAATTCCAAAGTTTCATAGTGTGCTGCCAAATCTGTTAAAGAGGGACGGCTGTAGGGTTTGCACAATTTGCTTGCACCAAATAATATAGAAAATAAACAATATTTGCATATGTTTATTATTGTCATTAAAGAAGGTCTATGATGTGGTTCTAGAATAAATGCTACGGTGGGAACTGGTGAGAAAAATAATTTGTTTTAGATAAATCAATAACAATTGAGGACAAATTAAAGAGTGTATGATTTAGGTGGTCGAGGCATGTCTTGTAGCCTAAGGATTTGATTTTAGTGGATCTTACGGTAGATGTAGTAATGGATCGAAAGGAAATGAAAAAATATGGTTCATTTATTTGATAGAGGTTCTAAAACATACATGGTTAATTGTGCAGGTTGTTGAGATAAGTAAAGGAAGTAAGGTGAAATATGAACTTGATAAGAACACTGGTCTCATAAAGGTATATGGCAAATTAACTTTCACCACACCCTATGTTTGTCTAGTTATGAGGTATTGAAATCCTTTTGCATCTGCAGGTGGATCGCGTTTCTTTATTCATGAGTTGTGTACCTCCATAACTATGGCTTCATCCCTCATACTCTCTGTGAGGATAATGACCCTATGGATGTCTTGTTGATCATGCAGGTGTTCATCCTATCTGAACTTTTCTCATAAATGGTGTTGGTGATTACAAAGGCTATTTTCTTATTTTAATAGGGGGAAAGAATAATATCCAGATACTCATTAACACATTCAACTGAAGTGAAAAAGCATTCGATAAAAGATTAGACCAGCAAGTCAGAAAAATAACATTGGGTATAGTTATTGAGTTATAATTACTTGTTTATTAAATGGAAAGAGAGAGGAAAAAAAACCTTTTTTGCCAGGCATTTCCTTGCCATCTTTATAATAATACTCTCTAATATCCACTACAACCCTCCCATTCCAGCTTGTCACTCACACTTTTCGATTCTTGGAAAGCTGTAATTTGAAACAAACAAAAATTACAACATAAAAACCCTAAAATACACTATTTACTCAAAGAAACACACAGCACACGATGCATACCTCGCAGACGACAATATGGTCAGAGTCATCAGAATCGTTATCAACCGTAGTGGCTGAGGGCTTAGATGACTTCTTTTGAGGCTTGTCTCCTTCAGAGAGTGCCTCATCCTCGTCTCTCTTCTTTCCCCTTTTCGACATTTCACCTATCTATACATACAAAACAAAAATTACATATAGCCGTTAATTCAGTTTCTAAAGTACATAAAACATAGAATATAGTATTATGTGTATGCAGTTGTATGTATAGAGAGAGAATTACCTTCAAATGAACTTTGGAGCAGAAAATGTGAGTACGTCTGTGTTTTGTTTGCACTTTGCACTTCGCCGAGGAAGGGGTTTAACTCGTCTGAAGTGGGTATAAACAAATAAATATAAACAAATTAAAAAACAGTTCAATCTGAAACATTTAAGCAAAATAAAACAATACATACCTATATTACTAACCGGAATGGCCAAATCTCTACCGATTCAAATTATGTGTGTGATATGTGTGAATGGAGGGTTGGTGATGGTGAGAGAATACAAAGAAGAGATGGGAGAGAGAATACCGGAGTTCGTAGAAAATAAACTCCATAGAGTCAAAAGCAAGAAAAATGAAGATAACGTGTGAAAAGAGAGAAATCATAAATGTGTTGCGTGTCAGATCTGAATTCCAAAAATGTAACAACAACGGGCAAAGAAAGTGATAAGAAAAAATGTCTCAAACGATGTAGTTTTGATCGACGGATGAATATTGATTTTTAAACTCACTCTTATATATTGTAAAGATATATATAAATATATCCCAAAATTTCGCACGTTATTTCACACTTTCTTTCTCCGCCAAAATTCTGCAGGAATCCAAACCTCGAAACTAATGGAAATTCTCCAATACCACAAAATCCTACCATATTTACATTCGGAAACCCTAAGTTCACAAATTAAACTCTTATTATTTTCTTTTGCTCGTGAAAATAAGCAAAATCGACCCACTGGTATTGTCCAATTCTCAATTGCTCTATCAACAGGTACTTGGTGCTTGTGTTCTCTGTTCTATTCAGGTAAGTATTCTTGTATTGAATGATTACTTTCTTTTTCTCCAAATTTTTTTTTTTTGGATTAATTATGCTGGTTATTATAACAGGTTGTAATTATGGGATTCTTGTGTGTTCTATATAGTATTTATATTATACTTTCCTATGTTTATGAATAGATTGAGCAATTGAGATAAATAATTGATACGGACAGTATATAAAAAGTTATTAAATCGATAAATCAACTTATTTTTTAATGGTTTGTGATAAATTTACCAGTTATTGGTGGATCTAATGGAAAACATTGCTTATTGTTTGAAGTTTTGGGGAAAAATCTTGCATCCTGAATAATTTTGCAGTATTGTTAGCTTATCTACCATCCATACCAATACATTTATCAGTTGTCTTTATCATTGTTCGAGACAGGTGGAAAGTTAAAGCCAAAGATCTCTAGCTTTATTCTTTAATTCAAAGTTCAGTTCCAAAAGAAATGTATTGTAATCTGATCAATAAAGTTTCTTGTGCTTAGTTAAATCTAGTTAGTTCTTTTTAGTTTTCATAGACATGTTAAATCAATTTCTTGTTTCTTGTGCTTGATTAAATCAAGTTCTTATGCTTGGCACAAATGATATTCAAGAACATAAGCTTGAATGACCAATAAAGGTTCAAATTTTTTTTCTTCTGATTCTACATAATTGTTTAGCATGTGCCTTTCATATTGTATTTCAGTGCTTTAGTTTACATGCAATGGAATATGAACTACTCAATTTTCACCGGCTTGCTTAGAATTCTTAGTTTTTGATTGTAAAAGTTAAGATATCCTTCTTAGAATACCCCATAAACGTCAACTTCTTATTAAAGTCTAGTAACATCTTTGTGAACTTTCATAAAAATCTATTAACACGGGATTGTTTCCCCTGTTTCTTGATCCGGGAATATTGTTGTTCATTTGCTTGCTTTGGTATGGGTTGCTTTCCATTGATTTTTCTTGGTACTTCATTGCTCTAAGATTTTATTGCCTCTTGTTGTAGTTATTATTTTGTGTTTTAGATACATATGTCACTTTCAACTTTAGGTTCAAATATCCTTCTTATTTATTGAAATAACATTCTCAATTTCATTAATTTGTGAAGATTCTAAAAATGTGGTTTTACTACCTTTAAGCTCCTATGTTGTGTTAATATTTGAGGTTTTATTATACTGTAGTTTATTGGCTCTTGCTACACTGTAGTTCAATTTACCCCAAGAGATGGTGCCCTTAAAACAAATTAGGTCCCATATTCATGAATTATCAGCCACACTAAAAACCAAGTAAAGGCTTTACATTACAGTATATCATGTCACATAAATCTGCCACACTCAAAACCAAGAAAGGCTCTGCATCTGAGCCCTTGTCTTCTTTTGGGGGTATGAATTAAGCCTAGACGACAGTAAGTGAGTTCGTTATCATCTGTTTAGAATTTAAGGATGCCTTGATTGAATCTATCTCGATACAATTTCCTCTATTTCTATTTATGATGTGGGTACGACTTGTATGAAATTTCTGCGCCAAAGTAGAAATAATTACTGTATGCTTTCTCTGTGGAACTTTTGGGATGAAGAATTCAATTACTTCTGCCTTAATGGTTGTATTGGTTTAGCATCAGGTTGCTTTCTCTCAATGGTTGAATTCAATTCTCCTTTCTCTTTGAATTATGCTTATGTCAAAAGTTTGTCTTGAACTTGCATGCCTAGAAGTATGAGGCTGTATTACAAATTTTTAATGAATATATATTAAATATTAAATTGCCTTTGTGATTGGCAGACTTGTAGATCTGTTTTTGGAGTAGTAAGTTGCGTTTGTTCTTTGTGTAGTGGTTAATATGAATCATTTTTTACTCTTTCATTTGTTTTGTTATTTTTCTTTCATAGGTTGAGAAATGTCAATCGATAAGAGTTGGACATTGCAGACTAATAGGTTGTCGCAAGAATATAGAAATGGTGTTATGTCTTTCATAGAAAGGGCTCAAAATTTTTAAACCAAGAAGGAAAGATAAGATGTCATTGTTGCTCTTGTGTAAATGATATATTGCAAGATTTAGAACAATTAAAAGCCATCTAATAGTCTATGGGTTTCAAAGTAGTTATCGTACATGGGTATTTCATAGAGAAAGGTATCCCGCATTCACTTCTAATAATACAACTCCTAGTGACATAGAAGAGAGCAGTGATGATGAATTTGTTGATCCTATGTTAAATGTAATACAAGACGTCACTTTTTCAAGTTCCAATCAAGTAGAGCCTAACGATGAAGGATCGCCCCATGTGGCTTTTGATGATCATAATGAGCCAATATGTTGAAGAACGTAGAGAGAATTGTATACTGGATGTACTAAATTTTCTAGATTGACTTTCTTAGTCAAGATAATGCACATGTTGTGGCTTTTTCTCACCACATATGATACAGAGCCTCCTCGTAAACGACGAGGATGAGGTCCTACGCGAGGAAAACGGAGTGAGCATGCTGTGGCTACTACTGGACATAAAATTCAAGTAGAATTTAACAAAAATGGAGACGCTATTGGAGAGAATGCATGTGCTTGGGCTAATGAAATTGGATTTTTTGTTCGTTCAATGGCACCTCTAGCTGTAAAAAAATGGAAAGAGATTGGCGATGCTTCTAAGACTCCACTTTTGGATCGTCTAAACGTACTTCTCTTTTACTTTATACGTCATTCTTTATTAGATATATATGCGAGTTTTTCTCTAATAATTTTTTTAAAGGAAAATTTCGAGTTTGAGTTGAACCAGCCAATCAAAGATGATATCGATCGTTCAATGAACAAGAAGTGGAAGGAGTACCGTTGTAGACTACATAAAAAATTTCAAGGCATGGGTGGCAATGAAGATATTTGACCTGTCAAAAGAAACAAACTTTGCGTCTATAGTAGAGCAAAGTGATTGGAATTTTCTTTGTGATTATTTTGCAAGTGATGAGATGAAGGTTAGTAATGTATAATGATACTATTTGTAGTGCATGTTATTGATGGAATCTATGGATTTATTTAATTGGTGATTGATAAATTAGAACTCTCTATAATTACTACTACTTTCTTTCTGAAAAAAAGTTATGAACAACGCAGGGCTGATGGGGAAGGAAGATGCTTTTTAATAGCTAATCTTGTATACCCATACAATTTTTTTCAAGAAAGACAGAATAAGAATGAAAAAAAAATTAATAAGTCAAAGAGAATCATAACAATGGTGGACGAAGGGGTGGAAGAAGTCGTGGTAGAGGATGCTTTTCAAGTGGTCAAACGAATTCTCAAGTGGTCGAACGAATGCTCAACCCACTTATCAAATTTGTTGTATGCAAGGACATGAGGCTGGTGTGTGTTGGTTTAAGTATAATGATGACTCTAAAACGATCGATTTAGTTTTTTTAATATGGCAAACAGTGCATTCATGGTTGTGATAGGTATATTATTGGATAATGATTTTTGTCCCATTTCTTTCTCTTTCTCTTTCCTCTGTTTTATGCAAAACAAATGGCAGCATGTGCAAAAGTTCCTGTAAATAAAAGTAAATATGAATGCTTCAAAATCTTAGTACAAATACCGTAGAAAAGTTGTATGGTTTGTCTTTCTACTAAGGACTACCTTTAGTTGTGTATTCTATTTCAATGACTTTCAATTAAAAAATAGAAACTTGCATATCAACTCTTAGATTAATTATTACCCTTCTCTAATTTATTCTATTTTCTTTGATATTGAATAAATTCTATGAATTGCAACTCTAATTCTTGCGTGCAACTCCTTGACTAGTATTTTGTCACTTTTCATTCTCTATAATTATTGTTGTATAAGCACATTACACTTGTGGTAAACAATGCTTCTAATTATGCATTTTGATTAGAATTGTGATACATATGCATTGTAGAAAAATTCTGAATTGAGCAAAGCAAATTGTGCCAAGAAAAAGTTGGTAACTCTTCAAGGATCGAAATCTTATGCTGCACATGTACATGAAATGGTAAGTCATAAATAATGATATAATATTATATTTCATGAACTTCATACATCAAATTCTTTTTTTTAAAAAATAGAGAGATCCGCTTACAAAAGAGCTACATGGTGAGATCAAATTTTTCTGTGACATGAAATGTAGTGAACGTGGGTGGACAACCAAAGAAGCGGAGTCTCATTATTTAAGTAGTTTTATTTGTTGCAATGGTATAATATATATTTCAAAATTCTAATCATTTATTTATAATTTATATTGATCCACATAATCAAATGCTAGACCTTTTACAAGAACATAACTCTCAACTAGACCCGAATGAACACATTATGCCTTTGAAAGAATCTAAAATATGTGAGCAAGTTTTGGGCAAGAGATTTAGCTACGTTGATCAACAAAAAAACCCAAAGAAGACAAGGTTGGAAAATTGTGGCACTTGTGTAGAGAATGCTGCTTTACGGAATGAGGTACAAGATCTTCGTTCTCAGTTGAAATCTGTGCAGATATTCTTAAATCGCATTCCTGAAGAGTTTCTTATGTTGCCTATTCAACCTGATGCGTCTCCATCTAATTGTTCAAATGGTGATAATTAATGAGTTTTTGCCTTTATTTTTTGTGACGGTAGTAATAGATATATATTTTTCTTCGATCGAGACAATAGTCTGTAACTCTACATTTCTTATTTTTATATTGAGAACACCAATGGCTGAACTGGGTGTAATCTTTTGTTTAAGTGATAACATTTGATATCGACATATAGTTGTAGTTGATATTGTGATATTTTAATTAATTGAAGACCCATGGAGATTTTATTTTTTGTTTATCTTATTTATTTCCTTCACTTCTTATAATTATTTATGGTTGTGGGTAAGATTTGCTTGTAGGATGATGTGAATGTGTGAAGTTATGAAGCCATGAATATTATTGTTGCCAAGCATATTTCTTGTTATTTTAATAGGTCGGTTGTTAATATAAACTTTTTACAACCACTTCTTTTGTTGTTAAAAAGAAAGACAACTAAATTCTTGTTGCTTCAATGTTCATTTATCGACTGAAATAATTAATATAACGACAAATCAAACAGTTGTTGAAATGAAAATCAGTTTTTAATATAAATATTAACGACCATTTCTTTTATTGTTGAAATGAAAGGCAACTAAACTTTGGTTGCTTTCATTGTAATTTAACGATAAAAATAATTAATACAACGACAAATCAAGTAGTTGTTGAAATAAAAATCAGTTGTCACTATTAAATATTAACGACCATTTATTTCGTTGTTGAAACGAAAGGCAACTAATTATTATATTTTAACGACAAAAATATTTTATACGACAACCAAATAGGTGGTTGGAAAATAAAAATTGGTTGTCACTATTAAATATTAACGAACATTTATTTTGTAATTGAAATGAAAGACAACTACAATTTGGTTGCTTTTATTGTATTTGAATGACAAAAATATTTGATACAACAACCAAATAAGTGATTGGGATAAAAAAAAAAATCAGTTGTCAATACAAACCTTTTACAATCATTTATTTAGTTACTAAAACAGTACATTTAACGACCAAATGTTTTGTAGTCATTGAATACATTCGCCAACACCCATTTGCCAACCAACGAACAACCAATTGATTTTGGTCGTTGAATGTAATCAACAGCCAAAAATGTATATTCTACGACCATTTGTATGGTGGTTGAATATCATATTTATTGTAGTGAATAGAGGTAATTTTCTTGAACTTTTACAATGGTTAGCTGATCATAATGAAGACATAAAGGCTGTTACTTTAAAGAATGCTTCTGAGAGATGTCAAATGGTTTCACCAAGTATTCAAAAAGATATTGTAAAATCTATTTCAATTGAAATAGTTAATGCAATACTTAAAAATATGTGTGGTGATTAATTTTCTATTCTTATTGATGAATCTCGTGACTCATCTTTAAAAGAGCAGATGGCTATTGTGATACGTTATATTAATGAAAAGGGTTTCATAATTGAGCGTTTTGTAGGTATTGAGCATGTTGTTAATACTACAGCTATCTCTCTTAATTAAGGCTTCAATTGATAGTTTCTTTTCGAGACATAGTCTAAGTATATCTCAATTGTGAGGACAAGGTTATGATGGAGCGAGTAATATGCAATGTGAGTTCAATGGTCTTAAAACACTTATCTTAAAGGAGAACGAATGTGCTTTTATATTCATTATTTTACTCACCAACTTCAATTAGCTCTTGTTGCTATTGCAAAGAAGTATGTAGAAGTCACTAATTTATTTATTGTGGTTGCTAATGTGGTAAATATTGTTGGATCATCATCTAAGCATCATAATATTCTTCAAGAAGTACATGCTAATATTGTTATTGAAACTTATAATAATTGTGAGATTTCAAGTGGAAAAGGTCTTAATCAAGAAATCATTCTTAAGAGACCCGGTGATACGCGTTGGAGCTCACACCATATACACTTTAATCAGATTGATTGGCATGTTCTCATCTATTGTTGAATTACTTGAAATAGTAATGGACAATGTTAAATTAAGCTCTGATCAAAGAAATGAAGCAAAACAAGCATTGGTATCTCTTCGGTCATTTAATTTTATTTTTTGTCTACATTTGATGAAGACTGTATTGAGAATCTCAAGTGATCTGTCACAAGCATTGCAAAAAAAAAAAGATCAAAATATTGTGAATGCTATGACTTTGGTAAGAATTTGTAAGGAAAGAATGCAAATAATGAGGGATAGTGGTTGGAATCTCTTATTAGATGAAGTCTCTTCCTTTTGTGAGAAACATGATATTAATGTTTGTAATCTGAATGATATATTTTGCCCTCCAGAACACTCAAGACGCAGAGTGCATGAAACCACGAAATGCATCATTATCAAATTGAAATATTTTATACTCACATTGAATTGCAATTGCAAGAGTTAAACAGTCGTTTCAATGAGACAAGTACCAATTTACTTATTTGTTTGGCGTGTTTGGATCCAACTTATTCATTTTCAGCTTTTGATAAGTCTAAGTTGGTTCAACTTGCTAAGTTTTATCCAAATGATTTCTCTACTGTACAGCTTGTGCTACTTGGTGATCAACTTGATAATTATATAATGGATTTGCGTTCCAATATAGAATGTTCAAGTTTGAAAAGAATTAGTAGCCTTGCACGGAAGCTTGTTGAGACCAAAAAGAAAAGACAAGATTTACTCTTTAGTTTATTTGCTAATCAAATTGGTTCTTCTTTTACTAGTTGCCACTGCCATCGTGGAAAGATTGTTTTCAGTTATGAATATTATCAAAGATCAATTGTGCAATCGGATCAGAGATGAATGGATGAATGACTGCATGATTGCATACATTGAGAAATATGTTTTTGATAATAATTGTAATAGTGATATTGTTAAACAGTTTAAGAATGTGAAAACTCGTTGTGGACAATTTTAATATATTGAAAATTTTAATTGTTGCTTTCTATGTATAATTTATTTTGAAATTTTTTTGTTATTGTTTACATATCCGCCACTGTGCACAACCACGTGGAAAAGTTGAACGAGCCTTTTTCTTGTTGCCCAAAACACAAGATATATGATAAAAGTAGAATAATTGGTTAATACTATAATAATGTGAATTAATATTGTCCTTGTCATTATATAAAACACATTTATATATGCAAAAAAGTGAAATTAAATATTAATTAAACTAAATACTTGAAGGTTTAAAGCTATATATAAAATAATTTTGTTCTAACAACACTAAACGCATTTGTTGTGACAAGAAACCCAGTGACATTTGCCATGTTTTAGAGAAGCACAAATTGCGGGTGGTTTCTGCCCAAGTTTATCAAAAACATTTACAGGGACATGATCTCATGTCCACCATGAGTGTAGGGACATTTACTGGGACTTTACACTCATTCAATGAGTGTAGGATAAGTGTCCCGGTGGGCATTATAACAATGCCCACCGTGGGCGCGCATTAGAACAAAACCGAGCATTTACATTATGCAAACCCGTGTAAGTTCCTCGTTTCAAGCTTTGTTTGATTAAGTTTATATTCTAATTTAAGTTAATTAGTTAAATTGGTTAAACATATTTTTTATCTACATATTTCGTAGGACCCGCAACTTACTATTTACTTATTATTCACACACATTTTATATGACTCATAACTTATAAGCACTTAAAAATTAATTTCATCACTGTTGAACATTCTCCCTCAACACAAACATTACGTAAATTTATGAATTAAGTTTGGTGTTTCAGAATTAGGGTTTTTGAATATTAGTGGAAAATGTGGGTGCTTTTTCACAGATTATAAAGTAGTTGATTAGAAAAAATAATTATACTTATCACGAATAGCTTTAAGGTGTAAGATAAATTCATGCAAAAGATTTGTATATATAGCTGCCAAATAATGCCAATAACCACACATCACGTAAATTTGTTAAACCGGTTTTAGAAAAATGACAAATTTACCTTTTAGATAAGACGGTCAATATGATATTAGAGCATTCGAGATGATAAATTCATGCAAAAGATTGGTAATTAATGGTTGATCGAGTTATCACTTTAACCACTTCTATGTATGTGCCTTTGGAAGCGACTTTCCCCTATTAAAAATTGTAGTTTTGTCAGCAGACAATAATCGACGAATACACCATCAATGAGGGCATCACCAACAAACATCCATCAATCTATATTGACAAAAATGTCGCGGATACTCGTCAATGTTCCCTCGATAATCACCGACTCATTTCAAATCCATCGGTGACCTTCATCAACTCTAGAAAATGTATACATTGAGGTTTTTGGCATCAACGACTGAATTTTTTGCATTTTTTAGTAGGGTTACATGATGTGCAATGTAACCGTGAATTTGTTGGGTGTATATTGTGTAAAGTGACTCCAAAGTGCAGAAACAAGAAAACCCGAATGAAAATTATGCAAGTCGAGGCAAGTGTTGAACACTTTATCCTTAAGTCGAATTTGCTCCGTAACGGTGCTTACGGTTTATGGCAATCAACTCCCAAGATACAACGACTTCTACATATGTTTGTAGCACTTCAAAACACAAGCACAACGAACCAGAAATGATTTTGTACTCCAAACGATGAAATGAAATGAAATGAAAACCAGAATTTTTATGCAACAATGCAATAAATTTGGTTCAAGGAATGAACATATGAGTTGGTTGTATTTGCATATCAATTATGTATCTTAAATGACGTCCAGATGGTCTTTTTTATCGTTGATGAAGTGTTGGGAATGAAGAGGTGTTGAGCCAAATCGTGCAACACTTCAAAATGACATACATGTTCGCACGTAAACCTATGCGATCACATGGTTTTAATATGCTGCGATCGCAAGGTACAATTTTGAAAACAAAACTTAATCAAGGCTAACTATGCGATCGCATGGTTTTGTCTCCTGCAATCGCATGGCAGGGCCAAAAAACATTCTGCTTAAAATTTCAGTAAGTTGCGATCGCATGATAAAATACCCATGCAATCGTATGGTCAAAAAATGACCCAAATTTGTCCTTTTTCGTAATTTCTTATTCTTTCGATATTGGTTTCGAGATGTCAAATATACCTTTCAACACATAGAATTTTGAATTCTCTTTCGAGGGCATTGCCCCCGAGCCTCCACGAGGGGCGCTGCCCCCTCGACCCCCGCAACCTGACCAGGCAGATCGAACCCCGTTTTTCTAAAGCAGTGAAATGGTAAACTATTTTGCCTAAACGGATTGGGTCGGGTATGTATATTTTGGCCAAATTGATACGAAGTCACTTTAGCTGTTTTCTTTTTTAAACACTTAGTCAATTTCTCGAATTTTTAAACCAACTTCCAACAGAATTACACTAAATTTCAAAGATAAAGAAAGTGACTTAAATAAGAGTAATAATAAATACATACCACATGTTGTAATTACATGTTTGATATCTAATTGTGTTCATAATTTTTTGCGAGTTTACTTAGTACCTAGCGTCTGTTTTTAGAAGGCATGAAAGCAAACAAAAACAGATGAAATTGAGCACAATTCTACAAAGAAATATATTGTCTGTCAACTAATTTATTTTGTCTAAGATGAAATGAATTGAAAACAAAATAAAAGAAAGTCATAACAAAAAGAAATATAGTAATGACAATAGTCTTTCGGGTTTTGTGAAAAAAGGTTTGGAATCCAACTAAAGTTAGCTTCCGTCATTATGTATTAAACATAGACATTTTTTCGAAACGCAGTTGACTTCTAATATCACTTCCGACTTTTCCAGTATTTCTTTTAAACTAGTAAGAAAGTTAAATAAGTTGAAGAAATATAAGACAATGACAACAAATGAAGTCTTGTTCTTAATAAATTTAATATCTACTATATGAATTTATTTCTAACGTCTTACAATTATAAAATGCCACGGAATGATATGCAAACTAAACAATACTACTTACGGTTGTTGGGTCTTCAAGAATCCATTTTAATTAAAAAAATGGCGAAAATTATATTATAATTTTCTTGACGTTTGGTGTGTAATAATTTTAGAGGGGGTATGTCAATTTGAAATTAGCTGTCATGAGAATTGTTCATAGGATGCAAAAAAACGACTTAAAACCTCGATTTGTGTTGGCTTGATCAAGTTGTCTTTTGTTTGATATAAACATAGTACCTTCCTCACCAACCAACAAATGGAGGAATAAATGCCTACAATAATATAAAATGCACTTACCAAAAGACAATGAATCCTATGACACAATACAAATGGTGGCACATTATTTTGTTACTCACAGTACTGGGAATCCAAATATAGTTATCAATTCAAGAAACCACTATTTTTAAGGGTAAATATTGAGTCTCGGGGTTAATCTTTAAAGACCAACATTAAGAGTAACTTAAGTCTTTATATGTTGACTATAATTTTTATATTTAGTTAAGTTTGAGCTTTAGACGAATTTTTTAAGATGAATTACACAAATCCTTATATATTTACTATTATTTTCATATCTAATCAATACGGGATATTACCCTTGACAAAAAAGACAGAAAATGCACTGAATTAACTTTAAAGCACCAAATACTCAAGTAACTCTTGTTGTACTTGTAGAAAAAGCTTAAACGATCTTTATATGCACTCGAAATCAAGCTTGTCATTTCTTAGGTTTTTTTTTTTTTTTTTTTCTCTATATCGTAGTATGTTCATGTTTTTAAAAGACGAAAACTTAGACCTGAGTTTTATTCGTCTAAGCACAGCACATAAATTTAAAATTACCAATAACTATTATTTCATCCAATTCACTGAAGAGATAACATGTCTAATGTCACAGTTAATTTAATTCTATTTCTGCTTCAAAGGCTGTAATTTACACCAAAAACAAAAGCAAAATACATTTAAAGGCCTGTACTGTACTTGCATTTCTTCCACAAAGCAATGGGGAATTCTACAAGGATGGAAAACTCCTGCCCAATCCATTGGCGTTAGCGAAAAATCCTACTAGGTCTAGCCTGTACGGTAAATACGATTTTTTCTTATCCCCTTCCTTTATTGTTCTGTTCAGTACATAAAATGCTTCATGGGGTGACGACGGTGACTTCGCCGCCGATTTCGCGCCTCCGATGCCGGATAATACTCGCTTCGTCGTTGAATGTTTGGAATTTTCAATTTCTTTTGATTTTTCTTCTTTGTGTTTCGGTGTTAAAAAGACAAGAGAGTCCTTCCCGTCGCTGTTGCTTCGGCGGAGCAAGTCGCGAAATTTCCACCTTTTCGATGACGATCCGGTGGACTTGCTCTTTTTACATTGACTCGGCGATGACTCGACTGCTTTAGGTCTCCACATGCAGTATGTTCCCGGAGGTAGAGTCTCCAATTCATCAGCTTCCGATGAGGATGATGAAGGAGTGTCGTGCTCGCGATTTTCTAAGAAAATCTTCTTTAAAGGAATTCTAATACTCTCTACCTCCTGATCGGACGATTTCAACTGGAAATCGTCGTTATTTACCAAAAAATCGCGGTTAAACACGGGAAAAACTTGATTGATTTGGCCGTCAAAGAAGAATTCCTCGGCCAAAACATCTTGATTTTCACCTACTAAAGCAAACTCAAAATCATCATCATAATTATTGTCTTCATCATTTCCATCTTCTAAGGCGTCGTTTGGGTTCATTCCTGTGACTTTTGCGGCAATTTCAGCCACTCTATCCACCGAATAGCTGTTGAAACTCGGGCAAACGCAGAGCTCCTCTTCACCATCCGCCATTTTGTTTATCATCAGCCTGTTTTATAAATATATGTGTGTATATATAACTGTAAGCATATACGTATAGAGAGAGAAAGATTGAAGGGTTTACAGAGAGAAAAGGAGAAGGGATGATGGTTTGTTGGGGGAAGGAGGTGGCTTTTATATGTATATGGCAGATTTCTAGTGAGAGAAATATTTGACTGCTTATTTGACGGTCGTTAGTTATAGGAGCCTTATTTGACGGTCGTTAGCCTTGTTTGGTTCACGCAATTCACGCGGTAACTCCCCACGCGAGTTTCTAGAATTAAATTCGGCTCACACGTAAATTTTTAAAATTAAATTATTATTTTAGAATAATTAATTACCGTTTCTTGATTTTTCATTTTTATTATTTTGACACGGTTTATTACTCGGTCATTAGTGTTTAGTGGCATGTGGACCTTCTAGTAACATTGTTGGATGTCAATGGGCCTTCGCATTGATTCCCCAATTAAATGTTATTTATTTTTATGAATATCGATCTCAGTTGATATTTTCTTTAAACATTGTTTTCAATACTTTTCAAATATAGTTTTGAAGAGTTGTTTTTCATTTTCCTTTTTTCCGGTGTGTCAATGCTTCAATGGGGGGAGCGTGTAGGAATAGAAGACGCCCCGCCTAACTCACATCAATCTCTAACATAAACACAAACAATATTATGATGTATTGATTCGACCAAGAGATGAAGTACTCGACATAATTTATGAATCATTGATAAAGATTGTTATTTTAAATGTATGTTTCTTATACATTAGTTTTGCTTAATTGTGTATAAAACTAACTTTAATTCAAAGGTAATATATTTTAATTTAAACACCAATGTAGGGTTTAAGATATTGTAATTTGTCATGTTACTTAAATGTGACACGATCACATCATATAAGCTGGCTTGATTAGTAATTCTGACATGAAATTTTATAGAGCTTAACTTGTTCGAACTAATTCAAACTTCAAATTAAGACATCTTTGTCTCATTTAATTTTAAAAAAATTCCAAAGTTTTAAACTTTAATGCAATTGAGTTCCTCGAATATATTTTCATACAATAATTTATCTCTATCTTTTAATTAATTCTAACGAGCATGTTTTAAGTTTAATTTAAATTCTTTTTTTCTCAAATTTATTTTCAGTCACATATTCCATGAGATCTATAATTTTTATCAATAACATTAATTTTTATTAAAATCTTCTAAAAAACTACTTTTAAACTATATTAAACAAACAAAATTTCAAAATGACTTTAACAGTATATTGGTTGATTCTAGAAAAAAGATAAGGTTAAAACCTAGAGAAAATATGGCCCCATCTTTTGGAAAAATGAGAACAGAAATCAAAAAGTATAGATTAAATCAGATGTCATATGCCAAAAGTCAAAATGTGAATTATTAGAGTGCAAAATGACGGGAAAAAAATGAAA
The DNA here is from genome assembly GCA_030279155.1 of Forsythia viridissima. Classification (NCBI taxonomy): domain Eukaryota; kingdom Viridiplantae; phylum Streptophyta; class Magnoliopsida; order Lamiales; family Oleaceae; genus Forsythia; species Forsythia viridissima. Next base: position 34,441,411 of record CM059036.1, on the reverse strand, counting down.
CTATACTTTTTGATTTTCAAGCTATCCACCCATTCGCCACTGCCAAGATTAAAATATAGAGTGATTATATTCACACTACAATTTGTTATAAGTGTAATATATTTTAATTGTAGTTAAAATTCTCAATTTTTGTTCATTATTGTAATTATGTTCTTAATTTTTTGTCATTGAATTATTATCTTCAACTTTCATTAATTAACCCATTTCATCATTGATGATGGTTTATGTCGAGATATTTTGTTTACGTGCTTTGAAATGAAGAAAAAATATTTTATCGCGCTTTTGTATCTATTGTTTTTTTAAAAATATGACAAACAAATAAGTCTTTCTACAAATTTTAAACAAATGTTTATTTACGAAAATCGTTATCAATCACAAGATGTGCTAATTAATAAAAAATTGAAGATAAAAATGTAATAAAAAAAGTTAGAGACTTGAGTGCTATAATGTTAAAAGATTAAGGATGTTAAATGTAATTAACGTGTGGTGCAAAAAATAAAAAGTGTTGTGTGAATACAATTACTCTTAAATATATTTGACAAAAAATAATTTATTTGGCCAAAAATTTGCTTTGATAACCTGACATTTTTTTACTATTCTTAATCAAATATATCATTTTGATCAAATAAACTAGTTTATAAACTCTACCAAACGAGCACTAATTAGTTTCACATACTAGCTACATATATAAATTATGTAAGAAAATAAATGCAGTAATTTATGGATACATACTTAATGATAATTGTATTAGTATAAATAAATGAAATATTAAGGGACAAAATGATAATCATATAGAATTTTAAAGCACAAAATAATATTAATAGAATGACGGATTAATAATTATGAAATATTCCTGAGGGCATTGTCATCGAAAAATGTTTCTCCCCATTTATCCTATTAGAGGTTATGTAATGTTTACATATCTTATAAGAACATTATACATTGCATAGAAAATCATAAACAATATATATATAATTTAAAAATAAGATTTATGCAAGACTTTAAAAAATATCTCAATAAATCTACAATAATTAGTAGGTAGTAAAAGTTGGATACTAAAGAGTATATATATCTCAAATTAAAATGTGAAAAAGAGTAAAATATCTTAAAATGAAGGGTAAATAGAACTAGGAGTTTAAAATGAAGGATAAATAGTACTAAAAGTCCCAAACATTTGACAGTTATAACAACGAGGTCCTAAACCTTTGTTTACTAGCAGTCAGAGACTCGAACATATGAAATGTTAGCACCTAAGATCATTTTTTGACAAAAACCGTTAATTTGACCGTTAAATGGTCAAAATTTTGTTTAATATACCATTTTACCCTTAAATTGAATGTTACAAATAAATAAATAATTAAAATAAAATTTGCAACTAAACCCAACCCAATTTTGCAATTGGCCTCCATTTCTATTTCCAAAACAATGGCTGATAAGAATGGCTGATAAGAGAAAGTGCTGCCGATCGTCGATTGGTAACTGCCCACCATCCGCCGTCACCCTAGCTCGATTTCCCGCCTCTAGTTCATGCATTTTATCAGTCACCTTATGTTCATCCACTTTGATTGTTCATGCCGGAAGCTTCTCTGATAAGCAATCTGATTCCGTGTCTTTTTCCCCAAGAGTTCCAGAGATAGGGGAGATATAGAGCACTGTTGACTCAAAACAGCCCCAGAATCATTCATCCCTTTCTTCAAATAATCAGCACAAGAGGAGGAATGGGTGTCTTCCTTACCGTGAACTGCGACTGAGTTTTTCTCCACCAAATTATGTACTTTATTGAGCAATCTTGCGGACGGAATAGTGTGTCAGCAATGATGTTTTCTTCCTCCTCATAGCTTGAAATGGGCGAACAAGAATTGAAACTCGGAAAAAGCAAACTGGCTCAGTGATTAAACAATAACCCACGATTACAAGCAGAAAATTTGAAAGAAAAACCCCAAAAAAAGATTGTAGCAGGAAGCCGCTTAAAGAGTTTCTCTCTCTACGTTAAGAGCATCTCTCTCTAACTTCCTGTGTGTGAAGATTCTGCACTTTGGTGGGAGGATGAGTTGGTTCACCATTGGAGATAAAAATGGGTGTTTGTTCTTACTTCTTGTTGAACCAGAGCACGCCGGAATTTTGTTGCAACCCACTGGTGTTAGCTAGTTTTTTTCGGTGGACGGTGGGCGACGACAGTTTTGGAGATGGAGGCCAATTACAGAATTGGGTTGGGGTTTAATTACAATTTTGGTTGTTGGGGTTTAGTTACAATTTATTATTATTATTATTATTTTAATCATTCAATTTAATGGTAAAATGATCTATTTAACAAAATTTTGACATTTAACCATCAACTGACAGTTTCTGTCAAAAAAGGACATCAGGGGCTAACGTTTTATAGATTCAAGACTCTGGCTGCTAGTAAACAAAGGTTCAAGATCCTATCATTACAGCGTTCAAAGATTAGAGACTCCTAGTGCTATTTTCACTCTCCCAAGTCCCAACGCTATGAAAGCCGTCTTTTAGATGCTTCCATTGGTGGGCCCCCACACCGTGTGGAAAAGTTGGCAGATTGGATTTTAATTAAAATTAATTTGATATAAACTGAATTTTCGCCGTAGCCAAACAGAGTACAGTACAGTTTCTAGAAACCTAATCCCATATCATACACGAAAAGAACCGTCATTGATGGATTAATACCTTTCTTGTTTGGAAAGTAACCAATTATTTATGTCCTTTTTTCTTTTCCCAATAAAATTCACTTAACTGTCCGGGCCCATGTTTGCCAATTATGTTTGGTCTGAATTAAAAAAATAAAATAAAAAATCGTCTTGTTCGAGACTATGACTTTTTGTAACGTCGAAATAAGTCCAAAAAAAGCCCTTTTCCCCCCTCTCTTTTAAACAAAGCCAGATATGCTTTAAATAAAAGTAAAGTTAATTTTATCTCTCAATATATAATTAAATTTATACTTATCCTTATTTACTAGGAAATTTGGCGCAAATGGTCTATAACTTTTGTCTTTAGTGTGAAATTGGTCTCTAACATTTATTTTTTAGCATAAAAGTCCCTAACTTATGTGTTTTAGTGCGCAATTGATTTTCATGGGATGACAAATATGCCATTAGTTTTAATTAGAAGAAATTGTGCGTGGATTCTTTAGTTATTACAAAATATACAAATAAGTCCGATATATTTATTAAATAATATTTAATTTTGCATAATTAATATATCATTATAGTAGTGTGAATTAAATTTTTTATAAGGAAATAATATAAAATTATCATGCTTTAAATATACGTAATTGCTATGTGATGTGAAAAAAATTTGAATAAAAATTAAGTTAAATAAATAACAAAATGAAGTATATAATTTTATGACATTGGATTAATTTTATTGCAATTTTAACATATAAATACTAATAAAAATTAATATACACATTATGTTTTTTATTTTTATACGAAAATAAAATGATAAATTAAAATATGAAGAATACAGTTGGATCTCTAATATTTGTAGTTAATAAATATATAACCCAATTAAATAAAAGTATTTGAACATCAAGTTTGTGACAAAGTTATTTTTTTTATACAACAATAAAATAAAATTTTAAATTTTAAATAATATAATTACTTAAATAAAAATAATAATTTTATTTGACATGTTTATTAATAAATTGTTAATTCAAAAAAAAAAAAAAACTCATTAGTTTTCTTTAATTTTTTATAAAAAAGTTAAAGCATTGGACATATTTTCACATTTTGTAATGATTAAGAATTCACGTACAATTTCTTATAATTAAAAATAAGGGCCTATTTGTCTTTTTCATCACATAAGGACCAATTGTGCACCAAAATACATAGATTAGAGATTTATGTGCCAAAAAATAAATGTTAAGGACCAATTCCATACCGAGGACAAAGGTTAGGGATCATTTGCGCCAAAATCTTATTTACTATCAAAATTAATTAATTATTTATTTACATATTTAGAACTTTTTTAAAAAAAAAAAAAAAAAACTTATCTTTACTTATAAGTAATTTAAGCATAACCAGATATGCTCAAAATGTTTGTCAATTTATTAATAATGAAAGAAATAAAAAAAATAAAAAATAAAAATAAAAAAAAGTTGAAGACAAGCTATAAAATGTAATGATTGTATGATAGTTCTTAATTATGCTTTTAGTTTCAGATTTGTGACGCATAAGGTGTACCTAAGTATAACGAGAGAAATCATCAACGATTGTAAGAAATATCTAGCACCAGAATAAAAATAAATCATATGAGGTTCCCAGATATCACAATGAATCAAATCAAACATTTTATTGCTAGAAATTTGACTAACTTTAAAGAGTAGTCTAGATTGTTTTGCCAAATGACAAATATCGCATCACAAATATCTTGAGAATCAAAACTAATATCTAAAATACTTTGTGCTATGAATTGAAGATGTGGGGCTGAAGGGTGCCCAAGATGTGTATGACATAGATTGGTTGATTCACTAGTAGTATGATGTATTTTGTGGTCTTTGTGAAAGGTAATATAGGCCGTTAATCTGCCTTCTCAAGCCAATCGTCTTCTTCGTAGTCAAATCCTGCATGACACAACAATCGGGAAAAAATGTCACATACCAACCTAACCCTCTAGTAAGTTTACTGATAGATAATAGATTAACTTTGAAGTTGGAAACATAAAGCACATTATCAACAGTCATATTATTTCATAAGTTAACTGCACCAATAGATTTAATAAGAGCATGACCCCCATTTGGTAATTGCACAGTTTTGTGTTTTGGCATGGATTTATTCTCAACAATCACATCCTTTGTCACATGGTTAGTGGTCCCGCTATCAATAATCCATGAATTACTCAAAGAGGTAGTAGATGAATTGATACCTGGGGTGTTAACATAAGACTTATAATTACACGTCTTGTTGTTTAGAAGTGTCATGATCTGCTCATATTCCTTAGATGTGAGCGTTTTTCCTTCATTTGGGTCAAGTGTAGAAGCGGTAGCAGTGTTTGTAAAGCGTTTGTTTCGTGGTTTCACGTCCTTTCCATGAAACTTGTGCCCTGGAAGGAAGCCATGGACGAAATAGCAGGTATCAACAATGTGGCCAGTCATCCCACAGTGGTGCACTGTTTCTATCCAGTTTTTGTCGAAACGGTCGACCAGTAAGATGAACCGGTCGACTGGTTCGACCGATTGTCACTTTTCCAGTTTGATCCCCAATTGCTCGACTTCTCCCAATTTATTGAATGTTGCTCTTCACGATCTGTTGCAACCTCAACTTGTCTTTCATGTTACATTAAAATAGCGTTGACTTTTCTAGTATCTGGGAAGGGGCTCATCATTAGTATGTTTCTACGAACTGTGGAATAAAAATCATTCAACCCCATCAGGAATTGCATGGCCTTCTCCTTCTCATCCCTTTCAGCCAGTGCCTTAAGATTCCCACAAGTGCATCCAATTAAGTTATGATAAGAACCAAATTCGTCCCATAGTCCCTTTAATTTGGTATAATAAGCTGACACCGATTGATTTCCTTGTCGATGCTCAGCAATTTCTTGTCGAATCTGATAAATTCGCGCGTCATTACCTTGAGAAAATTGATCTCGTAGGTCGTTGCATACCTCTGTGGCAGATTCAGAATATATGATACTTTCAGCAATATCTAGATGTACCGAATTAAGTATCCAAGATAGCACCATGTGATTACTCCGTTCCCATATAGAATACTTATCATCTTCTGCTTCTGGTGCTTTGATTTTCCCATCAATGAAGCCAATTTTGTTCTTGGCAATTAGGAAAATTCTCATAGTCCTACTCTATTGTGCATAATTGTTTCCATTAAGGGCTTAGAAACGAGGATTAAGCCGGGGTGATCAGATTGCTGTAGAGCCATGGGATCCGATTGGGCAATCGTCGCCTCTATGGTTTTTCTATCGTCGTTTGTGCCAGACATCGTTGCTCAGAATCTTCACTCTGATACCATATGAAATTTATGAGAGAAAATACGTGTATAGAGAAATAATTCTCTGTATTGATTCAATTGAATTATGAAGAAGATTACAAGATATATATACTAATAGAAAAAAAATTCTACCTAAAATAGAAATATTACATATATGGTATCCTACTACAAATACAATTCTACCAACAAGGTAAAGAATAAATAAGGTAAGTAAATATTTGTTAATATACTTAGGTACACCTCATGCGTTGATGATTTCTCTCGTTATACTTGGGTACTCATGCGTTACAAACCTGAAACTCAAAGCATAATTAAAAATTTCTTTGCTTGAATTAAAACTCAACACAACCTGACTATAAAAGTCTGGTCTGACAATGGACAAGAGTTATTATCCTTGCAAGCATTCCTAGATGAAAATGATACCATTTTTCATAGATCATGTTCTTATACTCCTCAACAAAATAGAGTGGTAGAAAGAAAACACCGCCACTTCCTTAATGTGGCCCGTGCCATTAGATTTCAAATCAATCTTCCATTAAAATTTTGGGAAGAACATATCAAGACAACTTGTTACCTCATCAATCGGATACCTTCACCATTGCTATCACACAAAACACCACACGAAAAATTACACAAGACACCACTACCTTGTTCCCATTTACGTGTCTATGGTTGCCTATGCTTTGCCACTAATCTTAAACTCAGCCATAAATTTGACACATGAGCCAAATGGTGTGTGTTTCTTAGATACCCCTCAGGACAAAAAAGATACCTCTTATATGACCTAACCGATAGAAAGCTAGTGGTGTCTCGAGACGTCGTGTTCCATGAAACCATATTTCCATACGCCTCCCAGCAAAATGAAAAAATCAACTCCATCCCATTGCCACAATCTATGCCTATGGATGTTGAAACGCCACATTTAACATACCCTGACGACCACCACATAGCAGAAACAGATAACATGCCTGAAAATCCCGAACATAGCCCCACCGGTCGACTAGTCCGTTCCAACATAAAATCAACTGGTTGACCCACCGGTCGATCGGTTTTCTCATCTGTTCTAATAGAGAGCTCAACCGATCGATCGACTTCACCTACTAGTCGATCGATTGAACAATGTTCCTCCATAATCGATCCACATATCAATCGATCTACTGGTCGACCGGTCCTCCATTCTCACCCTCCAGATGAACAGCCAGAACAACCCCATATAGTACCAAATGACCAAATTCGTCGATCCACAAGATCACTTCAACCTCCAATTCACCTGAACGAAAACTATGTCAATCATGCTCTGCCTACTCAAGTCGGGTCTCTTCCAGTCAACTCGAGCACTCGACATCCTATATCAAGGTATGTATCATATGGCAATCTTTCTTCTCTTCATCGTGCTTTTACATACAATATTTTTCATATTATTGAGCCAACAACACGTGAGGCAGCCTGTCAGGATCCCAAATGGGTAGCTACTATGAATGATGAATTTTGTGCCTTGGAAGAAAACAATACTTGATCACTTGTCCCGCTTTCTCTGGGTTATCATCCTATTAGTTGTAAGTGGGTGTTCAAGGTCAAATTTAATTCTGATGGTACAGTTGAACGATATAAAGCACGACTGGTGGCAAAGGAGTTTACACAACGAGAAGGGATTGATTATAATGAAACTTTCGCTCCATCTGCAAAGTTAACAACAGTCAGATGCTTACTTGCTATTGCCTCTATTCGCAGCTGGATGCTTCATCAGATGGATGTATAAAATGCCTTTCTTCATGGTGATCTTGATGAAGAAGTTTATATGACTCTCCCACTTGGATTTCGTCGACAGGGGGAGACACCAGTTTTATGTCGACTTCATAAATCTTTATATGGATTAAAACATGCATCTCGTTCTTGGTTTCAAAAATTATATCTGTTGTTATTCAGTTTGGGTTCAAACAGTCACATGCAGAATACTCACTCTTTACAAATGTCAGTTGTGATTCATTTACATCTATTCTATTATATGTAGATGATATGATCGTCATAGGAAATGATAAAGAAGCAATTTCTTCTACAAAGACGTTCCTTGCATCTCAATTTAAGTTGAAGGACCTTGGTGCATTAAAATACTTTCTTGGAGTATAAATTACTCGCTCGATATCAGGGATTTCAATAAATCAAAAGAAGTATACTCCTGATATTCTTCAAGAGGCCGGATTACTTGGAGCAAAACTTGCAGCATTTCTCATGGAGCAGTCATTGAAATTTAATTTGACAGATGAAAAGTTGTTGAAAGATCCCACATATTATCGACGGTTGGTAGGGAAGCTCATTTATCTCACCATTACTAGACCAAAAATCTCATATTCGTTCAATACACTCAGTCAGTTCATACAAGCACCTAGACAACCCCATCTTGATACAGTTCACCGATTGCTCCGATACTTGAAAGGGGTACCAAGACGAGGATTATATTTTTCATCAAATAGAAAATTGTAGCTAGCAGGATTTTGTGATGCAGATTGGGCTGGAGATATTACTACACGACGGTCGATTACGGGATATTGTATATTTTTGAGAAAGGTGCTTATATCATGGAAAAGTAAGAAGCAAACAACCGTGTCCAAATCTTCAGTAGAAGCAGAGTATAGGGCGATGACTTCTATTACTTCTTGTGAGCTTACATGGTTGAGACAATTGCTAACTGACTTATGTGTAGATCACCTACAAGCAGCAACCTTATATTGTGATAATCAAGCAGCAATGCATATTGCTGCTAATCCAGTATATCATGAAAGGACAAAGCACATTAAAATAGATTGTCATATTGTTCGTGAACGAATTGTTAAAGGAGAGATCAAGACTGCCTATGTTCTAAACAACAATCAGATTGCAGATTTATTTACTAAAGCACTGTGCAAGGAGGCATTTCACAGTTTAACTCGCAAGTTGGGCACTTTTGACATACATGCTCCAACTTGAGGAGAGTATTAACAAATATTTACTTACTTTATTTATTCTTTACCTTGTTGATAGAATTGTATTTGTAGTAGGATACCATATATGTAATATTTTTATTTTAGGTATAATTCCTTATATATCTTGTAATCTTCTTCATAATTCAATTGAATCAATAAAGATAATTATTTCTCTATACACATATTTTTTCTCATAAATTTCGTAGTATCGTGTATGCGTGAGAATACAGAATTCTCAAACAACTTTCTAGTTTTTATTGATTTACTTATGAATTCTAGAAAATTAGGTACTAAACACTCTTGTTTCATAAAGAATACCTAGAATATGGACACACAATTGGAAAATACTCAATATTCATTTATTCAAAATTGTCATTCCCAACAAAAGATTGAAAGTGGTAACAATGTTTATTATGTGGAAGGTGGTGGTGAATGTCAAGAGTCTTAATGTTCGGTTGGTAACAAGACTATATTTAGCTATTCTTTTCGATTTGTCATATGCAGTAACAGCAGAAGACAACAAAGACCATCTTGGGAATTCAGAGAGCACGTGGAGTGGATAAGGAAAAACAAAAAACTGTATTGACTAAGACTTTAAAGACAGCATGATTACCAATATAATGTGATTTTTTGGAAGATCCAAATAGTATTATTTATACAATACAATATAATCATATTGTATAAAGAAATTTCAAAATATTATAATAAATATCCTAATATGAGATATTAATTAAAGGACTACCAAAAAAAAAAAAACCTTAATCAAAGGAGGGGGAGGGGGAGGGGGGGGGGGGGGGAATCTAAAATTTTCATAAAATAATAAAATCTTAAACTACCAAGATTATGGGCTACGTCATCTAGCTTCTAATTTAAATGAATATATTAATTAATACGAGCAACCAATTTTTCTTTGTTTTCTTTCAACAAAATTCATGTAAATTTGACTTATAAGTAATTTTTTTTAAGCTTAACCCAAATGCACTCGACTTGGATGTCTACTAGTTTAAAGAAAACAAAAGAAGAAAGTATAAAACTCTTTGGATAGCGAAATAAAATTAATATTAAAGACAACATCATCCATAATTGTCAAACACAAGGATAAGCAAGCAACCTATTGTTTTCGTTTTTCACAATACAACTTTTTTTTTTATACGGGAGAGTTTAGAGTAGATCAATTTATTAGTAATAGAACAAGACAATAAAATATTATATATTCCAAATACAATATTAAATTTAATTGAAGATTTTACTAAGGTTTTATATATATATATATATATATATATATATATATAATATTTTATTTACATATTCGGCAACATTTTCTAAGAAAAAAAAATATAATAATAATAATTAGAAGCCCAAATACACCAAAGTTTTCACAAAAATCCGTCAAATCAGACCCACCATATACGTGTGATGGCAATATGTCAAGGATGCATATATTGTGAAACAAACAGCCAATACTACGAGATTTCAATCGTGAATAATTTTGTGATCATTCAATTGTTTGAATAGATTTTTTTTACTTTTAATAAAACTAATAATACAGAAGCAGACAAATAAATTCATTTTCTAACACGTAGCATGACACGTTTGTATGCACGAAATATGATTAAAGAGTACACATCAAAATGTGCTAACTTTTTTTTGGTCATCTATCACTTCTTAACATCGCAGTCTAATTATGGGGATCACATCATAAGTTCACACTTCAAAAATAATCAATGGTTTTGAAGAAAAACAATAATCTCAAGATGTTCAGTCTATTATGTGGTAGGTGACAAAAGACCCGATGGTGGAAAATAATTATATGGGGATGGGGATGGGGATGGGGATGGGGATGGGGATGAAGGCACAGACCTAACTTGGGAAGAAAAAATTAGGCAATATAGGAAGAAATGAAGCTGGAAAAAATAAGTCAAAAGGGTATTAGTCGCTCGTCTAAAGTTTCTGGATAAAAAGGCGGTGTTAAATGCTCATGTGCCTATTTAATTTCGGGCGAGGTCATGATAATTGATCATCTTTCATATAAGTAGAAACAATTGTTGAAGAAGCTTACACAATAACACATAAGTGCAAACAAATGATGCAAGCGTGTTGAATTATATATTTTAACAATTGAAGCTATAAATGAGGGAAATAATTTATTTATTTATATATAAGTTCGATACTCTTCATTGCATGCATATTTATTTCATTTTTTTCCACTCAAGACTTGACATGTTAATTTTTTATTTTTTTGAAATGAGACTTGAACATGAAACATTTGTCTCAACTACTTCATCTAGTAGCTCAAACTATAAATGAGTAAAAAAAATATTTATATATTTATTTACCTCTTAGTCAATATGCACAAGTGATGTAAAGGAAGACCACAAGTAGCAAAGACTAGCAGGGGCTTCCAGTTCCATTGATGGAGAGAGTAAAATGGCAATGAAAATGGCGTACTTTTATTTCAAAGGTGATATTGACCCGCAGCCCGTATGGTCCGGCATGACTAAAACAAGTGCCGTCCGGGACATGGCCGGCAGGTGGTTTACACACATCGTCAGAGCAATATGATTGGGAACAGAGAAATCAAATATACAACTATGCAATGGTTCTACATCAAGTACATACAGCTGCTTCTGGAAAGCATTGCACAACTCAAGTGATGTTTCATTTCCACAGCAGAAATGAAAGTGTTGAAGATATTATTACACATACCTGCTATCCAGCGAACATACATTGACAGGCTTGGCCACTCAACATCCTAGAGATTGAACCAGCCAACAACCCCAAAGTTAAATCCTCGAGTTCTAGACATTTATTCCGTAAGCTTGTCTCCATCTCATTAAGACCATATACACAGAAGTTAAGTTAATTATTTAGCTAGCAATGTTTCTTGTTCTCCAAAGTTATCCTTTGCAGGATCTGTTTTTTTCCTTGTCTCAGAACCATCTGATCCTCGTCTTTGAATAATGTCATGGTATGTAGGTCGAAACTCAATCTGAAAAGCCCTGTACAAGAAATACGGTAATAGAGTGGAAACAACAACAAGAAGTGTTGCCATCCAATAAATTGGTCCTGGAGCACAGGCTTCCACAAGAACCTGGTAGGCAGTTGTAGATATTATAGGTGACAGTGTGCCAAAGACCAGTAAAAATCCATACCAAAAGGCAATGCTACCCCAGATGAAGAAATGGTGGATCCAAGTGAAGTAGTCAATAGATAGTGCCATTTGACAGTTCACTGTCCAGACAACACATGTATACATCATAACCCCGAGGACCTCAAAATCAACAACATGACCATCTCTACGGAAAGCCTGATGTAAGACAGAGTTGGTAGTGACGAAGAAGATGATCATCGAACTAATAACTCCATTTAACATCCAGCCGAGAATACGCACCCAACTGAAGAAAATGTCATGCACTCCCTCTTGATATAACAAAGGATACTGTCAAACGTATACGAACAACATCATATCTTCATTAGTTTGTATAAACCATGGAGGTTAAAGGATCCCAATAGGAAATGGAATGGAGTAAATTGGATAGTATTAAGGAAGACAAAGAAACTAAATTCTTGTCTACTTTACTGTTCAGTATTGTGTACCAAACATGCACTTAGTGAAAAAATTTATCGATTTTGAATGTTTCACTCTCCATTTATTCTAGGAAGTTATACAGAATGTAATGGAGCCCTTAAGCATTGTTTTTACCTGAAGACAAAGCCGAGCAGAGACATCCTGATCAAAAACTCCAAGAGCTATCACAGGAAGAGAAGTGAAGAATACATTGTAGAGTGACATGTACCAATCGTTATAAGTAGGTTGGCCAGAGAAGGACGCATATGCCTCAAACCATAATAGAGTGAACCCAAAAGCAATGTTCTTGTAGAAGAAGTAGCATATCTGCTTTCATTCAGCGAGAAAAAGATGTATGCATCAAGAAAAGTGTCAATAAGTCAAATACTAACTGTTGTTTAGTCATCTTTCTTTAGCAGGCAGACTGCTTATTTAAATATACAGGATGCCATAGAGGGACTGGAACAAGAATTATACTTGTACTTCTTTTATTAAGAAAATAAGAAAACAAAATAGACATTGATAACGCACTAAAATCTAAAGAGTAGTTTCTTTCCTCAGGATATACATGACGAATTTGATAAAATTGGTTATTCTTAAAGAGAAGGGAGAAAACATGGAAGAAGTTTTCACCATCATAGATATTCGTCTATAACACCAGTGGCCATGAACCAACAGCAGACGTTCGAGAAACCGGAACTGCGCTATGGCAAAATCAGCGGACATAACGGCCTAAATCAAAATAAAGTCAACAGATATCAGAAGTTCTACATGATTTCCCCGATTCCCCCCATTCCCAGGGGGAAAAAACAATGGTTAATGGAGAAAATAATCAGAAAGTACGATAGAATGAGATAAATAAGAGAGAAAGGACTGACATGACATCAGTATCCTAGACTGAGCACCCATGAATAAGCAGCAGACACAAGTACTTTCATATATATAAATAAATTATGCATAATTGCATATCACAGCGTAGAAAGTTTAACAGAATCTATGGATTAAGCTAGGCAATTGGTTTTGGAAACTTCCCAATTTTTCGACTTATTAAACTTCACCCTTTCTACATGTAATATAATCAGTACTTTGTTTCCTCCTTTAATTTTAAACTTCCTTTTCTATTGTACTTAAAAAGAATTTTACTTTTGCTACAACACAAACAAGAAAATACATATCTGCTGGCAAATCACTAATATCTAAATCTAGAAACATGAAGTATGTGCCGACGAAAGAATGCACGCAAGTTGAAAGTACGCAGTCGACACTATCATCCTAACTGAAATGAATGAAAAGAAACACTGCACATCTAAATTAACTGGTCCCAGAAGCATATGATTACAAACCACAAGATCAATACCCTGCCAATGAAAACTAAGTAACTGGTACAGCAAATTAGACGTAAACCACATGGCAGGATAGGATCTTAAAAATTGGTTGAAAAAAAAACATCAACCACCACCTGAAAGAAAAATCTGCAAACAAGGAAAAGGTAAGGAAACAAAATAAAGATAAAATTTAAATGGAAAAGACCTGCATGCCTTCTACCCCACTGATGCCAACCCCAATATCAGCCTCTTGAAGCATGCCTACATCATTTGCTCCATCACCAATTGCTAATGTTGTCTTGCCTGTTCCCATTTTCACCAATCTCGTAACCTGCATATCTTCAACGTTTCTTTCAGATTACTTTAATGCCAGCAAATCTAAAAATGGAACAAGTTCGAAAGTGGGAAAGTTCTATTAAATGTGCAAATTAGCATGAACATAACACTTACAAGAGCTTTCTGTTTAGGTGTGGAGCGACAGCATATCACAGATGCACAGTTAATCGCAAGCTGCAAAAACGATTGCTCCAGATTCTTGTCGAGAGCAAAAGATAATGACTTCCCATCGATTATCAAACCAAAAGAGACAGAACTTTCTTTTGCTGAATTGAGTTGTGATTTTCCTTCTCTTATTTGCTTTGTTATGCTTGCACTTGAAGCCTAAGATATCCTTCTCCATTAAAAAAAAAACACGGTATTAAACTTGACTTCATCAGTTAGTAGGATCCTGTACCTTTGCAATAGCCTCCTTATCTCCTTGTTTTTCCAAGTCATTTATCTCCCGGGAATCTAAGGTGATCACAATTTGCTTCATGTCCTCTCTTAGTAAGCTACAAGCGTATCTGCAAGAAATGTGGTAACATTAGTACAATGCACAATTTACCTGCTTGCTGTTAACAGAATAATATGTTTTAATAATCAAGTGTCGTCCATACCCAATATTAATTGATGTGTCCATCTTATCTCCTGTGATGACCCAAATTCTAATTCCAGCATATGCAAGCTTTTCAATGCATTCTGGAACCTTAACACCAAAACACAAGAGTGGATCAGAAACATTATTGAAGTACGCATATAAAAAGACCTAATTATTCAAACAGATATTAATGCATGCTAAGTGAGAGCCAATAAGATGTTGACATGATAAATATAATTTAGCAATGGATTAATTTCACTAATTGTCATTGAAGTTCTTGCTAAATTTCAAATTGGTCTTTAAAGTATTTTTCTTATCCTATTACTCATTGAAGTTTTTAATGGTTTCACAAATAATCACTTGGTTAGTAAAATCTAATGGAAACTTGCAGTTTTGTCCTCAACATTTACCCTCTTTCGCACTTGTGTACCAACTTTTATTTCTTGGCAATCTTATTCTCAAGTCTCAACTTTTCATTTTTTGACGCACTTAGTTTCTAATAATAGTTTCAGGAGAGGTAAAAGACGAATTTTCCCATAAGTTTAAATAAAGTAAAAACTTATAAATAAAAAGGAAGAAAATGTTAAAAAGAAAATAGAAAAAAAAGAAAAAGAAAAATTGACCATTCTTCCTCGTCCAAACCCCATCCTCAACCAAGAATAAACCAACTACAACACAGCCTCATGCTAGCAACCAGCTAACCATCTTCGTAGACCACCACAACTCCCACACAATACAACAAACAACCACAATTGCTCTTATATACCAATCTAGCGACCACTGGTTTATGTTAGCACCAAACTCCAATTAAGAATTAATAGAAGAAAATATGAGGTAAAAAAAGAATTAGGTACAAAATTAGTTTTAAGAAAAAAGAATTAATATAAGAAAATATTAGGTAAAAAAAGAATTAGATACAAATTTAGTTTTAAAAAAAAATTATGAATCTGATCAATAGTAGTTACAACAGTATTAAAACAAAATTTCTTAGTCACTATCCCACCAACGGCACCACTAGTTTATGGTGACAGGCAAGTGTGGGCCCACACAAATTCTTCAGCTTTCAGCTTAAATTATAGCATTCCTATAATTTCTTCATCTCTCTTTTAAACTCCTCATCTCATCATCTTAACCATTCATAAAAGTGAAAAAAGAGAAAAATAGGTGAAGTGGTTAGTGACGTCGAGATGGGAGGTGTAACTTGGGGTTGAGGACTACGGTGTAAGGGCGGTAGATAGATGAGGTAGGGTGGGTATTGGCTATTCATAGATATAAGAACTTGCGGAAGATTTAGAAGGCCATCTATTGGTGGGAGCTTTCGGTGGTATTGACTTTCAGTAGCTGGGATGTAATGGTAGGGGGCTTAGACAGGTTTGCTAAATAAGATATGTTTTGTGGTTTTGTGAAGAAGAAAGGTGAATTAATTTCATTTTTTTGAGTCGTTCTTCTTTTATTAATATATTTCTTCTTTATTTGAACTTAAGGGTAGATTTGTTTTCTAAACACCCACTCAATAGAATTTTTTGATATAACTGTTGGTAAGGACTAAAAGTGCTAACAAATTAAAGATTTGACATAATATTATCAAGAAATAAAAGTTCAAGATAATGACACAAAAGTGAGTAAACGTTGGGATGGGAGCTGTAATTTTTCTTAAGCCCATGTTTGTCAAACCTTAAATTATAATTTAAACATGCCAAAATGGTTAAACATACTTTTTATCCACATTTCGTAGGATCAACTTACTACCCACTTATTATTTTCACTTTCAATAGGACTCACAACTTATAAGTACTTACAAAATAATTTCTGAATTACCAAACATAGTGTAAATCTAACATACTATAACCTGAGTGACTATTTTCTAAACCGAGTGACCATTTATGAAATTATGAATAACATTAGTGACTCGTAGGGTAAGAAAAATACTTTAATGACCAATTTGAATTTGAAATTTTGTACTAACTTCGATGATAATTAGTGAAATTAACCCATTTAGCAATTGAAGGAGGCAAGTCTGATATTTACCCCTTTTTGCAGTTTGTCCTCTACAGCTGTAGCACCAAGGAGAATCAAATCCCTTTCAATCTTATCAGAAGCTGCATCCATCAATACATCTCGATCAGCTGTTACTAAAGTCTGGGTCTTCAGAAACTCATCTTCCCATGATTTAAACTCTTCTTCACCCAACTCTCTGTATGCAACTACTAAAGTCCGTAAACCTGCTTCACCATAGTGTTTAATATGATCCCTTGTGGCAGCCTCAAAAACTCGTCCATCCTTTGCAAGCCTTTCGAACATAACACTGCACACAATAGGAAAATTGCAAACAACTGAAAAGGAAGTACTTGCGTGGAAATCAGATACTTCTCCAACAGCAATGTGTTAAGGAAAGAAACCTGTCTGCACCCTTGCACAGGAGCAACAGCTGATTTTCAACATTCTTTATAATTACAGACATTCTTTTCCGAACACTACTGAACTCTAAGACATGAAGAAGCTTGTATGATCTGGAAGAGCAGTCATGTCAGATACATTGTCAATATAGAGATCAAAAAACAAGTAGATGCAGTTTTTTTTAACCAGTTGCAGCTCACTGTTTGTGATTCTCGTGCCGTTTGGTAAGGAGCAAGCATGTGCAAGGACAATAATAAAAAATATCCACATTGAGAAAAGAAAGATTTATAACACATAGAGTAATTTAGCAATTCACCACTGCAATTTAGCAGATGTGATGCCTCTAGCCAGCACTAATAGCCAAGTAAATTGAATGCAGGTAACTTCCCAATACAGCCTCAGAATT
Organism: Forsythia viridissima; assembly: GCA_030279155.1. Classification (NCBI taxonomy): domain Eukaryota; kingdom Viridiplantae; phylum Streptophyta; class Magnoliopsida; order Lamiales; family Oleaceae; genus Forsythia; species Forsythia viridissima. The sequence goes on along the minus strand of CM059036.1, from coordinate 34,423,882 downwards.
AAATTCCAGATCTGATATTGTTCTATTCATGAAAATATATCAAAGTTCTCTTGAAGCCACAACATCTTTTATGTAAAACAAAGTTGTGTTTCGTGTTTGTAACCTATCCTCTTATATAAATATCTATTGCATATTTTCGTTATTGTCCACAAACCACAATTCTTAGATGAGTTAGCTCATACTCTCATCATTAGGTTTCCATGGTCCATTCCCCCATTGTTCATGCTACAATGGTTTTTCTAGGCTTTCGTAGAGTCACATCTCAGTTACTTCAGGAAGGGTAATAATCTGCTTGAAGTAATAAAACTTTTTATAATGAACAAAAACTGCTAAGCTGAAAACTTTAGGATGAAGAGAATTTGTAACTGTTGGTTTTCAGAGACTGATGCCTGACTTTTCAGACTGCTAGATGAAAACTGGTGACACCAATATCAAATGCACAGGTAACTCCCTGAAACAACTACGTACACAAATGAACCAGAAGGGTATGTAGCCTATATTACGTAGTATCCGGACTGAGTGGATGGACTGGCTCTGGCACTAAAATAATGGCTGTAGCATTGTACCCTAGTAGGGGTAAGAGGACTGTGAGGGCCCCTTTCCCAAATGGTTGGAAAGGAATTTTTTGAGTGAAAGTGAAGCACATAAGAGTTAGATGGGTGGCTTATTGGTAACTCGAGTTCATGTTCCTTGAGTTAGTTGTCTGGCCCTCACCATGAACTAGGAAGAAGAAGAAAGAATACAAAACAGAAAGAAATCCTAGTTTCAATACTGGCTAAAGGAATTATTAGTCTTGACTATCAAATCATCATGAAGTAAGAATTTCCAGCGAAACTGGATATGGAACTAAGAGAACCTTACCTGTCCATTATTTGGCCACTCTGATAATCTAATTCATGCAAAGAGATGGTTGTTTGCGTTCTTTCATAAAACTGAAAGCCAAGCTCCCTTGCAGCTATGACAAAGGCAGCTTCATCTGGCGACTCAGCTTCGTAAGATATTTCACCTGTTTCTTGGTTGATATCTGGAATGGCTGTATGGCAAAGTGCTAAAACTCTAAAGAATTTTTGTATTACATATGCATGAGATTCATGAACCCATTTACCATTCATAACTCGCTCATCATTGAAGTTGAAACCTTTGCAGGATTTTCCCGAGTCCATGTACTCATCAGCAAAGCTTTGTTTATCAGGGGAAGTATATCCAACCTCAGGTAGCACGTTCCCTTTTCTCTTTGCTAGAGCCCTCTCTACTTCTGTCATACCACGTCCATAACTTATGCCCGCTATTGAACACTTAACAAACTCCATGGAGTTGCATGTCAGAGTACCAGTCTTGTCAGAGAGTATAGTATCAACCTGACCAAGTTCCTCATTCAAATTAGATGTTTGAGCGTGTGTTGGCTTATCAGTTTCCTCATAATACATATCTGGATCTTGATTAATGAATATACTCTGTAAAACCTTTACAATTTCAATAGACACGTACAATGATATCGGTAGCAAATATCCGTACAGCATAAGAGCAGTCAGAAAATTAAAGAAAGCAGTCAGTGCTGCTCTTTTCGGGTCATATAAAATATTTGGATTGTCTGGTCGAAGATACCACCTCTTTGACTCTCCATCACGAATGTCATTCTTAGTCTCAATCCCAAAAAAGACAGCCCCAATAAATGATATCAAAATCAAAATACCAAAAAGGATGTATATTATTTTATCCATCTTTCTCTCAATCTTACTCCTCTTAGAAGGAGGTTCCGTTGCATTCTGCATAACTTTTGTTTCATGGCCAGTAAAAACAACCACACCATAGACACAGTCTGTATTCCGAAGTTTAGAATCTCTTAAAAGAATCTGTTGTTGTGAAAGTGGGTGCTGCTGACCTTCATAGCACAGAGTCCCAATGAATGAATAAAGATCCTCATTTGGGTCCTCACACTTGATCATTGCCTTAAATTGTAGGAAGGAATGATCATCGTGCAGAGTGGCTGTAGCGTTTAAAGCATGCTTCACCTTGAGATTAGTCTCGCCATCTAGATTTGTAGTTTCGACATAACAAATCCCATCATCATAGCTTGACGAAATAAGAAAAAGATCCGCAGGAAAATATTCATCCTTGTATACCTTTACAAGATCACCGACTCGTAAATTCTTCCACCTGGTTTCATGAAAATTATGATTTCTACCATAAATTTCCACCTTCCGATTATTAGCTTCTATGTCCTGGAATAAATTCAGTGAAATACAATTAAAATGAAATGAGAGAAGGAATTCACTTGATCAACATCGTCCTATACAATTTGAAAAAGAACAACGAAGTATAAACCTGAACTCTAACCAAACAAAACCATGCATAAATGAAGATTGTGGCAGTATATATTGGAGGATCAGGATGCACAAATTTGATGTTCTGTTGATCTCCATGAGTAGACCATGTAGTATATCTATTTTCATCGGTAATATCATTTATTGGAGAATAGTGAAGAACTAAGAATCTTTCAATGGTTAATCAATCAAATAAAAGAGTCACTTGGAGAGAATGAGATGACTAGGTGTTCATATACTGCCGCTCTCTTGTTAAGTATATTATTGCTTTTATCAATTACACTATCTAATGTTGTGGAGCCGTGGAGGGATACAGTGGCTTCATCCTCAAGATTGTCGGGCAAGATGCAGGAACCGTTTCTCAGAAACTTGACATAAAAAACCACACATGTTATTCATTCTCAAAGCTATGCCAAGTGCCTCGGCATGCCCCCCAGGCACTTATATGGGGTACAAACAAACTATCCCTTGTTGCAACTGGAAGACTAAAGATGGAGGTCCTAAATGCCCTGAGACCCGTTCTTTAATTAACAAACTCTGGCCAATTCACTTGTTTTTATGGTTCAAATAATACATCAATTTGTACTTCACGAAATATAAAGGCATTTTATGAACCTAAGCTCAAATTCATGTAATATTTATCATACCAATGACATTATCAAAACTAGATTTTGATACGAGGAGACAAAAAGATCAAGTAAAAGTGCCTAAAAATGAGATCTCAAGTTTGAAATAATTGTCAATTGTCTTTTTCTCCCATTTATAGTAATATCAAATTTTTTCCCCCAGTATGATGCTTTTTTTCTTTGGATTGTTTGATTCTTCCTTGGCAGCTGCATTTTCTTGAATGTTTATATTACTCTTGGAAGATTAAGGCAAGATTCAGTTCATATCCATAGGACATGTAGAATACAACTTATTAGACATGAGTTTGCAAAAACACACAAATAATTACTACAACAAAAATTGTTATTTTGAAGAACTTCTTAATTAATAGAATGTCAACCATATAAAAGACCAGAAAAATTGAAGCAAATAGGCGTTCAGATAACTGTTAAGCAATTAAACAACTGACCTTCTTCTTACGCCTCCAATCTTCTACCGCTTCCTTTGTCATCGTGGCTGCAATCATCACCAACAATGGAGCAAGAGTACTGGAAGCTGAGTAAGGTGCCAGAGGACTAAACGAGGCAAAACCTACAAGAAGAAAATAAATGTTTGCAACCCTCCGAAACTGCTCGAATAACGACTTGGGAACAAAATTAAGCACCGTGTACTTCGTTGTAGACACATAATTACTACTGCACTTAAGCTGAAGCTGCTTTGGATTATCAGGATCATTACAATACACAACCCTCGAATAACCCTTCTGTCCAATTTGGCTATGCTCATCTCTAAAAATGGAACGTATTAACGAAAATGAGTAAAGTCTGCTTAAATGTATCCCACTCCTCCGATCACCAGTCATTTTCCCTAATATACATATAATCTATTCAATTGATCTTTTCTCCAGTAAATTTGGAATGTATGAACAGACAATAAATCTACACAATTAAAGTAACAGGTGCTTATTTTTGTACGAAATTGTGCAAAAATTTAGCAGAATTTTAGAGCGGAGTATCACATCAAGTCAGCTTTTCATTCTTGATGCAAAGAAACCTCAAATTCATACAAAAAGTTTGCACAAATAGTCCATATGTAACCATCCTGGGCTATCAATACACCTCTAAATCCTAGAAATTAAACTTCATTTCAAAAAATTTATATCAAATTCCAGCCATCACTTCCTTCCGCAATTTGGCTCACAGCCTCACACACAGTGAGCTGTACATAATAGAAACACACTCACACACGTTTGTGCGAGAGAGGGAGAGAGAGAGAGAGATGTGAGTCTGTAGTAGAAGCAGTTGGCTATAGACGACGTTTTGTTCGTGTGCGAAGCAGGAGATTATAGCTGTATAGACGACGTTTTGTTTGTGTTTGATGAGAAAAGTCGAGTTAGAGATGAGTTTTATTTAAGAAACTAATCCAATTTGATAGTTTATTTTTGTAAGCTTAATATGTATAAATTTTTGGCAAGTTAGAGATAAGTTGTATTTTATTGATTGAATCAGTTAAACTAGATTGAATTTAAAAAATTAGACTTTTATTAAATATTAAAGTTCAAAAATAAACATCATAAATATCGAATCTGAAATTTGAGTCGAGTTAAACTCAACCCTCGCATTATCAATGCCTAAGAAAAAGACGAACGAAAAGGTCCCTAAAGTGTATATGTTAATGTACCTAAGTGCTTGTTTGGTAATATTTTTGGTAGATTATAAATAGCGAGTTTATGGAATGTGTAAATAAATGTTGTGAGTTCTACAAAATATGTGGATAAAAATAATATTTGAGTAGCTTATAAATTTGAAAAAGCAATAAAAACATACTGCAAATTGAGTACTATCTGACATACTTGGTTGTCTTGCATTCTTGTTATTTTCATAGGACACCTCAGTATAATATCTTAGCGCATGTTTCGTAGTGCTAAAATTATTTTTCAAGTGTTAAAATTATAAATTGTTGGTGAATGTATGGATAAAAAGTGGGTTGTAAGTTGTGGGTCATACGAAACGTATGGATAAAAATTATATTTCATCAGTCTTATGAGCTGAAATTATAATTTAAGCAGTTTCAAATATGTGCTTATATAAATACTAGGGTAAATAGCACTAGGAGTCCCGAATCTTTGAACATTGTAACGATGAGGTCCTGAACATTTGTTTACTAGCAGTCGGAGTCCCTAACCTTTCAAACGTACGTACCTGGGGTCCTTTTTGAACGGAAAACATCAAAATTGCTGTTATATTATCACGCGCGCCACATATGATGACTTTTGGAATGGCAAAACTGTCCAGCATAACTCAAAAATCACTAAACTAAAAGAAAAAACCAAAAATTATAGTAAACAACTATTTTTCTTTATCGCATGTGCACAAAAAGAATTTGGAGATTCAAATGAAGAATTTGAAGCTGAAAATGAAGATGAAGAATCTGCGCTACTTGAACCGAACGACAATCATATTTATCCTTTATCTTCGACTTTTCTTTCTTTAATCTTCCTTATTCATTATCTTTAGCAGCCCTATATCAATCATCTTCTTATCCCCATTCCTCATATTCAACCAAATACATAAATAACAGTAATAGCATAAGCAAAATCATCCAAATCAATTTGATCTTCAACAAATTGCAAATTAAATTAAATAAAAATTTCATCTTCTCGATTTTAATTCACCATTTTTACAGAAAATGGGTTTCGAGAAAGATGAAGCAATAGATCCTCTGTGTACCCAGAGAAGAAACTCCATTGATGTCCAATAATAAAAGATTTCTTATTTAGTTTAGTAGTACTCTATTTTTAGTTTAGTGATACTCCATTGATGTCCATTTTTTATACTCATTTAGAGAAGACACTCCATTTTTTATTATCTCCTTTAGTTTAAAGATATTTGGGTTATGCTTGACAATTTTGCCCTTCAAAAAATCATCATGTGTAGCGCGCGTGATGATTTAACAGCAATTTTAACATTTTTCGTCCAAAAAGGACTTCAGGTGCGTACGATTGAAAGGTTAGGGACTCCGACTGCTAGTAAACAAATGTTCAGGACCTTATCGTTACAACGTTTAAAAATTCGAGACCTCTAGTACTATTTACCCTAAATACTATCTAGCACCAATGGTAGTGTTTAGTACAAATCTAGATGATTGTGAAGACCCATTTTTAATTATTCAATAAATTAAAATACATCACTACTTTATTAGATAATAAAAGTGAACTTTCATGATCTTCTAAATTGACGTTAAATAGTATTATTCAGTATTTTATGATAAGGAAATAATTTGTTGTTGCGTCTTTCCATATGATATTTAATATATCATTTTAAATATTAATATAAATTAGTACATAAACAAAACTAAATTATACAATTAACAATGACCAACATTTTAATGTTTAATAAAAGAATAATAATTTTACAAATAATGTTTGATACTTACTATTAAGCAAATTCAAACATGCTCTCTGTATCGTGTTGGCACAACTGCAATAAAAAGTTATCCATATTGGTTGGCTCAAAACTTTCCGGCTCCAAGTCCAACTGAAAGGAACAACCACGTAGAAACGTGGACAAATCTGGGCCGTTAATGCACCGACGACGACTTGGATATTTTGCAATCCGTCATAAATATGATCAGGCAGGTAGATGAAAGGTGTCGTATTTGTCAGGTACTGAAATGCACACATCATCTTCGGTTGGTCCAAGGTTGAAAATGGGACGAAATGACGAAATGACACATCATCAATATAAATAAATAGGGTAAATAGCACTAGGGGTCCCTAACCTTTGAACATTGTAACGATCGGGTCCCTAACCTTTGTTAACTAGCATCCGGAGTCCCTAACCTTTCAAACATACGTACCAGAAGTCCTTTTTTGACGGAAAACATCAAAAATTCTGTTAACTCACCACGAGCTCAATTTTTGAAGGACAAAAATGAGATAGATGGTACTAGGGGTCCCTAACCTTTGAACGTTGTAATGATCGGGTTCCTAACCTTTGTTCACTAACAGCTAAAGTCCCCAACCTTTCACTAGCAGCCGTACGTACCAAATGTCATTTTTTAAAGAAAAACATCAAAAATTCTGTTAACTCACCACGCGCTCAATTTTTGAAGGGCAAAAATGTTGTAACACTATTCAAATATTATTATTTTTTCACGGTCCATCTCTTTTAAGAGCTCTGACAGATTCTTCACTAGCAGCAGCAGCCGCCGGTGCAGCACTGTCGTCGCCGTCGAGGATCTAAAGGCGAAAATTAGTGAGTTCTTTTCGGTGGCTTTCTGGAGTTTAATTTATAAATTCCTAACTGAGACAGTACACCCAACTAAAACAGTGCCGCTCCGGCGGCGACGGCGGCTGCCAGTGAGTGGTGTTGGACAAAAATTGCACCCAAACAATCGCTTTTCAGGAATCACTTCTCTAATCTTGATATTATCAGTTTTAAAAAATCGCGTTTGCGAAGAAGAATAAAAATAAGAAAATTTCTGGTACGTACGGTTGCTAGTGAAAGGTTAGGGACTTTGGCTGCTAGTGAACAAAGGTTAGGGACCCGATTGTTACAACGTTCAAAGGTTAGGGACCCCTAGTGCTATTTATCCTATTTTTGCCCTTCAAAAATTGAGCGTGTGGTGAGTTAACAGAATTTTTGACGTTTTCCGTAAAAAAAGGACCTCTGGTATGTATGTTTGAAAGGTTAGGGATTCCGGCTGCTAGTGAACAAAGGTTAGGGACCTGATCGCTACAACGTTCAAAGGTTAGGGACCCCTAGTGCTATTTACCCAAATAAATATATGGGTGCACTACAATTTGTTTTGTATTAGGGCATGTTTGTTTTCATTTTTAATTTTACTAAAAAGCTAAAGTCAAAGTCAACAATTAATTTTAACAACACATTTTATAGACCCACAATTTTTTACAATTTTTCGACCACATATTTCAATAATTTTTATCAATTTTTACAAAAAAATCTGATTTTAATCAAAATCAAACACCCCATAAGTACACTACATTTTAATTGTACTTAAGGTCCTCAACCTTTGTTCAATGTAGCAATTATGTTTTTAACTTATTTTCATCGAATTCTTATATTCAACTTCCATTAATTAGCACATTTCATTTATTAATTATCGTATCTGTCAAGATATTTTGTTTACGTGTTTTGAAATGAAAAAAAAAATATTTTATCTTACTTTTGTATTTATTTTTTTAAAAAAATATGATGAGAAAATAAGTCGTTTTATGAATTCTCAATAAATATTTTGGACGAAAATCATTATCAGACACAAGATTTGCTAATTAATGAAAAGTTGAAGATAAAATTGTAATAAAAAAAAATTGGGAATATGAGTGCTATAATATTCAAATATTAAAGACATTAAGTGTAATTAAAATGTGGTACAAAAAATAAAAAAGTGTGGTGTAAATATGATTACCCTAAATATATTAGTTTACCGCTTTTCAAGGTGGGATCTGACATTAGAATCAGCAAGAATGGGTCACTGAAAATGGATTTATAAGAATGGGTCACTGAGATTTGAATTCTTTTGTTTATGATGGAGTCTTGATAGACGATGATGACGATTTGAATTCCGGTAGTTATGGTTTTAGGATTGAGGTAATGAGTAGAGTAAGGAGAAGATCGTTTGAGTTGAAGAAGTAGAGACACATGGACATATATATATTTTTTCTTACAGTAGCAAAAAAAGCTCTCTACAGTAGTGATAAATATCCTCTTAAATAAAACTTATAACAAGATTATGAAGTTTTATTCGTGATTAATTTAATCTCAATGACTGCGTTTAATTGATTGTTACATTGATAAGTTGAACAAACCATTCATTTGTAATTACTTCAAAACATTCAAATTAATTTTTTAAAGTTAATTTATAGATTAGTAAAAGAAAAAATGGTCGAACAACTCAGAGCAAGACCTCTTTTAAGTTGATAAATTTTTAAAGGTAAAATTGACAAGAATCCTGCATTTTATTTTAAAAAAAAAAAAAGGTTAAAATATACCACCTTTTAATTTTTTAAAAATTACCTCATTTTTGTTATAAATTGAGGAGAATAATAAAATAGAATATAGAGAATCAAAACTCAAATGTATATTTCATTCTAATGACGGACTCATATATATAGGGTTATAATTATAGTTACAATTTGATCAAGATACAAATTTTTAGAATAACTATGACTACTTAGTAGGTATTTTGATAAGACTAAATAATTATTTATATAGTTTTACAACACTCCCATTTGAAGACTATTTACATAATAATTGATTCGTAAAAACTTTGTATTGACAAAATCCAATGGAACAAAATCATGCGAGCGCAAAAAATTAATAATTAAAAGTTTGGAGTAATCAAATAATGTATTATTAAAACATTGTCAGAAAAAATCCAATTGGACAAAACATGAGCGAAGAAAAAAGAGTACAACTACTCAATCTAATTTCAATCAATGAAAATCTTTGTATCGAGTCATTTATATCTCGTGCATCAATGTCTTCAATTTCACCATCTTTTTAAAACTTGTATAAAATAATTCTGTTGAAATATATTTTATGTTGTTGTCTTACTATAGCCTACAAACAGTACCATCTTCTTACAAGATATTCATATATCCTTAATTGATTGTAGTCATCTTGATGGTCTAGTGCAATTACATTGAAAATAGATGTTGTTATTCCTTCATTAAGAGGTTTTGTATACATTATTCTTTTGGATATTTTACGAAAGTTGTTTTATTAAAAACTTTGACAGGAAAATTCAATAGGACAAAACCTTAGTTAAGGAAAAAATAGCACAACGCGTATATACTCCCCTCGTGATAATATCACTTGAGATATGTACTTTGATTGATTAAATTTTTTGAAAACTTAAACAAAATACTTTAGGCATATTAAATCCTGAAAGAATTTATACACATAGTATTATTAGTCATGCCATATATAGGTCTTTGCAAAAGTCGTTACATTGAAAGTGTATATTATACCTTATTACTTTATTTTTCTTATTTTTTTCCACATAAGTACTATTGACTTTACATCTTTATGTGTTCAAACTACGGGCAATGGAGAAGCCAAGAATTTTAAATTGAGGGGGCATAAATTAAATTACAAAAAAAATAATTTAGACAACAATAATGAAACTATTTGATACCATATTACAATTGTTTTCTACGTGTTTCATACTTTGATAATGTTTTATAATTACACCATTACCAATATTACCAATACTGTTAAATACATCCCTTCTCAATATACAAAATCAAACTATCATTCAACAATTTATCTCCAATTCAATTTCGCAGTCGATTCTTGACATACTTCATTACAGAAAATACTCTCACAACTGTAGCAATTGCCACAGGTAGAATCAAGGTCAATATTACAAGCTTGTAAAGTAATGGGTACACTTCATTTTTATTTGTCAAAACCAACTTTTGTGCAAGATCACCAATGACCCGTAATCCTTTAAAATCTTTGTCGGAGTGCATAGAAATAACATATGTCTCAAGTTGTTCTTCAATTGCCAAGATATCTACTACTGGAAAATCTATGGGATAATACTTAGACAGTCGAATTAACTTGTTCTTGTCAAAAGAAGAAATAAATTATTTGGACACAAGCATGTTACACAAATAAGTAAGTCGTTGGCTGTTGATGCCTCCATGTGTTTTTCAATATTTTCAATTTGAATCTTGAGTTTTGCTTGAAAATTGAAGCAACTTTATTTGTAAATTGGGAAAGAAATTAAGTATTGGAGAGTTGGAGAGAGAGAAACTTGAAATGAGACTTACGGGGAAGGGGAAGGGGAAGGGGAAGGGTGATGGGGGGGAGGGAGAGAGAGGGAGAGAGAGAGAGAGAGAGAGAGAGAGACTTCACATTTGAGAATTAGACTGGAGCATTTAAATTTTTGTTGACAATTAAAAAAAATCAGATGGAAACTTTTTAAAGGTCAAAAGACCTCCAAGGCCACCTACTCTCTCTACTCATGACTGCAGGTCTAAAAACTTCGAGTTTTTAGTAAGTTCAATTTTGTTTGGATTGCGTCTTTTTATTATGATCAATCATTTCTACGTCGACATTTTTCGACGAATTTTGATTCAACATCCCCGCTCTCATTCACAATATTGCACATTATATTGTATTAAAAATATGTTATCGACAACTATTTATTTTCGATTCTATTTCTTTTTTCATAACGAGATCTCTTCGTTTTTAATATTTCGGGTAGTTGAACCTCTTCTGGGGGTTTTCATTTAGTTATGTCCATTTACATCTGTTATATAAGATTTGGTTAATATCTCTGGTCAGTAAATACATTTGTCAATTGTATAACTTACAAATGAATTATTTGTCGAACGTCTGTTTCGTATTGTCATTGTGCGAGGATGTAGAAAATATAATATGATGCATTTTCATTATTCTTTCCATCCACTTAATTTCTCCCCTTAATGTTGAGAAAATTGTCTTAACAAAATGGCAGTCAGCAAATCGTGTTATAAAATATCACTCATTAGGATTTAAGATATTTTATAAGGTTCAAACTAAAAATGTATTCTAAGAATCTCACATTCATTAATGTTCATCTTAGCGTACTATGGGAGACCGATTGTACATATATTACACTATAAAAAAATTATTATATGGATAATATTAGACTCTGACCATAAGCTAAATATAGCGACGATAACTTTGATGTTGATATGATGCATATAAGTATTGATACATATAAAATAGTATTCCCTATATAAAAATAGGAAGCAATTTGTTCTCAATAGTAATGGTTTAGAAATTAATTGGGAGCGTTTAACAAACAATAGTGCTAAATTTATCGTCGTCCCAGCTAACATTTATTACAATTTTAAGATTTAGCCCCACCAGTATTAACAAGACACACTTTGATTGTATAATCTGAAAAATTATGCTCATAATTTATAATTTGAGCAAGTAATCTTGCAAACTTCAAGTTGCGAAAATATAATAACACCATGCAATCATCTAATAGATATATCTATTATATATAGATAATATCTAAATGGTAACCATGGAAGGTGACGGTGCCCTATACATCTCTCTAAATAATTTTGAGAAATATAGGAAATTCACTCCCTATTTTAGCTAGTAAATGTCTACTGGTTTATATACCATGAGAACAAGCAATATGTGGGGATTAATTATATTGAAAGATTTTCTAGTTTTCAATAGATATTCTCATTAATTATTCGCATTATATTGACCCAATAGATGGTCTATCCGATTAGGCCAAAGCATTAAGTTTTGGGACGACGAACTTCAGGTTGGTAACAGTGTGTGGTCCAATTGTTTTAATGATTTTATAATACATCCAAAGCCGATCAGCCCCATTAAAGCTGACAGATAACTAGTTGGGACTCAAACCCGGCCACGGACCTTCACTAGCCATCCAATCCATTTGGTTCAACTGCGATGATCACATTGGTCAGGGTATAGTTTTTTAAAAAAAAAGATATGACTGAATTTTGAAAGAGAGTACCAAACAACTCCCTATTATGACTGAATTTTGAAAGAGAGTGCCAAACAACTCCCTATTTCACATTTTCGAGTCACTGTTCAAATATATCTTGAAAGTTGATTCAAGATTCTGCCCAGAACCAAGTTTCAAGCAGACTTCAAGTCTCACTTGAATGTTTCAAATTAAGACATACTTTTCATCTTAAATAATCAAGGTCATAAGATTAATTAATCTTCTACAATCTTAAATAAACAAAGTAAATTTCTATCTCAATTATTTGATCAATATAACCTATTCAATCAAAGCAAGCTTTCTACCTAGATTTGACATATATATGCTCTCTTTTTATTTATTTCTTATTTAAGTTCTACAGTTGCAAAAGTCATGTTAATGAATAACATTCCATGGTGAATGATACATGAGCATTAAAACATAAAAGTGTCAATTGTTAGTGCCAAATAAAATTTATTATACAATCAACTTTTAGATTCATGTCCAAAATTCAACTTAAATGAATAGCATAAAACCATTCGTGTTAATAACAAATGACAATGACATTGCTCCATATGGCATTACTTGTAATAGTAACATAAAAGACACATCTGTTAGAAAATTGAGCCAATACATGATTAATTTTTTTTTTAATATTTAATTGTTGATAATGTAATCTATTAAAATTATGCTCACAATAAGAATATTAATCACTAGTAAAATTTCATATTATTCATATCGCATCGTGTGATTAGACCTACTGATATTCTTCTAGAATTCTCATATTTTAAAATATTAAAATTGAGCTTCTTTGAAAGAAACACAATATTTTTTTTAGAATATTGATAGGTATAAATTTGTGTTTCTTCAAGAATACTAATATGTACAATTCTATGACTCTTTAGAAGTAGCAATACCATATTCTTCTTGAATATTGACATATAAAATTTATGTTTCTTTTAAAACAATAATATAATATTTTTATAAAATATTAATATATAATATATAAAATTGTACTTTTCAAGAGTAGCAAAGCAATATTTGTCAACATAGTGATATAATATAAAGTTGTGTTGCTACAAGAGCAACACCAAACTAACGTTCTATAATACAGATATGAACGTAGTGCTTCTTGTGGAGTATTAATACAATATTTTTCTGTAACATTTATAAATTTGGGTTGTGCTTTTTTAAGTAGACCAACGAAATACTAAACATTGAAAATAAACTAATCTATCTTTTTAGCACACCGCCCCCGATTAAGGAGTAACAATAATCAATGCCAGCATGGCATGAATTGTATGCTTTCCTTTGGAGATAAACACTAGTTCATAAATTATCCATATTTATCGCATTCATCATTTAATTAGGTGATATTGTATTCTTCGAGATGTGCATTTTTGATATTACAATAAAATAATATTTAGACTAATGTTTCTTCATGAGTAATAGCTCAATATTCTTCTAGAATATTGAAATTGTAATATCATCTTCTTTAGGAGAAAGTAATATTCTGTCAGAATATGAATATAACATTGTGCATTTTCAGGAGCAACACCAAATTATTATTTTGAAATATTGAGCATAAATGGATTTTCTCTTCAAGACCAATAGCATAATATCTTATAAGATGTTAGATTTATAAAATTACACTATTCGAGAGCAATAACTCAAAATTTATTACCGTTCACATAAGAATTTCTCATGAATGAATCGATAAATTTGAAGAACAATAAGTTTTGAACTTACTGTCCAAATTTCACAATGATCGAACCAAAGAGTATTGAGATATAAACGTTTGATCACAGCTGCACAGGTTGCGCAGATTCTACAAATTTTCTGCACTGTTACCTTTAGATTTTTTTCTTTATTTTGAATGAGCTTCTTCGTGCCGATAACGTGTTATAAACTAAAGAAAATAATAGAAAATAATAGAGATAATCAAAATCCAAGTTTGTATTTTATTATAATGATTATTCTAATAAGATTAAATAATCATTCATCATTATTTATAGTTTTACAACAATTTTCATTTAGAATAATGTTGTTTGTACAGAAAATGGTTACAAATTGCATTACAGATGCTGAGTTGACAAATGAATTTTTAAAATTTTGATAATAAGTCATGGACAAATGGGTTATTGCACTATGTTGCCACATCATCTTTTGTACACTAATCTGGACACTTTGATGTACAAGTAGCATGACTCTTTCATTTAAAACCAATATTTTACAATTTTACCTCCTTTTATATTTTTTTAAAAGATACCTCACTTTCATTTAAAATCAATATTTTAATTTTTTTTTTATTTAAAAACAACAATTTTACACATGTAACATAATGTGTATCATGTTACTTTTTAAAGTAAATTACACTTACAGTCTTAATTCTTTCAGCTTTATAATAATATTATCTATATTTAATTTTATTTGCAAATATTATCCTCATAATTTCATCAATTCGTACAAATGGTCATTTGGACAATTCTTCTCTAACTTAAATAAATTAAAGAGAAAAAAAAATAAAAAAATTGCAGTTGAAGTCCCTAACCTTTCTAAAAATGTAAATAAATTATAAATTTTTTATTTTTAAAAATTAAATAAAAATGGTTCATCTTCCCCAAACCGCCACACCCCTATCCCACTCTCCTGCCCTACCCTATCCCACCAAACCTCATATCCCCCAACATGAACAACATGGGAGATCCCTACCCCCGGTTGTACGAAAACGAAAGAGGATATCTCCCTGGTTTTCATGAAAACAAAGCTGGTTTTCGCACAACCATGGAAGATTTCTTGTAACATACCGAAAAAATAATTGGTTATAAAGTAACAATTAACAATTTTTCAATAATAATAATAATAATGGGATAATGAATAAGTTAAGAAATCAATATGAAAGTAAAATAAATTAAATATTAATATAATAACAACAACAATAACAATAACAATAACAACATGTGAAAAATGACATATGGAGGAGATTCCGATTTCAACATTAGGTGGAGAGCTAGGAGTAGCATTTAACGTGAGTTGTGGACCAATGGAAATTCATTAAATTTCTCTGCATTTAATAGGTGATTCATGGACCAACGAGAATTTACCAAATTTTTATTGTAGTTAATGCGTGGTAATTATGAGATTATAGTCAATAATCTCGTTGCTAGTATAAATACCTTGAGTTCTACCGAGTTATGTATATCGCTTTCAAAACACTATTACATACACTATTAAATGCCACACAATCTACATACTACTAAATATACCATATCAATTTATAATCAAAGAGGAAGAAAGGTTTAAGCAAGTGAGATGACAATTTTCTGCAGAAAAAGAAAAAAAAAAGGGGGGGGGGGGGGGGGGGTAAAAAAAATACATAATAGGCCCGTGCCCATTTATTTTCCGCTCATTTTAATTGCTTTTTCTTTAGTTCGCTAAATAATTTTTACAGATAAATCTACATAAGGTGAGTGAAGACATGACGAGATGAATCAATAATAAATTCAACTGAGCAAAAAATTTTGTTTACGTTTCATGAAGATGAAAGTTTTTTTTTTTTTTTTTAGAAATACTCTATTATGTTCTAATTCTTTTCATGCCCAATAATTTTTTAATTTCTGCTACATCTTGCTCATTATATTATATATTGATTATTGTATGCAAGCTAGTACGACATAGTATAGAGAAGGCCATAGTGTTTATCAATAAGTAAATAAGGGGCCAATTTATTGACATTGCGCACAAAATATAACTGAATGTGCATAAGTAAATGATTTGCCCAATTAAATTGCATTATGAATAGAGTTATGATTTGGCTATAAAACCAACAATGATTGAATTTATTGGCCTGAAAGTAAAAAGATGGCCCAAATGGCGTACTAAGAAATGTTTATTTCATGCTTCACTCACTGAAAAATTATTCATGTATGTTTTTATCTATTTTTTAAAAGTAATTATAGATCGTGAGTACGTGACAATAACGGAGGAGGGGTGAGTTGATTTGAAATATGTTGAGTCATAAGTGAGTATGTGTGGTTTTACCGAGTTGATCTACCTTGATACTTCACATGATAAATATCTACAATTTGAATCGATATTTACGACTCCCGCATATTTCTTATAAAAGGATTGCATGTCGACTATGAGTATAAAAATAAATATTGGTGTATATTAGTTTAAAAGAAATATTTTGGTACCACATATATGTGTATATATAAATATCACATGCTGGTACAAAATGTTAGAATAGGTCTAATATTTAATTATATATTGATAATATGTTTATAGACTACTTTTGAAAATAACTATTAAATATATTATCATGGAAAGTTAATATTTAATAAAGTTTTAGTCATTTGACTTTATTATTGTAATTATTCGAATTTATTATATAACTCACGTCCAAAGTGATTGATTATTGATTTCTTTCTACTCACTTACATGAGTAATAAATGTTCTATTTAAACCAATGAAAGACATCAAATTGGAATTTTAGAAACTCATCCACACATACACAAAAAAAAGTCTTTAAATATTCTAATTTAATTTAATTTGGACTAAGTAGCCAATTTTCAAAACTTATGGTCCGATACAAGAATAAATAACACTTACTTCTTGTAAATAATAATTTTAAATGGATAAATGGTTATTCAAACAGAATCTAGAAGTAGTACGTACTAATCTTTGAATATTGTACTAAGTGCTTGTTCGTCTACCTTTTTTTCTCTCCAAAAATCTATTTTACAATTAATGTGGTGGCCACATTATGAAAAGTTCTTACATATTATTTGCAATATGACAAAATAACCCTCAATCATTGAAATGTCATTTAAAAGTTAAAAGGATCTTTTGGTAATTTTATTTCAAATTGTGTTGAAAAGTCAAATAAATCATACTACAAAATGCATTTTTTGGTGAGAATCCCTACCGAACATGTTCTAAGACATGCCCCGCCTTGTGACCTGTGAATTTGCAGGGGGTAACCCTTTGACCGCTAATTGCACACAAATTTTTTTTGGGTAAAACTAAAAAAAATAATTAAAAAAAAAAGAAATAGAATTTTTTTAAATATTTGTAGCATATAAAAAAAATATACAAGATTGGGATTGTTGTGTAGTGGTTAAGATTTATAGTTTATAACTCAAATATGAGTTCGATTCTTCTTTAGTCTATTTCTAGCAAAATTGTAATCTGTATTTTATTTTATGATTTTTCAAAATAATAATTTGATGGGTGGGGCATTTTTTTTTTGTTGCCATCCTTACATGATATTTGGGGTTTAAGTATTAACTTAAGGTGGAGATTTTTTATTTAAAACATGAAATAAGGTTAGGAGGAGGTAAAAAAAAATTAAGTAGCTATTTTAAAATTAAACTTTTAAACTATTATAAGAAACGAAATTATATCTTATAAAAATAAGCTAATGACGGGTAATTATCTATAAAATTATGGATAGTCAATAATAATAATTAAGTAGTAAAAGTTTCTATAATTAAAGATTAAGATTAGGCTTGACGAGATATAGTATCAGAACAAAGCCAGGTTTTATAATTCTGTAGACTACCCAATGTGTCTCAACCGACTGGAATAAATTGCCCCTCTCGATAAGTTATTGATTAATGACATTTTTTTTAATTGAATTATTCTTAAGTTGGAATTAAATTGTTAAGGAATTGAATTATAATCATTTAAAAGTCCTAACAATAGGACATATGGGGAAACATAAAATGTTATAATTAATTGTTGCACGACAATAAGAATTTTCTTTGACCTATAAAATGTTTATTAGATAATAAATTATTGGAGTAAAATGTATTTATAAGCACATGTTGAAAATAACATTTCATAATTTGGAAGAAACAGTAAAATAATAACCATAAAAATAATACAACTAAACTAATAATAATTATTTTCTTGGAGTAAAACGAGTTTCAAAGTCCCTTCGCCATTTCTCGTGATTCTTTTAAAAATCCCTTTGTCACTTTCCGTGTTATTCTTGGAGTTGTAACACTTGGTCTAATTTGGAGTCTAATCGACCCAATATGGGGCCTTCCTCAACAGTACTACATCCATCCTCTAATTCTTCTCGAACTCTACATTTCCCCTTCTTCATTGACACTCTTTTTCCTCCTACCAATTTATTATCCTTTCTAGAGTGGCAATCCCAATAAAACTAGTTTGTGGAGACATTGGAATTTGTGGAGTCCTCGAAACCAAACTAGTCCCATATATTAGCTCACAAATGGCAATACAGTAAAATTACACATTACCAGGAACTGTTCCATAAATCATATTCCTCAAAATTATGTGACACAAATTTGGAGGCTTGTCCATAATAATGCGCCACATAATCCATAATTCATCATATGTTACCTCAGAAAAATAACTATAAAGAAGATTTATTATTGTGGCCACTATCAGATGTAAAATTCTATTTTGAGGGGGGAGGGGGGGTCGACAATATGAGTCACACGTCGCTTCATTGACCACTTACAAATAATATTGCTGGCCTCTTATATGTCAAAATCCAATTTATCAAAATATCTAGGACCGTATCTAGAATACCAAAACTAGAACTCAAGAACTCCTTACTGATTTTAAGAAAAAAGCCACATAAGTAGGTAGGGAAGTATTCGGAGTTAGGAGAAGAGACTAGGGCTTCACGCGTAAAAGCATTACAGTAGACTAATGGTTAGTCATAGTAAAAATTAGAATAATCACTTGAAAAACATCTAGATAGATGTGCACTTCGTAAATGTAAGCAAACTGACATTAGACGAGCAATATTGAACCTTATAAAACAAGCGGGTGGCAAGGTGTTTATGAGAACTTACCATTTTGATCAAAACCACGCTAGAACGGAGTTAGGAAAATTGATAATTTTACATGAGTATCCGCTTTGTATGATTGAGCATGTTGGTTTTAGAAATTTTTTGAAATATATTCAACCGCTATTTAAAGTTGGACATTTTGAAGATTTATGATTTGAAGAAAGTGAAAATGATGCGTTTATTAG
This sequence comes from Forsythia viridissima, assembly GCA_030279155.1. Classification (NCBI taxonomy): domain Eukaryota; kingdom Viridiplantae; phylum Streptophyta; class Magnoliopsida; order Lamiales; family Oleaceae; genus Forsythia; species Forsythia viridissima. The sequence goes on along the minus strand of CM059036.1, from coordinate 34,404,448 downwards.
AGGACAACAAGAGTAGAATTGCCGTAACAATGGATTTATGGATTTCAAACCAAAAAAAGGGTTTAATGGCCATCACTGCACACTTTATTGATGATGCTTGGAAGCTTCAAAGCCGAGTTATGAGGTAAACAATATACAAGTTTATGTATAATATGTTTGTATTTTTTAAAAACAATTTTTAACATTCTTGTAATTATTTTGTTTGGTTTTATATGTATGTTCATATATGTTCCTTGTCCTCATACGGCAGAATCCACTATCTACAATTCTATTTGAAAGTCTTTTAGATTGGAATACTGATTGTAAGTTATCTACTCTCATTGTTGATAACTACTCAACGAATGACGCTATGATCAATAACCTTTTAGATAACAAATTTTCTACTAATTCATTATTGGCAAATGGTGATTTCTTTCACATGCGGTGTTGTGCTCATATATTGAATTTAATTGTGAAGGAGGGTTTAGAAAACATTGAGGGAAGTGTTGAAAAAATTCGTGATAGTGCTTCCTTTTGAACATCAACACCAAAAAGATGGAAAAAATTTGAGAATACTGCACGTCAGCTTAAAATCAGTTGTTGTAGAAAACTAGTACTTGATTGTAAGACTAGGTGGAATTCTACATATATCATGCTTCACACTGCTTCGGAGTACATTGATATTTTTTTTCGCTTGAAACAAAGAGAAACCCAATATAAGAGTTTACCTAGTAATCAAGACTGGAAGTTGGCCAAAGAAATATGTGAAAGGCTAAAGTTGTTTTACGTGGTAACTGAACTATTTTCTAGAACTAAGTATCCTACAGCAAATCTATTTTTTCCAAAAATTTGTGAAATAAAGTTGTCAATTCGTACTTGAACTACTTCTACTTATTCTGAGATTAGGATGATGACTTTAAGTATAATAGATAAATTTGAGAAATATTGGGATGAGATTCACGGAATATTAGCTGTAGCAACTGTTTTGGATCATAAGTTTAAAATGATGTTGGTTAAGTATTATTTTCCTATGACATATGAAAATGAACGTGCAGCGGTTAAAATTGTCAGTATCAGTACACTTTGTCGAAAGTTGATATCTCAATATACTATAAATGATTCAAGTGTGAATAATCCTCAGTCTTTATCTTTATTTTCCCATGCTTGGATTTCTTTAAGTGTTGGAGTAGTGGATGAATTGGATGATTTTGATTTGTTTGTTACCAAGAAAGTGGAAACCATTAATATGAAATCAGAGTTTGACTTATATTTGGAGGAGCCAATTTTGCCTAGGTCTAGTGATTTTGACCTATTAAATTGGTGGAAAGCAAATTCAAGCAAATACATGGGTGGATTTGGGGGGGCTGCACTGGGCCAGCCCTGGCCCAGATGCTGTTTGAGTAAGTAAAAAAAAAAATTTTAATTTTAGCTAGGCCCAAATTTAAAATTAGCCCACAATTTCACAATCCAATTTCAACTTCTAAAATGGGCCAAAATTAGAACCCAGCTTAAGCCTGTAGTCATTCTTTAGCCTAAATCATAATCTAATTCAACTTCAATAATGGGCCAAAATTAGAAACCAACATTCAGCCCATAGTCATTCTTTAGAGTTTAGCCCGTAGTCATTATTTAGCAATTAGCCCTAAATCCTAATCAAAATCAACCAAATTCAGAGAGCCAACATTTACAGAAATTAGAAACCCAGACGTGAGATGGCTGACGGCAGAGATTCACCACTTGTCGCTTGATTCACCCAAATCCGCCCCTGTTTTATCCCAAATTCAGGTTAATTTCTTCATTTAATTAAATTATCTTCTTTCACTTCCTAGTTCCCACATAAATATTTCATATTTGCATATATTATTTTGCGTTTTTTACTCAAAAAAACAGTAAAAGAATATTATTATTTATTTGTTTTTTTTTTAGCTAATACATATGCGACTATCGGACTATGTGTAGCTTGTTTCTTATTGTTGTATTCATATCATTCTCTCTCTTTTTTTCTTTTTTTTTTTTTGGTTTAATTGTTGATTGTTGAAGGCTGGGAGCATTGCCTTTTGGTGTTGACTATTGAACATTTGAAATTTTGAATAAAAAATGAAAATTTGGGAGATTTTGTTCATTTGTTGATAATTTGTTTTGGGCCATTTTTCTGATAATAATATAGTAGGTATTGAGATTGAGAATATGTCATTGAGTCAATCTAATTTTCTGAAATTTCATGTATTTTCGTTAATAATTAATTAGTGATATTGATTTTCATTAATTAGTTTTTTTTAATCCATTCTTGTTTTTGTATACGCAGGCGTAGGCCGCAGGCATTGGATTAATTTAGCTACCGATTGTCTTGTGCAGCATTTTCAGCATAATCACCATTGATTAGGTTAGTCAATATTTCATTTTGAATGTTTATTTAGGCAAAGTGATCAAATTGTTTAATCCATTTGATTTTCATATGTTTGATAAAATTCCAAAACCAATATTAACTAAAGAATTTGTAAAAATTTAAATTGTATGTATTTGTGTTTGTAGAATTAAAAATGGATCACCATCAACCTTGTGCCAAGAAGGGAAAAACATTGTTCTCTTTTTTTAAAAAGACAGATGAATCTACTACAAGTACACATTCTGTTCGAGTTGACGAATATACTACAATCCCTACCGTTCAACATCTTCCAAATTCTTCTCTTGAAACTGAACACCCTTCATCTTCAATTCCGACCGTTCAACCATCTACTTGGATAGAAAGGGATCCGGGAAAAAGGAAGCATATTAGTGAACATCCGATTAATTTACAAGATGAGATTAGACGAGCATATCTACAAGTCGGGCCTTATCAACCAATACTTTTGAATTATCCAAAGTCAATATTTGGAAATCAGAATCGTCGGTTTCAAAAAAAAATGGTTCAATCAATTTCGGTTGTTGGAATATTCGCCTTCAACATATAAGGCATATTGTTTTTACTATTTTATATTTCTGAATGATGGTAATCCGTCCAATAGTTCAGCATTGATGACAGATGGATTTAACAATTAGAAGAGGGTAAACCAAGGAGACAAATGTGCATTTCTTACTCACATGCGTTCGACTCCTTCATCATTCCATCATATGTGTGAGAAACGAGCTGAAGATTTAATGAGACCGTCAGGACATATTAATAAAGTGATGCACGCTATAACGAGAGAGGAAGTTCTTAAAAATTGTTTGCGGTTAAAGACTACAATTCTAAGTGTTCAGTGGCTAGCACTTCAAAGTTGTGCTTTTAGAGGTCATGATGAATCTTCATCTTCATTGAACCGTGGCAATTTTATTGAAATGGTGAAGGCTTTTGTAAAAATGAATACAGAAATTGGAGAAGTTGTATTGGATAAAGCTCCTCAAAATGCCAAATACACTTGTCCAAATGTTCTATTTAAACCAATGAAAGACATCAAATTGGAATTTTAGAAACTCATCCACACACACAAAAAAAAAAGTCTTTAAATATTCTAATTTAATTTAATTTGGACTAAGTAGCCAATTTTCAAAACTTATGGTCCGATACAAGAATAAATAACACTTACTTCTTGTAAATAATAATTTTAAATGGATAAATAGTTATTCAAACAGAATCTAGAAGTAGTACGTACTAATCTTTGAATATTGTACTTTGAATATTGTACTAAGTGCATGTTCGGCTACCTTTTTTTTCTCTAAAAATCCATTGTATTTACAATTAATATCGTGGACCACATTATGAAAAGTTCTTATACATTATTTGCAATATGACAAAATAACCCTCAATCATTGAAATCATTTAAAAGTTAAAAGGGTATTTTGGTAATTTTATTTCAAATTGTGTTGAAAAGTCAAATAAATCATACTACAAAATGTATTTTTTTTTGTGAGAATCCCTACCGAACATGCTCTAAGACATGCCCCGCCTTGCGACCTGTGAATTTGCGGGGGGTAACCCTTTGACCCGCTAATTGCACACAAATTTTTTTTGGGTAAAACTAAAAAAAATAATTAAAAAAAAAGAAATAGAATTTTTTTAAATATTTGTAGCATATAAAAAAAAATATACAAGATTGGGGTTGTGGTGTAGTGGTTAAGATTTATAGTTTATAACTCAAATATGAGTTCGATTTTTCTTTAGTCTATTTCTAGCAAAATTGTAATCTGTATTTTATTTTATGATTTTTCAAAATAATAATTTGATGGGCGGGGCATTTTTTTTTTTGTTGCCATCTGTTACGCCCCAGTCCCACGCAGGCAAGGCAAGCCCCCCTGGAATTCCACGTAGGCGTAGGCCAAGTCAACCCGCTCTTGAGTCAACTCCTTTCCGAGGCGGTTTGGGCCAAGGAAATCGGCGTCCGACGCTGTGTATTCCGAATCACGCCTCACCTAGATTGAGGGTCGTCCCCTCCCTGACACACCGCGGATTAGACGCGAAAGGACGGGCGGGACAGTCTGCAAAACGCGGCCAATCGCCATCATAGCCTTTTTAGATTGCGGCTGGAAAAGACTTCTCCATTAAATGATGGTGTGACACCAAGGACAGGACAAGACAAGACTACAAAGTCTCTTGGATTGAACCACGTGTCGTTAATCAATGGGGAGACAAACCAATGGAACTGGCCTATAAATACCCAATCCATAACCACAAGAAAGGGATGTTGAAAATATTACTCTCACCATAGAGATATCAAGCCCTCCATTCTAACCATTCTTAAGTGTCTCAACCATCTGAGAATTTGTTAGTTAGAGGCCCTCAAGCTATCACCTCTATCTCGAGAGTGTCCTTGACCTTTTGTTATTCTTCTACCCGAACCGAGGCTTATCTACGTGGTTGAATAAACCACGTGGCAGTCTTAGTAAGATGTAAAGTACACGTGGGCAGAGGTAGCGTGGGGATCCTGTTGGCAGCCATTTTTGGAGGTCAACAGATTGGCGCCATCTGTGGGAAACGCGACAAAAAGCTTCTCTTTTCTTGAGCAAAGGAATTTCTCTGAACAAAGGATCAGCCGACCCATAAAATGAGTGGAAGCAACGAAGAAGAGAACCCGAGAAGAACCATGCCCACAACAAATGAAGGAGTCAGGGCTGAAGAAGCTCCCCGGAGGAGGCGAGGAATGAGGCCTCCCACAAACCTTGAACGAGAAATGAGAACGATGGCCGCCAGCGTAAGGTAGCTGGCTCAGCATCACGTGCAAATGCAAGGGTGTATCCAAATGATGCATGCAAGGGGTGAGAACCGTCCTCAAGAGTCTGACCCGGACGATCCTGAGGAAGAACATGAAGTTAATAGCGGGCACCCCCGTGACCAGCAAGCCGGAGGAGAGGCCTCTCATGCCAGAACCAACGAGGGAGGGGCTCAGAAAGAAGGCCTCAGCCCACGATGTCCGCCAGTGTGTTCGAAAGGCTAGGTAACAGGGGAGCAGGAGATGGCCACAAGAGAATCTGCGAAGGAGGGAACTGCCCCAAAGTCCCCTAGAAATAGGGGGAAAGGAAGGCGAGGGAGGCCGAGGCTAGGGGAGAGTCGGATTACCAACCCTACGCACCCCAGCCAACCATGCAACCACAGCCCCAACCTCAGAACTATGGGGGCGAACAGCAAGCCCAACGCCTCCCCCCATTCCATCCAGAAGCAAACATCGGGGCAGAATATCCGAGGCCTACGAGATCATTCGAAGTGGACGACGATGACGAGAACCTCTCTTTTTCAGCCGGAATCAGGAATCCATCCCCCAGGAGTTTTGCGTGCCCAAGATTACCCCTTACACAGGAAGGGGAGATCCGTTGGATCACGTGAACACATACAAAACAGAAATGAACCTTCGAGGAGCCACTCCGACCTTGAAATGTAGGGCCTTTCACCTGACCTTGTCGGGAGGAGCGAAGCGATGGTATAACAAACTAGTCGCAGGAAGCATTTCCAGCTGGCCAGAGCTGAAAAAGACGTTCATAAATTACTTCTCATCTCAAAAGCTTGCATCGGCCCCGATCCAACGCCTCCACGACGTAAGGCAGGCCCCAGGCGAGCCGCTGCAGAGTTACTTGGGCCGCTTCAATGAAGAGATGTTGTTCTGTGAAAGGATAACAGATGCCGAGGCCTTGTCGGCCCTAAAGGCAGGGCTAGACATGAACCTTCCATTTTAGAGGGATGTCCGTAACAAGAACTCAGCCACCTTTGACCAGCTGGTGGAAATGATCACCGAGGAGATAACTAACGAGAATATGATCCTCCATAGGAACCGAGGCGGACTGGGAGCCAACCCAACATCTAGGGCGGGGTATGTCCAAAACCCTAATAGACCTGCTCCCCTACACAATCCGCGGCGAAGAAACTACCCATCCGACCCAAATGTCGGGATGAGTTATGTGGCCTCTGCACAAGAAGGCCTGCTCCCCCCTTACACCGCTCCAATGCCTTCGGTCCCAGCAGTCGGACTATACAACTACGGCATGTCCCCGTCCACCTATTATGTAGCCGAAACCAGCGCACCCCCGGTAGTCCCTCCCCTTCAGGTGGCTCAGTCGAAGTACTGCTGCGTTCACCGGAGTTATGAGCATAGCACGGACGAATGTCGAGAGGTGGAGGAACTTGCCAATAAAAGAACAGCCAACCCGGTACACAGACGCTGGTCAACCACCAAAAGCGGAGATCAGACCCCAGTGAAAGGGCGTCGACCCCAGTCCCAGATCGAGTCTCTCAGCAATGGGATAGAAGGCCTTCGGGCCAAGAGCGACGGGGCAGGCGTAACTCAAGAAGCCCCGCAGGACAGCCCAGGCCGGAGCGCAATCTGGAACCCCGGTTGATCAAGGGTCCTGATAAAGCCCCAATACGGGAGATTGACACAATCTATAGAGGGCCTTACATAGGAGGCCAGACCCGGAATGCACAAAAAAGCTATGCGAAGGAGGCGAAAGGAACCCAAATGACTAACTGGCTCATCAATAACCGGCAGTCGGGATAAAAAAGGTCGATCCCATAACCTTCACGGAAGAGGACATGAAGGGCGTACATTACCCTCACTGCAACGCCCTTGTAGTAAGGGCAGTGGTGGCTCGGAACGGACTTGGAAGGATGCTCGTGGACAACGGCAGCTCCGTCAATGTCATTTTCTTAAGCACATATGAACAAATGAATGTGGATGTGCCGATGGAACCCTCGACTGAGCCCCTCTATGGGTTCACCGGTGATTGCGTGACCCCGAAAGGAATAGTGCGCCTCTCCGTCAGCATGGGGGAGGAGCTCCTCGCATCCCATAATTTCATGGAATTTTTGGTGGTAGACAGGAGGTCAGCCTACCATGGGGTTTTAGGTAGGCCAGCCCTGAAGGAGCTGTGGGCCATAACCTCAATTCACCACCTCTGCATGAAGTTCCCTACGGAGGGGGGTAGCAATAGTACGAGGCAATCAACCTGAGGCTAGGAAGTGCTACAGGAACGCATTGAGAAAGGCAGAAAAGAAGGAGGTGAACATGACATCATTTGACATAGAAATGCAAGAAGCCTCGGGAGAGGCACTGGAAGATATATCCATGGAAGAAGCAACCCCATCCGAGGACATAGACCCGAGAGTAACGGGGGCTGAATGCCTAACCTCGCCTATCGAGGAATTGGAAATTTTCCCAGTGGACCCCAATGACTCAACGAAGAGGCTACAGATAGGAAGGGACCTCGGAGAAGAATCCAAAAGGGAGCTGAAGGAGTTCATCTGCCACAACCTGGATATTTTTGCATGGAAACACGAGGATATGATCGGGATCGACCCAAAGGTGTGTTGTCACCGCCTCAACGTCGATCCTAAATTTCCGTCCCACCGACAAAAGCGAAGGCCCTTGAACCCGGAGAAGTATGAGGCCTTAAAAGAAAAAGTTGAGAAACTCTTGCAAAGCGGCTTTATCTGCGAGGCTTGCTACCCTAAGTGGGTCTCCAACCCCGTGTTGGTTAAAAATTCGGGGGGAAAAATGAGGATTTGTATAGATTTTTCCAACCTCAACCTGGCCTGTCCCAAGGATAGCTTCCCGCTGCCTCGGATTGACCAGCTGGTAGACTCCACGTCTAGACACGAACTCTTAAGCTTCATGGACGCTTACTCGGGTTATAACCTGATCTCCATGTACCCTCCGGATGAGGAGCATACATCATTTGTAACCGACAAGGGCCTTTATTACTACAAGGTCATGCCATTTGGTTTCAAAAACGCCGGGGCAACCTACCAAAGACTCGTCAATAAACACCTGGAAAGGGCTTTCAAAACTCTCAGAGCCTACCAGATGAGGCTTAACCCCCAGAAGTGCTCATTCGGAGTCGCCTCCGAAAAATTCCTGGGTTACATGGTAAACCAGAGAGGCATAGAAGTCAACCTAGAGAAGATCAAGGCATTAACAGAAATGAAGTCGCCCAGGAGGCCCAAAGATGTGCAATGCCTGACTGGGAGGCTGGCAGCCCTCAGTCGATTCGTCTCGAAAGCTACAGACAAGTGTCTTCCTTTCTTTAAAGTCCTAAAAGGGGGCAACCGCTTCGAATGGACAGTGGAGTGCGAGGCCGCATTCCAGGCTTTGAAGGAACACCTCGGCCACGCTCCCCTGCTATCAAAACCTAAATCGGGAGAAACACTATTGCTTTACCTAGCCGTTTCCGCCGAGTCGGTTAGTTCGGTCCTGGTCAGAGAAGAAGGGCACCAACTGCCAGTCTACTATGTAAGCAAAGCTCTCGTAGGGGCGGAGACGCGCTACCCAGACATGGAGAAGTTGGCGCTGTCACTCATTACCGCTTCAAGGAAGCTTAGGCCCTACTTTTTGGCTCATAGTATCCACGTCTTAACCAACTTCTCCCTGAGGCAGGTGATGCAGAAGCTCGAGGCCTCTGGAAGGCTGTTAAAATGGGCCGTTGAGCTGAGCCAGTTCGACATTATATTCAAGCCCAGAGCGCCTGTCAAAGGGCAAGCCCTGGCGGATTTCGTGGCAGAATTTGCCAGCACACCCCTAATCGATGTCCCGATGGCTCCCGTGGAACCGCCTACTTGGTATCTTTTTGTGGACGGCTCCTCGGGAGATATGGGTTCTGGCGCCGGGGTGGTCCTCACCAGTCCCGAAGGCCATAGGCTGAACTGTGCCATCCGGTTCGACTTCAAGGCCTCAAACAATGCTGCAGAATACGAGGCCCTGCTATCTGGCATGCGTCTGGCCAAGGAGATGAAAGTACAGAAGCTCTCTGCGGCAAGCAACTCCCAGCTGGTAGTAAACCAAGTGAATGGGAACTTTGCCGCAAGAGAGAAGAATATGGCCTCCTACCTGAAACTGGTAAGAGATCTTATCCCCTGCTTTGAGAAGTTCGAGCTAACTCAGATACCGAGAGCGGATAACGCCAATGCGGATGCTCTTTCAAAGCTAGCGAGCAGCAAAGATTCAGAACTTCTTAGGCTGGTGCCTATTGAACACCTCGGCAGACCTTCCATAGAAGCCATCACGGAAGTAATGTGGGTCGAGGAAACCACCACTTGGATGGATCCCATTCTTGCATTCCTAAAAGAGCAATCACTCCCCGCAGATAAAGAGAAAGCCAGAAGGCTGAAGAGGAGAGCGGCGCACTTCGTATTATCCGACGACGTCCTCTACAAACGAGGTTATTCCATACCGCTCCTCAGATGTGTCGGAATGAACGAAGCTGATTACATCCTCAGAGAAGTCCACGAAGGCATCTGTGGTAATCACTCCGGGGGCTGGGCCTTGGCACAAAAAATTCTCAAACAAGGGTATTTCTGGCCCTCGCTGAAAAAAGATTCCTTGCACCACGCGAGGAAATGTGACAAGTGTCAACGCTTTGCCACCATACCACGTCAGCCCCCCCAAGAGCTTACCACAGTGTCCAGCCCGTGGCCTTTTGCCAAGTGGGAGATTGATTTCATAGGCTCCATGCCTGGCAACGCATGCCACGCCTTAGTCGCCATCGATTATTTCACGAAATGGATCGAAGCGGAGCCAATGGCAAAGATCACCGAGGCCAACACCTCCAAATTCATATGGAAGAACATCATATGTCGCTTCGGAATCCCTCACTCTTTGGTCTCTGATAATGGAAAACAGTTCGACAACAAGAAAATTCGGGGCCTGTGCGAGGAGCTCGGGATCGCTAAACACTTCTCTAGCCCACATCACCCTCAGGCCAACGGACAAGTAGAGGCTGTGAACAAGACTATCAAATACACTTGAAAAGAAAGCTGGAGGCATCAAAGGGCGCGTGGGTCGATGAGCTCCCGCACGTACTCTGGGTGATCATGACCACGGCTAAGACACCGACGGGAGAAACCCCGTTTTCCATGGCATTTGGATGTGAGGCGGTGAGTCCCGTGGAGGTTGGCGTTCCCTCGCCTCGCCAACTACTGTTCAACGAAGCCAGAAACAACAGCGTAATGAGGGTTGGCCTGGACCTCGTACAAGAACGGAGGGACAGCTCCCAAATAAAACTAACCTCTTACCAAAGGAAAATGGCCAGGTATTTCAACAAGAAAGTTAAGAAACGGTCCTTCCGCATCGGTGATCTGGTTTTAAGGAGAATCTTCTCCTCATCCAGGGAACCAGGGGTGGGGACCCTGGGCCCCAATTGGGAAGGGCCTTACCGAGTCACTAAGGAAGTACACCTCGGCACGTACTGCATTGAAAATTTAGATAAAAAGCTACAACCGCACCCGTGGAACGCTGAACACCTACGCAAGTATTATCAATAGGAATATTGCCGCAGCTTTGTTATTTATGTACAAGAGGGGACACCCTCTTCCTCGCAGGACGAGCCTGCGCGCGAACTCTGTTAACATCTATGTAACTAAGTTATTTTTCCTTTACAACTATGAGCCGCTGGTTCTTTAAAATCTTCCATGCAGAAGCAACTCACATGTCACAAAATATATATATAATAAATCCCTTTTTCATTAATCGACAAAGTAGTTACATAGGAGCCTCTTCAGAGGTATTCTTACAAAAATGAACCAAAATACATATAAAGAGCCTAGGCTACTCACCGGGAGGATCTGCGATGTCCATCGGAGGAAACTTGGCCTCAAGGGAAGAAAGATCCAAGTCGGGGTGCTCGGTACGAAGTGCAGTAAGAACCTCTTGCTGCCCAACGCTTACGAAATAATTGGAAAAACTGGTGTACGCCTCCGACAAATGGGAGTTGGCAACAAAGTTAGCATCAGCGTCCTGAAGTTTTTTAGCCAGATCCTCCCTCTCGGCCATCACAGCGTCCCTAACGGACTCCACTCATGCTTTCTCCTTCAGACATGCCTCCAATTCAGCCTTAACCTTTGCAAGCTCGTCCTCCCTCGCAGTAGCCTCTGCAGCCAGTTGATGGTTCTTCCTGTTGGCCGCCTCCAGTGCCTCCGAGGCTATAGTCTGAGCATTTATGGCGTCATCAAGCTTCTTTGTCAGTATAGCCACCTGACCTTCAACCTCGACCAGGTCAAGCTTGGCCTTCTCATACGCCAATTTGGCACTCTCAGCCAACGCCACCGTGTTATCAAGGCACTCTCGGATCTGGTCGGATCGGGAAATGGCCTCCGAGGCATCAGACATTTTCTTCTTCATCTCCCTCATCGCCACGAGAGACTTCATCTGGGCGGCCGCCGAGCGGATGGAACACGCCAAAGACGCTTCCATCCAATCCTCGGCCTCCCCTTCTCCCAGGAACGCTCTCCACGGCCTGTTGACATATTTCTGAAATCCCTCCGCACCCAGAGCTGGATAATACTCCAAGTTCTTGGTCAAGGGACCGGGCAGCTTCCTCTCCAACTTCCCAACTAGCTCGTTAAAAAGCTCCCTTGATTTTGAAGCAGCGGATGAGGGTTTACCAGCGCTTTTCTCCCTTGCCGATACCCCGGCAGGAGCATCGTCTAAAGCGATGCCGGAGGCAGTAACGGCCAAACGGCGTTGTTTGGGATCGGGAGGATGGACTACAAGTTGTTCGACCACCTCGACCGACTTCCTTTTGCTGACCGGATCTCCAGTTGGCCGAGCACCGCTCATTATTCCTCTCAGAGTTGGCCTTGCGCGTGCCGGAGCGATTTTCTTTCTCTTTACCAGCGGCTCATCCTCATCGAGGGATATGGTTTCCACGTCATCTTTCTGTGCCTCTTCTCGGACGGCTTCCTTGCTTGCTTCCTCAATTGCCCTCTTTTGGCGACTGTCTTCGGAGGAGCCAGGGCGGAGCTCCCTCACCTTCGCTGCCATCACCCTAGCAAGAGGCGGCTTCGGCCTCTTGCCTTGCTCAAAATCATCTGCGAAATAGCCAACTTAGGGTTAGGGTAAATACTCAGATGAAATATACAGAAGATGAAATACAAACCTCTCCTAGTCATCTGCCCAAGTTCAATCAGGTGCCTAGGCGCTTTCAAGAGAACGTCAAACCTCCTCTGCCCAGACGGGTGGGCGTAGATCGCGCGGATGACGTCTAGCTCCTCCTCCTTTAACTCACACCTAGGAAGGGCATCTGCAACACAATAACAAAAAAAATAATGGTCAGTCATACGGCAATTACAAAAACGACCCCCACCCTTCCGAACCACTCACTCGCAACTCCGTAAAAGCCGGACACTTCCAGATCTGGTTCCGGATCATCCAACACCCTCTGCCAATTCCCAGACACCCAACACCAACCCTCCTTCCAGTGCTTTATGGAGGACGGGCAGTCCAGCACAAAGGGCTTGTGCGACCTCCACGGGCCAAAGTAATACCACCCCACTTCCTCCCCCTTGTCGTTTTTCTTCGGCAACTTCTTCGGGAGGTATACAGTTTGGAAAACGTGGAGGGGCATCTCGAACCCAAGGGAGTGCCTAAACCACAGGTATAGACTCCCCGCCATTTGGCTCCAGCCGTTAGGAGCTACCTGGGTGGGTGCCAAGCCATAGGCCCTAAGAATCCTCCTATAGAATGGATCCAATGGCAGCCTCATCCCGGCATTGAAGGATTGAAAGTGCACAGCAGCGCAGCCCCTCCTTGGTAAGCACGCCCTCTCATTAGGCCCCGGAACGTAGAGCTCTATATCGCTAGGAACTTGGAACATCCTCCTGATGTTTATCAAATCAGCCTCGGTCGCAACCGAGGGGACATCCATGGCAGCCCACCTGCCGCTAGCGGATGGGCCCTGCCCCGTGGCTTCACTATTCGAGGGACCAGGACCCAGGTCGTCGTCTGCTGATGGGATTATAGCAAACTCCTCTCCAGTGACGGCGTCAACGCCTCGAATGGGTATCACCGTCGCCACAGACGGAGATACTTCCAGAGATATCCCAGTTCCGAGACTCACCGGGTCACCTGTGGCCGCAGCCTCTCCTACTAAACCATACATCCCCTCCACAAACACAAGACAAAATAAAATGAGAGAGTTTAGTGGGTACCTAAAACTAGAAGTTCTCTCCCACCGAAAGGTCGCCGGAATATCTTCAACACACTGGGAACACGGTGGCCGGGATATCTCTTTTCTCGCCTTAACACGCACAGATTGTCGACAAAAATATGGGAAACTTCTCTTTTTATAAGAAAATGCGGATCGACGCATGGCCGTCGGATCAAAATCAAGATCCATCCTAGCCACCCAAACGGGAAATTCATCCCAACCTTTGAATTCAAAAGGCCGCGCAAATAAAACCCTGGATCAACGTTCTAAAAAATGCGGTGTCATCCACTTGCGCGTGCGCGAGAGTCAGGAAAGAGGCACCAACCCCTGGCAAACCGTGCACATTAAATGCCTACAGCCGTCTTTTCAGCACGCCCAACAAGGCGTTCTATGCTCCCCATATCCTTGCAATGATTACAACCGTCACAGGGCCTCCCAATTGGGACTGCCTCCGCTGCTGCCTCTTCCTTAAGGCTTCGGCACGCGGAAGGGCCTCCCAATTGGGACTGCCTCCGCCTGCTGCCTCTTCTTTAAGGCTTCAGCACGCGGAACAGCTTTCCAATTGGGATAGCCTCCACCTGTTGCCTCTTCTTTAAGGCTTCAGCACGCGGAACGGCCTCCCAATTGGGACTGCCTCCGCTGCTGCCTCTTCCTTAAGGTTTCGGCACGCGGAACGGCCTCCCAATTGGGACTGCCTCCGCCTGCTGCCTCTTCTTTAAGGCTTCAGCACGCGGAACGGCCTTCCAATTGGGACTGCCTCTGCCTGCTGCCTCTTCTTTAAGGCTTCAGCACGCGGAACGGCCTCCCAATTGGGACTGCCTCCGCCTGCCTCTTCTTTGGGCTTCAGCACGCGGAACGGCCTCCCAATTGGGACTGCCTCCGCCTGCCTCTTCTTTGGGCTTCAGCACGCGGAAGGGGCTCCCAAATAAGACTGCCTCCGCTCGCTGCCTATTTCTCCATCTGCGAAAAGCAGGGCACCCCACATCAATGTATGGTCCCATGCTTTTGGGACTATTACCCCTGCGATCTTAATACGAAAACATATCACTTCTCACTCCCATTTCTCACCAAGCCCATCACCCCACATAAATGATTGGGGCCTGGACTTGGGGGACTATTGTTACGCCCCAGTCCCACACAGGCAAGGTAAGCCCCCCTGGAATTCCACATAGGCGTAGGCCAAGTCAACCCGCTCTTGAGTCAACTCCTTTCTGAGGTGGTTTGGGCCAAGGAAACCCGCGTCCGACGCTGTGTATTCCGAATCATGCCTCACCTAGATTGAGGGTCGTCGCCTCCCTGACACACCGCGGATTAGACGTGAAAGGACGGGCGGGACAGCCTGCAAAATGCGGCCAATCGCCATCATAGCCTTTTTAGATTGCGGCTGGAAAAGACTTCCCCATTAAATGATGGTGTGACACCAAGGACAGGACAAGACAAGACAAGACTACAAAGTCTCCTGGATTGAACCACGTGTCGTTAATAAATGGGGAGACAAACCAAGGGAACTGACCTATAAATACCCAATCCATAACCACAAGAAAGGGATGTTGAAAATATTACTCTCACCATAGAGATATCAAGCCCTCCATTCTAACTATTCTTAAGTGTCTCAACCATCTGAGAATTTGTTAGTTAGAGGCCCTCAAGCTATCACCTCTATCTCAAGAGTGTCCTTGACCTTTTGTTATTCTTCTACCCGGACCGAAGCTTATCTACGTGGTTGAATAAACTACGTGGCAGTCTTAGTAAGAAGTAAAGTACACATGGACAGAGGTAGCATGGGGATCCTGTTGACAGCCATTTTTGAATATATTGATAATATGTTTATAGACTACTTTTGAAAATAACTATTAAATATATTATCACGGAAAGTTAATAATTAATAAAGTTTTAGTCATTTGACTTTATTATTGTAATTATTCAAATTTATTATATAACTCACGTCCAAAGTGATTGATTATTGATTTCTTTCTACTCACTTACATGAGTAATAAATGTTCTATTTAAACCAATGAAAGACATCAAATTGGAATTTTAGAAACTCATCCACACACACAAAAAAAAAAGTCTTTAAATATTCTAATTTAATTTAATTTGGACTAAGTAGCCAATTTTCAAAACTTATGGTCCGATACAAGAATAAATAACACTTACTTCTTGTAAATAATAATTTTAAATGGATAAATGGTTATTCAAACAGAATCTAGAAGTAGTACGTACTAATCTTTGAATATTGTACTAAGTGCATGTTCGGCTACCTTTTTTTTCTCTCCAAAAATCTATTTTACAATTAATGTGGTGGACCACATTATGAAAAGTTCTTATACATTATTTGCAATATGATAAAATAACCCTCAATCATTGAAATCATTTAAAAGTTAAAAGGGTATTTTGGTAATTTCATTTCAAATTGTGTTAAAAAATCAAATAAATCATACTACAAAATACATTTTTTTTTGTGAGAATCCCTATCGAACATGCTCTAAGACATGCCCCGCCTTGTGACCTGTGAATTTGTGGGGGGTAACCCTTTGACCCACTAATTGCACACAAATTTTTTTTGGGTAAAACTAAAAAAAATAATTAAAAAAAAAGAAATAGAATTTTTTTAAATATTTGTAGCATATAAAAAAAATATACAAGATTGGAGTTGTGGTGTAGTGGTTAAGATTTATAGTTTATAACTCAAATATAAGTTTGATTCTTCTTTAGTCTATTTCTAGTAAATTTGTTATCTGTATTTTATTTTATGATTTTTCAAAATAATAATTTGATGGGCGGGGCATTTTGTTGTTGTTGCCATCCTTACATGATATTTGGGGTTTAAGTATTAACTTAAGGTGGAGATTTTTTATTTAAAACATGAAATAAGGTTAGGAGGAGGTAAAAAAAAATTAAGTAGCTATTTTAAAATTAAACTTTTAAACTATTATAAGAAACGAAATTATATCTTATAAAAATAAGCTAATGACGGGTAATTATCTATAAAATTATGGATAGTCAATAATAATAATTAAGTAGTAAAAGTTTCTATAATTAAAGATTAAGATTAGGCTTGACGAGATATAGTATCAGAACAAAGCCAGGTTTTATAATTCTGTAGACTACCCAATGTGTCTCAACCGATCGGAATAAATTGCCCCTCTCGATAAGTTATTGATTAATGACTTTTTTTTAATTGAATTATTCTTAAGTTGGAATTGAATTGTTAAGGAATTGAATTATAATCATTTAAAAGTCCTAACAATAGGACATATGGGGAAACATAAAATGTTATAATTAATTGTTGCACAGCAGTAAGAATTTTCTTTGACCTATAAAATGTTTATTAGATAATAAATTATTGGAGTAAAATGTATTTATAAGCACATGTTGAAAATAACATTTCATAACTTGGAAGAAACAGTACAATAATAACCATAAAAATAACACAGCTAAACTAATAATAATTATTTTCTTGGAGTAAAACAAGCTTCAAAGTCCCTTCGCCATTTCTCGCGATTCTTTTGAAAATCCCTTTGTCACTTTCCTTGTTATTTTTGGAGTTGTAACACTTGGTCTAATTTGGAGTCTAATCGACCCAATATGGGGCCTTCCTCAACAGTACTACATCCATCCTCTAATTCTTCTCGAACTCTACATTTCCTCTTCTTCATTGACACTATTTTTCCTCCTACCAATTTATTATCCTTTCTAGAGTGGCAATCCCAATAAAACTAGTTTGTGGAGACATTGGAATTTGTGGAGTCCTCGAATCCAAACCAGTCCCATATATTAGCTCACAAATGGCGATACAGTAAAATAACACATTACCAGGAACTGTTCCATAAATCATATTCCTCAAAATTATGTGACACAAATTTGGAGGCTTGTCCATAATAATGCGCCACATAATCCATAATTCATCATCTGTTACCTTAGAAAAATAACTATAAAGAAGATTTATTATTGTGGCCACTATTAGATGTAGAATTCTATTTTGAGCAGGGAGGTCGACAATATGAGTCACACGTCGCTTCATTGACCACTTACAAACAATATTGCTGGCCTCTTATATGTCAAAATCCAATTTATCAAAATATCTAGGACCGTATCTAGAATACCAAAACTAGAACTCAAAAACTCCGTACTGATTTTAAGAAAAGAGCCACATAAGTAGGTAGGGAAGTATTCGGAGTTAGGAGAAGAGACTAGGGCTTCACGCGTAAAAGCATTACAGTAGACTAATGGTTAGTCATAGTAAAAATTAGAATAATCACTTGAAAAAACATCTAGATAGATGTGCACTTCGTAAATGTAAGCAAACTGACATTAGACGGGCAATATTGAACCCTATAAAACAAGCGGGGTAGAAAGGTGTTTATGAGAACTTACCATTTTGATCAAAACCACGCTAGAACGGAGTTACGAAAATTGATAATTTTACATGAGTATCCGCTTTGTATGGTTGAACATGTTGGTTTTAGGAATTTTTTGAAATATATTCAACCGCTATTTAAAGTTGGACATTTTGAAGATTTATGATTTGAAGAAAGTGAAAATGATGCGTTTATTAGAGGACAACAAGAGTAGAATTGCCGTAACAACGGACTTATGGATTTCAAACCAAAAAAAGGGTTTAATGGCCATCACTGCACACTTTATTGATGATGCTTGGAGGCTTCAAAGTCGAGTTATGAGGTAAACAATATACAAGTTTATGTATAATATGTTTGTATTTTTTAAAAACAATTTTTAACATTCTTGTAATTATTTTGTTTGGTTTTATATGTATGTTCATATATGTTCCTTGTTCACATACGGCAAAATCCACTATCTACAATTCTATTTGAAAGTCTTTTAGATTGGAATACTGATTGTAAGTTATCTACTCTAATTGTTGATAACTACTCAACGAATGACGCTATGATCAATATCCTTTTAGATAACAAATTTTCTACTAATTCATTTTTGGCAAATGGTGATTTCTTTCACATGCGGTGTTGTGCTCATATATTGAATTTAATTGTGAAGGATGGTTTAGAAAACATTGAGGGAAGTGTTGAAAAAATTCGTGATAGTGCTTCTTTTTGAACATCAACACCAAAAAGATGGAAAAAATTTGAGAATACTGCACGTCAGCTTAAAATCAGTTGTTGTAGAAAACTAGTACTTGATTGTAAGACTAGGTGGAATTCTACATATATCACGCTTCACACTGCTTCGGAGTACATTGATGTTTTTTTTTCGCTTGAAACAAAGAGAAACCCAAAATAAGAGTTTACCTAGTAATCAAGACTGGAAGTTGGCCAAAGAAATATGTGAAAGGCTAAAGTTGTTTTATGTGGTAACTGAACCATTTTCTGGAACTAAGTATCCTACAGCAAATCTATTTTTTCCAAAAATTTGTGAAATAAAGTTGTCAATTCGTACTTGAACTACTTTTGCTTGTTCTGAGATTAGAATGATGGCTTTAAGTATAATGGATAAATTTGAGAAATATTGGGATGAGATTCACGGAATATTAGCTGTAGCAACTGTTTTGGATCATAAGTTTAAAATGATGTTGGTTAAGTATTTCCCTATGACATATGAAAATGAACGTGCAGCGGTTGAAATTGTCAGTGTCAGTACACTTTGTCGAAAGTTGATATCTCAATATACTATAAATGATTCAAGTGTGAATAATCCTCAGTCTTTATCTTTATTTTCCCATGCTTGGATTTCTTTAAGTGTTGGAGTAGTGGATGAATTGGATGATTTTAATTTGTTTGTTACCAAGAAAGTGGAAACTATTAATATGAAATCAGAGTTTGACTTATATTTGGAGGAGCCAATTTTGCCTAGGTCTAGTGATTTTGACCTATTAAATTGGTGGAAAACAAATTCAAGCAAATACAGGGGTGGATTTGGGGGGGCTGCACTGGGCAGCCCTGGCCCAGATGCTGTTTGAGTAAGTAAAAAAAAAAAATTTAATTTTAACTAGGCCCAAATTTAAAATTAGCCAACAATTTCACAATCCAATTTCAACTTCTAAAATGGGCCAAAATTAGAACCCAGCTTGAGCCTGTAGTCATTCTTTAGCCTAAATCATAATCTAATTCAACTTCAATAATGGGCCAAAATTAGAAACCAACATTCAGCCCATAGTCATTCTTTAGCGTTTAGCCCGTAGTCATTATTTAGCAATTAGCCCTAAATCCTAATCAAAATCAACCAAATTCAGAGAGCCAACATTTACAGAAATTAGAAACCCAGACGTGAGACAGCTGACGGCAGAGATTCACCACTTGTCGCTTGATTCACCCAAATCCGCCCCTGTTTTATCCCAAATTCAGGTTAATTTCTTCATTTAATTAAATTATCTTCTTTCACTTCCTAGTTCCCACATGAATATTTCATATTTGCATATATTATTTTGTGTTTTTTACTCAAAAAAATAGTAAAAGAATATTATTATTTATTTGTTTTATTTTAGCTAATGGGTAAATAGCACAAAACGTCCCTACCTATTGAGGGTATTGTGGAAAACGTCCCTACCTTCAAAATTTTGGCATTTTCACCCTTACCTACTGGATTTCTTGCGCAAAACGTCCTTACCTTCAAAATTTTGGCATTTTCACCCTTACCTATTGGATTTCCTGCGCAAAACGTCCTTCAGTCCAAAAATCAGCTATTAACTTAGGGGTAAATTAGTCCAACCACTTTTTTCACATATATATTACTTCTTTTAAAATTAGGGAGCTTCCCATGCAATTTCCAAAATTGCATGGCAGGCCCCGTCTCCAAATCTGAAAAGCTAAAACCAGTGGAAACCATGGCACATTTAATTTTAAAAACCAAGTGATAATCTCCTACTGGAGTAGGCTGCTTCGGATCAAGTAGTCCCTTGAAACCAAACAAGGCCGGTCTTCCAACATGTCGTTGGATTCAATCCTGATAGAAACGCCTCTTTCTTGCCTTAAATTTTCCCGAAAACAAGGAAAAAAATTGAAGTAGTGACTAGTGAGCTCTATGCTCTTTCAACACTCAATGTGATCTGCAGAAAAGCTTCCGTGATATTCATGTATGCAATGAGTTGAATATATATATATAAAGACAATTGCTCTTGTTTTATATTGATAATGAAAAAGTTATCCTTTTCCAGATTGGTGTGCTGTTCTGTTTGTGGTCCTGCTTTGAAGTTAGAGTATCCTGTTATTCTACTTTATTAATTGCTTTTACGTTCTGATACTATGCTATTCATGATACAATTGCAGAGGGTAAGCAAATGCAGTTGCTTCTAAATGTTGGGGGGCCAGATAGGGTATCCCGGGTTCAAATGGCTGAGTCTGTTGCCCATGCCAGGAATTATAACACATTATTGATCAAACCAGTCTCTGCTTCATCTGTATGTATACCATCACCAGTTCTTTTAGACATACGTCTGCCATGATATGGGAATGATTACTTCCCCTCAAATGCTATCTCCAATAACATCTTCCAATTTTATATTGAAAACCCCAGATTCAAAAACACCTCAAACCAGTGGCATCCGAAGGAGATTATCACTTGGTTTTTAAAATTAAATGTGCCATGGTTTTCACTGGTTTCAGCTTTTCAGATTTGGGGACGGGGCCTGCCATGCAATTTTGGAAATTGCATGGGAAGCCCCCTAATTTTAAAAGAAGTAATATATATGTGAAAAAAGTGGTTGGACTAATTTACCCCTAAGTTAATGGCTGATTTTTGGACTGAAGGACGTTATGCGCAGGAAATCCAATAGGTAAGGGTGAAAATGCCAAAATTTTGAAGGTAAGGACGTTTTGCGCAGGAAATCCAGTAGGTAAGGGTGAAAATGCCAAAATTTTGAAGGTAGGGACGTTTTCCACAATACCCTCAATAGGTAGGGACATTTTGTGCTATTTACCCTTTAACTAATACATATGCGACTATCGGACTATGTGTAGCTCGTTTCTTATTGTTGTATTCATATCATTCTCTCTCTTTTTTTCTTTTTTTTTTGGTTTAATTGTTGATTGTTGAAGGCTGGAAGCATTGTCTTTTGGTGTTGACTGTTAAACATTTGAAATTTTGAATAAAAAATGAAAATTTGGGAGATTTTGTTCATTTGTTGATAATTTGTTTTGGGCCCTTTTCCTGATAATAATATAGTAGATATTGAGATTGAGAATATGTCATTGAGTCAATCTAATTTTCTGAAATTTCATGTATTTTCGTTAATAATTAATTAGTGATATTGATTTTCATTAATTAGTTTTTTTTAATCCATTCTTGTTTTTGTATACGCAGGCGCAGGCCGCAGGCATTGGATTAATTTAGCTACCGATTGTCTTGTGCAGCATTTTCACCATAATCACCATTGATTAGGTTAGTCAATATTTCATTTTGAATGTTTATTTAGGCAAAGTGATCAAATTGTTTAATCCATTTGATTTTCATATGTTTGATAAAATTCCAAAACCAATATTAACTAAAGAATTTGTAAAAATTTAAATTATATGTATTTGTGTTTGTAGAATTAAAAATGGATCACCATCAACCTTGTGCCAAGAAGGGAAACACATTGTTCTCTTTTTTTAAAAAGACAGACGAATCTACTACAAGTACACATTCTGTTCGAGTTGACGAATATACTACAATCCCTACCGTTCAACATCTTCCAAATTCTTCTCTTGAAACTGAACACCCTTCATCTTCAATTCCGACCATTCAACCATCTACTTGGATAGAAAGGGATCCAGGAAAAAGGAAGCATATTAGTGAACATCCGATTAATTTACAAGATGAGATTAGACGAGTATATCTACAAGCCGGGCTTATCAACCAATACTTTTGAATTATCCGAAGTCAATATTTGGAAATCAGAATCGTCGGTTTAAAAAAAAATGGTTCAGTCAATTTCGGAGGTTGGAATATTCGCCTTCAACAGATAAGGCATATTGTTTTTACTGTTTTCTATTTCTGAATGATGGTAATCCGTCCAATAGTTCAGCATTGATGACAGATGGATTTAACAATTGGAAGAGGGTAAACCAAGGAGACAAATGTGCATTTCTCACTCACAGGGGTTCGACTCCTTCATCATTCCATCATATGTGTGAGAAACGAGCTGAAGATTTAATGAGACCGTCAGGACATACTGATAAAGTGATGCACGCCATAACGAGAGAGGAAGTTCTTAAAAATCGTTTGCTGTTAAAGACTACAATTCTAAGTGTTCAGTGGCTAGCACTTCAAGATTGTGCTTTTAGAGGTCATGATGAATCTTCATCTTCATTGAACCGTGGCAATTTTATTGAAATGGTGAAGGCTTTTGCAAAAATGAATACAGAAATTGGAGAAGTTGTATTGGATAAAGCTCCTCAAAATACCAAATACACTTGTCCAAATGTTCAAAAAGAAATTTTGCACATCATGGCCAATAGAGTTAGACAAATGATCCGTGAGGAGCTTGGAGAAAGTTTCTTTCGTATTCTTGTCGATGAAGCGCAAGACGAATCTAAAAAAGAGCAAATGGCCATTATCTTGCGGTATGTAAACACTGATGATATTTTAATAGAACGCTTTTTTTCAATCAAAAGCGTAAGTGACACTACGTCCTTGAATCTGAAAAACGAGATATGTGATGTTCTTGTTCGTCACAACCTTCAAGTTCAAAAAATGAGAGGGCAAGGCTATGATGGTGCTAGTAATATGCGTGGTATGTGGAACGGACTTCAAGCATTATTTCTTAAAGAATGTCCATATGCATACTACATTCACTGTTTTGCCCACCGAGTACAACTAACATTGGTTTCTGCAGCTAAGGATGTGATTTGTATTTGGAAATTATTTTCTCATTTGGACAGTGTTGTTAATATTATCAATTCTTTTCCAAAATGTATTAATGTGTTGCAAACTGCTCAAAGAAGTGAGCTTGAGGATATGTTAGCTAGTGGAGAACGAAAATCTGGAACTGGGGCCAATCAAATTGGTAATTTGCAAAAAGCAGGCTCTACTCGTTGGAGTTCACACTATGAATCGGTAAAGAGCTTGATAGAGATGTACGCTGCAACTTGCAAGGTGCTTGAGTATCTTATTGTACATTCTCCAAATGGAAGATCTCGGGCTGAAGTTCATGGTGTTCTTGAAACCATTACAAGTTTTGAATTTGTGTTTTCCTTACATGTAATGCATAAAATTTTGGGAATCAGCGACGTTCTTTGTCAAGTTCTTCAAAAAAGATCTCAAGACATCCTGGTTGCAATCAGGTTTGTCTCTAGCACAAAAGCTATACTTCAAAAATTAAGAGAAGATGGTTGGGAAGAATTTCTTCATCAAGTAAAAATATTTTTCTCAAGAAATGATGTTGATATACCTAATCTAAATTCTTTTTACAAAATTGGTCGTTCTCGTGACAAAGTTACACTTGAGCATCATTACCACTTCAATGTCTTCAATGAAGCAATAGATTTTCAACTGATGGAGTTAAATACAAGATTTAACGAGCTATCGGTAGAACTCCTCTCTTTAACTGTTGCTTTAGATCCTCGAAATTCTTTTGAATCATTTAATGGGGATGATATTTGCTAGCTTGCAGAGAATTTTTATCCTTGTGATTTTACAGAGCAAGATATTTATTCTTTAAGATATGAGTTGCAACATTATCAGTATGATATAATTCCCGATCCTCGGTTTCAAGTGCCTTCACTTTCTGAATTATGCAAGCTCTTGGTTGCAAGTAGAAGGTCAGAGAGTTACATTATGCTGAGTAGATTGATTCGTCTTGTACTGACACTACCTGTGTCTACGGCGACTACTGAACGAGCTTTTTCGACAATGAAACATGTGAAGACAGCAATTCGTAACAGAATGGAGGATGAATTTCTTGCTGATTGTACACTCTACATTGAACGAGAATTTTCCGAACAAATAGATATAGATTCTATTATAGATGAGTTTTATGCTGTTAAAGCTCGAATGATACAACTTCAGTAGGTAATGTAGTAAATAGATTTTTTTTGTTATATGTAAAAAAAATTTGTACTTGACTTATTTTTAATTTCAGCTCGGTCCAACATGATTTTCTGGATCCGCCCCTGAACAAATACAATACTTTACAGAAACTTGCAAGAGATATCTTGGTGATTCCTATTTCTATCGTTGCTTCTGAGTCTGTATTTAGTATGAGTGTTAGATTTGTGAGTCCGCATAGAAGTAGACTTCATCTAACAACATTGGAGGCATTGATGTGTGCTCAAAACTGGTTGTGAGCTGACATTCATGGTATAAAAAATATTTTTTTAGTACTTTTTATATTTATTATTCTTGACATTCATTTCTTGTTAACTTAGTTTATTTATTGTTAGAAAACTCTCCCTCGTCATCGTTGTACGCCGGATGTTGTTCTACAATAACTCAAGAAGAAATTGAAGAAGACGTAATCTTATTTATTTCAATGTACAATGTTTAAATATTTTTACAATTATAATAATATTTAATATACGTACTTTCTTACTCATTATATAGGAATCATTGGGATCCAAGCATTTCACGATTATGCAAGAAGATGAATGAAGATTGTAGATTTCAATTTCAATTTTATGTGTTGTAGTTGTCGAATTTTGTCAATCGTGTTTTATTTGAAACAATTTGATAGTGTTAGTTGTATTGTTTGTATTTTTGTTATACAATTTGATATCTTAAAATTGGTCAATATACAATTTGATTAAAAAAAAAAAATGGGGTGGGGGTGGGGGTGGGGGTGGGGGTGGGGGTGGGGGGGCATTGGCGGGGCACTGCCCCGCGTCCTGCCCCACCCCGCCAATTGGCGGGTCTAGGGGCGGGGCGCCCCTAATGTCTCGCGGGGCGGTGAAAGGTTGACCCGCCCCATTGCCATCCCTAGACTAATCGTATAGAGCGTTCATGAATATCACGTCTCAAACTCCAAAATATGACTAACCAAACCTTCAAAATGACCAATGTAAGGAAAACTTATTTATGCTAAATCATCAAATTTTACAACATTCAATCAGTACAGTCGAAAAAGAACGGAATTTAGCATATGCATAAATAGTATGGAAGTATCGAGAAAAAGGGGTATTTCCGGTGTTCTCTATGATTTTTTTTAAAAAACTGCTTCTTGTAGAAAACCAAGAAGAGAGGAAGAAGAGTGAAAAAAAACATGTTTCTTTTAAACAGAAACAAGAAATAGAGATATAGTGAAATGTAGTAAAAATATGAAATTTATATCAATAATAAAAAGAACAATTATTGGTCACGAGTTCTTATAGCAAAAGAATATATTATATTCAATTCTTCGAGCAATTGTCATTTCCTAGCAAAAGAATTCACCATTTTCATTTCCAAGAAGAAATGGTCATTTCCTAGGCTTCTCAAAAGCCTATTATGGAATCACATGCATAAATAAGAAAAGTTGAAAAAGTTGGAATAAAGTTGAACAAGTTATTATATGAATTCAAAAAAAAAAAAAAAAAAAAAAAATCCTCGTGTAAGTTTACTATTGATTAGATGATAACAATACTTATTTAATTATTTATGGTACTAATTATGGTTACTAATATTTAATGATAACGAAAAGAAGATTCGCAGGAAGTCCTTCATTTTCATAGAAAGGCACACTACATCGTCACTTAAACAAGTTTGAAGAAGTTGCATAGATTGAATAAATTATTTCATTCCGTCCTTATATGAGTTAAAAATTAAAACTAATATCATATTCTATTTTGTTTTATATAGATTGATATTATCGTAAAAGCTATATTAATTGATTATCCATTTCTTTTTGTAATAATCATAATTAGGTTCTTAAGTATTTCACGATTAATGATAACAATACTAAATAAGGGCATATGTTTTTAAATATTGATAAATTACGCAAGCTCGGTAAAATCAATTCGTTTTAGAGTTCACAATTCACGGATTCAATAATAACGTGCGATGAGAATTGTAATTTCGGGAATATGCCTCGCATCGCGAATGACGATGTGAACACCATCATTAATCGACTTACACAACTGGTAGAAATTTAGGCTAAACAGTTGTGCCAACTGGTTAATTAAAATGGAAATAGGGATCTAGACTGTCGGTGAGCGATTCCGGCGTATCAATCCCCCAATCTTTGAAGGCTCAACAAACTTGGTTGAGGCCGAAGACTGACTTAAGACGATAGAAAGAATGCTCAATTACAGTCATGTATCCGAAGAAGAAAAAGTTAATCGTGCATCATTTATGCTCAATGGAAGTGCAAGACATTGGTGGGATACTCTCTAATGCTTGGAAAATGTGACTGAAATGACTTGGGAAAGCTAATGCTAATTGTTTCAAAATAAATACATTTTCGCCACTGCAAGAAATCAGAAAATGGTCGAGTTCATTCATCTCCGTCAGGGTCCATGTCAGTGGGGGAATATATTAAGAAGTTTGAAGATTTATCTTGGTTCGAGCAACACATGGTAACAACGAGAGCACTGAAGGTCGACCTATTTCTAGAAGGACTACGACCAGAACTAAGCTGAGACGTGTCAAGGGAATACTTTTGCCGCAATAGATGACCGAGCCCTTACAGTTAAACAAGCCGAATAGAAGATTGTGCGGGCACGAGAATTTCAGAAGCGAAATCTTAGCAACAATCAAAATAGGTACACCAAGTTCCAAAAGAAGAAGGGCTTCTATCCTGGTACAACCTCGAAACGTGGCAACGGAAGTAAAATTACAATAACTAATAAAAGAGGAAAATTTGATCAACATACCAAAATGCGCCCGATGTGTAAAAAATGTGGAAAGAATCAAGAAGGCGACCATTTCAAATGAACAAGACTCTGTTACTCTTGCGAACAACAGAGACTTATAGTAAAAGACTGTCCAGCTAGAGCAAACAAAGTCAATCCACCGGCCACAGCTAGAGTTTTTACCATGGAGGCCAACAGCAAGACGGAAAGTCCTGCTGTCATTTCAGAGGAGGTACCAATGGGAGGTAAAATAGAAATCACTCTCTTTGATTCTGGACCTACTCATTCCTTTGTATCTCATTATTTTATTTCTACCACAACATCGTCTCCACATCCTATTCATGGTGATATCCAAGTCACTATTCCGTCGGAAGGACCGCAATAGTCAAATCAAATAGTTTTTAATTCTCCAATTTAATTAAGGAGTCAACATTTCCCTGCTTACCTAATTCTCTTGGATTTGAAGTACTATGATGTCATTCTTGACATAGATTGGATGTCCAACTGCTAAGTGCTTATTGACTGCAAAATAAGAGCATACAGATTCTGAGAATGGAACCAATCTCATTTAGTGGCGACCCTTATAATTACCTTATCTCTACAACAAAAGCCAAAAAAATCTTCAACAAGGGCTATGAGACCTATTTCATTAGCCTGAAGCAAATAGGAGTTGAAAGAACATCTTCAATTGAAACCCTTCTAATAGTAAAAGACTTCTTTGATGTCTTTCCTGATGATCTTCCAGGACTTCCCCCTGACATGAAGACCTAGTCCCTGGTACGAGACCTATTGCCAAAACCCCATATTTTATGGCTCCAACTGAATTGAAAGAAATATGTCGAGCTTGTTTGGCTCAGCAAAAAGATGAGCCGACTCATCAAGGCTCGTGGCTCGTGTCCAACAATCATTTTTTATCCACTATGATAGTGGTTCGACTTCTGTTTCTTCCCTTTCCCATTCTAGGGATATACCTTTAGAATTAGCTAGATATTTCGTGCACGACATGCTAAGTATTTTAGAAAATGAAGAAAGAAAAAATATTGATATACTACGATATTGGAGACAAAATTTATGTCAATACCCAATTCTTTCAATTATGGCACGCGATCTATTAACGTCAATTCTTTTTTATTTTCAAATTCTCCAAAAAATATTCGAAGTTGAAAAAAAAAATGAGCCGAGGTCGTGGCCCGCTCGGCTCTGCTCGACTCGTTCAATCTAATAGCCAACGGGCCAAACCGAGCGCCCGTTCTAGAGATGAGTCCCTAGACGATTTGAGTAAAGTGGGCAACAGGCATTGCCACCTCTAATCCTAGATGCAAGAATTACTTGACAAGGGTTTTATACAACTTAGTTTTTTACCTTGGGGAGCTTCAGTCCTATTTGTTAAAAAGAAAGACGGGTCCATGAGGCTACATATCGATTATTAAGAACTCAATAATGTCACCATCAAGAACAAGTATCCATTACCATGGATTAATAATCTTTTTGACCAACTTCATGGAGTGGAAGTATTTTCATAGATTGACTTGAGATCAGGACGTGTGCATATCACTGCTTTTAACACCAGATATGGTCATTACGAATTTTGGGTAATGTCGTTCGGCCTGACAAACACTCCTGTGGTTTTTATGACCTGATGAATCGAGTATTCAAACTACATTTAGACAAGTTTGTCATCATATTTATAGATGGCATACTTATGTACTCCAAGACTGAGGAAGAACATGAGCAACACTTAACGATAGTACTTCACAAGTTGAAGGAGAAAAATTGTACTCCAAATTTAATAAATGCAAGTTTTGGTTGGACAAGGTAAATTTTCTATGACACGTGGTGACAGGTGACCAGTGAAGAAATATCGGTAGATCCAAGCAAAGTAGAAGCGGTCATGAATTGGCCAAGACCGACAAATGTTACCGAAATCAAAAGTTTTCTTGGACTGGCACATACTACTATCGATTTGTAGAAGGATTTTTGAAGATTGATATGTAACTTACATAGCTCACGTGAAAACACACGTCGTTCAAGTGGAATGACGAATGCGCAAGAAGCTTTTAGGAGTTGAAAAAAAGGCTAACCACTACACCAATCCTGGCCACACCCTTCGGCGTTGGGGATTCGTGATTTACAGCGATGCTTCGAGAAACGGGTTTGGGTGCGAACTCATGCAACACGGGAAGGTTATCGCCTACGCTTCTCGGCAGTTGAAGCCTTATGAGAAGAACTATCCAACCCACGATCTTGAGTTGGCATCGATAATCTTTGCTCTCAAAATTTGGAGACATTATTTGTATGGCGAGAAATGCGAAATTTTCACTGACCATAAGAGCTCGAAATATTTCTTTACTAAAAAAATCCTTAATATGAGGCATATGCGACGACTTAAGTTGGTCATGGATTATGATTACGTCATCAGTTGTTGCATGGGAAAAGAAAACGTAGTTGCTGATGCGTTAAGTCAAAAAATGGATACGAAGTCCTCAAAACTAAATGAGGAGATTTAGAAACTCAACCTAGAACTTTCGCCCCAGAAGACACTCAACTTTTGGCACTAATTGTGCAACCAACCATAAGGGTCGCATCCTAGAATGACATAAAAGTGATGAATATTATATCAAGACCAAGGAAAACAAGAACAGAGAATACACACTAAGTGCGAAATTTCAATGAATGGTGTTTTTAAATATAAAAGGAGATTGTACGTACCGAAAAATCTTGAAATTAGCTGGGAACTCTTAACTGAAGCCCATAACACTCTCTACTCAGTACACCCAGGTACAACAAAAATGTAGCACGAAATCAAAATCCCTTATTGGTGGTTTGGAATGAAAGAAGAAATTGCAAGACATGTTGAGAAATGCTTAACATGCTAGCAAGTGAAAAACTGAACATTTGAGATCAGTCGAATTGTTACAACCCTCGCCTATGCCTGAATGGAAGTGGGAAAGGATATCTATGGATTTTGTGACTAGTCTACCCCGAACTACGAAGAATCACGATGCAATCTTGGTAATCATTGATCGTCTGACTAAATCAGCACACTTTTTGCCGATTAGGATAATGTATCGGATGGAACAATTTGCTTTCTTGTACATCCAAGAAATAGTCAGGATTCATGGAGTGCATGTATCCATTATCTTCGACCGAGATTCTAGAATTCTATCCAACTTTTGGAAAAGCTTACACAAACTAATGAGGACCCGACTCTATTTCTTCATAGCTTTTCACCCCCCCAAACTAATGGCCAATATGAACAAATGATCCAAACATTGGAGGACATTCTCAGAGCATGTGTATTAGAATTTCAAGGAAGTTGAGATAAATAGCAACCTTTAATCGAATTCTCATAAAACAACATTTACCATTAGTCCATTGGAATGCCATCATTTGAGGCTTTATATTGTAGAAAGTATCGATCACCGCTACACTGGGATGAAGTAGGAGAAAAACATATTTTGGGAGTCAAAAGTGCGGTAGAATTAATAAGACGAAGACTGTTAGCAACCTAGAGCCGTCAGAAAACCTACACATATCGCCGGAGACAACCATTGGAATTTAAAGAAGACGAAAAGGTGTTCATAAAAATCTCATCAATCAAATAGATGATGAGGTTCGAGAAATAGAGAAAATTGACACCATGATATATTGGGCAATTTGAAATCGTTAAAAGAATGGGTCAAGTCTCCTATGAATTACTGCTCCATACCAATCTCAAGTGAATGCAGAACGTCTTTCATGTCTCAACACTACGAAAATATATTCTTGACCCCACACATGTATTAATGGAAGCACCTACTAACCTAGAGCCGAATCTCACGATAGAAGAAAAGCCTGTCAAGATTTTTAGCACAAAATGCGAAAATATTACGAAATAAGGAGATTCCAAATTTAAAGTGTTATGGAGAAGCGACGTAATTAAATAAGCAACTTGGGAACGAAAAGATGAAATGAAAAGAAAATTTTGAGATGTTCAAGTAAATTTCGGGGACGAAATTTTTACAAGGGAGGTGGTGATTGTAACATACCGAAAAAAATGGTTATAAAGTAATAATTAACAATTTACCAATAATAATAATAATAGGGTAATAAATAAGTTAAGAAATGAATATGAAATTAAAATAAATAAAATTTTAACATAACAATAATAATAATAACAACAACAACAACAACAACAACAACAACAACAACATATGAAAAATGACGTAGATGGGAGATTTCGATTCAAGCATTAGGTAGAGAGCTAGGAGTAGCATTTAGGGTGAGTTTTGAACCAATCGAAATTCACCAAAATTTTCTGTATTTAATAGGTTATTCGTGGACCAATAAGAATTTACCAGATTTTTACTGCAATTAATGTGTGATAATTAATCATGAGATTATAGATAATAATCCAGCTGATAGTATAAATACCTTGAGTTCCATCGAGTTACATATATCACTTTCAAAACACTATTAAATGCTACGCACTCTACACACTGCTAAATACACTATATCAATTTATTATTGAGAATAAAGAGAAGTTTAAGTAAGTGACTTATTATTGAGAATAAAGAGAAGTTTAAGTAAGTGACGGGGACCATTTTCTGTAGAAGAAGAAAAAGAAGGGATAAAAAAACATAATAGGCCAGTGCTCACATGGAGCGCCCTGGGGCGCCCCAGTCCCATTTATTTGCCGCTCATTTTTATTGCTTTTTCTTTAGTTCACAAGAAATTTACACGTTAAATAATTTTTACAGATAAATCTACTTAAGGTGAGTGGAGACATGACGAGATGATGAATAAAGAATAAATTTAGCTGAGCAAAAAAATTTGTTCGTGTTTTATGAAGATGGAAGTGTTTTTTTAGAAATACTCTATTATGTTCTGATTCTTTTTATGTCCAATAATATTTTAATTTTTGATGTATCTTGCTCACCATATTATATATTGATTATTGTATGAAAATTGGTACGCCATATTATAGAGACGGCCATAATGTTTATTGATGATTGATAATGAAATAAGGAGAATTTATTGACATTGGGCACGAAATATAACTTATTGTGCATAAGTAACTGATTTGCTCAATTAAATTGCATTATGGATTGAGTTATGATTTGGCCATAAAACCAACAAAAAGATTGAATTTATTGGCCCGAAAGTAAAAACATGACTCAAATGGCGTACTAAGAAATGTTTATTTCATGCTTCACTCACTAAAGTGTTGTTCACGTATGTTTTATCTAGTTTGTTTTAGGTAATTATGGAACGCGAGTACGTGACAATAACAGAAGAGGGGTGGAAAATATTCTCAAATCGATTTGAAATATGTTGGGTCATAAGTGAGCATGTGTGGTCTTATCCAGTTGATCTACCTAGATACTTCACATGAGAAATGTCTACAATTTTGTACTGATATTTACAACTCTCACACGTTTCTTCTAAAAAGATTGCATGTCGACTACGAATATAAGAATGAATATTGGTATATATTATATATATTAGTTTGAAAGAAATATTTTGGTACCACATATTTGTATACATATAAATATCAGACGCTGGTATAAAATGTAAGGCTATGTCTAATATTTAATGTTGTATTGATAATATGGTTGTAGACTGCTTTTGGAAATGACTATTAAATATAGAGTAATTATATCTACACTACATTATTTGTTAATCACACAACATTTTAATTGTAATAAAAGTTTCTAATTATTGCTTATTTTTGTATTTATATTCCTATTTTTTTTTATCACATTCTTATTATCAACCTATTAATCTACATATTTTATCTTTGTTTTTGATGATGATTTTTCCAAAAAACTTAATTATGAAGGCGAAAAAAGATTTTTCTGTCTTTCGTATTTTTAAATAGACAAAATAAATAACAAATATAAAAGTTTGACAAAATATTATTCTCCTATTTCAATGCACATTAGTAGAATATTTGGATGAAAATTGTTCTCAACAACAAGATGTGAAAATTAATTCAAAGTTAATGATAAAAATATTATAAAAAAAGTTAGAGACATAAGTGCCAAAATATCAAATGTTGTGGGACTTTCGTTACAACTAAAACGTGGTTTAGACAATGAAAACAAAGATTAATCTTTAATAATGTTTTTGTCATTTGACTTTTTCATTGCAATTATTCGAATTTATTATATAACTCACTAGAAAATGATTGCTTATTTATTTATGCTCACCTACATGAGTAATAAATGTTCCATTTAAACCAATGAAAGACATCAAATTGGAACTTCACAAACCCCACCCCCCCCCCCCCCCCACACACACACAAAGGTATTTAAATTGTCTAATTTAATTTAATTTGGACTTAAGTCGCCAATTTTCGAAACTTGTGGTCCGATACAAAAATAAATACTCCCTCCGTCCCACAAAAATAGACCCATTTCTTTTTTCACACAGATTAAGAAAACATATTTAATGTAATTGAAATTATAAATTTTTCATAAATTTTTCTTATTATACCCTCATTTAATATTAGTCATTCATGAATCTAATAAATTTAAATACTTGTTTTTTGTTGATAACAATGTAAATTAAATAAGGGCATATTAGAAAAATAAAAATTTTAATGCACTATCTATAAAGTAAGTGGTCTATAATTTAAGACAGATAAATAAGGAAAACGAGTCTATTTTTGTGGGACGGAGGGAGTAACACTTATTTCATGTAAATAATAATTTTAATTGGATAAATGGTTATTCAAACAAAATCTAGAAGTAGTACTAATCTTTGAATATTGTAATAAGGGAACGACTTTCATAACCTTCTTTATAAAGTCATGAGTTTGGGATTTAAGTATTAACTTTAGGTGGAGCTTTTTTTCAAAAAAAACATGAAATAAAGTTATGAGGAAGTAACTCAAAATAAGTGACTATTTTAAAATTAAACTTTTCAACTATTTTATAATATGAAATGAAATTTTTAAGCTAATAATGGACAATTATCTACAAAATTATGGGTAGTCAATAATAATAATTAAGTAATAAAAGTTTTCAATAATTAAAGATTATGAATCACTTCACATTTCTCCCCCTCCGATTGTTTTGGTGCGGTGCGGTGCGGTGTGAGGCAGGGCAAATGAACCCTTTTTTTCTTTTTTCTTTTTAAA
The DNA here is from genome assembly GCA_030279155.1 of Forsythia viridissima. NCBI lineage: Eukaryota > Viridiplantae > Streptophyta > Magnoliopsida > Lamiales > Oleaceae > Forsythia > Forsythia viridissima. The sequence goes on along the minus strand of CM059036.1, from coordinate 34,370,248 downwards.
ATTGTTTTAAATAATAGAATGTGAAGAAACTATTTTGTCATTGTTAAATTTAGATCATGAGCTTAATTTTTTGTCAATTAACGAACTTCTAAACGAAATCTGTCAAGACTCTAAAAGTCCTTTCGGTGAATATAATTAGAAGGTTTGAAACTTGAAAATACATTTTTTATTATTTTAAGTGAAAATATTTTGAAAAATAAAATAAAATATTTAAGATTCATTTGTACTTTTGAAAAAATTCCCCAATTTTAATTTTTTATTATGTTTTCTTTTTTCTGTTATTTTAATTTATTTAAGATAAGGACAAAATCGCCAAAAATGACTATTTGAGAACCATCTGTACAAATAAATGAAAAGATGTGGACAATATCTGCAAATAAAATTGAACGAAGATGATATTGTTATAAAGTTTAAAGATCGAAAACTTTGGGTGTAATTTATCTTACTTTTTATTACAAAGTCATTGTCTTGCACATATAACATGTTGTCTTACCATATGTTACTTTTTACTAAAAAAATTAGCGTGTGTTATAAAAAAAAATGTTAACATTTTACACGGGTAGCATGTCGTGCGACTCCCTAACCCAACCCAGACATCCACCCAACCAAACTCTAACTCCACTCCTCATTGCTAGCAACGTCGTCAGCTATTGTCGCCGGCTTGCCACTCACCACCACTACCGCCAGTAACCAAGCTAACTCCGACGATCATCACTCATATGTCAACTTTCAAAAGCTACCATTATCTTCTGCATCATCAATTTGAAATTTAAGTTCGAAAACTCGACAACGATTTGGAAGATGGAGGCGGAGTTTATGATGGCAACGGTGATTAGTAACAGGCGGAAATTAAATTACAAGAACATAATTTGGGAAGATATATGGTTGAATATTGATGGAAGAACCCAACACTTCCCCCAAAGGGATGGAAGGGATCTCTGATTCATGAAAGCATATTCTTTCAATGTGATTTTGCATAAATATTGCGAAGGAAAAGAGTGGATGGAACTGGAAAGAATGACTAATTAATTTGTGTAAACATTATCAAGGATTTGGTTAAAAGGTTGTCTCTCTCATTAACCATAAAAAGATGAGAAAAAAATTAGGAGCTCTACCTTTTTTACATTAATTTTTTGAAATATACTGATTTTGATTTTTTTTTTATTCATTAATACTGGTTATCATACATATTTACTATAAATTTAAAATATATTATTTCTTATTTAACATATTATTAAAATCTATTAAAACTGAAAATTGCCAACTTTTAATAACCAAAATATATCTTCTATATTTGGTAGAGTAAATTTAGAATTTCAAAACACTTCATTAATAATCTTCCAACATAAAAAATAAAAAAAATAAAAAGAAATTTTTTGATTCTCACAGCAACCTTCTATAGGCGATTTTCACTACTTTCATCTAATACATTCGATTTTCAGAACATAAATTGAGTGGTGAGTAATATTATCTATTTTATTTTTTATTTTTTGTGATTTTATGGTCACTACTCAATATTGCTAATTTTTGGAGAATGGGAACAAACATAATCTCTGGTTTTGAAAACAAAACGAAGCCAAATCTGTAGGTTCTTATTTTTCTTGTTGATTCAAATTTCAGATTCCTCGATATTTATTGTTTATTCAAGTTCTCTGATTCTTTGGTTTTATTTCCCTAATTTTGAAATATATATTGTTGAAACATACTCTTTCAAGTCATTTTGTGTCATCACATATATTGGTAGTGGATTTTGTGACTGAAAGTTGTAGCAACTTCATGATCGTCAATGTGGTTAACAACTCGGTCTCCAGTTGTGCAGTCTTTATTCGTTTTTGGTGCATTGTTTTTCAAAGAAAGGCATTAAAAGCCAACTCAGTATATTCGTTCCTGTTACATTGTGGTTCCTAAAAAGGTAAGAAATGTCAAATCCTACCCTTCCGCCATACGATGCAAATTTGGCACGACGGCTTTTTTAACGACCAACAACCAGTCACTCCGAATCATCAGAACTGATAACCGCCCACAGCAAGTCCTCTCCTGATAGAAAGGTCCTCTTAATTCTCTAATGCCCACACCAGAAATGGACAGAACTTCTCTTGTACTAGAAAACAGTCTTCTCAATGACACAAGATATGGACCAAACTCCTCTCGTACTAGGATAATGCTCTAATACCCACACCAGACATGCAGATATGAACAGGATGTTCTCACATACCGCTTGAGGAACTACTTATGCAACCACAGAATGGTTTTCCAATTTACACAGTATGTCCAAATGGACAAAGACTTCAAGATGGACATCAGAAGTAACAAGCTATAGCTTAATATGTTCTATTTAATCTTACAGTTGTCATTTATGGAAGTACGAAACAAAAGCTTCAATGTCATGCAAAAAAATATTGTCACGCAACGAAAAATTGTTTAATGCATATCTATTCATTGCCACTGAAACGGATGGGCTATAAGAGAAAAACAAAGATCTAATTTTTTTTAAAATTTTATACGTATGCTCTTGGACAGGGCAAACAAGCTATCAAATGCAATGTGTTGGGATAATACTAAGTTACCACAGGCAATTTCTCGATTACAGCAGAAACGATGCGTTTCAGTGTTCCCTGCATAAACGGAAAGGACTTTAGTAAGATTGAACCTAAGGAAAGTTTGCACAATTGTTCCTCGATTTTTGACGAGTACCAAGTTGGTCCACAATCTTTAGAAAAGTAAAAGTTATTCTTTGACCTTTCATTATACTCACAAGCAGTCCTCAATGGCCGGCAAATGTCCAAATATCTGTTAAATCGTTACGTGGCCCTCATTCTCAAACTTTATGAAGTTAGATTTTGCTCCCAACTTGGGTAGGTGCTTAGGAATTTGAAGTGAAACATGTTTCTATAAGATTTAATAGATATTTGGGCACTCAATGTCGTTGGAACTGATTGTACAACTATAATTGAAGGTCGGGGACCAACTTGCTACTTGGGCAATAAGTGAGGACCATGCTGCAATTTTCCAAAAAATAAATGAAGGTATGAAGTAGTACCACAGAGTGATCCCTGAGGCCAAGAGACAGTACTAATCCTTTGGAATATCCAGAGGCACTACGAATGCAACAGAGAACGTTAGAATGTTGTAAATTTGATAAGCAGTTGATCTGACAAAACTTAGGAAACCGTTTGTGTAGCAGAATCGAATTGAAATATACCTTATTTGTTCGATCAATTGTCGAGCACATGCAACCAGCATTGGCTACACATGATCATCTAGTAAATCAGTTCATGCTTTTCTATTGACAAGTCCTTGAAGCTCATGGTATGGCAAAAAGACTAGACTGACTGAAAACTCATAGAGCTTACCTCGTCACGTTTACCAAATGTTACAGAAACATTGAAAGTCGGATGAATTGACACCCCTTCCTCTTTCCTGAGAATAAAAAACACAACTCTTAATGCCATGTTTATTGTTTGTTATACAACACTGGATTGGACTTGGCATGTTTGGGTGTGCTTTTTCAAACTTATAAACTAGTCAAGCATCATTTTTATCCACACATTCCGTAGGACCACTAAATTTTATTCATTTTTTATCCACGTATTCCGTAGGACCTACTGCTTATAATCTACAAAAAAAATTTACCAAACAAGAACTTAGACAGTACAATAGACAAAATTTTAACTTTTTTCCTTCCTTTAACTATCAGACCTAAACGTGCTATAAAAGTCTTGTCAGGCATATTTGTTAATAATAAAAACACGGGACTCATTTTCAACACTCAATATTTCAAAATTTATTACTTCTCAAATGTAATAAAAGTTTACAAGCCCAAACTTCTCAAATTCATCTTTAGATAGCAACAAATTAAGAACATACTCGCCGTCAACTTGTAAGATGTCATGCCTTAATTCACTTGGGATTTGTCATGACGAACATTAACAGACAATGTGGTGACTGTAGTCCAATGGAGAAACTCAGAGATTTAGATACATACAAGGGTTAAAATAAGGTCCAGTTAGCATGCTATTGGGCTCACACCAGACGGTGGATGAAGGAAAAATGCACTTGTGTTTGCTTTCCTTAAATAAAGACTATGGGCACAGAAACTGGATTATAAGCATATATTTGATCACCCATCAGACTGATGTAACATATTGACCTCACATTAGCTAAACGCACTGGATTATAAGCATATATTTGATCACCCATTAGACTGATGTAACATATTGACCTCACAATAGCTAAATGCACGAAACTGTTTGATCATTTAGATCATAATCAGATCCGAAGGAAAAAAAGACATTAATGTTTTTGAACTACTGTTTTCAGATATGACTTCAGGGAAACAAACACAATCTTCTAACATTATTACTTCATTAGCAGCACTGGACTGTGCAACTCCTTCGCAGCAAAGGGTGACACGGAAGATTTGAACACAATGGAAGATCAAAATAAGCATCTAATTTAGTTAGCGATGAAAAAGCGGTTACACGTGGGTAAAATCCCGTAATTGTACATGGTACAATCTTAAGGTGCTGATATACCATTACCTAATTGAAGAAGATGTTTCCTATAATTCTAAAGTTTGGCAATCTCTGCTAATCACGTATTGGAAGTATCTTGTAAGGTTAAGAGCCCGCCCTTGAATTTTCTTGGGGCATCTGCCCAATTTCCGTCACCCACCCAATCGATCAAAAAAATGATTTAAAGAAAGTCTGTAAAACTAGTTTTTCAACTTAATGGTTGTAATGTCTGCTCCCAAATTAGATATCGTGCTCGTTCACTTTTTTGCCAAGTTAAAGAGTACATGGTGAACATGGCAGCCACTATCATTTTCCTCTCTTCCTAAGTACTAATAGAGAAAGAATCTCAAAAGTTGTAAACAGATAAAAACTAATGTGGGAAATTGAAGATACATGCTCTATATGCAAATGAACGGTCATAGTTTTAGAAATTTTCTTTCTATTTTCTTAATACAAACATCAAATGCCCCAAATGACCAATGCACTAATTGAAAATTCTCTAGGGAACCATGGTCTCCTTTATAGGTCTTAAGGGCAGAGATTTAAGAGTGCACAGCCATGGAACATATCCTATTCAGTTCAGGTTGTCAGACTATGGCCTCCCTTGATCCATAAATATATTTTTTCAAATCTTGCTCTAAAATTTCTTCCCAATTTTGGTCCCTAATCTTGATGTGAGAACGAAACCTAGAATGTTGCCCTTTCTATTGTCCTTTATCTATTTTCCTTTCCTTTGAGATAAGTCCGGTAACAGTACTTAGTTTTGTTTCATAAAACTCCATATTTTTTCATTGAGACCCCTACGAAATCGAGGTAAAAGTTCACCACATCCAGGCAAGGAAGCTAGTAAACAGAACACTTAATCCTTGATGTTGATAAATTAGAACTATATCAACATCCAAATTTGCCATCTCGACCGATTTGACCAATATTATTTTCTCCTTTGCCATATAAAATATCAAACATAAACAATCATTAAGTTCCAACATCATACCATCTAGTCTAATGAATGGAAGAGTGTGTTCACCTGGCATGCAATATTGTCCCCATGCTTCCAATTTGCGTCACAATTACCTTAAACAGTTTTAAGAAGTCAGAACTGCTCGTAAACATAGATATACTTCAAAAATACAAAGCAGGGTCAGAAACTCACAAGGAAATGATCCTCATAACTGCTAATGATAATCTCTGTTTTATTCCCCTGCCATGAAAAGAGCAAACTAATGAACCTAACAGGAGAGATCGGAAATCCCAGGTGTTCAAATTCAAAACAAAATCCAAAGTTGGAAAGTTGCAACCAATCAAATAAACGCAGGTAAAGAAAAAGACAAAATTACTGCAGCTTCAACTTCAGCTTAAGGCAGATGACTTTGAGTTATTTTGGATAAAAAAATATACTTGACAATGTATGCGAACAGGCAGTGGGAAAATTTGATTGTCCTTTATTCAATCTTAAAAAATTTCACTCCAATTTAAATTCCTACGAGTATTAGGGATTTAATAATCAGAAAATAACTTGCCTCGATATCGAGAGATAGACTGGAGTGGCGTACGGGGAAAGTTGGAACTGAAATATCCATTGCTCTACAATTAGGGTTTCTAGGATTAATATCGGAAGAGAATGGAAGAAGAAGTTTGGAGCAAGGGGAAATTTCTGAAAAGCCTGTTTTTATACAGTAACAGACTCATTTTCTAATTTTTTATTTAACAGATTCATGATAAAAGCAACGTTTTACAGATACGCCCAAGTATCAATTTGGAAAAGAAAAAAAGGTGTCAATGATCGAATTGGAGGTCGAGCTTACGGTAAAACAATTAAGATAAAAATAAAAATAAAAATAAAAATATAATCGAGGTGAACTAAGGGGCAGGGTTGGACTTTAAATTTGCTACATCTGAGTCGAACTTTAAAAGTTGAGCCCTCAAATTTGTAGTGTGTATTAAAAAAAAAATTATAAAATTTTTTCAAAATTAAATCATATACTCAAATCATAATAATAAAACGACAAAAAAAATTTAATAGACAAAATATTTTACTATCCGCCTTACAGTTTTGGAGGCAAAAGTATCAATTAAGTTTGCATAATCAAGTTGTTCAACTTTTTTTTTTTTCAATTGATAACATAGCCAATCTGTTCGATCTTTCTTGTGACATGGTTGATCGAAGATAATTCTTCATCAACTTCAACTTGGAGAAATCGAAAGTTAAAAATACCAAGAACAACTGTTTATATCAATTAAGTCTGAAAATTTTGAAAATAAGGAAAGCAATAAATGATTATAACATAGTGAATGAATCAATACAAATGGCTAAGCAATGCATTACCAATTTATCGTGGTTCCGTGGATTGCCTCTGCTTCAAGATGGAATTTTTTATTGTATTTTTTTTTATCATTATATGGGTTTCCTTCTTGCCGTCGATTGTGTCCTCAAAGTTTGCGTTGCAGGAGGTTTTGGGGTTGGATTTTGATAGAGTTTTTTAATTGGGTAACTGAGTTGATTTTTTAATTGGGTAGTTTTTAAAATTGGATGTATGCTTGGACTCTTGAAGCCTATGTTTTTAAATAACAAAACAAAGAAAAAACTATAACATAATTTTTTATTTATGGGCCCCTAAAATTTTTGGGCCTGAGACAATCGCCTCTTGAACCTCATATAAAGTCCGGTCTTGCTAAGGGGGGTGTCAATTTGGCCAAACGAGTCGTGAGTTCGATGGCTCGGCCTATGTTGACTCAACTCATGATGAATTCGAGTTCATTTAAGAACGAATCTACAAAAAAATTCCTTGCTTGGCTCGTGGCCTGAACAAACGAGCCGTCTCATGTAATGGCTCGAGGTTGGTGGGCCGCCAAGGGATTCAAGGGCCATTTGAAGCTCAACGGTTACAAATGTAACTGTTTTGGTCCCCCCAAATTTTGTTTTTTTAAAAAAGTAGTCAGATTTTTACTCCTATATAAATTCCCTCCACTTCATTTTTTTATACAATTCTTAATATACTCAATTTTAAAGTATTATATTCCCCATATTAGCTCATTTGTGCAATCTATATTTTATTGTCTTGAAATTTGTTTATTTGAGCTATTTTGTCTAATTCTAGTATAGAATATTGTCTTTATTCTACATTTCTACTACATTTCTTTTATTCTAAATGGATTACATTATATGAACCGGTCACCAAATAGATGATAATTCTAGTGATCTCAATGATATTCCGATTCTTTTCGATTTTTGGTGATAATTAAGGAATTACGAATCCAATTGATTTTGAAGATTTTGAAACAGAGACCAATACAACAATCGGTTCGAACACTACACGACAAGCCAAAAAACAAAAGACAAAGTGTTGGGTTCAATTTACATTTTGGTAGTGCTGGACTTATTTTTTAAGTGCTGATAAGTTATGGGTCATATAAAATGTGTGGTTAATAAGTTATGGATCCTACGAAATGTGTAAATAAAAAATATATTTGACCAGCTTAAATTATAATTTAAGTTTAGCCAAACATGAGCTTAATGTTGAGTGGTACAGTAGCAGACAAACAGACAGTCAGAGTACAAAACAATATGTGAATACTGCAAAAGAAAGTTCTCGTGGCAAAAGAGTTGGGGTACGACCAATCTGAATAGACACTACCCAAGTGTCTACTCAAACATGGAGGATTAGATACTAATCAGGCGCAACTCTAATTTGGATCTTCCAATGCAACTTTCAGTTATAGTTAAAATCTAAATAACTAGGTGTATTCACAAGACAACATGCGGCGCAAAGGCATGACAATGTTAATAGCAAGTGGTGAGATTCCGCTTGGCTTGGTAGAAAACATTCACTTCACCAACTTCATACAGAAGTGTCTCCAACTCAAGTAAAACTTATAATGTATAAACACTTTTCGTTCAGACACTATTACTTTATACAAGAAAAAAAAGAATATTTAATACATAATTTAAATAGAAATTCTGGAGTTTTTTTATTTACTTCGGACTTATGGTTTGGTAATAAACATAAATGATACATATAGCTATTACTACACACTTTATAGATAAACAAATCAATCATGCATAAAAAGATTATTGCATTCAAAATAATTGACTATTCTCACAATAGAAATATTGTTTTTAATAATTTAATGAGTATTATTCAAGAATTTAATTGCAAAAATAAAATATGCATTTTTACTTCGACAATGATGCACCCAGCAATATAGTAATAAAAAAAATTAGTGAATCAATTAAATTTCGATTTTAGTCGCATATTATTTCATATTTGTTGTGTGTGTAATATTTTTAATTTAATTGTCAAAGACCGACTAAAATTCTTAAACCAATAATTTAAAAAATTAGGTATACTCTAAATTTTATTACGATCTCACCCACCAGAAAAAAAGTATTCGGTCTATGTGCAAAAAATTCACTTGCAATAAAAATATTCTTCACGAATGTAGGCCATATATGAAACTTTACTTATCTTATGCTTCAATTATGTGAAAGTTATGAACATTGCATCACTACATATTATAATGGGCAAAACTCACATTATCCAGAGTATGATTTGCAATCAAATGATTGAAAAATTTCATCCCAAGTGAGAAAATTTGTGGAAGTTTTTTTTTAACGGCACAAATGCATGTTCAAATGTATATTATTCGATCAGTTCATTAGTCTTCAACTATTTTTATTACATTGCTAATAATTTTAATAAATATAAAAAAAATGATTTTTTATTTTAATATTATAGTAGCCATGGAGGCTAAGTACTTAAGTTTAAGAAATATTAGAAAAAATTGTCTGTGTTGTTTTTGTTATCGTCTATAATAGATGCTAGATTAAATTCAGAGGGTACAGAACATACAGTCGGTAATTTCAAATAAATTAATTTATGGGATCCACTAATGTACGATAATCTAAAAAAAATTGTGTGAGATAACGATTTATGAAGTTATCTCTATTCAGTTATTGATAGGCGCAATTTTAGTATACATGTTAGTCGCTTATCTTATTTTTTTTATTAATTATTTATTGATAAAAGTACTAATTAATGTCTTATTTGAATTATGACATATTGTGAATAATTATGAAGATTTCAGGACTAAGATGGAAGCTTTTGAAGTATTGGGCTCAAACATAAAACTTTGGAGCAAAAAAGATTGAACCCGTAATTAAAACTTGAAGTGGGACCAAATTGTACAACTATTGAAACTTCGAGGACTAGCAATGCAAAATTGGAATTGCTAACCAATTTTGCCAAAAATGATTACTATTTGCCGCGCGGTTTTACTGCGGCAATTGATTAAAAATGGTTGTTCGCGTTTGTGGCCCATTTGGGTATTTTTTTTTTTTTTTGTCTATTTTTAATTTTATGTCGGAGGTCTTTTCTATTTTTTCACGTAGAAGAGTTTTAAAATTTATAAAACATTATATAAAGACCAAATTAAGATCGAAAAAAATAGAGGAAGACAGCTAGAAACAAGTTAAAAGAATTACGTGTCGAAGAAGAGTTTTTGAAAGATTTATTTTCTTTCAATCCATGACTAGTTCTATCAAATCTTTTGCTTTTAATTTAATTATGTTCTTCTAATTTTCTTGAGTCAAAGCAGACGATGAAACTTTGTTTAAACGAAATGATTATTTTGTTATATTTTTAATTCCGTTTTTGGGCTTTAACTTTCATGGTTCGTTCTTGTTGGATTAATTAAATAAAATCTATTTTATTTTAAATATCATGTATTCTTGATAGTTATAAATTAATTTAATTAATTCGTGCTTGATGCTTAAACGTGTTCTATTAATTTCTTTTGATTTTTCGTTATCTTATTATCAATTTGGGATACAAAGAATGCTTAGAAAACTTTTGATTCTTTTTTTTTTTTTTTAATTGAGTTTGAAACGAAAAACGCTTAAGTAATTTAAGATTGAAGCAAAGGAGAGCCGATATTAGATTTTCTTCTTTTGGATTTAATTGATAAATATTTTAAAACTACAACAGATTGATTTCGAGTTGTCGTTTGTTTTTTAGAATTAATCAACAATTGGATAATTGCTAAGTTAAACAATTGCGGATTCTAAAACTTTGGTACTTTAAACAACTTGAATATTCAACTTAATTGTTTTAGCATAATTAATTAGTCTTTAGGTTAAATTATTTCAACTAAACTCCTTTCGAACCAACTAGCTAAGAATAATAGTTAATTCGGATTAAATTAGACTTTTTTCATTGCAGTATCTTTGGGATCGACCTCGTTGCTACTTTTCTATATTTCAATAGATTTGTGCGCTTGCGAGTTATTTAAAATTTGACATCAAATTTTTGTCGTCGTTGCCGGTGACTACATCTGAAAGTTAATTTAGTCTTAGTTAATTTTATTCTTAACTAGTTATAATTTATGATTTTATTTTAAAAAAAACACATAAATATATTTATAGTGCATGCTTGGTCGTAGATCTCTAGATATTAAGCTAGAATCTCTAAATAGTGAAATTGAAAGAATTTTTCACCAACGAAAATGAGCTAGCACTTTAAATAAAATTGAAGAAACTGAAGTAATAATCGCTATGGGTGATGAAATTGAGAGACCTTTTAGAGACTATTTTAGTCCGTTAGCTAATTTCAGCACCTCATGCATACAATGCCCACAAATAGCTGCTAGGAATTTTGAGCTAAAATCGAGCGTGCTTAATTGTCTTCCATCTTTCTATGGTTTAGATAGTGAAGAACCTTATAATTATCTGACAGGTTTCTATGTTGTATGTGAGACGTTTAAATATGAGAATGTTTCTCCTTATAATGTTAAACTTCGTTTCTGTTTTCTCTGAAAGATAAATCTAGATCATGGTTTAATACGTTATCAGCCAATAATATTACATCTTGAGAACAAATGGTTGCTAAATTTTTGAATAAATATTTTCCTGTTTATAAGACTAATGCTATTCGCAGAGAAATTTCAGAGTTTGTGTAGAAAGACGAAAAACCATTATACGAAACTTGGGAGAGATTTAATGGGCTCTTTATGAAATGTCTACATCACGGCTATGAAAAATAGCACTTATGCCAATATTTTTTGAAGGGCTTACTATCACATATTCAAGAGTGGTTGATGGCCACAAGTGGTAGAGAGCTTATGTAAAAAAATGCAATGAAAATTTGGAACTTCTTTCAAAAACAGGCTGAAAATTCACAACAGCGAAGTCGATCTTCTCGATTAAACTAAAGAAAAGAAGAATCTATGAGATTTGAAGCAGTGAACCTTGCTCAGAAATCAAAGAAGATACAGGCATGGTATAAGATATTTCCTGCCAGTTAACCTCGTTGACAGCCAATAATTATGTTGAGTCAGATACATGTTCTAATCAAGTGAATGCACTCAAAATGATGATGAAACCACTTTACAATCCTTATTCCAACATAATAACACAGGATGGAGAGACCAAGACCCTCGGCAAAATACCAAACAATTCAATCAAAAAATTTCACAGCCAAAACCATTGAAGAGGCAATTCAAAAATTGACAAAAGCTACATTAGAGCACCAAAATCACACCATTATCGAGTTTAAGAATGAAGTTCGAACTAGCCAAAACTCACAGGCCCAATCCATTTCTAATATAGAAAATATGATGGGACAATTGGCTTCATCAATCCAACAGTTGACAACAACCATTAAGAATGGAAAGTTTCCTAGTCAGCTACTTCCTCACCCTAAAGGAGTATACAATATTAGGACTAATTCAAGCAACCAACAGGAGGAGGCTAAATCAATTATGACTTTGAGACGCGACAAATTGTTTGACAACCAAGTGAAAATTCTAAAAAGAAATACATCTCAACCAGTTTCTCTAGTTAATGCACCAACTGATGATTCAGTTCAAGAAGCTCCCAAAGAAAACAATGAGTCATCTTACATTCTAAAAGCCCAATTTCCTCAGAGGCTAACAAAAGTGAAGAAAGGTAGTAAGATCAATGATATCATGGAAATCTTCAAGCAGGTAAGTATAAATATCTCTCTACTTGATGCTATTAAGCGAGTTCCTGCCTGTGCTAAGTTCTTGAAGGATTTATGTATGAAAAAGAGACAATTACATGTGCGCAAAAAGGGCTTTTTAACTGAATAGGTTAGCTTTATAATTCAAAGCAACACCCCTCCAAAATTTAAAGACCTAGGTTGTCCTATTATCTCATGCATCATAGGAAATCATAACATTGAGAAGACTTTGCTAGATTTGGGAGCTAGTGTTAATCTTTTTCCTTACTCTGTGTATATACAACTTGGACTAGACGAGTTAAAACCAACATTTGTGATTTTACAACTTGCTGATAGATTTGTGAAAGTCTCCCGTAGAATTGTAGATTATGTTTTGATACAGGTTGACAAGTTTTATTTTTCTGTTGATTTTATTGTACTGGATACTCAACTGGTACGAGACTCTACAAAATACATTCCTATAATTTTTTATCATCCTTTTCTAGAAACATCTAATGCTATTATTAATTGTAGGAATAGAGTTATACATCTATCTTTTGGTAACATGACAATATAATTGAATGTTTTTAATGTCAACAAGCAACCATATGACAATGAGGACGTTACTGATGTTGATATGATAGAAGCATTAGTTGATGATTCTTTTGCTTCTATTAATTGTGATGACGCTTTAAAGATGTGCTTAACTCATTTTGGTTCATATTTTGATGTTGATAGTGCCATAAATGAAGTGAATTTCTTGCTTGAGTCAGCACATGTCATGGATACAACTAAGTGAAAGCAAAAAATTGAGCCACTTCCAACAAGTGAGAAGAAGAACATCCTATCTTTTCAACAATCACCAAAATTAAAGCTTATAGCATTGTCTGACACTTTGCAATATGTATTCTTGGAAGAGGCAAATACTTTACCAGTAATTATCTCTTCTTTTCTTGATGATGCGCAAAAAACTAAGTTGTTAAGTATTTTGACTAAACATAAAGAGGTACTAGGATGGACCATTGCTGATATCATAGGTATAAATCCAGTAGATTGTATGCATCATATTTATCTTGAGAAAAATTCTAGGTCTACTAGAGAGATGTAACATATGTTAAATCCTAACATGAAAGATGTTGTAAGAATTGAAGTGCTTAAATTGTTAGATGCTGGGATTATTTATCTTATTTCTGATAGCACGTGGGTAAGTCCAATACATGTTGTCCCAAAAAAATTAGGTATCACAGTAGTTACTAATACAAACAATGAATTGGTTCCAACTAGAATAACTACAGGTTGTCTTGTTTGCATTGATTACAGAAAATTAAATTCACTCATTAGAAAAGATCACTTTTCTCTTCCATTCATTGATCAAATGCTTGATAGGCTTGCTGGTCATGATTATTATTGTTTTTTAGATGATTATTCTGGCTATAACCAAATTCCCATAACTCCATGATCTACTTTCACTTATCCTTTTGGAACATTTGCGTATAGATGAATGCCATTTGGTTTGTGTAACGCACATGCTACTTTTCAAATATGTATGCTTAGTATTTTTTTGACATGGTTGAGAGGTTTCTTGAAGTGTTTATGGATGATTTTTTTGAATATAGAGATTCGTTTGATGAATGTTTGCTCCATCTAACTTTAGTTTTGTAGAGATGCGAGGAAAAGAACTTAGTTTTAAATTGAGAAAAATGTCACTTTATGGTGAAACAAGGTGTTGTTCTTGGTCACATTATCTCTAGTAGTGGTATTGAAGTTGACAAAGTCGAAGTGGATTTTATTTCCAATCTTCCACCTCTAAAATCAGTGAAAGAAGTAAGAACTTTCCTTGGGCATGCTGATTTTTATAGAAGATTCATTCAAAATTTTAGTAAAATCTCTAGACCCCTTATGCAATTTACTCGTTAAGGCTGCACCTTTGGTCTTCAATAATTCTTGTTTAGAAGCGTTTGAAAGACTTAAAAAATTGTTGACCACTGCACCTATCATTCGACCACATGAATGGAATTTACCTTTTGAACTCATGTGTGATGCATCTGATTATGGTATATGAGCAGTTTTAGGACATAAATTAGATCGGTTGCCTTCTATTATTTACTGTGCTAGTAGGACTCTTAACGACGCACAATTGAATTATTTTACTACGGAAAAAGAAATGTTAGCAGTTGTATTTGTTTTAGATAAATTTTTATCATATCTTGTAGGGTGTAAAGTAATTATTTTTTCTGACCATGCTACCCTCAAATATCTTCTCACTAAGAAATATGCTAAACCAAGGTTGATTCGGTGGATTTTGATTTTGCAAGAATTTGACATTGAATTTAGAGATAAAAAAAATTCTAAAAATGTTATAGATGACCACTTATCTCGTATTGTGTTTGATGTTGTACAGGAAAAACTACCGTTAAATGAGTTGTTTCCAGATGAACAACTTATGAATATTGATGTTGTACCCTAGTTTGTTGACAGAGTTAATTATTTTGTTACATGTAAGCTTTCAGAACATTAGACTAAATAAGATAGAACCAAGTTCTTAGCTGAAGTGAAAAATTTCTTCTGGGATGATCATTATTTGTTTAAATACTATGCTGATCAAATTATAAGGAGATGTGTTACAGAAAGTGAATTCCAAAGTGTGATATCTTTTTGCCATGACCAAGCTTGTGGAGGCCATTTCACTGCTAAAAAGACTACTGCCAAAATTTTACAATGTAGTTTTTATTGGCCTACTCTTTTTCGTGATACTTATATTTTTTGTTCTTCATGTGATAGGTGTCAACGAATGTGATGCGAACCCGCGAAGAATTAAATCTCAGAACCCACAAAAGATTTGATCTGAACCCCAAGAAAGTTAAAATCTGGCCGCAAGAACTTGACCCGATGATTTCTTGAATCAAAGAACCATAGTTATGAAAACGCCACAAAGGTTTGCGAAATCTTTGATAAGTTTTAAGTTTTGTTCAATTAAGAACACGGAAGAAAGTGAATCTTCACTTCAATTAATCTCTCAAAATACTGAACTCCTTATGTTTACAATAAAAGATGTTTATATAGTAAACATTGAAAGAAACCTAATCTAATTCAGAATTAATTTAAAACTAATTAAAATAAGAGTTCTAAATGAAATAGGAAACTAAAACTTGCCAAAATCTGGCTTTCTCCGAAAACGTGCCTTGCGATCGCATAGGCTTAATGCGTGCGATCGCATGGTTTGTTGCCATGAAGTTCTACCTTTGAAAAGTCCTCTTTGCGATCGCATGAGTTTATAACCATGCGATCGCATGGTTATATTTTATGTCCTCCTGCGCAGATTTCTGCCCCATATGCGTTTTGGTCCTTCAACTTCGTTTCACGTTTATTTTGGTCCTCCAATATTCCATTAGCCCCTGATATACCTCCAATGTGGTCCTTAGCTTGAGTCCAATGTAACAAAGGTCCATGGCTTGCCCGGATCGCATCATCCCATCCTTCTTCAAAAGTATTCGACCTCGAATCACTACAGGCATCTAAGGGATAAAGATCCTTCACATGCTTCCAAAACCAATCACCAGGCATAAAGATGAATCTGCAGCCTTTATTTGCTTTAATTTGATGTATTTGAAGCTCATTCATCTCATCTGGACTACTTCTATAAATTGGTTGTTTTGTAAGAACAGCTCCAAGTACAAAGCGAAGTTGATGTGCAATGTCTCGAATAGGTAGTAACCTACTAGACATTTTCTCTGAAGATACGTCATCCAATTCCTGCAATGAAGAAATAGCCAAACTAGGGAGGGATTGGTTAGTTTTTCGTAGTACAAGGTAGAATTTTTTGTGTACTAGCAAAATCATTTGTTGACTTTTTTCCTCCCCCGTCGTCGTTTTTTGTACATCTAAATCAAACTGTTGATCAAAAGTCTCTGTTTCAATTTGGGTCTGAAGAGCAGGCATCGCAATTAAAACTTCATCATCTACAGGGTAATCTATACCATCATCTTTCAGCTTAGGCAGCACATCACTATCACACTCATCCTTAGATCCCACGACATCACTATCGCACTCATCCTTGGATACCACGACCCCATTATCACGCAATAACCCTACTATGTTGTTGCTAGTCACCTCATCTCTTCCCTTAGGTAGTTCGGTTGTCTCTTTTGAAACAGCTATATCACTCATAATATTGTTATCCCACTTGAAATAGACTTTAGGGTCCTTCCTACCTTGGAAGGAAGGTACTTTCATTTTTATATTCCCAAAATTTCTATCTACTCCATCGTGGTCTCTATAGTCTCCTCCTCTAGGTGTCCTTTCACGCCTATCTCCTCTACGCTTCATCCTACCCATCTTAGCCTTATAATTATAAGCATCTTCATCCTCAAAGTCAGCCATAAGGTTATAATCACGCCTATCTTGTCTCCTAACATTAGGGACCCTGAGTTGTCTCTCCCTTAGTAAGTTTGTAAGCACCGTATCCTGCCTATCGATCATACCCATTATCTCTATATTGTTATCCCTCATTTCGCCAAACACTCTATTCATCCTCTCAAATTGTTGTTGCATGGCTCTTAACAATAAAGATTGGTGGTTCACTTTTCCAGACATTTTAGGATAATAAAAATAGAAATTAGGAAAGAAAATAATATTTGCCTCACGTGTTTACACTCATGTTTCACTCTATATAGCTTTTTTTCCGATAATTATCTCACCCTCTTGCCTTTTACCTCTCTTTGTATTTCTTACCAAGTTCTCTAAAAAATAAACCAAACTCAATCAGTAATTTAGCCTTTGTAACGTTCAAGAACAAGAAATAAGAAAATACAAGATAACGAAAACGATCAAGAAGAAAATTAATAAAAACATAAGATTTACGCACTGGATGACAATTATGATACAAGAATTTAGAAAGAATGTGTTTCTTAACTTTCTTGAAATTCTTGAATTTTCATTTTTTTTTATTTTCTTGCGGTCCAAAGCAAGAAATTAAAAAAAAAAGAATCAAAGCAAGATTTTTTTTTTATTATGATTCAAGATGAATCTGAACAAGAAAATAATAAAAGAATAATGAAAGAGATTTTTTTTTGATATGATTCAAGATGAATCTAAACAAGAAAATAATAAAAGAATAACGAAAGAGATTTTTTTTTTTAATATACATGATTCAAGATGAATCTGATGAAACAAAAATTTAAAGATAGAACCTGATTTTAGAGCCAAAGCTCTGATACCAACTGATGCGAACCCGCGAAGAATTAAATCTCAGAACCCACAAAAGATTTGACCTGAATCCCAAAAAAGCTAAAATCTGGCCGCAAGAACTTGACCCGATGATTTCTTGAATCAAAGAACCATAGTTATGAAAACGCCATAAAGGTTTGCGAAATCTTTGATAAGTTTTAGGTTTTGTTCAATTAAGAACACGGAAGAAAGTGAATCATCACTTTAATTAATCTCTCAAAATACTGAACTCTTTATGTTTACAATAAAAGATGTTTATATAGTAAACATTGAAAGAAACCTAATCTAATTCGGAATTAATTTAAAACTAATTAAAATAAGAGTTCTAAATGAAATAGGAAACTAAAACTTGCCAAAATCTGGCTTTCTCCGAAAACGTGCCTTGCGATCGCATAGGCTTAATGCGTGTGATCGCATGGTTTGTCTCCATAAAGTTCTACCTTTGAAAAGTCCTCTTTACGATCGCATGAGTTTATAACCATTCGATCGCATGGTTATATTTTATGTCCTCCTGCGCAGATTTCTGCCCCATATGCGTTTTGGTCCTTCAACTTCGTTTCACGTTTATTTTGGTTCTCCAATATTCCATTAGCCTTTGATATACCTCCAATGTGGTCCTTAGCTTGAGTCCAATGTAACAAAGGTCCATGGCTTGCCTGGATCGCATCAGAATGGGAAGCATTTCAAAAAGAAAACATGATGACGCTTAATCCTATTCTTATAGTTGAGATCTTTGGTGTATGGGAGATCGATTTCATGGGACATTTTCCCCCATCATTTAGCTATCTTTACATATTGGTTAGTGTCTATTATGTTTTCAAGTGGGTTGAGGCAATTCCACGTAGGACCAATGATCACAAAAGTGTGGTGGCATTTTTGAAGAGCAATATTTTCTCTCACTTTGGCACTCCACAGGCCATAAACAGTGATGGTAGATCTCATTTTTGCAATAAGCATTTTCAAACCCTGTTAGCGAAGTACTCCATTACACACAAAGTTGCAACCCCATATCATCCACAAACTAGCAGTCAGGTGGAGGTTTCAAATCGAGAGATAAAGCAAATTTTGGAGAAGACAATTCAACCTGATAGAAAGGATTGATCTTTATGACTTACTGATGCATTGTGGGCATATAGAACAGCTTTCAAAATATTCATTGGAATGTCTCTTTATAGACTGATGTATGGGAAAGCCTGTCGTCTAACGGTTGAACTGGAGCATCAAGCTTATTGGGCTATTAAGAAATTCAATTTTGATTTGCAGGAAGTTGGGTCAAAAAAACAATTGCAGCTGGCAGAAGGAGATTCAGAACGACGCTTATGAGGATGCCAAGATCTACAAGCAAAGAATAAAAGTCTTTCATGACAAGCACATAGTAAGAAAATCGTTCACCTCAGGTCAGAAAGTACTTTTATACAATTCTCGGTTGTATTTATTTTCAGGTAAGTTACGTTCTAGATGGTCAATACCTTTTATTGTTCGTACAGTTTATCCTCATTTGAGGTTGAAAATCTCAAATTTTGTGATATTTTCAAAGTTAATGGCCAAATATTATAATCATATTTGAATTTCAACTCTCGAGAGGGGGAGGAAAAAAATGATTTGAGTGATCCCATTTATCCATCTTTGGAAAAATTTATAAAATAGATTAAAAAAAACTAAAAAAATAGTTCAAAAAAATTTAAATTAAAAAAAAAACAATTGTGTATTATCTTAATATTTTTTTAGTAGGAATGCGTATTGATACAACTGATCTAAGTACATTCTTTTCAACTTATTCTCTTCTCTTTATTCATATGTACTGATTATACTAATTATATTTGCATGCACTTAACTGACTTGTATAATTTGAAATATTAAGGACAATGTTTAGAATAGATTTGGGGGTAGGATGTTTAAAAAAGTCTGCGCATAGACTTTGAAAATTTGATGAAGTAAGGACTTTCTGATTTTGGTACTTGTATTACCTTTGGCTTGGAGTATTGTGACACCTTGTTTGTTAGTTTTGCATGTTAATGTTAGTCACACGTGTGAAAAGAGAAGTTTGACAAGTGAAAGTGATTAATCAATTGAAGAAAATTCACTTGTTAAATAAAAACATTCAAGTGAGTCTTGAGCCTTATATCTTCTTAGAGATAACCCTCTTTATGCCTAATTTTTAAATTCACTATGGTCAGTTTTTCTTCTTCTAGGTATCACTACACTTGAAAGTCCGTAAGATTAGTGTCGTTGGATGACTAATTTGCTATCTAGAAAGTGATAGTGAGGCAATTTTTGATGCGTTTGAACTTTTCTAGTCTACCAAATGAATATTGACCCCTAGCAGTCAGTTTGAAGCCTTATGTAAAAATAAAAATAAAATGCCCTGAATTTTCTTTGTTAACCAACTATTCCTACCTTGAGCCAATACACGTTCATAGTGTAATCCATATTTTATGTCCTTTTTATAATTGAGAATGTAGAGATAAATCTATATCAAATGGTGGGTGGTGCCCAAAAAAAAATGTGAAGGGTGAATGAAGAAGAAGAAGAAAAAGAAAATTCAGAAGATGAGGATGAGGATGAAGATGAGGATGAATGGTATAAAGTGAAAAAGATAAAAGTAAAAAATTATCTCTTTTGAATATATATATATATATATATATATATATATATATATATATAAAAGAAAGTTCAAAAAATGTGTACTCACTACATATGGTGTACTTACACAAGAGAGAGAGAATGTTATGTGTAAATTGTTTCGAGAAAAAATTGGAAGAAAATGTACAATAACCCTTGTCTTTAGAAAAATCTCTATTGTTCTCACTCATACTTTGTTTATTCATTTATCCCATTATTTGATTAGCCCTGTCCCGAGCCTACATTACAACCAAATAAAAGTCCATCTTGATTTTAGAGAGCAAATGTCTGAAGTCGATACTAGTACTATGGGTCGTAAGGAGTAGTGATATTTAGGAGAGAAAAAATTTGACTTTACTTGTCTACTAATATCTGAGAAATTTTACTCACTTCTAATTCATGAACGAATTTTTCTTTACATGCACATCTTGGGAGGTAAGTGTGCGATACTATTTTTATTCAACGTTGCTCACTTTATCATATTATTTGAGCATATACAAATTGGGATTATTTTCTTCTGAGAGTAATGCTCTTACATACATATTGTGAGATTTGAGGATTGACATGATATTTTTGAAAATTGTTTGGTTACTGTAGTTTTGATAGCTAATCTAATTGCACAAGTTTATTAACTGATATGTGTGTATTGATGGATGTGTGAGTGATATTTCTCCAAAACTTTGATATACTTTGTACTTTTATCCATTAGTTGTTATTAGTTTGATTGATTAAGTGAGTACAAAGTGCCTTAATAAAAATAAAAAAATAAATATTATTTTTATCTCAATTTTGCTCGAGTACTAGCAAAATCTAGGTTTGGGGGTATTTGATAAGTGCAATTTTAATATACATGTTACCCGTTTATCTTATTTTGTTATTAATTATTCATTGATAAAAGTAATAATTAATGTCTTATTTGAATCCTTTGAAGTATTGGGACCAAATATAAAGCTTTGGAGCAAAAAGGATTGAATCCACAATTAAAACTTGAAGTAGGGAACAAATTGCACAACTATTGAAACTTTGAAGACTAACCATGCGAAATTGGGATTGCAAACCAATTTTGCCAAATTGATTACTGTGTGCCGCACGGTTGACCGCGGCAATTGAGTAAAAACGGTTGTTCGCGTCTAAGGCCCGTTTGGGCATTTTTTGGCTTATTTTCAACTCTAAGTCAGGGTCTTTTTCGTCTTTTCACGTAGACGAGTTTCAAAATTGATAAAACACTATATAAAAACCAAATTTAGGTTAAAAAAAAGGAGAGGAAGACGGCTAAAAACAAGATAAAAAAATTACGTGGCGAAGAAGAATTTTTGAAAGATTTCTTCTCTTTCAATCCATACCGGGTTCTATCAAATCTTTTGCTTTTAATTTAATTATGTTCTTCTAATTTTTTTGAGCCAAGGTAGACGATGAAATCTTGTTCAAACAAAGTGATTATATTTTTAACTTTTTAATTCTGTTTTTGGGCTTTAACTTTCATAGTACGTTCTTGTTGGATTAATTAAATAAAATCTCTTTCATCTTAAATATCATGTATTTTTGATAATTAGAAATTAATTTAATTAATTCGTGCTTGGTGCTTAAACGTGTTCTATTAATTTCTTTTGATTTTTCGTTATCTTGTTATCGATTTGGGATACATAGAATACTTATAAAATCTTTGATTCTTTGAATTCTTTTAATTGAGTTTGATACGAAAAATACTTAAGTAATTTAAAATTAAAGCAAAGGAGAGCCGATATTGGATTTTCTCCTTTTGAATTCAATTGATAAATATTTTGAGACGATAATAGATTGATTTCAAGTTGTCGTTTGTTTTTTAGAATTAATCAATAATTGGATAATTGCTAAGTTAAACAATGGTAGATTTCGAAACTTTTGTACTTTAAACAACTTGAATCTTCAACTTAATTGTTTTAACATAATTAATTAGTCTTTAAGTTAAATTGTTTTAACTAAACTCCTTTCGAACCAACTAGCCTAGAATAATAGTTAATTCGGATTAAATTAGACTTTCGTCATTGCAGTCTCTGTGGGATCGACCTCGTTGCTACTTTTTTATATTCCAATAGATTCGTATGCTTGCGAGTTATTTAAAATTTGACATAAGTTATATGACCCATGTACCAATGGCTTCTTCATTGTCAAATAGCAATAACAATTTATGGAATTACCTTAGTTCAGTTAGGAGGATTCAACATTCGAGTAGTTCTTCTTCTTCTCTTTTCCGTGCTACGAATATAGTAACATGTACAAGTTACATACCATTAGAGTTAGCTAGATATTTTGCTCAAGATATGCTTAGTATGTTAGATGAGAAAGAGAAAACGAAAGACTTAAAGTAGACATATTAAAGAGCTTAATGTATCTAAAAGACAGGAAGGAGACAGAGTTTCGGATCCAAGATAAAGTGTACAAAATAATAGCGAAAAGAATTGAAGATTTGTCTACGTAATTTGTAATCATTGTTTCGCATAAAATTCTTTAGTTTTTTTTACTTTTACAAAAAATTGTACACGTAACAATTTGTTTATGTACAACTTTTAATTCAGTCCATGCTAAAAGTAGATGGTCTCAAGCATGAAAAAATGAGGATGATTTCAATTATCAAATTTCTCATACCTTATTTTGTTTTGAACTTTAAAAATCTCGGAAAAAGTTTTGCATTAAAAAAAATATAACAAGCCTAGCTCGACCCATGAACCGAACCGAGTAGCCCTATAGGAGACATGTTGAGCAGGCTTTGGTGGCAACTTCGATTCGACCCATTGATATCCCTAAAGTACAAGGTGTCAAAGGATCGAATAAGAAGTCGAATCTATCATATAAAACTAAAATAATAATAATTGGGATTGAACTAATTATTTCTCGACTTTTTAAATAGTTTTGAACTTATTGGTTTATTACACATACATGTTGTTTAATTAAGTTTAAATTATAATTTAAATTGATTAAATTGGTCAAACATATTTTTTATCCACACATTTGTTAGGATTCACAACTTATTATTTACTTATTATCTATATTCTATATGATCCATAACTTATAAATACTTAAAAAATAAGTTAATCACTTTCTAACATGCAATGTAATCACACCATTTTCAAATTTCTCCGGTTGAATCGATATAATTGATCTGATTTAATTTTGACAACATTGCTAAAAGTCAAGTGTCTTCTGTAATCTTATTAGAAAACAATTTTCTTGTTCAAATGTAATCACATGCTTCCCGCACAATTTCCTCAATTTCTATTTTAGCAATATTTGAATTGGACCAATTAATTATGTAAACACAATTTCTGAAATTGTGAATCTCAAACGATAATTTTCAAGAAGAATCATAAGCTTGATATTATTATAAAAATTTATAAAATCTAAAATGAGAATTAAGAATTAACATTCAAACAAGTATAAGAAATAAACAAGATCAGAGCTTAAATTAGCAAATAAATATCTGTAACGGTCAATTTGCAAATCCTAAAAATAATGATTGCAAATAGCAACCTTCAAATCTGTTATGAACGTCATTCTAGAACAACCATCAAAGAAAGGCAAAATGGCACAAACATTTAAGTAGATGGATTCGCAGAAAAATATAAAACAAGATTTAGTTGGACACCCAAAATAATAAAAATATCTTCAAAAATTTTGGCGATTTTTCAAAAGATAGAAAAGAAAAGGCAAAATGTCAGAAGAAAAATATGGTTGGAAAAAATATACGAGTGAAAAAAAGGGAAAGAAATGACGTCGTTTCAAAAAAAGGAAAAAAAGAAGAAGAAATACACTGTAGGTGGATAAGCATTCTTAGAAACAACACACACAACAAGTTTTCTCTTTTAATAGATAGAAATACTATTTTCTACAATGTTACACAACATTTTTATAGATTGTATCATGTTTCCTCGCATGTTCTTGGTATACATTTGTTAACGTCGGATTCTGCACTAACCACGTGTCAATCCTCTGCCAGCATGTATGTTACTTGCACACTAGGACGACCGTGCACACTAGGACGACCGTTAGGCACCAAGATCGCCGGAGAAAAAGGGTCCGACGATCGTTGGTACCCCGACGATCAAGTCAATTGTCGATATATGCAAGAGATAACAATATACGGGGAATGAGATTTGGGTTTGGGAGAAACAAGCATGCAGAAATTTGAGCAGAGTTTAAGGGTGAGAATAATGCGTATCTTAAAACAACTGAAAATGTCTTATTTATTGCCTCAGAGTTCTAATTGATTTAGGAAAACAATCAATTAGTTATCTGATTGGATCCTCATTTCTTATGGGATAAGGACAATTGGTTGTTAATGCAATCTCATAGATTTTAGCTCTTATTTGATTTGGTTTCCCTTATCATGTTGATTAATCTTTAGGAGATTGAGATTTGATTTTCTTGTGAGAGTCTGTGTGGCAATCAAATATAATCTTTCTTTGAATATATCTTCTGGTCATTCTGAAATATCACAATGCCTGCAGATCTGTGATGAATTCAATTTCCGGCGAAGCACCTAGGGACGTCCGTGAATGTTGATGCCCTTCATGGGCTTCACTTTATTTAACTCTAGAATGCCAATGTGTTGCTGGGCCTTCGCGGCCTTTTGTGGACTTCAGAGGCCGAGGCCTTCACGGGGCCTGGATTGAGCCTTTGCTGGGCCTAGAAGGCCTTTGCTGACGTAGAGGCTTTACCGAATTCTGGTGGTAACAATATTCTCCCAAGTTCAAGTCTATTATTTATGGTAGGTGTGGGACTTTGAAAAAAAATTGTTGATGAAGGCGCATCCTATGGTGGGCCCTCGCCTTAACTGAGATTGTTTAATAGAGTTCTTCACAGATGTACGCTTGAATTATTCAAATCAGTACAGTTCTCCAAGCCTTGCTTATTTATAATAGGTGAGGGCTTTGATTGGTTTAGACTAATGTGACGTGTCTGGGGTAGGTGTGATTCTGACCAAGCCGTCAATCAGCATTGTCAGGTAAGGAATGGTGAAACAAGGCGTCAGCTTTATCTTGCTGAAGGCGCGTGGTGGACTATTGAGGGCGTGCGTCGTTTCTCTTCATTAAATGCCTAGGGTTTTGCTTCTCGCCTTTTGCCCTGCCTTTGACACTTGCTTGTTGAATGAACGGTTAAGATTGTACCCTTTGAATTTGACAGTGGGATTGATGGGGCCTCATCTATATAAACCATTATTTCTTTCCCCTTACTTTTCTTTTACTTCCGCATCTCTCTTTGAAATCGACTAAGTGTTCCTGTGAAAATTAAGGAAGTTCAAGGGATTTTGGTGACTAAGGAGTTCAACTAATTTTTTGAGGTTAAATATTTTAGAGATTGCTGTGTTTCATTTCGTGTATCGTCTTTGTGATTTCTTGGTTTCTTGGTTTGGACGCCGTTTCTGCTATCTTTTCTGGCGATTGTGAAAATATCTCTTATTGAATCAAGAGAAATAACAATGTCGTCCGAACAAGATAATTCTTAGAATCAGTCGAAAAGAGACCTGGGCGACTTGAGGTTGAAGTGGGATAAAGTTCGCGCAATCGATAGCGACTTTAGGAGTCTCAGCAACCTGCACAAGGATCACGACTTACTGGTTCGCTTTGGACTAATGGATGAGCCTCGTGACTTGAATTGTATAGGAGTTGCGTTAATAACTATTCTTAATATTTTGAGCCTTAGCTATTGTTGCAACTGTATTTAGATTCAAAAGGGTCCCATCTTTTCACCTTGTCCAGGGTGCGGGCGAGTCAAGTTCTCTGGCCCGACAACCTTCGCAAAAGGTGCTTTCATCGCAAGAGGTACAAGATGTGGTGCCGCTAAGGACAATACACCATCTGGTCTCCGCTGCCCAAGTTTCGGATCAGACTGTTTCTCCTCCGCTTCTGGCCCCCGAAAGACAAAGAGAATGAGATCGCTGAGAGTTTGGACGAGGCATCTAACCAGAAGAAAAAGGCTTCCGAGGTTGGGGAAGGACTTATGAGGGATGCCCGCAAGACCAGACGGGTTGCGAAAAGTCCCTGGACCTTGCTGAATCCTACTGAAAGGATTGGGGATGCTTAGAATTCTTTCCCGTCTTCCAGTTGAGTGGGTCACGTACAAATCACCTACCACCATAGATAGTTAGATCCTACCGTAATGGAGTTGCTCCCAGTGTCTCCGGCAACAATGGCGGCGAGCGTCTACAAATACTGGACCCAAACGTGAGAGAAATCCACCGATGAAGCTTTCATGAGCGAACTTCTGCGACTGGCAGAGATGAACTTAATCCGGGGACTGGTTTTGACCAAAGAGGTGTACAGTACCCTCATAGGCTTCGATGGCAAGTATCTGAAGATCTGAAGGCAATGAGCCTTGAGAAGGCTCAGCTGGAGTCGGATAAGAGGGCTCTTCAATTCAAGCTAGATATGGTGGTGGCCAATGAGGTTGATATAAAGGCCAAGTATAAGATTGAGTTGGCCGTGGAGGAGAATTTGAAGCAGGCCCAGGACCAGAGAAGGGCTGCCAAGGCCTCTTAGAAACGTGCTGAGAAATCC
This sequence comes from Forsythia viridissima, assembly GCA_030279155.1. Classification (NCBI taxonomy): domain Eukaryota; kingdom Viridiplantae; phylum Streptophyta; class Magnoliopsida; order Lamiales; family Oleaceae; genus Forsythia; species Forsythia viridissima. The sequence goes on along the minus strand of CM059036.1, from coordinate 34,343,398 downwards.
CAAAAATTGGCCGAAGATCGGGCCTTCGCAACTGAAACTATCGTTGCCACAGCCAATAGCAATATAGAGTCCGTGGTTGCTGAAAAGGATAAACAGTTGGTCGAAGCCAGAGAAGATGTGGAGAAGGTCAATGCAGGGCGTGCCGATGCCGAGGTGAGGGCGATTATGGCGTACAATAAGGGATTTGAAAACACGCCTGAGTATATGGAGCTCGCCCATCGCTTTATGACAGCAGGCGAGGAGTAACTAGTTGAGAGGATTGGAGAGACCCACCTAGTGTGGGATATTTCATTTCTTAGGTATGTTCCCGACGACCTTCCTCCCACCAGAGGATCCTGTAGCTGCCAAAATTCCTTTGAACGCCTAGGGTCAGGATGGGGGCAAAGCCCAAACTAGCCCTTCCTTTATAGGGGAAGGCCCGCAATGTGCCGGTCATGGAGAGGCAGCGGGGCAGTGGGACTTGCATGTTTTTGTTGTTTCTTGCCTTTGTAATCACTCCAACATTATTAATGAAATATATTTTCTACTACCTCTCTTGTGTAAAATTTTCTTTGTGTATCGTGGGCAATGGAAACATGTAATCAGTAGAGTTCCTTAATTGTGACGAGGCCATGTTGCCGAGGATGTCATCCTTTGATAATAGTATAAATCGTATAGTTTTCCTTTTTTGTTGGACACGAAAAGTTGGGATTGAAATTGAGGAATTATTCCTCCATGCATTAATGGCGTAGCCTTTTTATGAAATCTGGTAGGTCAACGCCATTAATTCCTAGGTAAGTGGAAAGGTGTGTGTGGCCTATGGCGTTCCAAATGCTCATTAAACAGCCATTTATTAATCGCCTTATTTAATGCTTTGTGTTTCCCATGTATTCATGCTTTGTGTTTTCCATGCAACCCCTATATAAACCCCATGGGTCTTCCATTTTATTTTTCACTATTTTGAAATTTCTCAGAACTCGGATAATTTTCTTTGCAAATACTCCCATTTTGATCTTGTTAGTTCTTGAAAGATTTTTACTGGACACCTGAATCCACGTCTGCAGGTGTGTAGTAGGAATCTTTTGAGGGGTACAAGTTTGAAACTAGAGTGGAACAATTTGTGAAGTTGGAATTCATCATTGATGCATTATCAACAATGTTGTCTAGCAATCAACATCATAAGTTTGACTTCACCATGATAGGGATAGTTAAATTGGACTTCCTTATCATGGTGACCGTGTCATGGTGGAGTCAGACCTATGTTGCTGATGCTTTGTGACTAGCCATATGACGTGAGGTAGTGGCAAAACTTGCGAAGACCAAATAGTAGTTAACCAGTCTAGGTACCCCATCCGTGCTGACCCTAAAGAGGCGGCGGAGGTAGTATGATGATGTTTTCTTCTATTTTCTTTCACTTTGTAATTCGGACTTTGATGAATAAATAAAGAATCGAACGCCCCGAAATTTCTAAAGTCTTGGAGAGTTAGTAAAATTCATAAACATTAAATATTGCAGAAAAATGACTTAAATAATAAAATCCCAATTGTCAATCAATTGGTTAAATCGTAAACAAATAAGGAAATATTTATTTAAAGCTAAATAACTTGAATCTGTGACGCTAATCGTCTAAAGTATCATAAACAAAATTATTTAATTTGGCGACCATTGGCTTGACAACTCCACTGACCCTCCACGCATCCATCACATTAATCATTTACCTGAAAATTTTTTAAAATGAGGGATGAGTATAATTAATTATACTCAGTGAGATACTTGCTATTTCCGCAATCAATCCAAATATTTTAATTAAGCACGTAATTAACTTACTAAACTGAACTGTGAATTATTACACCATGACAATAATAATTCATGCAAGCGCTGCAAATAAACTGAAACTCAAATGTTTAACTGAACCTGAGAGTTTAACTGAACTGGTTCATGATTTCTCCCGAAGGAGCACTGAAATAAAGTAATTACATACGCAAAAATAATATATAGAGAGGAGTGGAAAACAACTATAGCACATAATATCTCACCTTAAAATTGGAAATCTGAAATTTTGGAGTTGAGATATTATGTGCTATAGTTGTTTTCCACTCCTCTCTATATATTATTTTTGCGCATGTAATTACTTTATTTCAGTGCTCCTTCGGGAGAAATCATGAACCAGTTCAGTTAAACTCTCAGGTTCAGTTAAACATTTGAGTTTCAGTTTATTTGCAGCGCTTGCATGAATTATTATTGTCATGGTGTAATAATTCAGAGTTCAGTTTAGTAAGTTAATTACGTGCTTAATTATAATATTTGGATTGATTGCAGAAATAGCAAGTATCTCACTGAGTATAATTAATTATACTCATCCCTCATTTTAAAAAATTTTCAGGTAAATGATTAATGTGATGGATGCGTGGAGGGTCAGTGGAGTTGTCAAGCCAATGGTCGCCAAATTAAATAATTTTGTTTATGATACTTTAGACGATTAGCGTCACAGATTCAAGTTATTTAGCTTTAAATAAATATTTCCTTATTTGTTTACGATTTAACCAATTGATTGACAATTGGGATTTTATTATTTAAGTCATTTTTCCGCAATATTTAATGTTTATGAATTTTATAAACTCTCCGAGACTTTAGAAATTTCGGGACGTTACAAATGGTATCAGAGCAGCCGGGTTTACCTTTCTGTAGACTCGCAAAAAAAAAAAATAATAATAATAATAATTAATTTTTATGAACAGGTACTTTCAACTGTTCACGGAACAGTGCAAGTTTATTGTTCACGTGAACAGCAGCAATGAACAGTAACCGGGAAAAAATATTTATTTATTTATGTGAATAGTAGCGAGAACAGTAAGACAAGAATTTTTTTTGATGAATAGTAACTCTTACTATTCACGGAACAGTACCTATTTACTGTTCATGTGAACAGTAATAGAAAAATAATTTTATTTATTTTTTTGAATGGTAGCAGTGAAGTTTTAAAAAAAAAAAGTTTTATTTTAGTACGAGACATTTGGCACCCAGAGCTCACTGATCAGCCACCATCCAATATTTTGAGGTATGAAATAAGTGAATATGATTTAAAGTGAATATGATTTTAGGGCCCGAAATCATTGATCGAACAGTTCAAGCAGTAGATAAGATCCGAGACAGAATTAAGGTTGCTCAAGATAGACAGAAAAGCTATGCTGATAAGAGGAGAAAAGATCTCGAGTTCAAGAATGGTGACAAAGTATTCTTGAAAGTAGCACCAATGAAAGGAGTACTTAGATTTGGCAAGAAAGGAAAATTAAGACCAAGGTTTATTGGACCTTTCGAGATTTTAGACAGAGTCGGAGAAGTTGCATACCGATTAGCCTTACCGCCAAGGCTTTCAGCAGTACACAATGTTTTCCACGTATCAATGCTCAGGAAATACTTACAAGACCCCAGTCATGTGATCAACCATCAGACTTTGGACATAAACCACGATCTAACCTATGAAGAAAGGCCAATGGAAATTCTAGACAGAAAAATTCATATGTTAAGGAACAGATTATCCTTGCCTCATCTATTATCGAGGTTGAAATGAATTACTTGAACTATAGTCTAACATGATCACCCATCGAAGCTTAGGAGATACTTTCGTGAACTCTGTCGAGGCTTTCTATTCGGGAAGCCTTCGCGAACTATGCGAGGCTTTCTGACTTAATCCATTCACGAACAATGCGAGGCTTTCGAGTCAGGATGCCTTCACCGTTGATGTGAGGTTCTTTGATCAGGACACCTTCGCAAGATAAGCAAGGCTCTTTAATCAGGATATCTTCGCAAGATAAGCGAGGCTCTTTGACTAGATGCCTTCGCCATCGATTGCGAGGTTCTCTGATCAGGATGTCTTCGCAGGATAAGCGAGGCTCTTTGATAAGGATACCTCCGTAGACATTTCTGCGTGTGATGTAGACCGATGGTGTCATCATTGCGCAAGGACGGTGTAAGTCCCTAGACACATTTAAGTCATGCAGCCTTTATGCTTTCCTAGTATTTTTTGGAGTGCATCACCCCCTACACGTGTCTGTTATCTAGTGGTTTGCATTCTGGGATCTGCATTAACAACTGGGATCAAGTGTTTCACACACACACACACACACACACACATATATATATATATTCCCCACAATTTTTCATCATTTTCCTTCACTTCTTTCTCTTTCCCATAATTTCAAAATTCAATCATTGTCATCCATAGCTGGTTTTTACTTCTCCAAAATACCAGTGTTCAAAATAACTGGTACATGAGTTGAATGTGGAAAAGTGACTCTTTCCCCGAGACGTCTAATAACAGGTACAATGCTTGTTCGGATGGCCACTGTCTCGTTGGTGCCGGAAGCAACTGAGGGGTGTTTCACCCTCCTTCCCTCCAGAAGAATCCTTACTTCTATCGGAAAATGTCCAACGACAAGATAAAGGGAAAGGGATTGCCAACAATGAAGGGGAGAAAGTTGTGCTAAAAAGGGCCACTGAAGATGAAGATGACGCGGTGGATTCCAGGAGGGTAAAGCGAGGTTAAATGACTCCTCCTCGAAAAACTGGAGAAGCCACTCCATCTCTCCAAGGTGCAACGTGAACCTCCATTCTTGCTCCTTATGGCTGGACCGAACACATCAACATTGGGTCTCGTAATGATGAATTGGACCCAGCTGTTTTAGAAAAGTTACCAATCCCGTCTTCTATGGTAGTGGCTTCTGTCCATAAGTATTAGACTTCTGCTTGAGTGAAGGCGGCGGATGATGCAGACCTATTAGAGATGATAAAAATAGAGGAGATGAGCACCGTCCAGAGTCATGTACTCAATTGTAAGTTATACAAGGTGTTAGCGATGAAAATTGATGAACTGTGCTCAACGGTTACAGGTGCGGAGGTCATTGATGAGTTGCGTTCGGAGAACAAGATTCTTTGTTCAAGGCTTGCCATTTTAAAAAATGCCAGGGCGCAAGCCGAGTTCAAAATAATCAAATTCAAAACAATCCAAATGCTGTCTGTTAGTGCTCGGAAACAAGCTGAGTTGAAACTCAAAGTTTGCGAAGACATGGCTTATACCAAACACAAGCAGTGAATCGAAGCCCTGGCGGAGCATTCGAAGGCCAAAGAGTTGCTGGCCAAATTAGGGCCCTCTGGTTATACCGATCCCAAAGGTTCGGCAGAGACATAGGAACCATAGCTTATTGTAATATTTGTTTATGTTTTTCTCATCAAATTCATTAATGAAAAATGTCAATATTTCGCATCATTTGTGACGAATGTAGTTATCCGATGCTTTCTCTCGCTGTTTGAATATATATGCGTTGAATGTTTATCCAACGAGTTAAAAGAGTTGGCCGCGAACCACACTCCATCGCTGCTGTGCTTTCTTTACTTGTTTGAATACGCGTTAAATGTTTACCCAGCGAGTTGAAAGAGTTGGCCACGAACCACACTCCCTCGCTGCCGTGCTTTCTTTACTTGTTTGTATATGCGTTAAATGTTGTGAGTTAAAAGAGTTGGTCGTGAACCACACTCACTCGCTGTTGTACTTTTATTAATTATTTGAATACGCGTTAAATGTTTACCCAGCGAGTTAAAAGAGTTGGTTGCGAACCACACTCCCTCGTTGCCGTGCTTTCTTTACTTGTTTGAATACGCGTTAAATGTTTACCCAGCGAGTTAAAAGAGTTGGCTGTGAACCACACTCCCTCGCTGATTTGCTTTCTTTACTTGTTTGAATACGAGTTAAATGTTTACCCAACGAGTTAAAAGAGTTGGCTGCGAACCACACTCCCACGCTGCTATGCTTTCTTTACTTGTTTGAATACACTTTAAATATTTATCCAAGCGAGTTAAAAAAGTTAGCCACGAACCACACTCTCTTGCTACCGTGCTTTCTTTACTTATTTGAATACCCGTTAAATGTTTACCCAGCGAGTTAAAAGAGTTGTCCACGAACCACACTCACTCGCTGCTTTGCTTCATTTGTTTGCATAACTGAGATGGCAGCGTTATAACTCAAAAATTATTGAACTTTATTGAAATAATGCAGCGGCTGAACAAATTCGAAGAGAATACAAATATGCGAATTAGCGCTGATAAAAATGAAAACTACTCGTAGTATGGACAAAGATGAGTGATGTTCTAGGGATGCTTCGTCTCCTTTCTCTTTGAGTCCTCCAATCTAAAGGTCCCGGGTTGAATTTCTTCGACGATCTTACAGGGTCCTTCCCAAGTGGGTTCGAGGGTTCTAGTCCCCACTTATCTATTAGCCAAGAAAACCTTTTTGAGGACGAATTCGTTGATGTGGAAAGCTCTGTTCCTAACTTTTGAGTTATAGTACCTGTCCATCTTCTTTTGAAACCACCAGGTGAAGTTACGAGTCGGCATACCTTCGATATGAATCGGTTCAGGACCGTCAATCTTCTTATAAGGCTTTGGATCTCCTTGGGAGAAGATGGCAATCGAATATCGACGAGTGCTTTGATCTTCTCAGGGTTGCCTCTATCCTAAGTTGATTTACCACGTAGCTCAAGAATTTTCTGGATGCGACCCCAAAGGAGCATTTTAGGGGGTTGAACTTCATGCGGTACTTGTGGAGAATTCTAAACATCTCTCTCAAGTGTCCAATGTGGTCTTCGGCATTTACGCTCTTCATGAGCATGTCATCAACATAGACCTCCATTATGTTTCCGATTTGTTCCAAAAACATGCAGTTTACTAACCGCTGGTATGTAGCTCCTGTATTCTTTAGACCGAAGGGCATCATCTTGTAGCAACACAACCCTCGATTTGTGATGAACGAGGTATGCTCCTTGTCTCCCACAAACATCGGGATCTGGTTTTAACCAGAGTAGGCGTCTATAATGCTAAATAGCTTATGACCGGTAGTTGCATCAACCAGTTGGTCAATGTGTGGTAGCGGAAAGCTATCCTTAGGGCACGACTAGTTCAAGTCAGAAAAGTCAATACACACTCTCCACTTTTTGTTATTTTTCTTTGCCAGCATGGAATTGGATACCCATTGGGAGTAGACTACCTCTCTAATAAAGCCGTTGGCCAGTAGCTTGTCAACTTCCTCTTTCAATAAACCATATCTCTCGGTACTCAGAGGCCTTCTTTTCTGTATCTTGGGACGCACTTTGAGATCCACTTTCAAGGCTTGGCAAGCCACAGACAGACCTATCCCCACCAAGTCGCTGTGCTTTCATGCGAATACATCAGTGTTTTCCCGCAAGAACTGTTTTAGTTCTTCCTTCATCCATTCGTCTAGTTTTTATCCTACTTGCAGCATCTGGGTAGGGTCTGAAGGGTTTATAGAGAACGCTTTCAGCTCTTTCTCAGGAGAGGCTAGAGAATCCGAGCCTATAATTCGAGGGTCAAAGCCCTCGTCCAGTACCATTTCTCCTCAACCTTTTCAAGGTCGATATCCATTGGCTCCGTTTGTATCGTCATCATTTTGGGAGGAGCGTCTTCGCATTTTGCTACCTTCTGAAGTGCGTTTATGTAGCACGCCCTCGTCTTTGTCTAGTTATCCCGAATCATAGCGATCTTACCTGGCTTTGGGAACTTTATTGCTAAGTGATGGATGGAGGTGACCACCTGCAGGTCCTTGAGTACAGGCCTATTGAGGACTTCGTAATAGGCAGAGAGGTGTCGACCACCAAGAACTCCATGAATTTTTTTAAATGACACGGGGGCTCTCCAAAGTCCACTACGAGGGTGGTTCTCCCTCGTTGGACAAGGCTATCTCCTGTGAAACTGAATAATGGTTCCAAAATGGATGTCGACTCATGGTCCACATCTATTTGGTCGAAGGTGCTGCCGAACAAGATGTTTACGGTGCTGCCATCATCGACCAACATTCGTCCTAGCCCGTTTCTGGCAATAAGAATGTAAACTACCAAAGCATCACAATGTAGATAGTGGATACTAGCTTCATCATCCTCTATGAACGTGATCTGTGGGGCCTTGGGCCAGTGTCCGTCAACTCGTCAACTTTCCACCGGTTCTTCTCTTGCTGCCCTTCACGTAGTTTTACTGTGAATTCATCGTGTGACCTCCAACATAGGGCCCTTCAATGATTGTGTTGATCTCGCGGACTAGGGGCTCTCACAGGTCCTTCCGTTCTTGGTGGATCTATATTTCTATTGTTCTCTCTGTCATTGCGGTGAGGTCCATTGTCCTGACATCGGGGCGGAGGTCTTTGCCCTTGATTGGGTGGTCCTCGACGCCCTCGAGCTGGCCAGTTTTCCTCTCATTGCTGCTGATTCTCTCAGTTGATCAGCTCTCGCATGTTGAGGCAATATTTTGTATTGTGCATCCGGGTCCTGTGTATGTGACAGAACTTGGGTGGTAGAACAGACGGTTGGAGAACTACTACGGATGGCCCGGCATGGGGGGTCAAGTTCATCTCTGTCTGATTGAATCTCCTATAGCTGTTGTTATGTGGCTCTGAAGAACATTTTTCTCGAAAGTGATTGAAGTGGGGCTCGGGAGAACGTTGTCCCTCCCTACGATAGCGATATCTCCTCTCTCTTTCAGTAATTTCTATGTTCTCGATCGTCTCTTCAGACCAAATCTCTCTATGGATTAAATCTATCAGCTGACTATAGGTTTTAGGTTGGTTGTTCTGGACATCTCTCCAAAAGGGAGTGTGCATGTGAAGATCGGTCATTAGCGGATCTAGAGCTTTGTCATCAGTGATGTTCTCAATTTGTTGATGACAGTGCTGGACCTCTTAAAGTAGCTCTTCATCGACTCTCCTTCCTTTTGTCGAATGTCGTGGAGCTGTGCAATATCAATTATCATTGTCCGGTCGCCAATGAAAGCATTGATAAACTCCCGCTTTCCGACTTCAGTTTGTTGTACCACCTCTTCACATCGGATATGAGGTTGGTATGGAAATTTCTGCACTTTACTACTGGGATGTTACCTTCGAGCGTTATCTTATATACGTTGATGTGATCCGTGGGATCACCTCTTCCACTATACTTCTCCATAGAAGGCATTTTAAAGCTAACGGAGAGCTCCCTAGCCTTCAATTCCAGAGAGAACGGGAGGTTCTCATCATCGTCGTCAAGATCACATTTTAGCTTTTGTTTTTCATCCTCGAACCTCGTAGGGACAAACTTTGGATCATTTCTTTCTTCTGTATGGGCCTCACTACGCTTGCTACGACTACTGTGCACTAGTAGGGACGGTACTATGGAGAATCTCACTACCAACCTGTCAAACACACTAGCAGCCAGAGTCGTTTTGTTTCTTCATGCCGGAAGGGGTTTTCCATTTTGGTTGTCTTGCGAGGGCCTCGGATTTACATTCTAAGAGTTTTTTCCATTTGAAATTGGCAGGTCTTCTTGAGATCGACGACTTCCTATTGAGCCGGACCTCGTAGGGCTTCGCCGGACACGGCTACTCTTAGGTCCATGTTGAAGAGATTAATTCTCCAACAGTTCAAGCACCGCCTTCATTCGGACATTGTCTAGCTTCAAGTCCTGATTTTCTTGCTTGATCGTCCACTTCTGTCGCTATCTCTTTCTTTTTGCAGCGGGTTATGTTCTAAAGGTCTTGAACGCTCTCTTGCCGCAAGTCTGTGTGATGAGACTCGACTTCTTCTTCTAGGAAGTTTTCTGTTGCCATGCTCTTTCAGGTAGAAAATACGTTTTTACCACAAGTTTTAGGTTGTGTAACGTTTTTTTGATTCCCACAGACGACGCCATTCTGTTGACGTCGGATTCTGCATTAACTATTTGTCAACATATCTCCAGTTAATCCTCTGCCAACCTGAATGTTATCTGCACACTAGGATGATCATTAGGCATCAAGATCATCGAGAAAAAAATTGTTCGACGATCGTTGGTACTTCGACGATCAAGTCAACTGCTGGTTTATGCAAGAGATAACAATGTACGGAGAATGTGATTTGGGTGTGTGAGAGACAAGCAGGCAGAAATTTGAGCAGAGTTTAAGGGTGAGAATAATGCGTATCTTAGAACAACCGAAGATGTCTTATTTATAGCCTCAAAGTTCTAATTGATTTAGGAAAACAATCAATTAGATATCTGATTGGATCATCCTTTCTTATGGGATAAGAACAATTGGTTGTTAATGCAATATCCTAGATTTTAGCCCTTATTTGATTTGGTTTTCCTTATCAGGTTGTCTCATCTTTAGGAGATTGGGATTTGGTTTCTTTGTGATGATCTGTGTGGCAATCGAACATAATCTTTCTTTGAATATATCTTCTAGTTATTCTGAAATATCACAATGCCTGCAGATCTGTGATGGATTCGATTGCCGACGAAGTGTCTAGGGTCGACCGTGAATGTTAACGCCATTAATGGGCTTCGCTATTTAACTCTAGAATGCCAATGTGTTGCTGGGCCTTCGCGGCCCTTTGTGGACTTCAAAGGCCTTCACTGGATCTACGAGGCCTTTGTGAGGCCTGGATTAGGCCTTTGTTGACGTGGAGGCTTTACCGAAATCTGGTGGTAACAACATTGACATCATTTTCTTATATTTTCTCATGATAATATTATTGATAAGGGTGCATTTTTAGCTCGACTTATAATGCAAATTGATTTGAGCTACACAAGTTATGTGTTTCTTGCTGCACAAATATTCCTCAAAATCAAAGAATTTGAATTTCTTTAAAGAAAGTGAGATACGTACTTCTCAATCTAATTATATATCACTTGCTTATCAATCGTAATTTTTAACGTATTTATCTAATTATGCTTTTGTCAATAGAATTAAAAGAAGAACCAATATATATAGGTCGAGCATGATGGCTTTAAAACATCATCTTAGTCTCGAACACACTACTATATTTTTATGTGTTAGTGAGCTTTATAACAAGTTAGTCATCACAACTGTATTTGTTAAGTTGACCAACATCGTACTAGATTAGGTTTACATCTATATTTAAGCTCGTTCTTCTTCATGATTTAATGTACATTTGTTATTATGTTTGCTCTTAATGTCTGACTATCTATATTCAACTTTCATGTATTTTAATTTTAAATTCTCCTTATTACATCACTTCAACACATATTGAAAAGGTTTGAGCTCGGCAATACCACAAAGTTTGTCTTAGCACAAATGTTCGAGGAAAGTAATTTTGTTTTAAATAGTACTAGTCATTGTTGAACGTGTGTTCATTAGTATCATTTCCTCAAATTTCGTTTCACCACTCACATGTTGTGTTAAGTGCAATATTGTCTAGCAACATTTAAAGAAAATAAGAAACGACAAAAAATATATACCTCAAACAGAAAGAGAGAAAAAAAATGTCTCGGCACTCAAATGTAATCGCATTGCATCAATGCATTTGTCCAAAAGCAATCCAGGTGCTAAACCTCTTGATTATGCAGTGTATACTTATTTCTTCCTCACTCACAAATGACCTTCGAGAAGGTAAACAAACTTGAACAATATGTGTGTATTTTGTTTTTGGATTTGTGTTTAAAAATTTGTGCGGTAAATATAGTGGGATGTATATGCGATAAAAGACACGCCTGGTTACCATTGTGGAATTTGAATAAGTGGTGAAATGTATATTATAATTCAATTATGTACGTAGGTGAATGTATGTATATGCATAAAAATATGTATAAATACATGTGTTTTTAATTGAGAGTTCAATGAAAAATTAAATACGTATTGAAAAAAGAAAAGTAGGAATATAATTGAAATGTATAAATATAGATAAATCATTCCGCTCCGTCAAACGTATATATTATATCATGTTAGAAAATATATAGGGAATTGATAATCTGAATATGAACTCCAAGACATGTAAACGTTATCTTTTAATAAATGTTTTTCTCCTATCCAACGAAGTCACAAAAGGGTTCTAATGAAAATTTCTTTTCAGGATATAATAGAGTTGTTTAATTCAACCAAGAAAACACTCTATAACTAAAACTGATTATGCCAAGCAAAAGCGAAATAAGAAGAAAGAATGGAAATTGTTATATCATTTGCAAACGGGCAACATTCCCCATTTATAAAGAAGATGTCAATAGGGATAAATTGGTGTGTGAAAGAAAACTATTAACTTTCAACAGATGCATTTATACTTATTCATATACACAAATCGATCTCCATTTTGAAACGACTAACTGTTTACAAACAATAATAAAATAAATTATAAAAAATATCTAACATATTATTGACACATCTTTATAATATTGCCCATGTTGATATTGAATTTGGCATTTAATATAAATGATTAATTAGTACAAGACGTGTCGTCACAACAATTTTTTTTATTTTTTAAGCTTATTCCGTGTTACATTATGCCAACTGACACGTCAACTACTAAGCGCATTTTAGCACCCCATACCAATGCCAAATACCTTGCGAATGTGTTAACGGTGCACCACATTAAATAAGAGCGAGAAATTTGTAGTGTTGGCCCCCAACCTATATATTTGATCTCACTTTAGTCTCTAATGTATGTTTATTAACAGTGTAATTCCTAACTTGTGTGTATCAGTTCAAAATTGATCCCCCTCAACGCATTCTGTCAAGTCAACAAGTAAAAAGTAAAAAGTTCTATTATAAATACTTTTATGCCCATAGTTTAATATATAAAAAAAAAGTAACCAAAAAAAAAAAAAAAAAAAGTGAAAACTTCATCACCACATCTCCTTCCCCTTCACCCACCCCGTCCAAATGAATCTAGCCATAGACAAAGCCCAAGCCAAAGCAAAACCACGACCACCCATTTTCTTGTTCCACCCACTATCGTTGTTACCTTTCCTCTCCAGCCGTTGACGACTAGGCCATTTTATCTTAAGTTAATTCCTAACTTTTTCCCTTACATATATCTAGTGCTTGTTTGATAAATTTTTTTGTAGATTATAAAAAGCAGATAAAAATTAAAATTTGTGAGTCCTACAAAACATGTGTATAAAATGATGTTTGACCAGCTTATAAGTACTCAAAAATAATACCAAACATGCAATAGACACACACAAACACATTTGAATATCGATAAGTACCGGTGTACTCTCTAAACTTCTCAAAATTGGCTAGTATTTTGAGACGGTTGTGAATCTTAATAATCATATACATAATTGGATCATTTGCCTTTTCAAGTCAACATGTTTTAAGTATGATCCAAATGATGTTCTGGCTAGTATCACCATCGATAAGCTTCAAAACTGCATGCTTTGTAGACTGGTAGATGTGTTGTTATGCAGAGGGAAGAAATGTGGATCAGAAGAGATATTGGACTCGCGTCAGTTGAAAATGTGTGAATAGTCGGGTATGCAAGTATTTGCAGTGTGAAGGGAATGAATCAGGCTGGCAATGTGGAGAACCATTTTCCAATGTTTGAAGTGTGGCGGCCAAAGATGGCTTGTGGCTGGGGGCAAAGCTATTAGGGATGGGTCGGGAAAAATGGATGAATGACTTGTTTTCTTTTTTCTTTTCCTTGTTAGTGTCCTTGTTCATGTTTGAACAAAAAAATAAGGTCAAAATTGCCATTTTGAAAGAATTTTTTACTTATTAACAGTCAACTTGATGGAATAAGTTGTTGAGGACGTTACCAACAACGCACCAAAATACATAAATTTGGAACTATACTAGGGACAAAATGGCGTCAAACTGTATAGGTTGGGACCAATATTGCAATTGTCCCAATGAACGCTGTAATTTTGCGCTTTCAAAAACGTTGAGTCAGACTCCAGATTCATCCAGAGTCCAGACACTTCGCACTTTCGCAGAGAGAAGGGGAGGCGAGTTTTGAGTTCCGAGTCTGACCCAGTGAATAAGATGGCAGCAGAGGGTGAACCGACTCGGATAATGGTGGCGGTGAACGAGTCGACGTTAAAGGGGTATCCGCACGCGTCGATAAGCAGCAGAGGAGCATTCGAGTGGACTCTTAAGAAAATCGTTCGCTCCAATACCTCTGGTTTCAAGCTCCTCTTTCTACATGTCCAAGTGCCTGACGAAGATGGTTCTTCCTCTGCTCTCTCTCTTTCTAAAATATCCGTGTATACATCTTTGCTTGTATCTATAAATGTGTAGATTATATATAACGTGTGTAGATGTGGTGAGTGTTAAACTTTTTGCACGGTTGTTCTTGTGTCTGGCGTTTTTGGTCGTTTAGTTAGGATATTCTTCTTGATTAACTGTTTTGTTATTACTTTATAAAAGCTACTTTGGGATTGAAATGGGAGGATGTTATTGTGTACGGTATGGAAACTTGAGCAATTAGTGATTAGGCTAAATTGATTAATTTGCAGTTGCAAAATAGAATAAATCCACTTTCTGTTGGAGTTCTAGGTAGCAAAATTGAATTTTTCAGTGACCCGAGCTTGTGTATTTTGAGCTAGTGGCATTTACATCTTTTCTAAATTTTTTATCTTCTGCACATTTTTCTATGACTGATAATTTATTATGATTAGATTTTGGATTTCCACAGTATAGTATTTTGGGTTTTTATGTATTTTGAACTTCAACATTTGTGAGATTAAGGGTAAACTTCCTCAAAGGATTGTAGTATACTCTGTTTAATTTTCAACGGCCAAACTACAATGTCGAGTATTTGTGTATTCTTTCACTATACTAAGAGACATGCGTATATTATAGATAGTACTTTCCTTTATGTATTACCCTGTATATGGCAAACAATGATCACATAGATGTATATCCCGAGTCCTAGTTCATTGGTACTTTGACTATATGTGATGTTTTGTTCTTCTTCTATGTAGAATGAATGGAAGAAGAAACGTGTCAAGCGTATAGAAGTTCTTGATTATATATTCAACATCATAGTAGTTAATTCCGTTGAGAAGTGCTTTGGTCAAAGTAACATTTAAAATAGAAAGTGTTTCTTGGATCCTTCAAATTCAATGATAATTAGAACAACGAGCAATTACATTCGAAAAGTTTTTCTCCTTCTTAATGTTATTGTATTCTTAAGTCATATTCATGAAGAAGGCATATTAATATCATTATAATAAGACCAATTGCACAAGATATCCTCTCTGCATTGACGGATCTTCCTTTTGGATAAATTGCTGATACCACAAAAACTGATGGGTGCCTGACTGCCTGATATAACCCAAGCCACCTTGTTAGACTTGTGCATCTCTGCTTTGGCTGGAATCAGAAACAATGTGGACTCCTGTAACTTATTTTAATGTTGTTCTGTGTCTACAGTAATCTGGATACATGTTCATTTGTTGTGATTCTGAGATGTCTCCAAACTTCTCTTTGATTAAATTTATAAGCACTACATGTTCTGTCATACTTCCTCTAAGGCCGAAATTAGTTGTTTTCCGTTTTCTGCCACCTTTTGATCTACATGATGCACATGTGTCTGTGAAGAAAAAATAACATTGAGTTTCTATTACAACATTCTCCTCCTAGGTTTTGATGACATGGATAGTATATTTGCATCTCCTGAAGATTTTGCCAGCATGAAGCACCAGAACAAGATAAGGGGAATTCACCTGTTGGAATACTTTGTCAAGCAGTGCCATGATATAGGGGTACTAAACACTTGTTCTCAAAATTTTTGTTATTAATACAGTTCCCACCCATGTGCTAATGTCTTTGTAGATTGCCTGTGAAGCATGGATTAAGAAAGGTGATCCAAAAGAAGTCATCTGCCATGAGGTAAACCGTGTCCGACCAGATTTTCTCGTCGTTGGAAGTAGGGGCCTCGGTCCTTTCCAAAGGTACCATATAGTGTTTACCTCGTTTGTAGTATGAATTTCATGTTTCTTCCAAGGGTTTATATGTTCACTTTATAAATGATAAGTTTGACAAAGTAACAACATTTAAAAAAAAAAGTAATATATTTCTTTGACCCGTCAATTATTTTCTTAATGAATGGTAATGGTTCAATTAAGATGAAATTGCAAAGTGTTTGCAGGGTTTTTGTGGGAACTGTGAGTGAATTTTGCGCAAAGCATGCTGAATGCCCTGTTATTACAATCAAGAGGAGTGCATCCGAGACTCCTCAAGACCCTGTTGATGATTGATTTGTTGTACAGTCATAACTTCCTCCATGTTCATTGTCGCTTGGTGTCTACATCTGGGGATCTTGTTTCACACCTCTTTTCTCATTAAAATTTCTGATATTCTTAAACTGTTGAAGCACAGTGTCTGGACAGGTTGGAAACAATCTTTGGCTACGATTTTCATGGAATTTTTGTGTGATATTACTTGCAATAAGTTTGTAACTATTGCTTGTAATTTTATGTTAGATCTGATGTAATTGTTGCACAAGTTAAACCTCAGCTGCCAAAAATATGTATGGATTGGTAAGATTGGGATTTCAATATGTCGTGGAACATCTCTTTATCTATTTCCCTATAAATTTTAGATTAATTTGACGAAATTGTGCTGTGCTAAGATATGGACAGCGCTTGAAAATGTGGTGTTAATTGAGATTCCAAAGATGAGAGAAAATCAGAGATGTATTCAGTATTTATGTTCCCTCATAATAGGGAACACTGCCCTCGAGTGTTTCTGAGTTGCTAAGAGATTTAGATTTGAACAAGTGACAATTTGTACCCAAAACAAATCTAATGGTCATATGAATTGTTTTACTGCTTTTTTGGTAAAGTATTTTTTATATTATAAGTAGTGGATTTTATGAAATGTGTAGATAAAAAAAAATATATAAATTGTAGGTTCTACGAATGTATAGATAGAAATCAACTTATAAATATTTATAAATACTTCTAAACATTATATTAGATTTTATCGTTTCTTGTAACTTTCAATATTTGCTTAAGCAAAGTTTTGTGGATTACATTTAGGGATGGCAATCTAGGCAACGAGCATGAGCTATGTAGAGCCCCAAAAAAATAAAAAAAAATAGTACTGAATCTGTTTGGCTTGGCAAAAACACTAGTCGACTCGTGGGCTGCGACAAGCAAAAAAAATAATAATAATAAGACTCGGCCTGTTCACCTTGACAAAAAACACTAGCTAGCTCATGGGCTGGTCCATGAGCCCTTGGACACGAGCCACGGAGTGGCTCGTGGCTCGTGTAACGGTCTTTGTAATCGAACGGTGACTTTTAAAAAAGTGACCGTTTGGTGATTAATTTTTTTTTTTCAAATTCAGATTTTTTTTCTATAAATATTTTATTTTAAACTCATTTTTTTTACATCTCAATCTCTCAATCTATTATATACTCAATTCAACAACACTTCTCAAATCTCATTATTTAAATATTAGTTTATATTTTTAATTTTCTACTTCTACTACATTTTTACATTTTTTCTACTCTTCTCTTTATTACTTTGTTCGAAATAGCGTAAAATCGAAGTGATGATAATTTCAGTAGTCTTAATGACATTCCAATTCCTCACAATCTTGTTGATGAGTTTGGATGTAGCACTGATATGATTGATTTGGATGACATTCAAGAAGATATCGACACACATACAAATACAACCACCGGTTCTAGCACTAAACGAGAGTTGGAATCAAATCAGGCACAACTCCAGTTTGAGTCTCCCGCCGGAGCTGGCTCTAGTAGTACTCCCGATCTAAACAATTGGGTATATTCACAACTGTCGTAATTGGTGGCAAGTGCTGAGTTTCCACTGAGTTTGATAGAAAATCTTCATTTCACGAACTTCATACAAAAATATCTCCAACCAAGGTACGTATTTATTTCTAGAAATATTATTCGTAGAGACACTATTATTTTATTTAATAAAATGAAAGAAGCTATTATAAGTGATATTAACAATTATAACATCGTTTTATCTTTCACTGTATACTTATGGACCGGTAATAACTAAAAATGATATATAGCTGCAACTGCACACTACATTGATAATCACTGGATAATGCATAACAAAGTAATAGCGTTTAGAACAGTTGACTATCCTCATAATGGAGTTAATATTTTTCATGTTTTACTTGGTGTTTTACGTGAATTTAATTATGAAACGAAAATTCGTAGTTTTACTTTGATAATGCACACTCCAACAATATAGTAATTAAAAAATTAATTCAACATTTTAATCCAGAATTTGATGGTATTTTATTTCACAATTCTTTATGTATGTCATATTTTTAATTTAATTGTGAAAGATGAATTAAAATTATATAAGTATAATTACAAAAAAGTAGATATGCTAATAATTATATTACGGTCTCACCAAAAAGAAAACAAGTTTTTGCAGTCTATGTGTAGAAAATTGGTTTCAATAAAAATATTTTTGCACCGATATAAGTTATATGTGGAATTCAACATATCTCATACTTGAATCTTGTAAAATGTACGAAGATTACATTACTGTATATTATAATGATCGACACTCATACGACCTAGAATATGATTTGCAAACATATGAGAGGGAAATATGTGTTTATGTTAGAATTTTGTTGAAAATTTTTAATGACGCAACAAATACATATTCAGGTGTATATTATCTTACTACTTCACTAATTCTCAATCATTTTTATTATGTTGCTAACAATTTTAATAGGTATGAGGATTTTACTATTTTTTCTAATATTATATATGTGATGGATGTTAAATTTAGAAAATATTGAGAAAAGTTGCTTATGTTATTTCCATTAACATCTGTTATGGATCGCAAACTTAAATTATAGGGTACGAAAGTAATCATAATGGTAATTTCACAAAAATTAATGTACAAAAATCTACTAATGTGTGGTAATTTAAAACAAATTTTATATCAAATGTATGAGGTCTATGCTGAAAATGTCAATAGGAACATCATACGACTCATTGTTACAACACATGCTTCGTCATCATTTCACGATAATGATTTATGGAGTTAACTTAGTTCAGTTAGGGGTAGTCAACATGATAATGGTTCTTCTTCTGCTTCTTCCCATTTCTATTCTAGCGATACATCTTTAGAGTTAGCTAGGTTTTTTGCGCCGACATACTTAGTATTTTAGATGATGAAGAGAATTTTTTTTATATATACTACAACAGTGGAGACAAAATGAACGTCAATACTCAATTCTTTAAAATATGGCACGCGATCTACTAACACTTCTGGTATCAACTATAACATCGAAGTCTGCTTTTAGTACAGGTGGCAGAGTTTTGTCTGATTTCAGATCAAGACATAAAGCCAACATATTAGAAAGCTTACCATGTCTGAAAGACTAGAATGATGCCGAACTTCAGATCCAATATAAAGTGAACAAAATGAAGTTGGAAGAACTTGAAGATTTGAATATGAAATACTTGAATTTGTAGTAAGTATTATTTGCATAAATAATTGATATTTCATTTGTCTTATTTTAATAAAAATTGTACACATAGCAACTTGTTCGGTTACAATTTTAACTCCGCGTACATTCAAAGTAGCCGGTCCCAAGTCCCCCAAAAAACAGAAGGGTTTTCAACTTTTAATTTTGAACAGAAAATCTTTCTCACACTTTATTTCCTTTTTATTTTAAAATTCTCCGAAACAATATTATAAAAAAAGAACCGAGCTGAGCTCGTGGGCCGCTCGTCTCAACTTGTTCGACCCACGAATTCGTGGGCTAAACCGAACTTAATTTTTGGGGCAGAGCCGAGCTCGGTGGGTAACAGGCCCAGCCTAGCATTACCACCTCTAATTACACTTGCATCTTTTAGTGTTATTACACTTTCGTGTCTGTCGACCACATCGGTAGATATGGTGTTTTATAGTCTCCATGGACTGTGATGCTCGGACTCTTTAAAATAAAAGAAATACCTGTGTAGTGTTATTACACTTTTTGTGTCTGCCGATGTGGTCCACATAGAGTTTTTTTTAGTCACCCATGGACTATGATGTTCGGACTCTTTAAATGGAAGAAGTATCCGTGTCGACACGACACAACAAAACATGGGTACATGTATGAGATCCAGCTCGAATATTTCAAATTTGAAGAAGATACGACATAGGGTGTCACCATCGGTAGATGGAAGTTGTAGGAAGAGGAAGAGGAAGAGGAAGAGAAAGGTCGTGAAAGGAAACCCTAATTGTAAAAAAGCAAACCTGGCCCCACAACTTTTAAGCATTAAAAGTGATTAAAGAATCAATTTTGATTTCCAAGGTGAATTGCGATTTATAAAGCATCACTACTGTTTTTAAATAACCTGGCCCCACAACTTTGAAACCGTTAAAAGTTATTTAAAACATCAATTGCTATTTTTTTAAAAAAAAAAGACTAATTACGATTTCCAAGCCTAAATGGCTATTTCTAATGTATGAATTGTTGTTTCTAAAGAAAACCCGACCCATTAAATGTGACATTATTTTTCTATCTATATATGTATATATATACACACACACTAGTGTGAGCACGTGCGATGCACATGATGTCTCGTTAATTAAGAACGTAATAGTGTTTATTATATCTTTATTTTACGAATTGACTTGATATTGATAATTTAAATGGAAAAAAATTTAAATATTAAAAAATCAGGCGATTAAAACCTAAATATAAACATGCTTATAACTTAAAACCTAGTTTATTAAAATTCATTACAATAGATTATTCAAACATATGATAAAATTTAATGTCTTAAGTACCATTTTCCCAGAATTTGCATTCCTCCTCGAAGACTAAGTTCATTCCTTTATATTATTCTAATCATGTAAAGAAAGTCGAATGCTTTTGCATTAAGAAATTTCACATTTGCTCCAGAATAAAACTCTGGCATAAGTATCTACAACATCTGTACATTAATTTCAATTTTTTTTTTCAAATAACTTAAATAAAAGATAAAGAGAGGGTTGAATTGAGCTTACACTATCAAAGATTTTGATTTTCAAGAACGGCAAATTAGGCTTCTTTGGTAAGTGTACCAATTCAATCATCACAGTGCTTAGTGGCAGAATAAAAAGTTCATAAAAATCTTCTTTGTTGCTTTATATGAAGCTTTGAAGATAATCAATAAGTTAATTGATCAAATCGTTTCATGTTCGAATTTAAACTCTTAAAACAACATAATTTCTAAAAGTAAATAAATCACGTTGCAATTGTTAATTAAACATGCTAGTGGAAGTTGTATATACTTGGTGCAAGTTAGAGATTGTGGGCCACAAATGTGTAAAAAAGTAAACAAGTCAAGAGGAAATTACATCCATTACTATGTATATACAATATATTGTTAAATTTACTTTTCTAATGTTTTTATTCTAAAAATACTAGGTATTATTTATATATTATTATATATATTTATATAATATAATATTTACAAAAGGAAACACAATATACATCCTCATTAATTGTGCGGAGAGAGAGAGAGAGAAAAAAACGTGGGAGAGAGAAAATACCATATTCATCTTCTCTATCCATCTTCAGTACATCCATATCGCCGACATTGCCGCCAACAGTATAATCTTATCTCTCTAATCTCTAGGGTTCCATCACTATGTGAAAGCCTAACCCCCAATTTGTAAAAATTTTAGTCGCTGGACAAAGATACTCAACATGGATACGCCTACTCGCAGAATAACTTGGTCGGCGGCAAAGAAGGAGTCTCCTGACTTTGTGAAGAAGCCTGCATTACATTCCAAACTGAAAGTCATTTGGATACACATATTGAAGGAAGTCGCCGGACAAAGGAACCGCACATGGATGCACATATTGAAGGAAGTTGTCGGCGAATAGATGCTTATTAATTTATTGCAAAAGTTGTTACAAAATCAATTTGCATTGTCCCTGTTTCTAATTTGTTGCAAACATTGTTACAAAATCAGTTTGCATTGTCTTTGTTACTAATCTGTTGCAGATGATGTTACAAAAATCTATTTCGTTGTCTCTGTTATTAATGTGTTGCAAACGTTGTTACAAAATCAGTTTGCATTGTCTCTGTTACTAATCTGTTGCAGACGATGTTACAAAAATCTGTTTCGTTATCTCTGTTATTAATCTGTTGCAAACAATGTTACAAAAATCTGTTTTGTTCTCTCTATTATTAATCTGTTGCAAACGAAGTTACAAAAATTTGTTTCGGTTATAAATATGGAGATGTTATCATCAGACACGATTGGCATGAAAAAGATGCTTTACAGTTGGCCGAGACGAGTTGCAGTTTATTGTAATGTTGGAGAGATGTTGAAATGATTACGATTGTAAATGATGAAAGAGAGAGAAACAGGAGAAATATTAGATTGATGAGAGAGAATATCTTAATTAGTTATATATAAAATCTTAATCAAAATAGTAAATGAGATAATTAAGGATTCTGTCACAATATTTAATCAATTAAATAATTAATTAAAAATTAGATGAAACCCAGTATTTTTAAAATAAAAAACATGTTACAGTTTTTTTTATAAATAATAACATAAGATGGCTTATTTGTGAAAATTTCCCACAAGTCAATAAACATATTAATTATAATGAAAATTGTTTTATATCTACCTGTGTGTAAAAAGTAGCATCTTAAATACAAATTTGTAAAGCACTAAATAGAGTTTGGATTGCTAATGTACAAACAAGTCATTTTAAAAAATAATATTCTAGAGTTGCATTAATATTCAAAAGAAAAATGACAATAACATTATATACACCATTTTGTTATTTATTTAGGGACCATTTGCGCCAATTTTTCTAAAAATTAAATTAAAATGTGAAGAATGCAATTATAGCTCTAATATTTGTAGTTAATAAACGAATAGTTCAATTAACAAAAGTATTTGAATATCAAGTTTATAACAAAATTATTATTTTTATGTTGTAACAATAAAATAAAAAATTTAAATTTAAATAATAAAATTACTTAATAATAATAAAATAATTTTATTTAACATATTTATTAATAATTATGAGCTTAAATTATAATTATTTTATAATAGTTCGTAAAATATACAAAACAATTTAATACAATATCAATTTGGTCAATAAAGTGTCAATTAAAAAAAGGAACTCGTTAGTTTTTTTTAATTTTTTATAAAATATAAAATTATCGGACTCATTTGCACTTTTTGCAAAAATTAGAAATCCAATTACTATTTTCACTAATTAAAACTAAGGGCATATTTATTATTTTCATCAAATAAAGACCATTTGCACACCAAAATACATATGTTAAAAGTCTTCTGTGTAAAAAAACAAAAATTAGGGATGATTTCTGTACTGAGGACAAAGGCGAGTGACCATTTGCGCCAATTTTCTTTTTGGTTGACCATTATAAATAGTAAAGTTAATATTCACACTTTTTATATAAGTAGGATATATAGTAGATCCACATACCTTGTAAAGTGGATATTTTCACTTTGTAAAAATTTATAATTTAATTTTTAATTAACTTTTTACACGTTAATTTAGTAAAAATAAAAATTGAACTTTGGAATACGTACCCACATATGTATTCCCCACATATCCGTGTCTGAAATTTGGACTCTTTTTAACCGTGTCTCCATATCCTAAATTTTAGGGGAAAAAATTATGTATCCATATCCGAGTCTAAGCATCATAACCCATGGATGCACTCTCTATCCAATAAATAAAGCAAGCCGAAATCAGAAAGAAAAAAGAGAAATTGGGCCATATTTCCCAAGAAAGGGTGGATCCAAGAGAGAGCTTTTGAACAAAAGAGGACGGAAGCACTTCCATGTTCGGTTAAGCTTCTCGTCGATTTTTTTTATTTATCTACACATATTTTAAGAATCACAATTTACTATTCACTTATTATTCACACATTCTATGTGACTCACAATTTATAACCCCTCAAAAAATTATTTCAACATTGCCAAACATTATGCGGGACGAGTCAGTCTCCAGGATTCGCACATGCAGTCTCCATTCCAAGTTTGGAGAGTATATTGGTAAGAGGCCTTTCTTACAAGCTGAATTTGCACACTGGAGCTAATTTATCTAGAAATCAAACCAAAGTGAACAAGAAATGATCACTGCATACACAGCAGACTATTGAAGACATGGGCAGAAATTGACTGATCAGATACACCATTAACTGATGATATCCAGAGGCGATCACATAGATAAATTAAGGAACTTCAAAGTTATTCATGGATATTGAGATGCAATATTGTTATTCATGGGCAGAAATTGACTGATCAGATACACCATTAACTGATGATATCCAGAGGCGATCACATAGATAAATTAAGGAACTTCAAAGTTATTCATGGATATTGAGATGCAATATTGTTTAAAGCAACACCATTGGGAAAACATTTGCAGAATCACGAATTTTTTTAGATTTTAACATGGATTTAGATCATCTTTTAAATATCACTAGCAGTTTCCGGTATATAATGATTCTCCGTTTCTCCTACTTTCATACCAGAAACCCAAAAGAGCAACATCATAAGCAAACTGTCACAAACCAAATTCCTACATGGACACGGGAATATCTACTAAAAAACCGAACCTAAACGTTTCATATTGCAGCAAATTTTCCTTCTAAGATGAGGTAGTTTCAGCCATGGTTCTTACCTTTTCCACTGCTGTTCCGACCTTCTCCAAGAGACATTTCATCTCATCCTTCAAGCTCGATTTCTCAGGTGAAATTTTACAGTCACAATTTTCCAGAACCCTTGTTATCATTTCAAGTTTTTGGTTGATGAAGCCCATATCTGAAATAACATCATCTGCTAGTAGTGAAGAGTTGGGTTTCTCAGAGGTAGCCGAAGAGTGCAGTAACCTAGGGTTATGAAGAGCAGAGCCAAACACGCCTTCGTTTACTGATGATCTGAAGGCTTCTTCTGCATCAGAATTCTTAACATACTCGACCTGAACAGTGTTTGAATCTGTCACCAAATTTGTTTCTTTTTCATTCAGACTCCCAAACATACTGAACATTCTAATAATATCATCTTTTGATGGCAAGGTAAATCCCGGGGAATATGTAATAACTAGAGATGCCGGTGAAGCACTTTTGTCAATTTCTTGCGTACTACTTTTTGTGCCAGAAACCCGAGCTGTTTTCTTGAGCTTAGTTGTATCACAATTTGCTTCTTCAATCTTCTTGGCCCCTGCTTGGGGCTTGGATGTCATGGCATCTGTTTCCCTTGGGCCATTTCCTTGATTCTCTGGATCAGAATGCAATAACTCTCTCTTCTTACCTCGTCGACGGCCATGAAATTCTTTATAGTTTGATCCATCTAAATAGATTGAGCTCCTGAATGCTGAAAAAAATTCCTGGATCATACTAAGGGAACCCTCCTTGCTCAAGTAAAGAGGATCAACTGCAGCAGATTGAACTTTAGATAACACTCCATTACCTGATGCATCAACATCTAATGTATCAAAAATCTTTTTCAGATCATTCTCATCCTGTTGAAGACTCGTATCACGAGACGAGTCTATTCCCTTTCGCTGCCTACTACGAAGTATTTTTTCAGATACAGAATTGGAAATTGAAGGAGATGGAAAAAGATCTCCATCAGCCTTTGTCATGCACTCTCCCACCCGAGCTATCTTGGCAATCTTCTCAGATTCAATTTCTGACTCTCCTTTTGAGCTCGAGTTTCCCGCTCTCCATTTAAGATTTGTGTAGGGAGGAGATAAATACTTACTCTTCTTCCTTTCCCTCGGTATAGCTGCCTTTTGAGGTTCCTCATTGCCTTCTTCCCCGATGCTATTTTCAACAGCAGAAATCTCATTTACCCTCAGCGTGCTTGACAAAGGGCCTCCATATATTCCCTTCACACATCCAACATCAACACTTTCTGAATTTGAAACCTTATTCATCATGATTCTAGAGGTCCCAGAAATCAGGCTCTTCCTCTTCCTACCCTGCCTTCCTGTTGAGGAAGGTCCAAGACTGCCGCTATCCTCTCCATCAGTAGTCGTACTCTTCTTCCTGGTTGTGGATGTAGACTTCACAGAATCTGTTCCCTCATTGGCCATAGTTTTCTTCTTATTTTTGGCTTTAATTTCAGAAGTTTCTCCCATAAGCTCTGCAACACTTTTTTGCTTCCTTCTATGGTAAATCTTATCCCTTGAAGTCACCGGGAACTTCCCATTACCCGTGCTAGGGGAGGAGAGCCAATCATCTTCAAGTGGACCCAGAATTGGGACTTCAATTGGAACACCAAAACCATTTGCAACCACATCTCCAATTTCACTCGTGTCTTCAAGACCTTCGATTTGATGGGGTTCATAATATACAGGCAACTTGTAACTGCCTTTTGCACGATAAAAGGCCGAGAGCCAACTCTTCAAGACTGCAAGCTCAAGCATATTGCTGATAGAAACAGCCTGTGCGAGGTTTGTAACTTTTGCCAGTACTTCAGCAGGTTTGTATCTAGGAACCGAAAGGCGGTTAACATCTACCTCTGGCACGAGAACTCCTGCTTTCAGTCCAGAATTCACCACCAATGGCCTAGCAAGATCGACTTTGCTCTTCTTTGCAATACACTTGCAAGTCATCTCCGACTCCAACACCCTACCAACCTCATCAATAGACCTCTGCACAGCATTGACAAAGCTCTTAGAACTACTTTCTTTTGACATTTCCTCAAAATTGTTCGCAAAAGGTATAAGCTGCGCTGGCAAGCACCAAGAACCAGAACCATCTCCAAAGAACCCAACTAGGAGGCTACCGCTCTTACTATGCTTCACAGCAAAATCCGAAGCATCCCGAGGATCATAAATCTGTCCAGGCCACCAAGGATGACTTTTAATTTTACCCCAAACAAAATCTCCCACACAAAAACCATGCTCCTGTTTTTCCACCACTTGACCATCCTCCTCTTCTTTATAATCTCCACCCGTAATATCTAGGACACAGGTAATATTTAAGCCTCCCCGATTCTCTGCAGAAGAGTCTTCACCGCTATTATTTTCAAAAAAATTCTTATTCTCATCACCACCATCCAAGGAACCAAGAACGTCCACTATAAGATTAATTCCATTCTGATTACACTCTTCCTCTCTGACAGAAACACTCTTATCATCACTAGATACAAAATTTTCATTCTCAGCCCCATTTTCCTCATTCCCATCAATTTTTTTCAACTCAGAAACCCTAAACCCATTTTCTCCCAGTTTCAAACCCGAATGGTCCACAGTTTCAGACTCCTCAGCCAGTTCTCCAGCAGATCCACCAAGAATTTTTGATGCAGCAGCAAGTTCTTTAAGAGTTACCATTCCGGGAGACAAATAAACTAAGAAAACACTCCCAAAATTTCCTCTGATAATTCTTCTGAAAGTTTCGAATTCCACAACTGCAATAATAATAAACGAAAAAGGATAGTAAATTAACAATATTAGTTACTCAACTGAAATTTAACCGCAAGCTCTTCTGCAGTTTTCGATTTCACAAGAGAAAAATAATCCAGAACCACAGACTATTATACAGGTGTGTGTACATGTACATACAAACCTACAACACTCTCTGTATATATCCATTTCTTGAAGTAACAAATATTATATAGCCAAAAAAGTACTACTTGAAAAAATTTAAACTAATTCCAACAAAAAAAAAAACAAAGAGCATTGCTAAATACCTGAAGAACAGAAGGGAATATTAGCTATTTTCTTCTTCCAGAAAGTCTTTCAAAAGTGAAAGAGAATGTATTTGCACAGTTTATAAAGAAAACAATTACAATTAGGGTTTTAATAATGGGTTAAAGATTTGGAGAAATAAATTTTTGGGATAATTTTTCAAGAAAAATGTAATTATTACTGGAAATAAATGTCAGTACACAGTAGCGTTCAAGCGGTGACCATACTATTTTTGGATATTTTTTTTAATCTTTGAAACCGTTTAAAATAAAGGAAAAATAGCATGTTTAGTCCATAATCTTTAAAAAATATAAGGAATATATCTCTAATCTTTAAAAATTACATCGAACCTTCTCAATATTTGAAAAAATAAGCGTGGTAAGTCATTTATGACGAAATTACTCTCTGCTTTAAATAAAAACAGAAAACAAAACAAAAAACAAAAACAACAAAGTGTACCTCAAAAATAAAAAATAACAAAGATGTCATCTTCTTCCACCTAACTTCCTACATTTCCTTTTCTTCAATATTCATCATATCCAAATGCAATATCTTCCCAGAAAAAACATGCCATTAAATCTCTTAAGCTCTCTTTATCTAATCTCTCAATGCTTTCATGCCAATCAAAAGGGTGTCTAGTTATCACAACCGACGTTAGAATAAGATATTCTCATCTCTTTCCTCAAGCTTTCTCTCTCTAAAATTCTCTTCCACTTCCCGACACTCACTCTTACGAAATATCTCTTTGGAACTTCTTCAATACTTTGCAGAGGTCTGCAAAAGGGGCGGATAAGATCTCGAAAACTCCAAATTTCAGCCGTAACATTTGATTTCCCGATAGTGTTCAAGTTTCCCCAAGGTGGGCCGTCGGTAACTTTTTCTGGTGACGAACTTTTACGTGAAAAGATTTTTTATTTTAGCCGAGAAGTTATCTTGAGGTTCAAATTCAGAACAATCAATCCGGCATGAAAAGTCCAAAATGTTGAGCCCTCAAGGCATGGAGATTTTTAGGAAACAAATTAACGATAGTTTGGGTTGCTAGTGGTACAGCCTAACCAAGAAAAGAAAACATGCAAATAAGATTTTTGGGTTTGGAGTGGTGATGAATTTTGATTTTTTGGGTTTGATAAAGAAGTTGATCTCTTTGTTATTTATTTTTGGGATACATTTGACTATTTTTCTATTTTCTTATTTTTTGTTTTGTTTTATGCCAATTTTGTCATCATGTCTATTTCTTCAAATGTTAAAGATATTCAGTGCTATTTTTAAAAGTTAGAAGTATTTATATTTTTGAAAAATTAGAAACTAAATATTTTATTTTTTTAAAATAAAAAGAAAATCATTTGTTAGGAAGAAAGTACAAAACAACTTTAATTATTCATACCGCGTCTTTATACATTTATAAATCAAGAGCATATTTGAATAAGCTTAAAATGCAAATTACTTTTATTTAAATTATAAATCGTTTTTAAACTTTTTTAACAGTTACTTTTTGTACAGATGTGTATTTAAAGAAAAATAGAAAAGTCTTAATTACTTTCTAAAAAACACTCTTTACTTTTTTAAAAAACTTAGCTGGACAAGCTTTCTCATATTAAGAGTCAATTTACGGTATTTTTTTCTCAAAGTCGGATTAATATAACTCGATCATGGTTTATTTGACCCCGAATATTAGGTTAAAATCTTAATTTTGACTTCGTGTTTCAACCAATTTTATAGATCGACACTAAAGGAGGTGTATTCAATTGAGATTTGATAAGACTTTATGGAATTTAAAAATCTAGGTGTATTTAGGCATGACAATGGGTCAAGTCGAGCTCTGAAATATTTTTTTTTTAAAAATTTGAAAATGAAAATGAAAGAAAATATCGGGAATCCTTTATATTAAAAATTAAAGGTTGAAAACTCTCCTCATTTTTTCGAGCTTGGAACCGGTTACTTTGAAAGAAGACGGAGTTAAAATTGTACATGAACAAGATGTTACGTGCATAATTTTTTATTAAAATAAGACAAAAAAATATCAAATACTAATGCAAAATAATACTTACTATAAATCTGAATAATCCATATTCAAATCTTCAAGTTCTTCGGACATTATTCTATCTACTTTGTCTTTGATTCAAAGTTCGGTGTCATCTCAATCTTTTAGACACAATAAGCTTTCTAAAATGTCGGCTTTGAGTCTTGACCTGAAATCAGACAGAACCCTGCCACTTATACTAAATACAGCCTCCGATGCTACAGTTGAGACTGGAGGTGTTAGTAGATCACGTGCTATTTTTGAAAGAATTGGATAACTACATTGACGTTGTCTTCACCATCGAAGTATATCAAAAAAAGTTCTCTCTTCGTCATCTAAATACTAAGCATGTCATGCACGAAATACCTAACTAACTCTATGAATGGGAAAGGAAAGAAGTAGAAGAAGAACCAACTGATTGTTAACCTTGACCATTCATATGTGTACTCGCGTAACTCCATAAGCCAATGTCATCAATTGATGATGAAGTACATGTTGGAACAGGTGATCGTACAACACTCGTACCGGCCTTTTTAGCATAGACCTTTTACATTTTACATAAAGTTTGTTCTAAATTACTACACGTTACTATATTTTCGTAAGTTAATTTTTGTGAAATTGTTGTTATTATTAATTTCGTACCCTCTATGTTAAGTCTAGGATCTATAATACATGCTAATAGAAATAACATAGGCAATTGTTCCCAATATTTTCTAAATTTAGTTTCCATGACAGATATAATATTAGAAAAAAGAGCAAAATTCTTATACCTAGTAAAATTGTTAGCAATATAATAGAAATGATTTAAAACAAGTGGAGTAGTTAGATAATATACATCAGAAGATACAGTTGTTGCGTCGTAAAAAACTTTCAAATTTTTGTTAACATGAGTACATATTTCTCAGTCATATGCTTCCAAATCATATTCTGAGCCGTGTGAGTGTTGGCCATTATAATATACAGTAATGCAATCTTCGTAACCTTCACAAGATTCAAACATGAGATATGTTGAATTCCATCTATGGCCAACATCAGTACAAAGATATTTTGATTGCAACACATTTTCTAGACATAGAGTAGCAAAAACTTGTTTTCTTGCTGGTGAGATCGTAATATAATTAATAGCATATCTAATTTTTTTTAATTATTTTTGTATAAATTTTAATCCATATTGCTCAATTAAATTAAATACATGATATACACAATGAATGTAAAATAAAATATCATCAAATTTTTGACCACAATGTTGAATTAATTTCTCAATTACTATATTATTGGGGCCTGCATTATCAAATTTAAAACTACGAGCTTTAGAATTACAATTAAATTCACGTAACACACCCAATAAAATATGAAAAATATTATTCCCATTATGAGGATAGTATATTTGTCTAAACGCTATTACTTTTTATGCATTATTCAATTACTATCAATGTAGTGTGCAGTTGCAATCATATATCCTTTTTGGTTATTACATGTCCATAAGTCTGGCGTAAAAGATAAAACACCATTATAATTATTAATATCATTTATTGTAGCTTCTTTCTTTTTATTATATCTAACAATAGTGTCTTTACGAAGAGTATTTATAGAAATATTAACGTACCTTGGTTAAAGATATTTTTGGATGAAGTTCGTGAAATGAAGATTTTTCACCAAGCTCAATGGAAACTCGACATTTGCCACCAATTTCGGCAGTCCTTCCCAACGCATGATATCTTGTGAATATATCCAATTATTGAGATTGGGACTATTGGACCCGACTCCCGGAGATCCAAACTGGAGTTGTGCCTGATTTGTTTCCAAACTTCCATATTTGAATTAACACTTTTTTAAGTGTCTATTTAGATGGGTTGTGTCTATCCCTTGTTGTTAGGCTAACTTCTCTTGACAGTGTTTACACTGTACTTTGTACTTAGGGACTCCGTCCACTAGTTTACTAGTCGGCACCAACTCAAAATGCTGCCAGCACTTAGCCTTTTGTTTGGTGGCTTTTCGTTTAATGCTAGAACCGATGGTTGTTTGTGTAACGGCATCTTCTTGAATGTCTTCCAAATCAATTGGATCAATGCTACCACCAAACTGATCAATAATATCGTTTGGAATTGAAATGTCACTAAGACCACTGAAATCATCATCACTTCAATTGTAGGCCATTTGGAATAATATAATAAAGAGAATAGGAGAAGATGAATATGTAGTAGAAACTAAAAAATAGAAATGTAGAGAATTAGTAGAAGTAGAAAAATGAAATTTAAAATTATAGAGTAATATCTAGATAATGAGATATTTGATACTAATTATAATACTAATATTGAGAGAATGAAATTTGAGAATTGTTAATGGATTGAGTATATAATAGAATGAGAGATTGAAGTGTGAAAAAAATAAGTTTAGAATATGAGTGTTTATAGGAAAATAATGGAATTTAAAAAAAATAAAATAAATAAATAAAATAAAAACTGGCCAACGGTTACGATAATGTGACCGTTGCATAAGCCACGAGCCAGCTCCCACGAGCCATACGAGCTGGCTCGTTGGGCGAGGCCACGTGCCGACTCGTTTTTTGCCCTTGCCCTTGCTCTTGCCCTTGCCCTTGCCCTTGCACGTGTTCGTCCCTAGACGAGCCCAAGCCCAATATGGGCCGAGCCGGCGAGTCCATCAGCTGATGAACTTTTTGATAGCCCAAGAATAACTAACCAAGAGGGGGGTGAATTAGTTTTCTCAAACTTTTTCGAAAAATATTCTCAAACATGATATTTAAGAAATGAAAATTAATCCACAAAAATATAAGCACAGTATAAGTAAATAAAATGGAAGAGAGAGTGCAAATGATATTTTTATAGAGGTTCGATCTAACCAATGATTTACGTCCCCCGTTACCAAGCTCTCCAACACGAGCACGGCCTTTCCACTACTTTGATTGACTTATGGTGCAATCCAAACCCTTACAATGTATCCAGTGACTTATAAACAAGGAGCACCAATCCTTATACAATATTGAGCTTTCAAGGGACCTCAATATGACCCAAAAATGTAAAGAGATTGATTTAAGTATTTCTCTCTAGATGAATGATAAATACAAGTTTAGTTCTAAGAGAGACTAACACTTTAATGAATAGCAATAGATGAGGAAAGCTCAAGTGTTAGAAGAAAATTTTGTTGAGAATGATGAATCAAAAATTTGATTTAATCAAACAAAGTTTTCAATAAATGATATTGAATATATAAATGCAATAGAACTTTGAATGAAGTTTTTCAATATGATTCTCTCTATAAATGCTCTTGTAAGTGTTGTAGAATGATAATAAAAGAAGTGGTATTTATAGAGATGAATTTTTGTCACTTTCTGTTGAAACGGATGACGAAACGGTCGACCGGTCAGATAGTCAGAACTAGCCGTTAGAATTGTAAAAAATCAGAACAGACACTTTTTGAAAAGTGACAGTCAAACGGTCGACCGGTTCACCCAAACGGTCGATCGGTTCAAACGAATGATCAAACGGATGACCGTTTCCGCAGTTTTCAAAAATTGATTTTTGGCTTTGATAAAAATATTTTATGCAAGTGATAATGACATATGTTTTGTACATAAAAATATTTTGAGCTTTCATTCATTTAATTGCTAAAGATCAAAGAATAATAC
The DNA here is from genome assembly GCA_030279155.1 of Forsythia viridissima. Classification (NCBI taxonomy): domain Eukaryota; kingdom Viridiplantae; phylum Streptophyta; class Magnoliopsida; order Lamiales; family Oleaceae; genus Forsythia; species Forsythia viridissima. The sequence goes on along the minus strand of CM059036.1, from coordinate 34,310,330 downwards.
CTTTACAATTTTATCTACAAATCTATTATTTGATCTTGATCTTCGAGTCTTGAGTTTTGGATCTTAAGATACTTGAACTCTTATATTGATTTGACTTTGATCTTGTCATTACTTGAAAGTTCGATTTGTAGCGCTTTGAATATTACTTAAAAATAGATTATTAGTAAACATAACTAATTTGTTTGTTATAATCAAAACTTTAAGATTTAAAGTTAACCATAGGTCAACAATTTTTTCCTTTTTGATTACGACAAACAATGTGAGAATATAGAGAGAGATAAGATAAAATAAAGCATATATATTCCCCCTTTCTTTTTCATGTAAACGTGGTTTGATAAATTTGTAGTATGATACCATTTTCATTTGATTTGTCGATTTCATCACATATCAAATGTCCAAGTCAATTGTCAAATATTATCAAATTTTCATCACATCTCATATATTCACATATATTTCTTATCACATCATACATTATCTCATATACATCATCACATTTATTTCATATCACATCATACATTTTCTCCCTTTTGGCATAAACAAAAAGGCAAAATCGAAACATTAAAGTAAAACATATTTCTCCTAAATAAAACAAAATATGCAATTCATTGATAAAATTGAAATCTAAAAGCAATCATAGTTCAAAGATACATAAATGAAAGCTAGAACATATGATTGTTTTCAAAAACATAGAAACCAAAAAATAAATAAACTAGTTCTCTGGTGGAGGAGGCGGAGGAAGCACGGCATCAAGACGAGAATGGAGAGCTTGAAGCAATGTAGTCATGCCGTCAACCAAATATTGGAGTGTAGAAATGATAAGGTTTTTTTTGATTTTGAATGTAGATTTGAAAGATTTTAGGAAGATTGGAAGAAGATTTAGGAGAGAAAATTGTGGGTCGCGCGAAGAAGGAATGAAGAAATTTGAAAAATTCTTAACTTAAAACCCTGATTTCCGTTGATACGGTCGACCGATTTCATAAGACAGTCGACCATTTGAACTTGAATTTTTTTTGAAAATGAAGTTTCTGTTCAAACGGATGAGTAGGCGGATGATGAGGAGATCGTCCGTTTAAGTTCAGATAGACGTCCGTTTAAGTAAAACGGTCAACTGTTTAAATTTGTCAAAAATTTCAAAAGTCTCTGTTTAAACGGATTCATAGACGGATCATCCGTTTGAGCCAAATGCAGACGACCGTATAAACTGAAGCGGTCGACCATATAAACTTTTCAATTTTTACATAACTCTCTGCTTAGACGGATGATGAACCGGATGAACAAAGTGTCATCTGTTTTCCTTAACACGGACGTCCGTTTAAGGATACGGTCGTCCGTTTCAATGTTCTAAAAATCATGCATTTTCAAAAAACTTTAAAACACGTTTATCACATGAAATGCAGTCAATTATAGGAAAATGAATAATTAGCCACAAACTTCACATTCATCAATTATGCCTAAATTTCGTCGAATATATGAAAATCTTTCAAGAGCTAATGGTTTTGTGAGAATATCGGCCAATTGTTTTTCGGTGTTTACAAACTCCAAAGTTATATCTCCCTTTTGTGCATGGTCTCGTAGAAAGTGATGTCTAATTTCGATATGTTTGGTACAAGAATGCAAAATGGGATTTTTAGATAAGTTGATGGCACTAGTATTATCACACATGATAGAAACTTTTTCAAAAGAAAGGTGATAATCATTTAGAGTTTGTTTCATCCATAGGATTTGAGCACAACAACTAGCGGCGGAGATATACTCGGCTTCGGCGGTTGACAAGGCAATGGAGTTTTGTTTCTTACTAAACCAAGAAACTAAAGCAAAGCCTAAAAAATGACACGTTCCACTAGTACTTTTAGGGTCAATTGTGTAACCGGCCCAATCGGCATTCGAATAGCTAAGTAAATCAAAATGAGTTTCTTTAGGATACCAAAGACCTAAGGATCTAGTTCCACTAAGATAACGAAAAATGCTTTTTACGGTACTAAGATGAGAATTCTTAGGATTAGATTGATATCTAGCACATAAGCATACACTAAACATAATATCGGACTTACTAGTAGTTAGATAAAGAAGGGATCCGATCATACCTCGATATTTTGTTATATCAACGGAAGTACCTTGCTCATCTTTATCTAGTTTGATTGATGAGCTCATCGGAGTGTTCATTGGCTTCAATTCTTCTATTTCAAACTTTTTGAGCATATCCAACATATACTTGGTTTGACAAATGAATATTCCATCGTTAGTTTGTTTGATTTGAAGTCCAAGAAAGAACTTGAGTTCACCCATCATGCTCATCTCAAATTCCCTACTCATGCACTTAGAAAATTCTTCATATAGGGAAATGTTAGTAGCACCAAAAATGATATTGTCAATATAAATTTGAACAACAATCATATAATTCTTTTTTGTTTTTATAAATAGTGTTGTATCCGCCTTACCCATTGAAAAGCCATTTGATAATAGGAATTTACTTAATCTCTCATACCATGCTCTAGGAGCTTGTTTTAATCCGTAAAGGACTTTTTTAAGTTTGAAAACTTTGTCCGGATACTTATGATTTTTAAAATCGGGTGGTTGCTCAACAAAAACTTCTTCTTAAATGACTCTATTCAAGAATACACATTTGACATCCATTTGAAATAGAGTAAAATTATTATGACAAGCAAAAGCAAGAAGCATGCGAATTGATTCTAATCTAGCAACTGGTGCAAAAGTTTCTTCGAAATCAATGCCTTCTTCTTAATTGTAACCTTGAGCCACTAATCTAGCTTTATTACGCACAATTATACCATTTTCATCTCGTTTGTTTCAAAAAATCTATTTTGTGCCAATTACGGTTTGTGAATTTGGTCTAGTAACTAAATCCTAAACATGATTTCTTTCAAATTGATTTAGTTTATCTTGCATAGCTAGAATCCAAAATTCATCAAACTCGACTTCTTTAAAATTCTTTGGCTCAATTTGTGAAAGAAATACACAATTGTTATGAAAATTTCTATAAGAATTTCTTATGCTTACCCCTTTTGATGGATCACCAATGATGAGATCTTTTGGGTGAGAGGGGACAAACCTCCATTCTTTTGGTAGTGATGAAGTGTTAAGATCTTCATAAGGTTCTTCTTTATTTTGTTGCATAATCATTTTCTCCTCATGTTGAATTTCAATGTTATATGGATTCCCTTTATCTTGATTTTGAACACTTAGTTGTTCAAATGGGATTTCCAAATCTTCATCATCAATAACTTTTTCTTGTTCAATAGAGTTAGTTTCATCAAAGACCACATACATAGATTCTTTAACTACTAAAGTTCTTTTGTTAAAAACTCTAAAATCTTTGCTAGTAGATGAATATCCAAGAAAAATTTCAATATCAGATTTTGGATCAAATTTTTCAAATTTTCTTTTGTGTTTAAAATAAAGCACTTGCAACCAAACACTTTAAAATATCCGATATTGGAAATTCTATTTTTCCCAAAGCTCATATGAAGTTTTGGTTTTCTTTCGACTCACCAAAACTCTATTTAAAATATAACATGAAGTATTTACGGCTTCGGCCCAAAAGTATTTTGGTAAATTGTTTTCATTCAACATGGTTCGAGCCATTTCTTGCAACGTTCGATTCTTCCTTTCTACTACACCATTTTGTTGAGGAGTTCTAGGAGTCGAGAAATTATGTTCATATCCATTTGATTTGTAAAACTCATCAAAAAGCTATATTTTCAAATTCTCCACCATGATCACTCCTAATTGTAGTAATGGTGTATCCTTTTTTCATTTTGGACTCTTTTGCAAAAATGTATGCATTTAAAGTTTCATCTTTTAAATTCAAGAAAATGACCCAAGTAAATCTTGAAAAATCATCAACAATAACAAATGCATAATATTTTCCACTTAAACTAGCGGTTCTAAAGGGTCCAAATAAGTCAATGTGGAGAAGTTGTAAAGGTCTTGACGTAGAAGAATGTTGTTTAAGTTTGAAAGAACTCTTTACTTGTTTTCTAAATTGACAAGCATCACAAATTTTATCTTTTTCAAACTTTATATTTAGTAAACCTTTTACAAAGTTATTTTTGGAGATTTTTGAAAGTAAGTCCATGCTAACATGACCTAATCTCCTATGCCATAACCAAGAATCATCATTTGAAAGACATTTTATTTCTTTTTCAAGTTCAAATTCAATAGTTATGATGTAAACATCCTTACTTCGGCTCTCCATGAACAATACTTTTTTAGATATAGCATCCTCAATGAGGTATTTGGAAGAATCAAATTTAATAAGATAACCTTTATCACATAATTGACTTATACTAAGCAAGTTATGTTTAAGGTTATTAACTAATAAAATATTTTCAATGGAGGGAGATGAACGATTACCGATATTTCCAATACATATGATTTTTCCTTTGGCATTGTCTCCAAAAGTTACATGACCTCCATATTTTCTTTTGAGATTTGATAGTAATGATCGATCTCCCGTCATGTGTTTTGAACAACCACTATCTAAGAACCAATTGCTCTTGACCTTTCGCAGTACCTACAAAAATATTTTTGATTTTTGATTTTTGGTACCCACATAAATTTGAGTCCTTGATAGTTAGTGTTTGTGAATTCTTTTATCCACTTGTGTTTTCTTTCAAAGTATAGTCTCTTTTTAGTTGAACAATTATAAGCAACATGAGCAATTTTCTTGCAAAAACTACATGTGATGTTTTGTTGAGAAAAATTGTATGATTTCACAAATATGGTTTCAATAGATTTTTGTTTCAAAAGAGGTTTATATCCAATTTTCCCTTTGTTGAACATACATTTTTGCTCACCAAGCATTAATTCAAAATTTTTCTTTCCTTGGATAAACTTGTGAATAATGCTTGTTAAATCAACCACTTTTTCTTTCAATGAAACATTTTCTTTAATTAAGGATTTATGATCATCTTTTTCTTTTTCAAAGTCCTTTTGAGCAATAAATATTTTTTTGACTATCTTTTTCAATAATGAGTGTTTATTGTTAAGAATAGAATATTTTGAAACAAGTTTCTCAAAATTTTCAAGAATTTCATCATAAGAAGTAGATAAGTCAATGTAAGAGTCATTGTTGTTTGTACTTACCTCATCCTCAATAGTCATGAAGCACATGTTGGCGATTTCTTCTTGAACTTCATCTTCTCCAAGATCATCTTCATCACTATTGTCCCATGTAGCTTGAAGAGCTTTCTTTTTGGTGAACTTCTTTTTGTTCGGGCATTCGGTCTTCTTATGACCGGATTTGTCACAATCATAGCATATGATCTTTTTGCTTTTCTCTTCACCTTTATCATCCTTCTTTTGAAATCGCATATTGTTTCAAAATCCTCTCCATTTCTTGACAAGAAGAACTAAGTCATCAAGTTCTTCATCATTCATGTTTGTGTTGGAGGATCCTTCATCGTTTGTTGATTTCAATGCAATTTGCTTCTTGGGAGGCTCATTCGTCTCTTCTTTGCTTTTTCTTGTTTTCTCCTTTATTTCGGCATTGTTGAGCTCATACATCATCAATGTTCCATATTGCTCCTCCAATAGATAAGTGTTGATATCTTTTGTATTCTCTATCAACATCCTCAAGGAGTTCCAATCTTCCGATAGAGACCTAAGCATTTTGCTCACAAGTTCACCGTTAGTAAACTTTTGATCAAAGCCCTTAAGGCCATTAATAATATCGGTAAAGCGAGTAATCATATCAACAATAGGTTCATCTTGTTTCATAAAGCAATTTTCAAAATCTTTTGTCAATAGATTTATTTTAGTTTCTTTAATCTTGTTGGTACCTAAGTGAGTTATCTCTAATGCATGCCAAATATCATATGCGGAATCACATGTACTAATACGATTAAACTCATTTTTATCTAAAGCACAATAAAGTAAATTTTTTGCTCTAGCGTTCAAAGACAATTTTCTTTTATCATCTTCATCATATTCTTCTCTAGACTTAGAAATAGTTTGGTCCGGTTTATCGTCAACTTTAATAATTTTTGTAGGCACATATAGACAAAACTCGATGACTTCCCGAATGTTATAATCAATTGATTGAATGTAAATCATCATTCTAGTTTTCCAATAATTGTAATGGGTGCCATTAAAGAAGGGAGGGCGATTTGTAGAGTGACCCTCAAGTTTTGAAAATTTTGGTTAGTCATTACTCAAGATTGTATAATAAAAAAAATGAGCACCTTGCTCTGATACCAATTGATAGCCCAATAATAACTAACCAAGAGGAGGGCGAATTGGTTTTCTCAAACTTTTTCGAAAAATATTCTCAAAAATGATATTTAGGAAATGAAAATTAATCCACAAAAATATTAGCACAATATAAGTAAATAAAAAGGAAGAGAGAGTGCAAACGATATTTTTATGGAGTTTCGATCCAACCAATGATCTACGTCTCCCGTTACCAAGCTCTCCAACACAAGCACGACTTTTCCACTACTTTGATTGACTTATGGTACAATCCAAACCCTTACAATGTATCTGGTGACTTACAAACAAGGAGTACCGATCCTTATATAATATTGAGCTTTCAAAAGACCTTAATATGACCCAAAATGTAAAGAGATTGATTTGAGTATTTCTCTCTAGATGAAAGATAAATACAAGTTTAGTTTTAAGAGAGACTAACACTTTAATGAATAGCAATAGATGAGGAAAGCTCAAGTGTTAGAAGAAAACTTTGTTGAGAATTATGAATCAAAAGTTTGATTTAATCAAACAAAGTTTTCAATGAATGATATTGAATAAATAAATGCAATAGAGCTTTGAATGAAGTTTTTCAATATGATTCTCTCTATAAATGCTCTTGTAAGTGTTGTAGAATGATAATAAATGAAGTGGTATTTATAGAGATGAATTTTCGTTATTTCCTGTTGAAACGGATGACCAAACGGTCGATCGGTCAGATGGTCAGAACTAGTTGTTAGAATTGCAAAAAATCAGAACGGACACTTTTTGGAAAGTGCCAGTCAAATGGTCGATCGGTTCACCCAAACGGTCGACCGGTTCAAACGGATGATCAAACGGATGACCAAACAGATGACCGTTTCTACAGTTTTGAAAAATTAATTTTTGACTTTGATAAAAATATTTTATGCAAGTGATAATGACATATGTTTTGTGCATAAAAATATTTTGAGCTTTCATTCATTTAATTGCTAAAGATCAAATAGTTAATACATTTACAATTTTATCTACAAATCTATTCTTTGATCTTGATTTTTGAGTCTTGAGTTTTGGATCTTGAGATGCTTGAACTCTTGTATTGATTTGACTTTGATTTTGTCATTACTTGAGAGTTCGATTTGTAGCGCTTTAAATATTACTTGAAAATAGATTGTTAGTAAACATAACTAATTTGTTTGTTATAATCAAAACATTACGGTTTAAAGTTAACCATATGTCAACACTTTTTTGCCACTCTTAGGTGTATTCATTCACACCTTTTCAACTCCATAAAAGTGTTGGAGTATTCAATATAGATTTTTAAAAACTTTTAAAAAGTCTTGTAAAGTCATGCGACATTCAATTCAAACTTTTTAAAATCTTACGAAATTCAGGGGTATTCAAAATGTCGATAATTTTTAATGATTTTATAGAGAATTTTTTATGTACTATCTTTAAACCACAACGTATAAATAAAAAATATTATAATTTCTTTTCCATTCACCCATAAGACTTTGAAAGACTTTGGGGGAAAAATTCTTTCATTCCCCGATTTTTTTTTCTTTATGCAACATTTCTCTTTTCTTTTTCCTTCAACAAACTGTAGAATCAAGATTAATATTCTTCTCTTTATTTAATGTGATTTTTTCTTCTTCAATATATTCTCCTCACTATTTTTTGTCTTTTTTCTTTTTTCTTCTACGAACTCTATATCCATGATTAATTACCAATACAATTTATGAAAAAGAATATTAATATTTTTATTTCTAGTTAATTTGATTTTTTTTTTCTTTTCAATATTCTTCTAACAATTTTCTCATTTTTCCATTTTCCTATTTTCCTTCTATGAACCTTTAGAGACAGTGTGATTTTTTTTTCTTTAACATTCCTATAACCATTTTTCTCTCTCTTTTTTTTCCATTGTTTTTTCTATTTTTCATTAAAAACAAGATAAATTTATAATTAAATTCTTATATAATCGTTGATTATAGTTTATTAATAAATTTCATTAGGTTAAAAACTAATTTTTTACTAATGTATTTTTTATTTTTATTTTCATTCTCGTGTTTTCTATTTATCTTGATGAATATGGTTGCATTTTTTCTTCGTAAATTGGTACTTTGATTATTTATTTATGCAATTATAGTGACTAATAATGATATGTTACCTATAGATTATTAGATATAAAAAAGGAGATTATGAACTGGATAAATTTTTTTGTTGGAAAATATTTTTAAAAATAGTTGCATGCCATAATTTTTTGAATTTATCCACAAGCCATTTGAAAGTTTATAGTTTTACCCAATAGAATATATAGAGTGAGTTAATAATTTATGTCATTAACTTTTGACGAGGTTTACTTGTAGCAATTAAATAGAATATTTTTTATGAATATAATAATATTAATATAATTAAATAAATTATTACTAGACTTTTCTCGTTTGATAATTTTTTTAACTGTGGGATATTAAATTTTTATATTCAAAATTTTTAATTGAAAAATGAAGTCTATAAAAGTCCATAAAAGTCAGTGAAAGTTTAGAAAAATCTTTCAAAATGAAATGTAGTTATAGGAGTGTATTAAAATCTATAAAAATCAATAAAAGTTAATGAAATCTATCAAAATCAGTCATTTGAAAAATATCAATCAAAGTCTTTAAAAATCTAGATTAAATACACTCCCTAATTTTTTTTTAAAAAAATGACAAAATATTATTTAAGACATTTTCCTCTTTTTACGCCAAGTAGAGGTACCAAATCTTTAAAAAATATACCTGTCAAGTTTCAAATATTCTAATCTTAGCATTTACATCCTAAACTTTTTAATAAATGTGTGCTTTAAAGACTTTTGGACAATTTCCCTTCAAAGGACTGTCAGTTGACCAAACGTTAAACGTTTAACCTCAATTTGACCAATTTTAATAAGGTGAAATGGACTTTTTCACATTTAATTATTTAAAACAATTAAAAAAAAAGTAAGAAGAGAAAATAAAGATAAATAAGAAAAAAAAATGGAAAAATATATCACCTCTCATGATTGGTTGCCAAACCAGTGATCAATTGTTGGGTGGGGGGTTGGGGGAAGGGATTTTTCTCTCTGGTTTCTAACTCAAACACTTGCGAGTTTGGGTCAAAAATTGGGGGAGAAATCTTTGGCGGGGTTGGGAGGTAGGGTGGTGGCGCGAGGGGGGATTGGGATAAATGACATTTTTTTATCTTTTTTAATTCTTCACTTATTATTATTATTTTATTTTGGTTTTTTGTTTCTCATTCTGTAATTATTTTAAATAATTGAATATGAAAAATACTATTTTATCTTTATTAAATTTGGTAGACCTAAGATAAGACGTTTGACTTTTGGCCTACTGACGATCCTTCGAACGAAAAGATGCTTAGCATGCAAAGTTATTTAAAGATTTAGATTGTAAGTGCTAATATTAAAATGTTTAAGACTTGGCGGCACATTTTTTGAAAAAATTGAAACCTATGTTGCAAATTCGCCTAGTAAAAATTTGAGAAGTCGCTTCAAAAAATTTTACTTTGTAAAAGGAGATTTAGTTTTAGTTTATTTAAAAGTTGACGTCATTAAATGCAGTTACAATATGATGCAAGAAATAAAAAGTATAGTGACAATTCCTAATTTTTATTGGAAAATTCCTTTAGTTTACCCATATTTTCAAAAGCGACAAAATATATATATGTGTATATTTTATCATCAACTGTCCACCTACTGACACCTCAACAGATGAGCAACTTATCCTGCCCCCCAGGGGCAGAAGATCAGTGGCCGAATATGTATATCTATAATAACAAAATGATAGGGTTTCTTTTCTTTTTCTTTTTCTTTTTTTCTTTTTTTTCTGTAGATTTTCACTATCATAAATGAAAATTAATTTTTTTACGTAATATAAAGACCAATATTAATAATAGTGTTTTTTTTAAAAATAATTTTAAGATCGCAGACAACATAAAAATACTGGCAAAACAACTCTAAGATTTTTTTTTTTTTTTTTTTTTTTTTGAAATGGACAATAAATAGAGGAAAACTAAAGTAATTTCAAAATATTCAGTGTCACGATTTAATTAATTGAAAAACAAGCACATCTATGAGATTCTTTTAAATTGTTAATTTAACCCTATTATCGAAAATTCGATAGAAAAAGATGCTCCAGCATATGGTTCGGTTCTTCATAATACATCAAAAATACTTTAATTTGAGGTCTTTAACTCACAAAAAATATAAAAAATAAAAAAAAAATTCAAAAAACTGTTGAAAAAAAGAATAATAATAGGAATATTTTGCTTATATTCATTAATAAATAAATAAAAGAAATAAATTGAAGGAATAAATCTGGGTTTCTTCAATGTTTGGCTTGCCTGAAGATCATAGAGTTGTAGTTGTTTGGGCGGATAAATTGAGAGAAATAGTAACTAAAAAATACTAGAGAGTTTAGTCAGAGAAAGTTGAGAGAAATGGTAATGTAAAAACATCAAAGTGATTAGACCACACTCCATTATTTGTTAACTAAACTATATTTTAATCTATAATCTATATCTATAATCAATACTACTTCTAAAATGTCCTAAAAGGAGAGAAACAATTTTAGACAATTTTACCTTCCCACATTACATCTTTGAACTATTTTACCCTCCCATATTAAACTAAAAATTCCAAAAATATTTCACCTCCCACCATTATTGAAGAAAATAAGAGGTAGTTTAGGGCCTTTGGACAATAACTGCATAATACAAATGGTCATATAATGATTATGTAATTCTTAAATATATATTTAGGATCATAAGGATGAGATTTATGAATTTGGGAGTTAAAGGACCTTTTATTTGTCAATATTGACATCAAAATTTATCATTTTTTCTCTAGAAAAACCTTTTGATGGTCGACTCCTTTTCCTCTTTACTTTGTCATCAACTTTTCAGATTTTATATGGAAATTTTACAAATTAGAATTAGAAAGTTTCTCTCAAAATTCTTTCATTTTGTCTATTTCTTTTCACAACATATTACACACACACACACACACACACAAATTTCATTTTTCTTTAAGTTTTTACAAAAGAAAGAAAAAGGAAAGAAGTGATAATTCAAAGTTGTTGAAGAACAAACAAAAAGTTTCAGATTTTTCAATCAGTTTTCATATTCAAGAAATTTACATGCAAGTGGTTATTTCAACTTGATATAATATTTTTCATAATCTTACACGATGTGCTAATAAACCATTTCGTTTGATATGGTTCCATTTGGTCACTTATGAAATATTATAAAGAAATGTATATAATTTTTCATTCGATATGGTTCGATCTTTTCACTATGAAATGTAATAAAGAAATATAATTTTTTTTTCGTTTGATATGGTTTGGATGCTCACTATAAAATGTGGTATGAATTATATAGAACTTTATATGAATTTTGGAGGGATGGATGACATGTTCAGTACTAGAGATAATTAAATAGGATTAAGAAACAATGATACGTCAACTATTTGTCTATTGGTTAGTCAAGCTTAGTGTAGCAAAAATACTCCTATAATCTAAACCAGCTGAAATTGGAAATAGTCACAACTCTTTAGCATTAGTTTCAAATCGGTAGAAGCATGTGTCTATAGGGAAAAGAAGATAGAAAAAAACATACACAACAATCAGTTTTAGTGTAAACAAAAGGAAATTGGCGCAAATGGTCCCTAACCTTTGCACTCAGTATGGAAATGGTTCCTAACTTTTATTTTTTGGCACAGAAGTCCCTAGCCTATGTGTTTTGGTGTACAATTGGTCCTTATTTGATGAAAAAGATAAACATGCCTTTATTTTTAATTAGAAAAAATTTCAATTTGATTACTAACTTTTGTAAAAAGTAAAAATGAGTCCGATACTTTTATTTTTTTATAAAAATTTAAAAGAAATTAACAAATTTATAATATACTAAATTATTTTATATTTTACGAATTATTATAAAATAACTAAAATTTAAGCTCATAATTATTAATAAACGTGTTGATTAAAATTATTTTATTATTATTAAGTAATCATATTATTTAAAATTTAAACTTTAATTTTATTGTTACAACATAAAAAGAAAAAAACAATTGTCACAAACTTGATACTCAAATATTTTTATTTAATTTATCGTTTTATTATCGTTCAAAAATAAAGAACACATAATGTGTAAATTAATTTTTGTTAGTATTTTTATGTCAAAAAAACATAATAAGATTGGTTCAATGTTATAAAATTATATACGTCATTTTATTATTTATTTAACTTAATTTTTATTCATATTTTTCACATCACATAGCAATTACATATACTTAAAATACAATAATTTTAAAATTTTCTCTTATGAAAAATTTAATTGGCACGACTATTGTGATATATTTAATATGCTAAATTAAATATTATTTAATAAATGTATCGGACCTATTTGTACATTTTGCAAATGTTAGAAATCTAATTGTAAATTTCTTTAATTAAAACTAGGGGCATTTTTGTTTTTTTATCAAATAAGGACCAATTGCGTACCAAAACACAGAAGTTTAGGACTCTTGTGCCAAAATACAAAGGTTAGGGACCATTTTCGCACTAAGGACAAAATTTAAGGACCATTTGTGCCAATTTTCCTAAACAAAATAGAATTACGATGGAAAAAAGGAACAAAATTCTATCAGTTTAAATATTAACCAACATAATTAACGTGAAAGTAATATGTTTGACATTAATAAATATCCAGTTTATATTTTCTTTATCATTATTTAAATGCCTGCATTTTAAACTAAGAAAATTTCTGACATTTTCCAATCATTTGACTTTTTCTATGTGTTGACGTCGGAACATGCAACGTCCACGTGCCAACAGATCTCCAGTCACTCTTCTGCCAACTTGTATGTTGCCTGCACACTCGGACAATCGTTAGGCACCAAGATCTCCGAAGAAAAAAAGTCTGACGATCGTTGGTACTCCGACGATTAAGTCAACTGCCGGTATTAGAGCAATACACGGGGGGCAAAAGTAATTGGGTGTGGGAGAGACAAGCAGGCAGATATTTGAGCAGAGTTTAAGGTGGGATTTTAAGTACAAAAAGAGCGTACCTTGGAACAACCGGAGACGTCGTATTTATAGTGCAAGAGTCCTGATTGATTTAGGTAACAAATCAATCAGATACCCAATTGGATCATCATTCCTTATGGGATAGAGATCATTCCTTGACAAGGCAATCTCCAAGATTACCTTCCTTATTTGAGCTTATCACGTTGCATGATTTTAGGAGATTATGATTTGGTTTCCTTGTGAGGATCCGTGCGCCAAACCAACGCAATCTGTCTTCAATTATCTCTCTAGTCATTCCAGAATATCATGCTGCCTGCTAGTTAGGGTTGGTACGAAGTCCTGCGAGGGCCATGAGTGTCGAAGCCTTCCATGGGCCTCGCGGTATTCTAGCTGCAGAAGGCTAAGATGTCTGGTGGGCCTCCGAAGTCCCTTTCAGAATTTACGAGGCCCTCACTGGGCCTATATGGGAATCTCGTTGGACTTTTGCTGACGTGGAAGCCCTATCAAAATCGGGTGGTAACAATAGTCCCCCAAGTCCAAGTCTAAGTCTATTATTCATAATAGGCGTGAGACTTTGAGAGTGAGGGGAGAAATTTTTGACAAAGAAAATTTTGAATTTCAGCAGAAAACGCGGAGTGTGGTCCTCGCGTATGGTCCTCGCAAATTGGGTTATGATCTGGACTTCATCTAGTATAGTCCCCCAAGTCCGAGGTCGAACATTTATGACGGGTGAGGACTTCAGGAGACCATGTCTTTGGTGACGTGTCCGCGGTTGGTGTGATACTGTCAATCAAGGCTGTCAATCCGTGGCCAGGCAATCATGAGTGAGAGGATGTATGTATTTAATGCAATGGCGCGTGGCGGATAACAGGCACGCGCGTGAGGCCCGTGCGTTCTTGTTGTACTAAACGCTTGGGGTCTGTTTCCCACTTGTTGCCCAATTTTAAACACGCGTCCACCATCCGACAGCTCAGATGTAACACTTAGAAGTTCGACGAGTTGGGCTCCACTGTTGGGGGAGATGAAGATGTTGAGGCGTCGCGCGCGGAAAACAAAGACCTTCGGGAGCAACTCGCATTCTCCAAAGAAGCGAGGGCTTGCGCAACGTATGACATCATTAAGGCCAGGACAATCCAGAGGGCATGTGTCGATGCTCAGAAAACGGTGGAGTCACAGCTGAAATCTTGTTAGGACATGATCTATGCCAAAGATAAGGAATTGAACCAAGCGCTGACCGAGTTGTCGAAGGCCCAGGGTCTACTGGCTAAACTCGAGGCCACAGGTTGCGCGCATCCAGAGTGCCCGACCGGGATGTAAGGACCCTCTTTGTTCTTTCCAGTGTTGCTTTCTGATTTGTAAATGTAGGACATTGAAAATGTATCATCTTAGATTGTCTTATCTGACAATGTGGGCTAATGGGAATGCATCATCTTTATTTGTTTAAATACGCGTTGAATGTTTATCCAGCGAGTTGAAAGAGTTGGTGGCGAACTACACTCCCTCGCTACCGAATCGCTTTTACTTGCTTGATTACGCGTTGAATGTTTATCCAGCGAGTTGAAAGAGTTGACCGCGAACCACACTCCCTCGCTGCCGAAACGCTTTTACTTGCTATCGTTGTATGGGGAACACTTTGGTTTCATAAAACGATGAATTTTATTAGAAGGCGCGGCGTCTCGAGGCGCCAGACAAAATGCTGGAAAATTGAATAGTGCAAAATAAAACTACTGATGATACGGCCGCAAATTGGCGATGTTCCAAGGGTGCCTCGTCTTCCTGCTTTCTGAATCTTCCAATCTGTAAGTTCTGGGGCGGATTTCTTCAATAAATTTGTAAGGTCCTTCCCAGGTGGGCCCGAGGGTTCCGGCCCCTACTTCTCTATTAGCTTGGAATTCCTTCTTCAGGACGAAGTCGTTGATGTGGAAACTCCTGCCCCTGACTTTGGAGTTGTACTATCGGGCCATCTTCCGCTGGTAAACTGCGAGACAGAGCTGCGAGTCCACATGTCTCTCATCTTGTAAATCGAGGTTTGCCCTGCGCAAACCCTCATTGGTTGACTTCGGAACCTGCAATCTGTTGACGTCGGAACCAGACTGTAAAGGGCTTCTCCGGGCACGACTGCGCTTGGGTCCATGTTGGAGGGATTGATTCTACAACAGTTCAAGCGCGGCCTTCATCCGGGCATTGTCCAGTTTCAGATCCTGGTTCTCTTGCTCAACCGTTCACTTTTGCCGCTGTCTTCTCCTCTTGCGGCGGGTCACGTTCTGTAGGTCCTGAACGCTCTCTTGTCGCAACTCAGTGTGGTGAGACTCTACTTCTTCCTCCATGGAATGTTGGTTGCCATGCTCCTCCTGGTAGAAAACACGTTTTTACCACAAGTTTTTGGTTGTGTAACGTTTTTCGTTTATCACAGACAGCGCCAATATGTTGACGTCGGAACCTACAACGTCCACATGCAAACAGATCTCCAGTCACTCCTCTGCCAACCTGTATGTTACTTGCACACTCGGACAATCGTTAGGCACCAAGATCTCCCGAAAAAAAGGGTCCGGCGATCATTGGTACTCCGACGATCAAGTCAACTGCCAGTATTAGAGCAATACACGGGGGGCAAAAGTAATTGGGTGTAGGAGAGACAAGCATGCAGAGATTTGAGCAGAGTTTAGGGTGGGATTTTAAGTGCAAAAAGAGCGTACCTTGGAACAATCGGAGACGTCGTATTTATAGCGCAAGAGTCCTGATTGATTTAGGTAACAAATCAATCAGATACCCAATCGGATCCTCTTTCCTTATGGGATAGGGATCATTCATTGTCAAGGCAATCTCCAAGATTATCTTCCTTATTTGAGCTTATCACGTTGCATGATTTTAGGAGATTATGATTCGGTTTCCTTGTGAGGATCCGTGCGCCAAACCAACGCAATCTATCTTCAATTATCTCTCTGGTCATTTCAAAATATCGTGCTGCCTGCTAGTTAGGGTTGATACGAAGCCCTGCAAGGGCCTATGGCTCAGCCGTGAGTGTCGAGGCCTTCCATGGGCCTCGCGGCATTCTAGTTGCAGAAGGCTAAGATGTCTGGTGGGCCTCCGAAGCCCCTTTCAGAATTTACGAGGCCCTTACTGGGCCTATATAGGAATCTCGTTGGGCTTTTGCTGACGTGGAGACCCTATCAAAATTGGGTGGTAACACTATGTAATACACGTTTTATTTCCTTTTCATTAAATCTATCAGTTCTATTATTTTTCTTTAAGTGTTACTACATTTTATTCCCTTGTTTAGTCTTCATGGATGAAAATTGTAGCACGCATATGTATAACAAGAGCTTGATTCTTAGACTGGCTGTCAAGGAGAGGCATTCAAATTACGAATTTATTTTTCAAGACGTGAAATAAACAAAAAGTGATTCATCATTTTTCTATTAGTTCCTAAAATATTTGTAAGTTTCCTTCATATAAATAGTAAATAATTTTCATATATTTTTGTTTCCTGTAATCGTAAATGTGTATCTATCAAACTGGACTATGTTCATAGAGAAATAAGAATGTAGATTGATTGGAGTTTTATCAATTGAAGTAACTTGCACAAAGTTCACTAAAATAAGAGAAAAGACATTCTATGAAAAACATTGTATAAGCATTGTAAAATAATTATGTCATCGTAGATTTAGTAGGGTTCAAGAAAAAATTCAATTGCAATTTCATAACACGAGAGACATATTGAGTATTTGATGTTTACCAAGCGTTTTATGTGCTGAAGTTCATGGGATAATACATTCATGTTAATAACGAATACAACCAAATGAGAATATGCAATATAATTGATCTTTAACTAGGCATGTTAATGTAATTTATTTATTTCTTTCTAATTTTCTTAGTCGTCTCTCTTTTTATCAATTAAAAAATAGTTAGTTTTGTTATTCCCGAGATTTCATTCAATATCTATTGAAACAAATATTGAATTGAAAATCTACATATATGACCATTATTAAAAGTTTGCCAAATTCTTATTTTTCATAGCATCAATTCCATAAGATTTGATATGAATAGTTCGTCAATCATTAAATCTCAAATCACCAAAATGTATTCACTAAGTTTAAGTTAGTGTTTGTATTATCATAATATAAAACCCATATCTAATTGCAATTATATTTCTATAAATGTAAAATACCAACATTATTCATTATAATACATCATGTTATCAAGAACCGTGTTATCAATATGGTACTTTAATATTTTAATTTTTTAACAATTAAAAAATAAAAATATTAAAAATTAACAAAATTATTGTGAAATCACGTGCAATGCATGTGTTCTAACTAGTACATTTAAAAATTGCTTAAAGGGAGAAACATTTTTGGACAACTATATCCTTACAAAAAATTTCAAATTTCATATTCACCCTTAATTTTATTTTAGTTTGTAAAATATTATATTATATTTTATTATATCACATTGATACAACAAATTAATTAAATTTTTTAAAATAAAACTGAAAACCATAACATGCATTTCTTACATCTATTTGATGAAAAATTATGACAGATAATTTTTTTAAAAAAATATAAAAACCAATGTAATACATACTTTGGACCAATGCATCCAATCGTTGTCCATAAGCATCTGTTAACCTTTAATACCACAAGTTTGTCCATCATTATTGAACTTTATAGCACAAATAATCCCATATTCAAAAATTTAGAAACATTTCTCCTTCCACTATTATTAAATTATATAACACAATCTCATTAATGTACAATCATCTTGTAATATTTTGCCCTCCCATATTCAAAAATTCAAAAACTTGTCCTATCCCACCATTATTAAACTATATAACATAATCTCATTAATGTACGATTATTATTTTACATCTAAAAAGGACTTAAAGGGTGAAACATTTTTGGACAATTATATCCTTACAAAAAATTTAAAATTTCATATTCACCCTTAATTTTATTTTAGTTCGCAAAATATTATGTTATATTATATGATATCACACCGATATAGCAAGTTAATTAAAATTTTCTAAACAAAACTGAAAATCATAACATATATTTCTTACATTCTTTGATGAAAAATTATGGCAGACAAATTTTAAAAAAATATATAAAAATCAATGTAATGCATACTTTTGGACTAGTGCATCTCATTGTTGTCCCTAAGCCTCCGTTAACTTTTAACACTGCAAGTTTGTCCACTATTTATTAAATTGTGTAACACAAACCATCCCATATTCAAAAATCTAAAAACTTTTCCCCTCCCATTATTATTAAATTATATAACACAATTTTATTAATGTACAATCAGTGGCGGAGCCAGATATTTTAAGTTTGGGGGTCCTAAAATAAGAGCGGGGGTTCGGGGGCAGCGCCTCCGATTTTTTTTTTCTCAAACTATAATTTCTGAGCCCATTTTTATGATAATATAATTTTTTTTTACGGCAATTCGACCATTCGATTCGATAGAAAAACTCAGACGACATGATTCTTGCTGCTGTCGTGTGTGAATCGTGATTTGAATTTCACATACTAGAAGACGTGAAGTCCAATAGCAGAAGAAGATGAATATGAATCCATTTTTGAACATTCTTTGTTTATGTTATTTATCTTTGTTTAGATTATGGGGTCTTTTCACAAATAACCAAAATAAATAAAATATTGTCATACTTTTTTATTATAAAAATATTATTTTCAATTTTTATAATATTTTTATTACATTTGTTATTTTAGTTACAATAAATGTGTTACATTTGTTATTAACAAACATAACAAATGTAACAACAAGTGTTACAAAAATAAAAAACAGTATTTTTAGAATTAGAAAAGTTAGATAGTATTTTTAAAATTATTTTATATTTTGTGATGTATGGTAGAATTATTAGTTATTCATTTTTTGCCTTCTTTGTTTAGTAAATTAAAAAAATTTAAAAAAAAAAATTCAAAGTTGGGGGGAGGAGGGGTCCTAGGGAAGTCCCCATCTCCTGTGTACAATAATCTTATAATATTTTATCCTCCCATATTCAAAAATTAAAAAAAATTTCCCTCCCACCATTATTAAACTATATAACATAATCTCATTAATGTACAATTATTTTATAATAATTTGCCCTCCCATATTCAAAAATCCAAAAATATTTCCCCCACCACCACCACCACCATTTTTAAACTATATAACACAATATCTAAATTTGACAAGAGATTCAAATCTCATCCGCGATATCTAGAAGCATCAAGAATTCCACCGCTGACGATGATCCAACGTCGTTTCGATAACTTTGATTCAAGTTCTTTATTTCCCTCGTTGTATGTATGTGCGTAAGCTTGTATATGTATTTACAAAAAAAAAAAAAAATTGCATCAACCTTCATACATTTGGTTTTTGAATTTTCTTTTGCTTCTTAATGCCCTTATGCGTACTTTATTATTTATTTTTGTGGTTAGGGTTTTGAAATTTGCTGAATTATTAAATTTTTTTTTATTGATTTTGGCGTGTAAATGATATGAATCTGGGCAATTCAAAATTTTCTTTTGGGGGTTAGGTTTAGTGGAATAATTAATAGATGCCAGGTTTGTTTTTGAAATGGTGCATAATATTGTTGAAACAACTTATAAGACTTTTTATCGATTTTAGAGAAAATTGGTAGAATGAGTTTGTATATGTGAACTTTAGTTTTTGTCAATGTTTTATAACTAAGTTGAATTGAAAATTTTGAAATCTAAATGAAATATTATGTTATCTACTAATTAGAATGCAAAAAGTTGCACTTGTAGTGTATGATAAAATAATAAACTGAATATAATTGAGAGAATAATGAAAGTAATATGAGAATTGTATAATTCGTCTGTCTTACTTATTACAAAGTAGAAGGATCTTATTTATAGAGTTGCAATAGTCCTAAAAAAAAAGATTGTATAATAATCACACAATCAACTATAAAAGAAAGTAATCTCTTACAATCGGAAAAATATCAAATAGAATAATATCACGATCTTTTCATATTTTCAACATCCCCCCTCAAACTCAATATGGTGTTGTAGAAACCAAATTGAGTTTGAATATTAAATTGATCCAAGCAACTCGTCTTGTCCATGGATCAAAGGATACTTCAGAAATGTGTTTACTAAAGTGTCATGCTAAAGATGGTGATGAATAAGATAACAGTCACTCTCAATATGCTTCATGCGCCATGGGTCGACAACTTCATTACAAAAGCCATAACACCAATCCGAACATATTAAGGTAATCAAATCAAAAGAATACAAATTTCGAAGACGACCAAATATCAAATTCTAAATTAACTGAACCAAATACCAAAAACCAAATTCCAAATTACTGGACCAAATACCAAAAAACCAAATTCCAGATTACTGGACCAACCTGCAAATCCAAATTATTGGATGCAAATACCAAGTTGCAAATCTAGATTAGTTGGATGCAAATTCCAAATCTAAATCACTAGATGCAAATACCAAATGCCAAAAAATTGCATCCCTTATCAAATTTTTTTTTTCATATTATCACCTGGATGCAAAACCAACCACACTCCAAAACAGAACAACTGGACAAATTTCAAATTCCAAATTTCAAATTCCAAACTGACTTGGACATAAATACTCTAAACAAACCAAAGGGTCCAAGTGATCTAATCAGTCGAGATCAAAACAGCACGACAAACCTTCAAGAAGACTCTAAAAAAATAAAACTTAGTCAGATAACAATATCTAAAAGAAAAAAAAAACTTGGCCGGACGAGTGGCACAAGGCCACTCGTCGGAGAACGGAAGTGATTTTAAGTTTAAACCAAGTATGATCAAACCTGCTCTGATACCATGATAAAATAATAAACTGAATATAATTAAGAGAATAATGAAAGTAATATGAAAATTGTATAATTCTTCTGTCTTACTTATTACAAAGTAGAAGGACCTTATTTATAGAGTTGCAATAGTCCTAAAAAAAATTGTGTAATAATCACACAATCAACTATAAAAGAAAGTAATCTCTTACAATCGAAAAAATATCAAATATAATAATATCACGATCTTTTCATGTTTTCAACAGTGTAAATCTATAGCTTACACGCAAGATCAAGAAATTCAATCATAGAAAATTTTCAAACATAAAATTGGAAACTATACCCCATGTTGGAGTATATCTACCACATGTCTTTTCTCATGGCCAATTATATGTTGGAGCACTTCAATGTCTATCATAAAAAGTGTTAATCAAATCATACACGCTAAATAAAAAGAGAACATACACAAATAATATTGTTTATAAGGAGCTAGTATTCCAACAAATGTACAACATTATATAGTCAATCATTACCTTCTCTCAAAATACAATTATTAATTATTAATTTTATTCTTTATAAAATACAGCCATGGAGATCTATGTTAATACATAATCAATTTCATCATATTTGATATCAACATTTCGATAATTATCTAAGTTCAAATCACCAAAATGTATTCACTGCGTTCAAGTTACTATTGGTATTACCACAATATAAAACACATCTCTAATTGCAATTTTATTTCTATGAATATAAATAAAATATCGTCATTATTCATTATAATATCAAACAATACAATACAACATATTATCAACAACCGTATTGTTTTACCTTTCCTGCAGTTGCTACATTAACATTTTAACTATTAACAATTAAAAAATAAGAATTTTCAAAATACTAAAAATTAACAAAATTATTATAAAATCACGTGCAACGCACATGTTTCTAACTAGTTGTAATAAAAGTATGTAATTATTGCTCAATTTTATATTTATATTCTTAATTTTTTATCACATTTTTATCCTCAATATATTAATTTGCATGTCTTATATTTGTCTTTTATGATAATTTCTGTCCAAAAAGTTAATTAGGAGGGCATAAAAGAATTTGTCTGTCTTTCATATTTTCAATAAGAAAAATAAATAACAAATTCAAAAGTTTGACAAAATAATTTTTCTTCATTTCAATGCAAATTAGTAAACTATTTGAACAAAAATCGTCATCAGAGATGAGATGTGAAAATTAATTGAAAGTTAGTGATACAGATGTTATGAGAAAAAGTTGAGACAAAAGTGTCAAAATGTCAAAAGTTAGAGGACCTTTATTGCAATTAAAATGTAGGGTAGATGATAAAAATTGTAGTGTGAATATAATTACCCTTTTAAATATAACAAGTTTAGAAAACAACTAGAGAAATGACATTTTGGATAAAAATACCCTCGTTCAACTACCTAAAATTCCAATATATCCTATTAAAATTCAGTCAAAAGTTAATTGCACCCAAAAAAAAAAAAATCAGATTTATGACAAGATTCCACCAAAAAAATTCAACTCACATCTTGTGCCACCGCTAGCCACTACTCAACTCAACTGCTAAAACCAAAATTCTACATGTTTGTTGTAGATTAGTTTGAGTTTTCTAGATATAATTCCTACTAAAAATTTCTTGAATATAGTTGTAAAAAAGTTGTTGAAGGAAGTTGGGTTGATATGTTGTTGAAGGAGGAAGAAATGTCGTTAAAGACTTCTGTGAAAATGGTAGTAGAACTGTCGAAACGATCGACTGCCTATAAAAAAACGACAGTTAAATTGTTTAAAAAATAAATAAAGACAATTGAATTGTCGTTTTGACAGTTTAAATGTCAGTAATTTTTTTTCGATAATTTAACTATCTAAAAATACAATAGATAGCTTCTCTTGAATGCCAAAAAAAAAAAAACTTGTCATTTAGAAAAAAGAATATATATGACTTTTTGTATCTAAAAGTTGTTATTTTTACAAATATTATTAAAACTTATTATCTTTCAATATCAACCTTTGCTTTTGACTTTTTTTTTTAAATTCCTCGCTTGAAAATATTGTCAATATGTGTTTGTATGCACAGGTGCTTGAATCATGAGTGTGTTGAGATATGTGTGACTAATTTTTTTTTTTTTTTTGTTAGATATTATTCTAATCTATAGGAATTTGTTAGGGAATTTGTTGCAAATGGTCTTTAATCTTTGTTTTCAATACGAAAATGATTCCTAACCTTTATTTTTTGACACAGAACTCATTAGCTTTTAGGCGGGGACAACAAATACTATTTTTGGTTTATTTTTTTAGAAACTGTTTAAAATAAAAGAAAAAAGAGGATTTCCCCCCAAATTTATTGGATAGAAAGTACAAAACAAGAGCATATTTGAATAAGCTTAAAAAGAATCAAATTACTTTTATGTAAAACTTTATGTTGTTCCTTAAAACTTTTTAAAAAGTTTCTTTTTATAAAGATTTTTAGTTAAAAAAGTTTACTTATTTTAAAAAGTCTTTAATTATTTTCTACAAAAGAACTTTTGCTCTTGAAAAACTTGCGCAAACAAACTCTCTCTAATTAGTAATTACAAGTGAATTCAGGGTCAATTTGATTGGATCGAAATTTATTTGACCCAAACTTTCTCTAATTACAAGTTCTTCACTTATCTAATATCAAGATAATTTCTTCTTTTCTATTTCATTTTAAATATTTTATGTAATAATTACTTTTTTACAAAAAAAAATTCTCCCAAAATAGCTCAGGATAAGCTGTGTGTTTGTAGAGCTAGCAAACGGCTAGCCTGGCCCACACGTGAAACTAGTCCGGGCTGGTCTAGCCCGATTTTGTGCGGCCCGGCCCGGCCCAGTCCAGCACAACTCAACCCATCGGGCCAACTCGGCTATACTTTTATTTCTTTTCTGTTTTTTTTGAAAAAAAAAATTTTACTAGAAAGATAAACAATATATCTTTTATGTTAAAAATGTGTATTATAAAATAATTTATATATAACTCTTTATTCCTTTTGTTAATGAGAAATTAAGTTGAGTATTGAAAAAAAGATATTCAACTATATAAAATGCCTAATAATTCAACATAGTTTTAACATTGTAACTGCGTGCACATATACTCATTTATAGGCCCAGTTTTGTTTGACATAGTTATTTAATTCAACATAGTTATTTAAGTGAATAGGTTCATATACAAGTTATTTAATTCAACATAATTATTTTATTGAATAGACTCATATATAAATTATACAATTCAACATAGTTATCTAACTGTTTCGTACCAAACTTCAATTCAAATTCATATAATATTAGTGTCCAAGCCCGATGGTCCGGCGGGCTAGCCGGGTCGGGCCATATAGGCCCAATTTTGTTCGGACAAGCATTTTAACTGGCCAACCCGACCTAAAATTCGGGTTATACGGGCCGACCGTCGAGCTGGGCCGATTTTGCTACCTCTATGTGTTTGTACATTAATTCCCAAAACCGTAATTGCAATTATTTTCTTTCTTAGCTTTCCAAATACATTTTATTTCATTTTCGAAAGACGTAGCTGGGAGAATAAAATAGCATGAAAATATTGTCAAACATAAAATTCCTTTGTATTCTTACACACACAAGATGGTGCATATGGCAACCTAAAAACATTTTTGTGTTTCGATACAAAAATTCATTTCAGATGGTGGATCAACAATTTCGTATCAAACCATCATGACATTAAATTCTTTCATTCTCTATAAAGCTTCCTTTTTTATTCTATTTTGCTCATAAACAATACCCATTATATAAGTAGGGGTTGCAAACGGCCCGAGCCGCTCGTGAACTCGTGGACTTGACTCATGGGAGGCTGAGTCATTTAAAAAGGATCACGAGTTGAGCTGGGCTCCAATCCAGACACAAGAAGGCTATTTTTTACTTCAAAACTGTAAGGCAATGGTAAAAAGTATGTCACTACAGCTAAAAGACAGCAAATCTGGCTCTATTTCTAACGTGTAGGTCCACTTCTCCCTTTTGCAGTTATCTACTGTTCTTTAGTCTCTGCATATTTGTACAAATATGAGATCTACATCCGACATGTAATACCCAAGAATTTGAAGGAGTAGACATATAAACCTCAATGAAAAAATTACCTAAAGTGGAAGCCCCAATATACTTCTTTTCCTTCAATGTGGTGATGTATGCCTTGTTGTTTCTCTTCCAATGTCATTTGCGTCCACAATGGAAACATGAATCATTAGGTTTGAATTTGTCTTTGTCTACTTTGACCGTTTTTCAGCAGACTTAACTTTCTTGGATCCTTTCTTAAAGGTCATCTTCGACTTCATCTTAGTATCTTTAAGGTGTCAATGGTCAAAATTTGACATTTCTCTTTGTTGATATTGACTCAACAATCTTCTACATATTTAGCAGCTCAGATAGAGTATACTGAATTTTATTCATGTTGAAGTTCACAATGAACTGCGAAAAGCTATCAGGCAGGGATTGCAGAACCAAATCAACACTCATCTCGTGGTCCATGGTAAAATCCAACTGACTTAATTTTTCAATATAGCCAATAATCATCAACACATGAGCACTAACTGAAAATCATTCAGACATCTTACATCTAAATAGTTTTTTGGATGTCTCATACTGCTCAGTGAGTGATTGTTCATCATACAACTCCTTAAGACGATATATAATAGTATAAGCACCCACACCATTGTGCTGCTTTTGTAACTTAGGTGACATAGCTACAAGCACCACACATGTTACAACATTATTGTCATCAATGTGTTTGTTGTAAGCTTGCACTTTTTCTAGCCTAGCTTCCTTAGTAGGAGCTTTCAATATTGACTACTCAATGACATCCAATTTTTTTCATGCCTGAGAATAATTCTCAAATTGCAGTGTCAGTTCAAAAAGTTTGGTTCAGTAAATTTGTTGGCATCCAGTAAGCCTCTCAAACTCATTTGATTACTTATGATTCAAAAATTGACATAACAAGATAGAAAAATTAATTAAATACAGAAAATTAATTTACCATGGACTTTAATTAAATTAATTATACTTCTACATTTTAAATTGAATTAATGATCCTCAAACATTAATTAATAGAACTAGTTATATTTTCAGTGGACTGGGATGTCTTTTATTTTATTAGAATATTGAGTGACTCAACAAGCACTAAAAAAATATATATATGTAGATAGTCCTATCAATCATATCTCGATAAGACTCCTATATCAACAAGTAGACAATTTTTTACCGCACACATTTTATGTGTTTATTTGATTGTGCTCTTAAAATTTTATTTTCTTGAGTGACTCAACAAGAAATAAAATTCTACTAAATTTCGACTAACTGTTCAAAAACATCGAATGTTTCATAGTGATAAATACATCTACGAGCAAGTAGCCTTGAGCGATTCACTAACTGACATAGTTAGTAGATGGTTTTCATTATAACAATGAAAAGAACATTGTATTAACTATTTAACACAAATTTAATATTTTAATTAGAGTGGTTTGTCTCATCACACTTATGTATATTAACTAACATCTAACATGCAATCAATTATACATAATAATAAATGTATAGATTATTATGGACTTTATATATCTAGTATTTTCGAGCCAAAAAAAAGACTAGTTGGTTAATTCATAGATGACGTTAAATTTGGCCATTGAATGCTAAAATACAATAATTTCCACTGCTACTTGTGTCATATACTAGTTACTCTGTGGCCCAGCTGCAACTGGTATTTTATACTAGTTACAAAATATGGCTCGCATACTCATTAATTAAATAATAGACTCGCTGGCTCAACCAACAACAAACACGAATGAATCAACCATACAACCAATCACATGTCTATAGTCATCCACTAAATATCCAATCATTTAATATCTAATATCTAATATAAAATATATTAATTCTAAATCTAGCATATATGTTAAAGGTGATTGAAAATTATAATTTTGTCCCTAACATATGTGTCAGATGACACTCTTTAGAGACACGTTTGTAATTTTCGGCCATTTTTAATATATATGTAAGATGACACCTTGCAAAAAAATGATCCAAGTGGGCTCAAAAGTCAAAAAATAGGAAATAGATTTTTAATTTAAAATGCATACCAAAAAAAGATCTTAGTCAAAATCCACAATATTTTGTTTAAAAAGAATTTTAGTCAAAGTTGAATATTTGACGAGCATTAATTTTTTTCAATAATTACGGCTTTAATATAAAATTAAAATTGTACTTAAGACACATGTTACCTTTAAAAAATGAAGCCTTGTTATGTAATTTTTGAAATTGCATAGGCAACCCTCTTAATTTTAAAATAGTGAGCTTCTGCAATTTTTAAAATTACATAGGAGGCTCATTTTCTTTTAAAATTTGTGATGTATTCCCATACAATTTTCAAAATTACATGGAAGACCCCCGTTTCCAAAGTTATCATTCCGAAACCCTAACCTTTAGGGTTTCAACCTTATTCTCGCACTACCAGTCCAATGGTAGGACAGTAGCTGTGCTGGTGTCAAACACCAACGACCACTGTGCTAGTCAAAGAACAGCAGCAAACGCTGATTTTTGAACTAGGGGTGCCGCTGCTATTTCTAGCAATGGCACTAGGTAGTACCTTGTGAATCTCAATGGCGATGACTACTGATTTTCTCGACGATGTCCTCTTCTTTCGAAGGGTAGTGGACCTACTCCAGTCAGAGTGTGTATCGTACTCGGACAGCTACCATTGGTGGCGATGACTTCGAAAGCACCGCTGCTAGTCGTCCATTCAGCTTCCGGCCAATTCGATCCATTCCAAACTAGTCCAAATCCAATTCTGGTTCAAATTTCACAATTTCTTTTATTAATTGTCAAATTTTCAAATCAAATTGCTATACCAATAACAATTGTTGTAAATTCATCAAAGTCATCTAACAAGTAACAAGATAGGCCATAACACCACTGTAAGAAATTGAAGCATACAAGCATAGTGAAAATAAAATAAATTCAATTTCTTTAAGCTTGATCAAGTTTGTACTTAGATAGAATTTTTGATAGAAAGTTCTACTTTCGATTAACACCGTGGATTTTGATATTTTGATTAACTAGAGGTATAAGCTTTGTCACCATAATTGTCCAGCCTCCAATGGTAATCCACACAGCAATAATGGATCTGTAACTCCACAACCATGAACAAATGAAAACGGAATTTAGGAGTAATAGATTAGGATTTCTGTCTCTTTTCTTGTGTTTCTTGTGCTATAGCAAGTAATGAAGAAAAATTAATATTTACTAATCAATAGTCTAATATTTATAGACTAATGCTAACCATAACCCTAGTCGTACTAGAATTGGGATAGCCCACAACTAATTGACTCAATTAATTAATCAAATTAATTAACTTGACTCATAAATAATTAAGTACAACCAAACTAACTGAATTGTGGACATTAATTCTAATCCCTACTGTAGTTGATCATCTATACTTGATTAGCGAGGGTTTCCTTAATATAATCTTGAGATTTGTTTCAACATTCAAGAGCTCAATCTATTTAGATGGATCGAACTATCAAAAAAATTCTTAAACATCAACAAAAAAGAGAAAGTTGTTGCACTTTGATCCACAGCATCAAGGAAATGGCCTAACCAAAACAAAGTTAAGGGCCCATTATCTTTGCGTTTCAATTTTCAGTTTTGAGTTTTGAATTCATTTTCATTTTTCTGTTTTGAGAGTCCGTTTTAAGATTGCTTAAAACATGTTTGGTTTGTCATTCTGAAAAATTGTTTCTCAAATAAGAAAATTAGAAAATACGTTTAGTTTGGAATTTTGAAAAATTATTTTATGATATTTTATTCAGTGAATTTGATTATTATGTAAAATAAAATAATTTTGTGCTAATATGTTATTAAGTAATTAGTCATGTTCTTCTGCCCATTGTGGGCAAGATAATTTTTGCTACTGTCTAGGTGGCAAGCCCATTTAGCATTTTTTGCCACGTGGTCATTAGCCGCATCACCCACTAAATTGGGTTTAAAAACTAGGCCTGGGCGACGAGTGGGTCAATTCGGATATTTCAATACCCGAAACCGTTGGTTCGGGTTCGGGTTCGGGTTCGGGTTCGGGTATTTTGTTAATGGAACTGTTCAGGTTCACGTAATTTTTGGAACCAAGCCCGAACCCGAACCGTCGGTTCAGGTTCGGGTTCGGTTCTACCCATAACATTTTTTAACACTTTGTTAATTTAATGCACAAAATATGAATATAGCATCCAATATATAGCAAAATATAGCATCCAATATCTAGCAAAATAAGCCACAAAATAACATCCATTAGCAGAGTAAAAATATTAAACACCAAAAAACAAACCCAAAAAAAGTACTAAATATACAAATGCTAAAAATAACATAAATTTTTCCTCTCAAAATAACATAACAATAAATATTGTCGAATTTTCATTTCCGTCGTTTCATTTTCTTCACCATTCATCAACTTTTCAAAAAAGAGTGAATTGTAAAGTTAGAAACAATATAAATAAAATATTTTTCAATTTGTATAGAACTACCTACCATTTACCAACCAACCATTTAAAAACCCGTTGCTTGATTTGTAGCATTGAAAAATTCTGCAATGTATAATTAAAATATCATAATTAAAACAATTAAAACAAGTGTAACAAAATTAAAATTTATTAGATTAGTAAAATGCAAAATAAAAATTTTGAAATCACCTGTCTCAATTTCATCATAAAACTCTGTCTCTTCTATGCAAAATCCATCTTGGGTACTGTAAAAAGTCTAGATTCTTCCCGTAACCAATTTTGTGTGTAAATAGTAAAAAAAAAATATTCGATTTCAGTTCGGGTACCCACAGTTCTTGTTCAAGAACCAAGAACCGATCCGAACCCGATCGGTTCTCGGTTCCGGCTCCGGTTAAAATGCCCACCCTATAAAAAACCATCCAACCCGACCATTATTAGACCCTCACCTTTCTATCTTTCTATCCCCGATTTTTCCTCAGTTGGTGCCCCAAATCGCATCGCCTCTTGGCACTGGAACTATCACTCGTATCGTTGGACAACCACAAGTGCGTTGGACCCACCACTCCAGTCTCGTTACTCAGTCTCTTGAGAAACATAACATGGTATAGAATTTATACAATAACAAACCATTTCGTATCTCAAATACACAACTAAACCACAAAATTCTTATTTATTTCTGGTATTTTTTGCTGATGAAACTCAATAAAAATTGCCTTTTAGAGGATAATAAATCAACAGAAAAAATTACCAAATTAATATTTGAAAAATAATTGAACATTTAACTAGTCATAATTTATCAGGCTCCAGAATTAATATAGAAAGAAAACAAACACAAGGTGGAAACATGAGCCAATTGATCACAGATCCAAAAATGTATTGCCTAGCAATCTCCCAGCACATCAACCTTACTTTACTTCCCAATTTCATGCTTTTAACTATGGTGATAACACAAGAATAACTAACTAAGAGGAGGGTGAATTAGTTTTTACAAAAAAAAATTTTGAAAAATAATCTCAAATTAAAAAACTTAATAGATGTAGATTAATCAAGTAATAAATATAAGCACAATACAAATAAATAAAAGGAGAGTGACAGAGTGCAAACGATATGTTTATTGGGGTTTGATCCAAACCAATGATCTATGTCTCCCATTACCAAGCTCTCCGTCAAGAGCACGGCCTTTCCACTATATTAATTGGCTTATGGTGCAATCAAAACCCTTACAACGTTTTCGGTGACTTACAAACAAGGAGCACCGATCCTTATACAATATTAAACTTTACGGGACCTCAATAAGATCCTAAGATATGAAGAAGTTGATTTACAATAATTTTTCTCTCTTAATAAATGATAGATACAAGTTAAGTACCAAGAGAGACTAACACTTCAATTATTAGTAATAGATGATAAGCTTAAGTGTTAGAAAGAAACTTTGATGAAGATGATAATTTAAAAGTTTGATTTAATCAATTAAAGCTTTTCAATGAATAATTTAGAAGATGTAAAAGCAATGAAAGTTTGAATAATTTTTATCAAGATAATTTTCTCTCTTTATGCTCTTGTGAATGCGTAAAATGATAATAAATGAAGGGCAATTTATAGAGAGCAATTTTTAGACTTTCTGTCCATTTGGATGATGAATCAGTCAACCTATAAGAGTTCGGATAACAAAAAAAATAGTCGTTGGAATAATATGAACAGAACGATTATATTTTTGAAAGTTGACGTTTGATCGTAATAGGTGTCGAATTACGCTTATTTGTAGTATTAAAATTGGACAATAGTATGTAATTTTGAATGAATATTTACTTAATTGTGTGTTAATTTAATTTTTTTAGGTCAAAATCCGAGTTCAAATAGAATTGGAGAAAAATAAAGTAAAATAGGCGAAAAAGGATTGAAGGAGTATGAAGACTTGGATATGGGGACCAACTTGCAAATATCTAAAAGTTAAAAGACTTGAGTTGCAAATAAAAGAGGACTAAATTGAAATGAAAGAAGAAATTAGAAGACTAAAGAAGATAACATCTAAAGTTGAAGGACTTGGTCTACAAATAAGAGGACAAGAGGACAAAGGTTGAATAAGGATCAAATAAAATACTCCTCAAAACTTGGAGGACCAAGTGTACAAATTTTGATTGGAATTGAAATTGGCCAATTTGTTTTCTTTTTGCCGTGATGTGACCGCGGTTTGCAAACTGCGGTTTGACCACGACAATGCGCTGTTCGTGCGTCTCGGTATTTTTTTGTTTATTTTTAAATTCAGTCAGGGTCTTTTTTGTCTTTTCATGTACATGAGTTATAAAATTAGTAAAACACTATATAAAGACCTAACATATGTCAAAATAAGATAGGTGAATTCTTGGGAGAACACAAGAGAAGACAGAGAAAAGAACGGAGAAGAAAACGAAGAACGACCAAGATCAAGAAGATTGGAACATGAAGATCAAGATATCTTGGTGCAAGATATTCTTCCATTCAAGATCCGATTATTTATTCAAAACTATTTATCTTGTCTTTTTCCCGAATTATGAGTAGCTAAATTCATAATTGGCATGAACGATGTAGCATAGTTTTAATTCTTTAATTTCGAATCTCAAGTTTTGACTTATAAATTGTTTAAGTATTTGATTTTACTTCTTCTCTTAATACTTGGAATAACTGGCCGTTATTTCATTGATTTTGTGGATTGTAATGAACTGAGAAGCAAATTATTAATCTAGACCACATAGTAAAATCAGGCAATTGGATAAAAGGTAGAGATACACTTTTATTATTGCTGCGGTCTGAATTGAATTTTTAAGAGAATTAATGCATCTAATTAAGGACCATTCTAACTGCTTAAGTTGACTTAATTAGATAGGACTAATTTGAACTCGAGAGAGGTAAATTAGGTTAAATTCGTAAATTCGACCGAATACAACTTAGGGAACAAATCTTGAGAGGAGGAATTAGAGATGACAACTAGGTGAATTCATTTGTCCAAAAGCTTTAACCATCATTCTTTTCTAAATTCTTGTTATTTGCTTTTACATAAGTTAGTACATTATTTTCTTAAATTCATAGTTATAGTTTAAATCTTTCAAATCAACTTAATTCAAATTGTTTTAAATAAATTAGCATTACGATTAATTTAACTAGTATATAAATAAGATAGTCTTCATGGGAACGATAATCCGGATTCAATAGGTCCACTTTATTATTTGTTTGCGATATTGTACACTTGCAATCACAAAATTTTCACAAGTTTTTAGCGACGTTGCTGGTGACTATTCTTATTTAGAACATGTTCGGCAGCAATTAAATCTCAAAAATTGCATTTTCATGGCTTGAGAATGTTGACTTTTCAACATTTTGAAAGTAAAATGACTATATTACCCCTTATTATTTTGAAATGAATATTATTGAGTAAGGGTAAAATAGACATTTTACAAACAAAACTTTTGAAAAGTCAATATTTTCAAGCCACAAAAATGGATTTTTTGTCCAAAAATTCCAACCGAACATGCAGTTAATATTAGTTTAGATTAATCATTAGTATTAGTTATTATTATTATTAGTATTATTGATTTCTTCTATTATTGTTATTATTACTATTTTCTTTCTTTTTTGTTTATTTCTTTCAACTGACAGATGTTACTACTGCATAACTTGTTGCATTGATAAAGCAGGTGGAGCTCTTGGTCAGAATACAGACGCAAAGAATGAATGTCATTCAAGCAACCATCATGTGCAAAAATTGTGGGGCTAACCACTCGACATCAGATTGTATGTTATTGGCCTCTCCAGAACAGATCAATTTTGTGCTATATAATACACATCAGCAGTATAATCCAGCGGCTGTCCGAGATTTTGAAATTGATGAGGACAACATGAATTTTGGAGATTTCATCGCAATGCACCAAGCTAATACATCAAGATATTATGTGACTTCTGAAATTGATGAGGACAACATGAATTTTGGAGATTTCATCGCAATGCACCAAGATAATACAGTGAGATATGATGAAACTTCTAAAATTGATGAGGACAACATGAATTTTGGAGATTTCATCGCAATGCATCAGGTGAATACAACGAGATATGATAAAACTTCTGAAATTGATGACGATGACTTGATATATAGAAACTATCGGCCACACAAAATTTTTGTCCCTACTCCTACACATTCTCAAGTGAAGTTGAAGCCAACCAATTGGAATACATGCCAAGCATTACAACAATGAGTGAAGAGCAACTATCCGAGATTTTGGATAATAAACCTGTCATCCAACCCGATGAAGCACCAGCTAAAGAAGAAGAGTATGTGGAAAAAAAGAAGTTGATCCTAAATGAGCAAAATAAAAAAGTGACATTTAATGATGTTACACTTATTAAGCAATTCTCCGACTCCCGACTTTCTTCTAAAATTGATTTTGTGATCAAGGCCGATGAGAATGTTGAAGGTTTTGTAGTAGTGTTCGAGCAATGTGCTGAACTACAATCATATTCTTGTGAGGATCGCAAATTCAAATTTTTAAGGATAAACGAAAAGTGGTGCAATGTCAATAAATGCAAGCAAAACAAGTCCTCCAAAGTACTATTTAATGTGTCGTAAAGCAACCAGACAATAAGTCGAGCTCTAAACTATAAATCAAGCGCTTAATGGGAGGCAACCTATTTTTTCCTCTTTTATATGTTTATTGCATTGCATGTAGAATTTTAAGAATGCATTAGGAAGTATAGCACGTTTCCCAATTTTTAGTAATTAAGTACATTTAATTGTTTTAATATTTCCGGCTACACATCGTCAATCTAATCCCAATGGGTACTAATCAGCTAAAAGTCTGATGTTGTCTCCACGCCTTTTGATTCGGGTTAACTCTTTCCTTTTTTATTTATTTCGCTTTCTTTTGTCACATTTAGGACAATGCGGATTTTAAGCTTGGGGGTGACTTTATTATTTTCGTTATTGTTGTGGGTGTATTTTCGTTATTGTTATGTGTGTGGTGAAAAAAAAAATTATTTGTGTGGTTGTATGTTGGATAGCATTGCCGGCTTATGATGATATTATTTAAAACTGTTATCAATTCATGAATTATGACTAAGTGATGCTGCTTAAGCTGTTTTTATATACTATACTTATCCGTGTGAGATATGATTAAGTGTAAGCAAAATAGTCATCAACATCACTAACTCTGGTTGGTATATTGAATAGAATACAATGAAAGAATAGTGAACCTAAGTTGTGAAAACCAAAACCACCAATTGACAACTAAATTATCCGACCAGTTGAAAGGATAGTTTGGGGGTGGTTAAACCAATACATAAGGTATTTAGATAGGTGTTGATTCCGTGCTTGAGTAATAATTGTGTGGAATGTATTTGGGTACCATGTGGAATCTAGGTATTGACCGGATGCTAGAAATCTAATCCCGCGCATATACTTATATCATTCGAGCATCTGATAGGTAAAAATCTATTTCTTTAGCATGATTTAGAAATTTTTTATGAAGTGATTGACTTGTTTCAAAATCTGAAGAAAACACGGCAAGCTATCTACTATAGTAAATTTTAATAATATTTGTTTGATTGTTTAAGTAAATAGTCATGTTCGAGGACAAACAAATGTTCAAGTTTGGGGGTATTTGATAGGTGTCGAATTACACTTATCTATAGTATCAAAACTGGATAATTGTATGTAATTTTGAATGAATATTTACTTAATTGTGTGTTAATTTAATTGTTTTAGGTCAAAACCTGAGTTCGAATGGAATTGGAGAAAAACAAAGCAAAATAGGCGAAAAGGACTGAAGGAGTACGAAGACTTGGATATGGAGACCAACTTGCAAATATCTAAAAGTTAAAAGACTTGGGTTGCAAATAAAAGATGACTAAATTGAAATGAAAGAAGAAATTAGAGGACTAAAGAAGACAACATCCGAAGTTGAAGGTCTTGGTCTGCAAATAAGAGGACAAAAGGACAAAGGTTGAACAAGGACCAAATAAAATACTCCTCAAAACTTGGAGGACCAAGTGTGCAAATTGTGATTGGAATTGAAATTGGCCAATTTATTTTCTGTTTGCCGCGGTTTGCAAACTGCGATTCGACCGCGACAATGCGCTGTTTGTACGTCTGGGTGTTTTTTGGCTTATTTTTAATTCCAGTCAGGGTCTTTTTTGCCTTTTCATGTACATGAGTTATAAAATTAGTAAAATACTATATAAAGACCTAACCTAGTTCAAAATAAGGAAGGTGAATTCTTGGGAGAACACGAGAAGACGGAGAAAAGAACGGAGAAGAAAACGAGAACGACCAAGATCAAGAAGATTGGAACATGAAGATCAAGATATTTTGGTGCAAGATATTCAACATCTTTTCCTCTTTCATTCAAGATCCGGTTATGTATTCAAAATTATTCATCTTGTCTTTCTCCCGAATCATGAGTAGCTAAATTCATAGTTTGGATGAACGATGTAGCATAGTTTTAATTCTGTAATTTCGAATCTCAAGTTTTGACTTATAAATTGTTTAAGTATTTGATTTTACTTCTTCTCTTAATGCTTAGAATAACTGACCATTATTTCATTGATCTTGTGGATTGTAATGAACTGAGAAGCAAATTAATAATCTAGACCAAGTAGTAAAATCAGGCAATTGGATAAAAGGTAGAGATACATTTTTATTATTGCTGCGGTCTGAATTGAATTCTTAGGAAAGTTAATGCATCTAATTAAGGATCATTTTGAGTGTCTAAGTTGACTTAATTAGATAGGACTAATTTGAACTCGAGAGAGATAAATTAGGTTAATTTCGTGAATTCGACCGAATACAACGTAGGGAACAAATATTGAGAGGAGGAATTAGAGATGACAACTAGATGAATTCGTTTGTCCAAACGCTTTAACCATCATTCTTTTCTAAATTCTTGTTATTTGCTTTTACATAAGTTATTACATTATTTCCTTAAATTCATAGTTATAGTTTAAATCTTTCGAATCAACTCAATTCAAATTGTTTTAAATAAATTAGCATTACGATTAATTTAACTAGTATCTAAATAAGATAGTTTTCGTAGGAACGATAATCCGGACTCAATAGGTCCACTTTATTACTTGTTTACGATATTGTACACTTGCAATCACAAAATTTTCACAACAAATCGGTCAACCGGTTTATGGAATTCGGTCGATCGAATTGAGTTTGAGTTGACCGGATTCTTTGTCTTAAAAAATGTTCAAAATATTTTATGCAAGTGATATTCACATGGTTTTTGGTACATAAAATTATTTTTGAGCTTTTATCATTTAATGCTAAAAATCAAAGAATTAGTACATTTACATTTGATCTAAAAATCTAATCTTTGATCTTTCTTGAAATTTGAATCTTGAATTCTTGAACTCTTGTCTTGGATGATTGACTTTGATCTTGACCTTCTTTGAGAGTCTGATTTGTAGTGTATTCTTGATCTTGATCTTTTGATGATGATTGATTTGAACGCTTTGAAGATTATAATTACTTTAAACCAATTGTCAGTAAACAAGATAAACTTGTTTTTTATGATCAAAATATTAAGGTTAAAGTTAACCATATGTCAATAATTTCTTTCTTTTTTATTATGACAAACAAGATGATATGCAATAGAGAATAGAACAATTGATAAAGTAAACGGTAACATATATATTTTCCATATCTTTTTCAAATAAGAAATAATGGCAATTATTTTTACTCATAGCGTAGACGAAAATCAATTCATCTCACCTTATCATAACAATTTATGAATTATACCAATTCAATTCAATTCAAATTTATCTTAGAGATTAATCAATTCAATTCTCAATTCATTATCTCAATTTATAACTCTTTCCCCTTTTGGCATAAACAAAAAGATAGCTTGAATGAGAGTAAGATATGATCAAAATATTTAACTCAATGATATTCTCCCTTAATCAAACAAAAGATGCCATATCATTCATTGATATCATAAAAACTAAAACAACCATAATTTGAAAATAACCAAGACATTCATTAGTCCAAAAGATAAATATTTTCAAACTAAAAATCTAGAGATCTGGAGAAGGAGGTGGAAAAAAAGCTATGTCGAAGTGAGAATGAAGAGCTTGTTGCAAGGCAAGCATTTGTTGAAGCATCAAGGTCAAACCATCTACCGATTTTTGTAATCCGTCAATGGTGGAAGTGAGTGAGTCGATCCGACCATTGAGGAGATTGTAGTGATCTTTGGAGAAGGTAAAACTGGATGAGGAGGATG